>CP106722.1:183680126-184880126 GCA_025506655.1 Gossypium rotundifolium | reverse complement strand
GCGAATGTAGTGGCAGGTGCCCTAAGTCGAAAAGTGGTGTCGGAGTTAAGGGCGATGTTTACACATTTGAGCCTTTTTGATGATGGAAGTTTGCTAGCGTAGTTTCAAGTGAAGCCGACATGGTTAGGTCAAGTAAAGGAGAAACAGTTGGTAGATGGTGAACTAAGTGCTAAGCTGCTACAAGTACAAAATGGGGAGTTGGAAGACTATGGTGTAAATAGTGATGGAGTACTGTGTTTTCGGGGTAAGGTCTGTATGCCGAAGGATGAGGAGTTAAGGTAGAGAATTCTTTAGGAATCGTATAGTAGCCCTTATGCTATGCATCCTAGAGGAAGTAAGTTATATAGGGATTTACGGGAACAGTTCTGGTGGCCTGGCCTTAAGCGAGAAGTTACAGAATTTGTAGGGAAGTGTTTAACGTGTCAGAAAGTCAAGGCTGAACGTCAAGTATCATCAGGATTGCTTCAGTCGATAAAGATTCCACAATGGAAGTGGGAGAGAATTACCATGGACTTCGTTAGTGGGCTTCCCCTTACGCCTACTAAGAAGGACTCGGTATGGGTGATAGTAGATCGGTTGACGAAGTCTGCACATTTCATGCCAGTGCGGATTGACTGTTCTCTGCAAAAATTGGCAAAGTTATATGTAGCAAAATCGTGAGGCTGCACGGAGTGCCGGTGTCGATTATCTCGGATAGGGATCCGAGGTTTACGTCTCAATTTTGAAAAGCACTACATCAGGCTTTAGGCACCAGGTTAGACTTCAGTACGACATTCCACCCGCAGTCGAACGGCCAATCTGAGCGGGTAATTCAAGTGCTAGAGGATATGTTGAGAGGTTGCGTGATAGACTTCAGAGGGAGTTGGGAGGAGTTCTTGCCTTTAGTGGAATTTGCATACAATAACAGCTATCAAGCAAGTATTCGGATGGCACTGTACGAAGCGCTATATGGACGAAAGTGTCACACTCCTACCTGTTGGACAAAATTGGGGGAACGTCAGGTTTTGGGTCCAGAGATTGTGGTAGAATCGAAAGAAAAGGTTAGAGTGATTCGGACACAATTGAAGGAGGCACCGGACAGACAAAAGTCATATGCATATCTTAAGCAGAAGGAGATTGAGTTTGCTGTGGGAGATCAAGTGTTTCTCAAAGTTTCACCGTGGAAGAAGGGGATGAGATTTGGTCGCAAAGGAAAGTTAAGTCCTAGGTTTATAGGACCTTATCGGATTCTGAAGCGGGTTGGACCAGTAGCGTATCAGTTAGAATTACTTTCGGAGTTGAAGTAGATGCACGATGTGTTTCACGTTTCGATTCTACGTCGTTATCGATCGAATCCATCTCATATAATACCGGTTGAGGAGGTGGAGCTGAGACCAGATCTGTCCTATGAGGAAGAGCCGATTCAGATTCTGGAACGGGATATGAAGGTGATTCAGAGGAAATCAATCCCTCTAGTTAAAGTGTTATGGCGTAACCATGGATCAGAGGAGGCTTCGTGGGAGTCAGAAGAAACAATGCGACAATAATACCCTCATTTATTTTAGCCAGGTAATTTCAAGGTCGAAATTATTTTAAAGGGGATAAAACTATAATATCCGTGATTTAGGGGCTATGCATTTTTATTTGAACGTAAGTGATTGCATGCCTGTGTGTGTGATTTGAATGTGATTTGGGGGCTTCAAGAACCTTGGGATGTAGGTAGGAGCCTTAGAGGTTATTAGATTTTTAAGCCCAAAAAGGGGAACTAAGGGAGCTAGGCCTTAAGGAGATTATTGTGTGGTTTAGAACACGAATAACCCAGTGGTAAGGTGGCAAGGAGGTGCCACTTAGGGCCTTGTGAGGTGACGCCACAGGGAGTGAGAAGGGCCTAGGTTCAAGCAGCAAGGGAAGCATTTTGGAGTTTTATTTTTTTAGCAAGGAAGGGCAGTGATGGACGGCACAAGGACTCTAATGGAGGAAGTATAGATTGTGTCTGACAACTTAGAGATTCGGCTAAGGTAGAGTGAAAAGGGGGATTGAGTGGAGAGAAGGAGAGTTGGCTGAATGGAGGGACTTTGGAGAGGGGCATATTCGATTACGTATAGGGGAGCTAAATCCAAATTGCTTAGTCTTTCTACTCATCTCTTGGCCAAAACCCTCACCCTTCTCTTCTCTTCTTTTCTTTTTCTTTTTGATTGAAAGCCTAAACCTATTCTCTTAATCTTGCAAAAATCGAAAACCATACAAAACATCAACCCTTCTTCTTCTTCTTTGCATTGATTCCTCCATTCTCAAAAGCCGGAAGAACTTTTCTCTTCATTTGCTGAGATCATAGCCGAAACACCATAGATCCTCAATCCTTTTCTCTTATCTCCTTGAGTGTTGGCGAATCAAGTCGACTCTATTCCGTCGGATCTACTAGTTGGTAAGGGTTCTTCTATTTCAATTTCTTTCCTTTTCCCTTTTGATTAGCGAAATAAAGGACCCTAATCCCTTATGTTTCTTTGGTAAAACCATGAAGGTGGGTTTGAGATTCTTTTGTGGTGACGGTATAAGGAGATCTTTTAGGATTTAAGATCCAAGGTAAGCAAGGCATACTATTCGGCCAAGGGCCACTTTTACTTGTTCAAAGGCTATGCCGATTCTAATTATGGTGTTTTAGGGAGTCTTCGACAGATCTTCGGGATTCAGCTAAGCAATCTAGGTAAGGGTTCTAGTGTTTCAGATCCGTTTCTTATTCGTTCAAAAGCCGAGAACTAACCGTTTGAGTGTACTAGTGCTTAGCTGATTGCAAGGGGGAAATCATCACAAAGTTTCAGGATTTGGTTGGTAACCAAATCGGCAGCAAGGGATTTTGGTTGCGCTAACCCTTCAGGATTTGCTATTTAGCCGAATGGCCTCCTTGCTAATATGCTTAGTGTTGGTCGAATGTAGGAAAAAGGGAACTAGTACATTAGATCGAAATTTTCGGGATTCAGTAATCGCGTTAGAAATCAGGTGTGTAACCCTACACTAAATTCTCGATAGTTTAATAATAATTATGTTCATCATGTGTTAGTGAAGTGACGAATAAATATGCCTAAGGGCACCATTTAATGGCACTGTGTATTCAGGTACGTTACCCCTTAACACTCGTAAATAATGTTTATCAACATTGATGTGAAAAAAATGTGGAATTCCGTTTTGATTTTGGGGTAAGGTAAATTCCATGATAAATAGCATGTTTTGTATGTTGCATGGGCATATGGGTGATTATGTTAAAGGGGAAGTGATCTGGTGGTTTTTACCATATTATCTGGTGACTATGTCACATATTATGAATCTGGTGACTTTGTCACATTATCTGGTGGCTATGCCACAATTATAAGGGCGATGTGCAGTTGACTGCAGTGACTACCTTCGATGGTGTGTAGCAGATGGAGGGTCGATTTAGTAATCCCCATGGTGTGATTGGTAGGTACGGGTGATGTGTAGAGGTTGGATATCTAGGTGGGTTTGGGTTGCATCATTGTCCATATTTGTTTTATGTGATTTAATATGCCATGATTGTTTGGGAGTCTGTGATGGTTGTTACAGACTGAATCTGTTGACTCACCCTTCGTGGGCTAACTTTTTGCAGATGGCACTCAGTAAATGGACCGGGTCGGCATGAACTTAGTGGTGGCCATGCACAACTCATTTTTTTTCTTGGTTTTCTTATTAAGTTTATTTTGATTTATTTTGGGTTATATTTTGATGTAATAAGGCCATTATCACTTAACTATTTTATTTATGTGTTTTAAATTTTTATTATGATACGAACAACATCAATTTTTTTAACTCAAACGCCTACGGTTTTCAAGTTAACAATAATAAACTCTAAAATTTGGTTTTTCTTAAACTTGTAAATTTCTAAGAGTAGGAAGATAACTTTTAAAACAAAACTTAGATTTCAACTCGGTTTTTTTTTAACGTGAGAACATTCCAAATCTATTTTCTTCAAAACCACCAAGATTTTCAAAATTCCATACGAGACCTAACTACGTTTTACTCAAGGAGCATGCCAGATCTGATCAGGGCTTGTGGGCCGGGTTTGGGGTGTTTCACTATCCATACGGGGTTATTGAACTCCAAGGTAAGAAAGGTAATTTTCAAGTCAATGCCCAGCGTTTGAAACATTATTACGGAGAAAACCCTGAACGAGATAAAATTTTGTTCAGTTTATCTAATCCTTAGTTTTTATTGCTTTCAATAAAATATTTAGGGAATATTTAGGGTTTATTATGCTCAAATAAATTACATCTAGGAGATTGGAACTTAAGCGGGACCGCTTGACCCCTCAAACTTTCTTGGGAATTGATTTTTGCATAATTTTCCAAAATTAGCCTGAATAGCAAAATAAATTTTAGTTTTCCAAATAAAAGGTCAATTTTGACCCAAGTCTTAAATTGCAACTCAATTTAAAATTTTCATTAAGTCTAAGGACTTAATTGGATTATTTTCAAAATTTGGTTGCTATTTTCATAAATAATAAAAACTAGGTGCCTCTTTTGTAAATATTTTTAAAATGGCATCTAAAATAAACATTTTTTAATTTCATACTTATAAATTATTGATAAACTTTAATATATAATTATATTTATTATAATTTTTATATTAACTTTTATCAACTTAGCTTAGGATTAGATTTAATTTTATTTCATATTTATCTTAATAATTAAATAACAATTGATAATTTAGTTATGTTTATTTAATTATTATTTGTTGTTTATCATGAGTTAAATTAGAATTAAACTCTTATTTTTAAGGCTTAATTGTGCTAAGAGTTCTAGTCTAGTTTATACTCCTCCATCTATAAATTTCACTATTGTTCTCACCATTCACCCATCACTCAACTTCCCATCCACCAAAACACCAAATGCCACAAGCCCCTAGTCCCTAAGCCTCCATTCAGCCAACAGCAATAGCTTCAGCTCCAGCACACGCTAGCACTAGCTCCTGCCTAGGTCGAGGCGGCACATCTGCTGCTTCCAGCAGCACCAACACACCGCGCCAACCAGCTATGGCCTGCCTAGTGCAAGGCCTTGCGTACCTGCTGCAGCTCCTTGCACGCACCACCTGCTTACTGCCTTGAGCTCCTATGCGCACATCTCCCTGCCCCAACCTAAGCCATCCCTCCTTTAATTTCCCTCCTTTGATTCATTAGTATTTTTTTAGAGCTTTTAAAATCTACAAGGTAAGTGGGCCATCATGACTCATAAAAGAACTTGTGCCTCCGCTCAAATCAAAAATCACAAAGCAAATTTCACTGTGAAGAAGATAAAATAAGATACGAAAGTATCTTCAAGAATTAACAGGTGCATCCAGAAAAAGTCTTCACATTGAAGGAAAGCGACTACAGAGATTTTATGGCACATATTCGCCAAGTTGCTAAAGCCCTCAATTGGAAATTTTTTTGTGAAAAAAGACCAAGTGTGGATGAAGAATTAGTTCGTGAATTCTACGCGAACTTAACTTCCAGTGAATTGACTGAAGTTCCAGTCTGAGGAATCAAGGTACCAATAAATTCTAGTGCTATTAATGAGTTCTTTGAATTACCTGATTTTGACAACGATTGTTGAGCAATATTAAACCTGAAAATTTGCAAGAGATCCTCGAAGAACTCACAGTTCCAGGTTCTAAGTGGACTGTGTCAAAACAAGGAATCCACACTTGTCGAAGAGAGTATTTGACACCACTTGCGAAGGTATGGTTCTATTTCATTCGTTTCAGCTTGATGCCTAGTTCACATGGGACAACAATTTCTTTAGAGCGAATGGTCCTACTATACTCGATTTTAACCGGAAAGGCCATTGATGTGGGCAAAATCATCCTGAGAGAAATACGAAATTGTGTGGTTAGACGCTCTGGCCCTGTCTATTTCCTCTTTACGATCACAATTCTATGCTTAAAAGCAAAACTCCTTATGGACTTAAAGAAGACAGAGTATAGTCAAGGCACAATCACCGATTGGGATCTCTACCGAGCAGCCGGAGATTTTTTTCTCCAGCAACGAATTAAAGAAAGTGAGGATCCCGAAGAAGAAGAAGAAAATGAACCCACAGAATTCCTACCAGAGCAATCAAATGAAGTCTCTACGGAGGCAGAATTAATGGAACCAGAAGCTGAACCTAATATCAAACCCTCAATGTTTAGATCTCTACCGCCTAGCCCAGATCGTCATGATGAGCTGTTGAAGCTGATGGACTTGATGCAACAAGTGCAATGGCAGCAACAAGCCTACTGGAGATATGCAAAAATAAGAGATGAGTCGATGAGGAGTGCCTTCAAGAAAATTTATAATGACCCATTAATTTTTGTGCCTGAGTTTCCAAATTTCATATTTGAACCATGAGTTTCATCATCGAAGAAGGAGCAAGGCGATTCATGCAGAGGCAATACTATTGGAGCAAAAGATGAGTCAAACTTGGAAGGATCGGCAAATAAATAAAAAGGGGGGACTTCAACTTTCATTTATTTATTTATTTATTTATTTATTATTATTTATTTTTTTTAGGATTAGGTTAATTAGGAATTTTCATTTCCGCACAATAAAACAAGAGATAGGAACAAGTCATAAAGGCTAAAGTGTGGCAATAGATATATACATGTCTAGGATTAGATTTTAGAGAGCACAGGTACTTAGCAGTCAATTTGACTCACCTCCTCTTGTCTAAATTTCCTACCTGGTGTATAGTATCTATTCACTTTAAACAATGAGGACATTATTCACTTTAAGTAGGGGGGACCGAAAATTTGAATTGATTCCATTCAGAATAAAATGTTTTTAGGCCATATTTTTGTTCAATAAATTGAAATTTTGTTAATTATGCTAAATTTTAGTATTAATAAAGTTTTGTTATTTCAACAATTTATTATGTTAGCTTAATAAAGATGTGAATGGATTTTTAATAAAGCATGCAAATTCATACCATAAAATTTTTAGTTCCTTACGAAAAAATTAAGCATGGATGAAAGCTTAAGTCTTTAGAATTGACTTAGTAATTTCTTGGGAAATCCTAGGAAGCATGGAATATTGAAAATGATTTAGGCAAACTTTTGTTTGGACCGTTTGAGCCTTTCAAGCCAACCACGATAAAATTATCCTTTGAAACCCAATTTTGAGACTATATGGCCTAAGTTTATTTGGACCTATGCAATATTTAGCCATCAACTTTCTCTTAATTACTTCTAAAATCGTCCCAAACACTAGACTCAGTACTATTCAAAAGATCGTTTGAAAATAAGTTTGGGGGAGTTGAAAAGAAGAATCAAATGCTCAAAAATTTGTTGTACATGAAGCAAGTGCTCGAGTTTGAGCTTAATAAAAAAAAAAGCATGTACTCAAAATGAAATAAATGATCGAAAGAGCATAAGTGGGTATCAAGGATGAAAGTTCCGAAGGTTTGATATTAAGCTGAGTCTAGGGTTTTAAGCCAAAAATTTATCTATCTTTTACCTACCCTTAAGCCCAGCCACGTTACAATCTTATTAAAGACCTATTGAATCAAAATTCCAATGTTACCTACATTAGTGGAGAGAAAATGCTATGTTCAACATATGAAGACATTAAGTTAAGCTTAATAATTGTAGTTTAATTTTTGAATAAAGGAATTAAAATCAATTTGGTAGTGAAAAACATGTCTTTATTAAGGAACATTTAGTCTAACTTCGCTAGTATGGTAATTGTTGGAGGTAATTTGAACGGTATGAATGCTTAAGTTGCATAAATATCAAAATTTCTTATATTTGAGCTTAAGTATATTCAATTCATAATTTTGAAGAAAAATTGTTCTGAATGAAGTTTTTCAAAGGGGTTTTCGAGAAAATTCTTTTCAAATTTGTGCATTACTTGGGACGAGCAATGAATTAAGTTTGGGGTGTAGAAACACGAAAATTTATATGCTTTTTCATGCCCTTTTTGACCCAATTTCATGTGGTTTCGAGTAAATTCTTGTCAGAAAATAATTAAATATTATAAAATAATTAAATTATGCCAAAAATATAAACATGATGAATTTTAATTAATTTTATAGTAAATTTCAATTTATTTTGACTATTTTTGATGACTACGCACAAAAGGCAAAAAGCAAACTTGGCGGAACCTTTGTCGAAGAATAAAACCAGAAGCGATTTGAAGATTCAAAGGCATTGTATTTCCAGCCCAAGACGGTCCAATTATGAATATTTAATCATATTTAATTAATTTTAATTTATTCCAAATTTCATTTAGGTTATATAAATTAATTTTAATTAAGTATGAAAAAGGCCAAGTTGAACCGCATCAGCTGAACCAAATCGGTTGAACCGAACCAAGCAAAGAATTGGGCAGCCCAAACCGTCCACAATGAAGGCCCATATCAGCTTAATTGCTGATTAATTGAGTTGCAAAGAAGCCCTTGAAGACTTCTCAAAATCCCATTCAAACCCCTCCAAAATTCATGGCTTTAAAGATTTGCCCATGCTAATTTTAGCAAAGTTGAATCCATCAACTTTGCCACATGGGATGACCGGCCAAGTGGGACTCCTTTGCTTCTGATTTTTTTCTATTTTTAGCATCCCCTACCACCTATAGATACAGCCCCTAGCTGCTCATTCAAGACACACCTCAAACATCCAACATTCTCCTCTATCACTTTCTCTCAATTCCATTTTCCCTTCTCCCTTTTTGGTGTTCTTGTGCCAATTTCCCCTCTTGGAAAAGAGGTATTTTCCAGCCATTCGAAGCAGCAATTGAAGTGTTCATAAGCCCCCTTGATAGCCGAGGGCAATGAAGAACGAAGAAGGGATCAATCAGACAAGCCACGGAGAGCCACCGGATTTGTTTCTTGTTTCCTATCACTTTAAATTATTTGTTGTTGTTTTGACGAACATGCTTATGAATATTCATGCTTTTGAAATGTCTAATTTAATCAATTTAGCTTGAATTTAATTCGTGTTGGTTTGATTTCATTTCGCCCTCTTAGATTATTAAAACTGTGTCTATGCTGTTAAAGGCCTCGGTGAAATGTTTGATTAAGTAAAATTATGTTAAGTTATCTGGAATTTTAATTGTTTAGATAGCTAATGAATTAATTATTTAAACGCATTGAAATTGTAATTAATGGACACAATACTTAATCTGTGCATGTTTAACTCTTCTAAGGTAGCTGAAGATTACATTAGCATTGTATCTGATGATATGTATGCCTTGCATAACTTGCAGGATTTTTGTGATTAAATTGTTTCAAAGTAGGAATACTTTGTTACTTCACATGATCTTTTATGTGCTTGTTAGGTTGAATTAATCGGTTGCATCGACATAGGAATATATGAGAGATTGTTTAATCTAATAAGTATGTATGTGCATTAACGTGTTTACTTTTAGGAATCTGTTTAATCGGTCGAATTGGCATAGAGATATGGACAAGAGATGAATGGATTTATTTTCGTAAATATATTCATAAGTTAGCAAATTACCGAGTTGCCATGTTTTAACGAGTATAAACACAAGTTTAATAATTCTAAGGTAAGAAATGTGATTAAACCAACACAATTATGTCATTTTGATTAAAATCAGTTTTTGAAATCGTGCATTAGAACTTTGTTTTATTTTATTTTTACTTTGTTTTTCTTGTAGTTTTTAAATATTTCTCAAAACCAATTATTTTTCCATCACCAAAGTGTTTAAAACCATTTTCATAAATAATTCTTTTACAGTCCCTGTGGGTACAATAACTCGACATTTACTTATCACTTTATTACTTGTTACGATTGTGTACACTTGCACATTTCCACCGTTCCAGAGGGACTATACCAATCATCATTTTTTTTATTCATCATTTCTAGCGATTAGATAACTTTGGTGACCACGTCGAGGTTGAAAACACTTGGTACATTTTTTAGTAGGAATTGTCCTCATGACTTGCCACTAATAATTATTCAGTGCCATCTTTTCCATAGACTAAAATTTTCTACCAAAAGCAAAATAGAGGAAAAAATTAGCAAAGTAAAAAATAAAAAATAAAAATAAATTGTAATAAAAAATTGGCTAAAGTAATAGAAATAGAGCTTTCTTAATATTTTAGTGTTCCCGACAGCGGCGCCAAAAACTTGATTGTGTCAAGCGATTGTGTTTTAATATTTATAAAGAATGATCGAACCTGTAGACTAACTATGACAACGATTGAGGCAAGTGCACCTATCGAACAATAGTATAGTTTAGGCAAGAGTATCTTATCGAACCCAAACGAACTTAAAAGTACTATTACTCATTTCTTTCTATTATTTAGCCTAAAATATGGAGTGATTGGTTTATTAATCTAAAAACTAATGAAATACTTAAACTAAATGCAAAGACAAAAGAACGAAACTTTGGGAAAAGACTGTGGAAAAACTCAGTTGATTACGACGATACCTTCAAGAAGAGTCCACCTATGACTTCTCTTGTTATCTAACTTTTAATTCATATGACTTCCTTACTTAGCTTGATCCGTGAGACTCCCTAACTATAACATCCTGAATTAATGGGCCTTTGCATTTGATGTGTGTTACGTTTAATGTGATAATTAGAGTGTTTAAGGGGTTCAGATTGGGCTCAGGTTTGGGCTGAGGCCTTAATCAAATTTTCGGTTTGGGCACTTTAGTGGAAAGCTAGGTAGGTCCAGGCTTAAAAGATATTATCCGCGTATTAAAACACAAAAATGGGCTAGTGGCCTTATGGACAGTGGCGTGAGAAGCAGTAAGGGATCCAAGGTTCGAGTCGCATTACCTACTTATTTTTAATTATTTTTGGCGTCAAAGGAGAGGAAAGTGGGGGCGGCTAGGATGCTTTAAAATAGAAAGATTTATCTGTTTGGATAATGTGGATATTGTGCCGATAATAGTAGGGAGAGATGGTGTTATTTAGGCCTCTTCTAAAGGTATGAATAGATTAAGATAAAGAAGAAAAGATAGGAGTTATCTGCTGAGTACAGCATTGGCCGAAATTCCATCTCCTAGAGGGGGAAAGAAATCGGTTTCTTTATGGCAAAGGGGTGTCAAAATTTCCCCTACTATTTGATTAATTGTTAGTTATCAGGAAGGGCACTTTCAGGTTTTGATAAGTAAGTGCCGAAAATTCTCTATAAATAGGGGTGGTATCTCTTCAATTCTGGCATTTAAACCCTATTCTTTTTCTCATTCTCTGTGCCGAAACTCTTAGTCATTCTCTACAATTTTTTTTCTTTTGATTATTTCAAAATCCGAAATCTCTAAATCTTCACTTTCATTCAAAGGCCGAAACTCTGAACTTTCTTCTCATCTCCATAGCCGAATACCTCATATTCTCTTCTATTGATTTCTTCATCAAAGCCTAATCTTCAAAGATCTCTTGAGATCATCCTTTCTTTCTGATCTTCTCAAAAGCCAAAATTCCCTAAGAGTTGCTGAATTCTCTGTGTTAAGGTGAGTGTCGATTTCTTCTGTTCTTTTTCCCTTCTCTTTTGGTTTTTTTAGACCTTAGCTGAATGGCTAGTTGGTTGATAGACCATCTTTAGTTTGACTTTTCCACTAATCTCATGTTCTTTTGGGCGACACTTCGGGAAATTGGAGTAGATCGAATCATCCAGATCTCAAAAGTCAGAAACCGTTAATCTCTAAGTATCCTATCTATTTCGGGATTTCAAGGTAATGGGTTTTTATTAGATTTTTGTTGGATTCATTATCGTACTTAAGATCTTAATCATATGATATGGTTTAACAACCCTATGTCGTTATAGTAGTTCTGACAAGGACTCTTGATGGAATCAAATATAGATCAGGAAAAGGAGAGGATTGGATCTGTTAAACCAATCCCTAAGTTTAAGAAGTGAGCGGTGTCAACAGTGCGGGATTGGCCCCTGGGTTGTGGACCGACTTCAGAACAAAATCTTAGACTGTCAGTGGTCGTAGCGGTTTCTGATAGTGTCGACACAGACAGTGTCATCTTAATCGTAACCAAGTGTGTATATCCTTAACACATAAGTATTGTTGTAATATATGTGTATGATATGGGCTAAAAGCCAGAAAGAGAGGTTGTATGAACAGTCGTAATACCCAAAAAGGGTAGGCAAGGGATGCCAGGTATGTAATCATAGATACTTCTCTATGTGTATCAATGTATGTGAAAGTCTGTGATCTGTTTAAATAGCTTAATGTTTTGATTCTTGCATGTATGTATGCATGGGATAGGATTGATTGATTTATGGAGGGGAGGCGGTCGCGAGGCGATCGATGGCTTTGCCACATAGGTCACATAGTGATCAGTCTTTATGACAGGCAGCATAGCTGTCGAAATACTATAATGTATTTTCTGAGGTTCGCATAAGAGATCAGTGGCTTTGCCACATAGGTCACATGGTGATCGGTCTTTATGACAGGCAGCACAGCTGTTGATGTGGTGTGTAGCGGATGGAGGGTTGATTGTAGAAATCCCCACAGTGTGATGGTTGGTACGGGGGTGTGTAGAGGATGGACTCTTAGGTTTGGGATAGGCCATGTTGCATGAAATATTTTGTTACCATTGTGTATGGGCCAAGGACCATAATATGTTTGTAGGCCCAAGGCTTTCATGTGATTTTGAGATTTGCACACTGAGTCTTTGTGACTCACCCCTTTTATTTTTCCCACTTTTCAGATGAGCAGTAGTTCGTGGACATGGGAGCCGAGACGGACTCGAGGGGCCATTAACACTATTATCTACATAGACTATTTTCGGTTTTGTTTTCATTTAAGTTTTAATTTTTAGGAACATTTTTGTAATAAGGCCTCCATAACTTAGGTTTCGATTTATTTTTTTGTTATGTTAGTTTTTTTTTTCAAACTTATGTTTTTTTCAAAGTCTTAAATATAAAATGAAATGATAAATGGGCTTTTCAAACTCAATCAATGCAAATGTTAAAGTTATTTCCAAAATTTCATATTTAATTGATTATTCGGCTATCATAAACTAACTTTTTCCAAAACCCTTCAGAGTAAGTTTTCAAGATTTAACCCGTAGCATACCAGATCCGGTCATGATGCATGGGCCGGGTTTGGGGTGTTACATTTTGGTATCAGAGCCCAGTTCAAAACTCGGGTTGTGAAATGGGTCTAGTAGTGATTTGTAAAAGTGATGTAAGTTGAGAAAAGTTTTTGTTGAGATATGGCCTTCTAGTCTACCGACACCCGATCCACCCAGGTAAGTATTCTAACCTTTGATGTTATATGTATGGTGGGCTTCATAGGGATGTAGGCTAGTATGATTAAAGCTTGATGGACTTTAGGTTTAATATAAACACTTTTTCAAATCTCATAAGACTTAATTTCTAATTAAACATGTCCGTCAACAAGTTACAGGGTTAGGGTGTGGTAACGGGCATACGCATGTCTAGGATTGGATCTAGGGAGAGCTTGGTATTTAAGCGGCCCTAGCGGCTCACCTCCTCTTTTCTGGAATCCAACCTGGTGCGTAGTGGTTGTTCACTCTAACCGAGAGGGCTTGTTGACGGGCCAAAACTTATAACTAAAACCCGAAAGGGACCAGCCACCCTATTTTTTTAAATTAAATTATCCATAATTTTGTAAAATTTCCAAAACTCCCTTGATCTGTGAAAATTACCCAAAATACCCCCAGTTGACAAAATTTCCAAAATACCCCTGGTTGGCAAAAATTACTGAAATACCCTGAGTTGCAAAATTACCAAAATACCCTTATTTTGTAAAATCACCAAGGAACCCTATTTTGGAAAACTATGAAAATACCCCTGTAGGCTAAAATTACTAAAATACCATTGGGTAGTGAAATGATGAAAATACCCATAGGTGATGAGTGTGAGTTCATGGATGTTTACTTGTGTGTTTGATGCATGTATGTGGTGCTCTGTTTGATGTTGATTGAATGTGAATTCTAGAATTAAGAAATACAGACTTGAGAACTGAATTTTGTAGATAGAATTTGAATTCGAAAGAACTACTGTTAAAACTACTTTCCATAAGACTGTCCGTTATTAATCAGTGGAAGAAAGAATTATTAATTCATAAAATTTCTAATCAGATAAATCGCGAATGATAGAATAAACACTAAGGGGCGTGGTGTGTGGGATCGAGGTAGAGGCAGGATTGCTGTGTCAGAACCCGTAGGGTCTGGTCGCGAGTCAGGGAATGAGGTACTAGTGCCACTAGATGTGGAGGCAGAATTTCAAGATCAGACGGCCGGAGATGATGCTGTATCTCAGGCAATGTTACAAGTTTTAGAGAGAGTTGCAGGAGCAGGCATAGGTACAGGAGCCTAGAAGTCTGTGCCGGAGCGACTTAGAGCTAATGGGGCAAAGGTGTTTAATGGAATTTCTAGTGTAGCTCCTAGCACAGCAGAGTATTGGTTGGAAGCAATGGAGCGTATAATGGATGATCTTGACTTCACGGAAGAGGAGAAGCTGAAAAGAGGTGTCTCTTCTCCGGGATGAAGCTTATCAATGGTGGCTTACAGTTAATGATGGTACCGTGGCTGACTGTATCACCTAGGATTACTTCAGAACGGCATTCCAAAGTAAGTACATTGGGACAAGCTATGTGGATGCGCAGCACAGAGCATTCCTTAATCTAGTTCATGGAAGTAGTCGGTGGCGGATTATGAAGCGAAATTCTTATGCCTTAGTCGTTATGCTCAAGGGATAGTGGCCACAGAACATGAGCGATGTGTTCGTTTTGAGGATGGCCTGAAGGACGATCTACATGTGTTGATAGCTCTACAACGAGAGCGGGAATTTACTGTGCTTGTGGAGAAAGCTAAGATAGCTGAGAAGGTGAAATGGACAGAAAAGTTGAATTGGGATAGAGATAGGGGTAGAGGTAAGAGAAATTTTGGATCATCAGGGACAACCGTGCGTACTCAAAAAAGACCTAGGATGGATGGACCGAGGCGAATTTGAGAGACCTTCTTTGCTAGCCAAACACTGAAGTGTGCTCGATGTGGTAAGTTCCATGTAGGTGAGTGTTGGGTAGGCAATGGGAAGTGCTTTAGGTGTGGATCTACGGATCATCAGATAAGAGACTGTCCTTAGCCACGGGATAAGGTAGGACACATTAAGGTGGAAATGCTCGGTAGAGTAGAGGAGGTCGGCCCTGCAGAGAGGTCGTGGTCCGGCCAGAGGTGGTAATGGTTTTGGTCGGGGCCGTGGAGCACTAGGTGAAGGGGTAGGAAACATTGAGGTGAGACAATCGAGGTTGGTCTATGCTGCCAGACGTCAAGAGGAGGCTGATGCACCAGATATTATAACCGATACGTTTTTTAATATTTGGATTACTTTACACTGCATTGATTGACATTGGGTCGACACATTCATATGTTGCTAGTAGTGTGTCTGGAACTTTAAGTTTAGATTCTGAAATTACCCTTAGGGCGATGACAGTAGTTATCCCTTTAGGACAATCTGTGGTAGTAGATAAACTTTATCGAGAGGTACCCTTAGAAGTTTAGGGAATAACTTTCCTGACGGATCTGATGGAGTTATCGTTCGAGGAGTTCGACTTAATATTACGCATGGACTGGTTGGTGAAGTACCAAGCTAATTTAGATTGTGCAACCAAACATATGGTGTTAAGAACCCCCAAGAGAGGTGAAGTGTTGGTGATAGGAGAAAGGGGGAATTATCTGTCTAACATAGTGACTGCCCTAAGAGTGGAAAGAATAGTGAAAAAAGGATGCGAGGCAGTTTTAATGTTTGTACGGGCTTTGGAAGCCAAGGACCTAACTGTTGAGGACGTTAAGACGGTGAAGAAATTTCTTGATGTTTTCCTAGAGGAGCTTCTGGGATTACCTTCGGATCGAGAAGTAGAGTTTGGAATTGATCGTCTTTCGGGAATAGAGCCGGTATCTATTGCTCCATATAGAATGGCACCAAAGGAGTTGGTGGATATGAATGCACAAATCTAGGAGTTGTTGGATAGAGGGTTTATTCGACCAAGTGTGTCGCCTTGGGGAGCACCGGTGTTATTTGTTAAGAAGAAGGATGGTTGAATGCGTTTGTGCATTGACTATCGCCAATTGAATAAGCTAACAATCAAGAATAAGTACCCGTTGCTGAGGATCGATGACTTATTTGATCAGTTGAAGGGGGCCTCAGTTTTTTTGAAGGTAGATCTGAGGTCAGGGTATCATCAGCTTAAGGTCAAAGAGGCGGATATTCATAAGACGGCGTTCAGAACTCGCTATGGTCATTACGAGTTCATGGTGATGCCATTTGGGTTGACTAACGCACCAGCAGCATTTATGGATATGATGAACTGTGTATTCTAACTCTACTTGGATCGATTTGTCATGGTTTTTATTGATGACATCTTGGTTTACTCAAGGTCAGAGGAGGAGCATGATTCACATCTATGAGTGGTTCTGCGGATTCTGAGGGAGAAACAGCTTTATGCCAAATTCAGCAAGTGTAAATTCTGGCTAAGGAGAGTTACTTTTCTAGGTCACGTTGTGTCAGCGGAGGGGATTAGGGTGGACCCTCAAAAAATTGAAGCGGTATTGGATTGGAAGCCGCCTAGATTGGTAGCAGAAATTCAAAGTTTTCTTAGTCTAACCGGGTATTACCAATGGTTTGTTGAAGGATTTTCTTCGATTGCGGCACCACTGACTAAGTTATTACGGAAAGGGGTTCCATTTGTTTGGTCAGACAAGCGGCAAACAAGTTTTGAAAGGTTGAAAAGGATTTTGATGGAGGCTCCGGTGTTGATTCAACCGGAGGCTGAGAAGAAATTCGTAATTTACTGTGATGCATCACACACGGGACTAGGATGCATGTTGATGTAAGATGGAAAGGTTGTTGCGTACGCGTCTCGATAGTTAAGGTTGCATGAAGCAAGCTATCCCACCCATGACTTGGAGTTGGCAGCGGTGGTTTTTGCTTTGAACATTTGGAGACACTATCTGTACCGGGAGAAATCTATCATTTATGCCGACCATAAAAGTCTAAAATGCCTTTTGACCCAGAAGGAGTTGAATCTAAGGCAGAGAAGGTGGATCGAGCTGTTAAAGGATTATGATTGCTCGATCGAGTATCATTCGGTAAGGCTAATGTGGTGGCGGATGCTCTAAGTCGTAAGGTAATCACTGACTTGAGAGCAATGTTTGCTCACCTTAGTTTGTATAATGATGGGAGCTTATTGGTTGAACTTCAAGTAAAGCCCACATGGGTCAATCAGGTTAAGGAGAAGTTTCCGGTAGGAGCCAGTGATGAATCAGCGGGATTTAGTGTGAATAAGGAAGGGCTATTATGTTTTCAAGGGATAGTGTACATGCCAAAAGATCCTGAATTAAGGCATAAGATTTGTAACATCCTGAATTTGTGGGCCTATATGTTTAGTGCATGGATATGTTTAAAGTGTTACTTAAACTGTTAGGGGTCCAAATTGGGCTCAGGCTTAGGCCGATGCCTTGGTTAAATTACTTGTTTAGGAACTATAGGTAGCATCTATGGTTAGAACACCAAAGTGGGCTGGTGGCCCAATTTTAAGTGACGCTACAAGGGAGCTGGAGAGTGGTGTCACTAGCAGTTAAAAGAGGCCCAAGTTTGGCCGCAAGAGGCCCATGTTTTTGGGCCAAATTCGGCATTTGGAAGAGTAAGAAGGAGTGGATGACATAGGGGCTTAATTTTAGAGAGGATTTAATTATAATATTATGTTGATAATAAGAAAGAGGTAATATTATCTAGGAGTCTTTTGAAGGAGTGAAGAGATTTGGATAAAGGATGAAAACGAGGAGCTATCTATTAAGAGCAAGTGATGGCCAAAATTCCATCACCTAGAGGAGTAAAGAATTCAGCTTCTAATGGCCATGGGGGGTGCCAAATTTTCCCTCTTTATTTGCTAAGTTCTAAGTTATCAAGAAGGGCACTTTCGGTTTTTGATAGGTAGGTGCCGAAATTTCTATAAATAGGGGGGAAAGCTCACCAACTCCGGCATTTGAACCCTACTCTTTTCTTCTTAACCTGTGCCAAAATTCTCAGTTTTTCCTCTACAATTTCTTTCCTTTTTATTTTCTTCAAAAGCTGAATAATCCCTACTATTTACTGATTTCTTCAACTAAAAGTCGAAACTACTTAGATCTTTTCTTATTATCTTCTCTTTTTGATCTTCTCAAAAGCCAAGAATTCCTAGGAGTTTTTGAATTTCCTATAGAGGTAAGTGTTGGCTAGTGGTATTATTTTTGTTATTTTTTGACTTTTAAGCCAGAGCCGAGTGGCTAGATGGTGGTTAGGGCCATCTTTAGATTGACATTTTCTTTCTGATCTCGTGTTCTCTTTCTTTGGGCGGCATTCCGGGATTTGAAGGAAATTAAATCGCCTAGGGTTCTAAGCCAGGAATTGGTAGCATTCGAATCACATTTTTCAGGATTTAAGGTAAGGTCGTCTTCTCTAGATTTTCGTTAGATTCGTTTATCGTATGTGAGATCTTAACTTTATGATGTGGAGTAACGACCATGTGTTGTGATAGTAGTTCTGACAAGGACTTGTGATGGAATTAAATATGGATCAGGTGGAGGAGAGAATCCCTAAGTTTAAGAAACGAGCGGTGTCTGCCGTTCAACATTGGCCACCTAGTTGTGGACTGGCTTCTGAACAACACCTTAGGCAAATAGCGGTGGTGTTGGCTACGGATAGCATTGACTTAGAGGGTCTCGTTCTAATGGTAATAAGGTGTGTAGATCTCTAACACACACTCTCTAACTATTCTTCATGTGTTATGGGCTAAAAAGCCGAAAAGTGGCAATGTAGACAGTCGAATAAAACCCTAAAAGGGTTAGGCAAGGATGCCAAGTACGCAATCATAGAAATCTCTATGTATATCGAAATATATGAAAGTCTATATGATGCTTTTCCTTATGTATATATGCATGGGGGGAAATATGATAATGAGGGGAAGAGCATGATGGGTCACATGGTGACCGGTGGTAAAAATCCCACGAATATAGAGATGGGTCAAATGGTGACCGGTGGTAGAAATCCCACAAATAAAATTGTTAGGTCACACAGTGATCGGTGGCTATGCCATATTTAATGGTTTCTGATTAACAGAAATAGGCAGTACGGCTGTCTTTATGGTGTGTAGCAGATGGAGGGTTGATTGTAGAAATCCCCAATGTGTGACGGTTGGTATGGGTTGGTGTGTAGAGGATGGAATTCTAGGATGGGCTTGGGCCATTCATTATGTATTGTCTATCGTGTATTATGATTGTTGCCTCTATGTATGGGCCAAGGCCCATAATGTGTTTGTGGGCCTCAGGTCAGTGTGTTTAGGATTTATACACTGAATTTTGGTGACTCACACTTTAATTTTTCTCTACTCTTTCAGATGATCAGTAGATTGTGGACATGAGAGCCGAGACGGACTCGAGGGGCCATCAAGCTTTTGTTTCTATAGATTAATTTTGATTTTTCTTTAAATTTTTATTTCTTTGGGACTATTTATGTAATAAGGCCTCCTTAACTTAGACTTCAATTTATTTTTGTTATGTCGGGATTTGCAAACTTATATTTTTTGTTATTCTCCAAAATAAAATGAAATGATAAATGGGCTTTTCAACCCAATCAACACAAGAATTAAAATTATTTACAAAATCTCACATTTAATGGATTACTCGGCTAAAATAAACTAAGTTTTTCGAAAACCTTTCAGAGAAAAGTTTTTAATGTACAACCCGTAGCATACCAGATCCTATTGAAACTTATGGGCCGGGTTTGGGGTGTTACATTTAGTATCAGAGCCCAGTTCAAAACTCGGGCTGTGAAATGGGTCTAGTGATGTTTTAATATATATTTGAACAAAATTCTGGAAGAAGATATGGCTTTCGAGTCTACCGACACCCGATCCACTCAGGTAAGTACTATAACCCTTGTTGTGATATACTTATTGGGTTGACGGCCTTTATGGACGTAGACTAGGATGATTATAAGATGGACTCTAGGTCTAGTTAAACAACTCTTCAAATCCATAAGATTTAATCCAACTAAATAAACCCGTGACCTAGTCGATGGGTTAGGGTGTGGCGATAGGCGTACGCATGTCTAGGATTGGATCCAGGAAGAGCTTGGTATTTAAGCAGTCCTAGTGACTCACCTCCTCTTTTCTGGAATCCTACCTGGTGCGTAGTGAATGTTCACTTTAGCTATGAGGACTTGTTGATGGGCCAAAGTTTATAATTAAAACCCGAAAGTGACCAGCCACCCTATTTTAAGAAAAATTTTAAAAACCTCTAGTTTTGAGAATTTTTGAAATACCCCTATTTTGAAAAAAATTTACCAAATTACCCCTAATTTGTAAAATTATCGAAATACCCTCGGACCACCAAATTACTGAGATACCCCCGAATTCCAAAATTACCAAAATACCCTTATCTTGAAAAATCACCAACAAACCCTATTTTGGAAAAACTTTTATTACAAAAATACCCCTAGGCGAGAAATATCATTTCATGGATATTTCTTGTGTGTTTGATGAATGTATATGATGCTCTGATTGATGATTGATTGATTGAGAATTCTAGAATTAGAAAATACATACTTGAGAATGAACTTGTAGATAGAATTTGAATTTGAAAGAACCACTGTTAAAACTACTTTCCATAAGACTGTCTGTCATTAATCAGTGAAAGAAAACTAATAAATCATAACATTTTTAACCAGATAAATCGCGAATGGTGGAATGAGCACCAGAGGACGTGGTGTGCGTGGCCGAGGTGGAGGCAGGATTGCTGTGTCAAAACTCGTAGGGTCTGGTCACGAGTCCGGGAATGAGGTGCTAGTGCCACCAGCTGTGGAGGTGAAATTTCCAGATCAGACGGTCGGAGATGATGCTGTATCTCAGGCTATGTTAAGGGTTTTGGAGAGAGTTGCTAGAGTAGGTATGGGTACAGGAGCCCAAAATCATGCTTGGAGTGACTTAGAACAGCAGGCGAAGTGTTTAGGGGAATCTCTGGTATAGTCCTGAGCTCAACTGAGTATTGGTCAGAGGCAGTTGAATGCATATTGGACGATTTGGATCTCACGGAGGAAGAGAAATTGAAATGGGTTATATCTCTCTTGAAGGATGAAGCTTATCAATGGTGGCTCACGGTTAAGGATGGTACGGTGGCTGACCGCATCACATGGGACTTCTTTAAAATAGCGTTCTAGAATAAGTACGTTGGATCGAGCTATGTGGATGCGCAGCGTAGAGCATTCCTGAACCTAGTTCAAGGAAGTAGGTCTGTAGTGGCGTACGAAGCGAAATTCTTATGCCTGAGCCGTTATGCTCGAGGGATAGTGGCCACGGAGCATGAGCGGTGTGTTCGATTTGAGGATGGCCCGAAGGATGAATTACGTGTGTTGATAACTCCGTAACGAGAGCGAGAATTTACGGTGCTTGTGGAGAAGGCTAAGATAGCGGAGGAGGTGAAACGGATGGAAAAGTTAAACCGGGATAGAGATAGAGGTGGAGGTAAGAGAAACTTTGGATCATCGGGGACAAATAAAAATAATCAAAAAAGACCCAGGCCAGAGGGGCGAGACGAGATAATAGACCTGCTGCTGCTAGTTAGACACCGAAATGTGCTCAATGTGGAAAATCCCATGTAGGTGAGTGTAGGGCGGGCAGTAGGAAGTGCTTTAGGTGTGGGTCTTTAATCATCAAGTTAGGAACTGTCTGCAGTAGAAAGGTAATGAAGGGCCCACGGGTCAAGGGAATGTTCAGCCTGGCAGAGGAGGTCATGGGACAGCCAGAGGTGGTAACAGGTTTGATCAGGGTCGTGGAGTAGTAGGCCAAGGGGCCGAAAACACTGAAGCGAGATAGCCGGGGTTAGTCTATGCTGTCAGACGTCAAGAGGAGGTTGACGCACCAATGTCATAACTGGTACGTTCTTAATTTTTGGCTTGCTCTATATTGCATTAATTGACATCCGATTGACACATTCATATGTTGCGAGTAGGGTATCTGAAACTTTAAGTGTAGATGCTGAGATTTCCTCTAGGGAGATGATTGTAGTAAGCTCATTAGGACATTCTGTGATGGTAAATAAACTTTATTGAGAAATATCTTTGGAGGTTCAGGGGATAATTTTTCGAACGGATCTAATGGAATTACCGTTCGGGGAGTTTGATTTAATCCTAAGCATGGATTGGCTTGTAAAGTATCAAGCTAATCTAGATTGTGTAGCTAAGCGTATGGTGTTAAGAACTCCTAAGAGGGACAGAGTGTTGGTAATAGGGGAGAGGGGGAACTGTCTGTCGAACATGGTAACCGCCCTAAGAGCGGAAAGGATGGTGAGCAAAGGATGTAAGGCAGTCTTAATGTTTGTTTGCACTATGGAAGCTAAGGAACTAGCAGTGGGAGATGTTAGGACAGTAAAGGAATTTCCTGATGTTTTCCTCGATGAGCTTCTAGGATTACCTCTAGATCGTGAAGTGGAGTTTGAAATCGATCTTTTTTTGGGAACAACACCGGTATCAATAGCTCCATACCAAATGGCACTGAAGGAGTTGGTGGAGTTGAAGGCGTAGATTCAAGAGTTGTTGGATAAAGGGTTTATTTGACCTAGTGTGTCACCGTGGGGAGTGCCAGTTCTATTCGTGAAGAAGAAGGATGGGTCAATGCGTATGCGTATGCGTATGTGCAGAGGATGGTTATCTAGGTTTAGGTTCGGGATTGCATCATTTTTTTATATGTTTTATATGTATGATTTGACATGCCTAAATTGATTGAGAGTTTGTGTTGATTGTTACACATTGAGTCTATTGACTCACCCCGTTGTGGGATATCTTTTCAGGTGACACTCAGTAATAGATCGGGTCGACAGGAGCTTAGTGGTGGCCATGCTCAGCTCAGAGTTATTTTATTTTCATTGGGTTTTATTGTTTAAGTATGTTGGTCTTATTTCGGGTTTTATTTGATGTAATATGGCCATACGATTAACTGTTTTACGCATGCATTTTTATTCGGTCTATTACGATACGATTATTATCAAATCAAAGGTTAAGCAATTTTTCTTAAAAATAAATTCTAAATGTTTTGACACCTAAGCAACAATCGATTTTCAATGTAATGTTAACCTCTAAAAATCCGGCTATACTTTCAACTTATTGATTACAAATACAACACTGTTTTCAATTTGAACTCAACACAAATCAAATTATCTTCCAAACCACCCAGATTTTTCCAAAGTAACAAATAAGTTTTGAATGGTTTTACTCAAGAAGCATGCCAGATCCGGTCAGGACTTATGGGCCGGGTTTGGGGTGTTTCACGACTCCTCTGTGGCTGCTGACCTCCTCTACCCGGTTAAGCATTTCCCTGCCCTACGAGTCCTACCTCATCCCAAGGCTGAGGACAGTCTCTTATCTAATGATCCGTAGATCCACACCTAAAGCACTTCCCACTGCCTGCCCAACACTCACCTACATGGAACTTACCATATCGAGCACACTTTCGTGTTAGGCTAGTAGCAACAGGTCTCTCAGCCCGTCTCGGTCCATCCGACCTAGGTATTTTCTATGTACGCACGGCTGTCCCTGATGATCCAAAATTTCTCTTACCTCCACCCCTATCTCTATCCCAGTTCAGCTTTTCTGTCCGTTTCACCTCCTCAGCTATCTTAGCTTTCTCCACAAGCACAGCAAACTCCCGCTCTTGCTGTGGAGCTATCAAAACACGTAGGTCATCTTTCAGACATCCTCAAAACGAACACATCGCTCATGTTTTGTGGCCACTATCCCTCAAGCATAACGACTAAGGCGTAAGAATTTCGCTTCATACACCGCCACCGACCTACTTCCCTAAACCAGATTCAGGAACGCTCTACGCTGCGCATCCACATAGCCCGTTTCAATGTACTTACTCTGGAACGCTGCTCTGAAGTAATCCCAGGTGATACGATCAGCCACGGTGCCATCCTTAACCATAAGCCACCATTGATAGGATTCGTCCCGGAGAAGGGACACTACTCCTTTCAGCTTCTCCTCTTCTGTGAAGTCAAGATCATCCATTATACGCTCCATTGCTTCCAACCAATACTCTGCTGTGCTAGAAGCTACACCAAAAATTCTCTTAAACACCTCTGCCCCATTGGCTCTAAGTCACTCCGGCACAGACTTCTGGGCTCCTGTGCCCATGCCTATTCCTGCAACTCTCTCTAAAACTTGTAACATTGCCTGAGATACAACATCATCTTCGGCCGTTTGATCTTGAAATTTCGCCTCCACAGCTGGTGGCACTGGTACCTCATTCCCTGACTCGTGACCAGACCCTACGGGTTCTGACACAACAATCTTGCCTCTAACCTGGCCACGCACACCACATCCCCTAGTGCTCATTCTACCGTTCGTGATTTAACTTATTAGAAATTTTATGAATTATTAATACTCTCTTCCATTGATTAATAACGGACAGTCTTATGGAAAGTAGTTTAACAGTAGTTCTTTCGAATTCAAATTTTATCTATGAAGTTCAGTTCTAAGGTCTGTATTTCCTAATTCTAGAATACACATTCAATCAACATCCATCACACATCAACATACAAGCAGCATCCATGAACTTACATTCATCACCTAGGGGTATTTTCATCATTTCACTACTCAGTGGTATTTTCGTAATTTTATCCTACAGGTGTATTTTCATAATTTTCCAAAATAGGGTATCTTGGCAATTTTACAAAATAGGGGTATTTTGGTAATTTTAAAATTTAGAGGTATTTCAGTAATTTTACAAACCAGGGGTATTTTGGGAAATTTTCACAAACTTAGGGTATTTGGGTAATTTCCAAAATTAGGGGTATATAAGTAATTTTACAAAGACAGGGTGATGGTCCCTTTCGGGTTTTAGTTTTAAATTTTGGCCCGTCAACAAGTCCCGTGGCTAAGGTGAGCAGTCCTCGCACTGTAGGATTCGGTGAAGAGGAGGTGAGCCGTTAGGGCCGCTTAAATACCAAGCTCTCCCTAGATCCAATCCTAGACATGCGTACGCCTGTTACCACACCCTAACCCTGTGACTTGTCCACAGACATGTTTAATTAGAAATTAAGTTTTATGGAATTTGAAGAATTGCTTATACTAAACCTAAAGTCCATCAAGCTCTAATCATACTAGCCTACGTCCCTATGGAGCCCAACAAGCCCAACATGTATATCAAACAATGAGTTTAGGATACTTACCTGCGTGGATTGGGTGCCAGTACACTCGAAGGCCATATCTCAACTGAAACTTTTCTCAAGTACATTTCAAATTTACAAACCACTTCTGGACCCATTTCACAGCCTGAGTTTTGAAATGGGCTCTGATACAAAAAATGTAACACCCCAAACCCGGCCTATACGTCATGACTGGATCTGGTATGCTACGGGTTGAAACTTGAAAAACTTTGCCTTGAAGGGTTTTGAAGATCTTAGTTGATTATAGTAGTTTAATCAAATAATTGTGAAATTTTTGAAACAACTTTAAGCATTCCTGTTGATTGTGTTTGAAAAGCCCATTTATCATTTCATTTTATAATTAAGACTTTAAAAGAAAAAAATAAGTTATAAAAACTTAACAAAAAAAAAATCAAAAACCTAAGTTGCGAAAGCCTTATTACAAAAATATTCCCAAAAATTAAAATTCAAATGAAAATTCGAAAACAGTCTATGTAGATAATAATCTTGATGGCCCCCCGATTCTGCCTCGACTCTCATGTCCACGATCTACTACTCATCTGAAAAGTTGGGGAAAAATAATAGGGTGAGTCACCAAGACCTAGTGTGCAAATCCCGAAAACACATAAAAGCCTTAGGCCCACAAACACATTATGGGCCTTGGCCCACATAATGGCAACAGAATATTTCATGCAACATGGCCCATCCCAACCCTAAGAGTCCATCCTCTACACACCCCCGTACCAACCTTCACACCGTGGGATTTTTACAATCAACCCTCCATCCGCTACACACCATATCGACAATTGTGTCTCATCATAAAGACCGATCACTATGTGACCTATGTGGCAAAGCCACCAATCACTATCGACCTCGGTAATACATTATAGTATTTTGACAATATCTCTTTGTCATAAAGACCGATCACTATGTGACCTATGTGGCAAAGCCACTGATCGCCTCGTGACCTGCTCCCCTTCCTCATATCAATCAATCCCATCCCATGCATACATACATGCAAAAATCAAAACATTAAGCCATCTAAACAAATCTCAGACTTTTACATACTTTGATACACATAGAGAAGTTTCTATGATTACGTACCTGGCATCCCTTGCCTACCCCTTCTGGGTAATACGACTGTTCACATAGCCTCTCTTTCTGGCTTTTAGCCCACAATATACATATAATACAAATTAATGAGTGTGATAGAGATCTACACACCTGATTACTGACAGGATAGTCTAAGATTTTGTTCTAAAGCTGGTCAACAACACGGTGGAAAATCCCGAACTGCTGACACCACTCGCTTCTTAAACTTAGGGATTCGTTTAACGAATCCAATCCCCTCGTTCGCCTGATCGATATTTGATTCCATCAAAAGACCTTATCAGTTGCTACCATCAACATATGGTTAAGATCACGATTACGATAGCGAATCTAATGAAAATTTAAAAAAAACCCCTTACCTTGAAATCTCGAAATTAGAGACTAGTGGTTTTCGATTTTAGATCTAGACGATCTACTTCAATTCCTGAATGTCGTCCAACAAGAAAACACAAGAAACCAACAATCCATTAGCTTTTCAGCTTTTTCTTTCAAAACTCGAAAGAGAAACAAGGGAACAGAAGAAATCGGCACTTACCCTATCACAGGAGATTCGGCTACCCTTAGGAGTTTTCGGCTTCTTGCGAAAAATCAAAAAGAGAAGTGGATAGGAAGAAATCTATATAGATTCGACTTTTAGTGAAGAGATTGGCAAAAAGAATAGGAGGTATTCGGCAATGCAGATGAGAAGAAAGTTTAGAATTTTGACTTTTGAAGGGAATGATGTTGAGAAGAATTGGGTGATTTCAACTTTGTAGAAGAAAGCAGAAAAAGAATCATCGACTTTCGACTTTTGCATAGAAGTGAAGATGAGAGAATAGGCTTAGGAATTTTGGCTTTTATAGAGAATTATAGAATAGAGAAACCTTAATGTCAAAAATAAAAAGGTATTCTCCTCACTTAAACATAATTTCGGTAACTACTTCTCAAAAACATTAGATGCCCCTTTCGATAACTTAAAATTGATCAACTAATGAGGGAAAATTTTGGCACCCCTATAGTATAACAAAAACCGATTCCTCCTCCCCTTAGAGCTGGAAATTTGGCCACCACCTTGACCAATAGATAAGTCCTAACTTTTCTCCCTTATCATTACCTGATCTCTCATCCACAAGTGACCCAAATATTACCACCTCTTCATCCCTTTATCTACCACATTATCAACTATATTACCTACATTATCCCATTCATTAAATCTCTTATTTTTAAGCCTTGTTGCCATCCAACCTCTTCCACTTAATTGGCGAAAATAAGCTAAATTAAATTAAAAATAATTGGGCCTCATGCGACTCGAACTTGAGCCTCCACAATTGACGCCAACTCCCTGCCCTCTAAGTGGCGCCATTTTGCCACTGGGCCACAAGCCCATTTATGTCTTAATTTTACAGATAATATCTTTTAATCCTCATTCTAACAGGCTTCCCTTTAAAGTGCCCAAGCAGAAAATTAAACTAAGACCTCAGCCTAATTCCAGAGCCCATCCTGGACCCCTAACACTTATACTAATATAACCACACATTAAACGCATAGGCCCATTAATTCAGGATGTTACATGAATGAACAAAGAAATGGTCTCCAAGTTGTATGCATTCGGCAAAGAAAAGAAATGGAATAAGTCTCTTCAAGGTTGCATGGATTCAGTAAAAAGAGGACAAAAAAGTTTGCGAAGAAAAGAAAATGATACCAAATTGTCAATGAAGAATAGGCCAAAATAACCAAAATTTACCAATTATCAATGATCATAATCGGCTAGGAGAGGGAGTTTTGAGAGAGAAAGAAATAATTGATGTATTGATATTTCGTCCAAAACTATCACTTTTGTTTTTACCAAAACATCAAGCACCAAATTGGCTATCATCCTAGCCCCAAGCCGTCCACATTCATCCCTCCTAGGATAAGAGTTTGGCTACCCAAACTTTCCAAAACACCATCCTCAAAATAAACCCCTTGTCCCCCTTACTTACCTATTTTTCATGATTCCTTTCCCCAACTTCAACCTTGCCTTATTCTTTTAGCCACCTTACCAAAATAATGAAGTCCACCCTTGCCATATTTATTCCTTGACCGACACATAAGGAAGGGAAGCAAAAATAAAAGTCAAATTGCACAAAAAGTGATTCGAACTCCTTCCCTCAAGGTGCTACAAGTGGCGCCATATCCTCTCTACTAATAGCTCTTTTATGCTAGCTATTTAATCAATTATTTCCATATGCTAGTCACTTACTCCATCTCCTTAAAGTGCTAAAATACCAAATTTTTCCTAAGGCCCAATTAAACCCGAGACTTCATAGAAACCTCGTAACCTTCCAAATTCACTTAACTAATAGTCCAATTTGCAATAATGCCATTCTGTTGTTCTTAAAATTTTAAACATTCCTACACCCGATGCCCAATGGGCCCAATCCTACTAGGCCCAATTTCGGGATGTTACAATTCTACCCTCCGTAAAGAAATTTTGTCCTTGAAATTTCCAATCAACTACTAAACGTATCGCTCAAATCACATCACTAAGCCTTCGCTGCGCACTCTAATCTTAAAAACCACAATGTTCTTTTTAAAAAAAATCTTGAATCCTTTTTCACACAGCCAAACATCTAACCACAAAAGCAAATAGTTGTCTACCATTTATACTTAGAATTTTCTACATTCAATCTTCACGTCCAACCAAACATACCTGACGTGATGGTGATGTAACAATCCTGAGCATCCCTTGCCTACCCTTTCTGGGCATATGACTGTTCATACAGCCTCTCTTTCTGGCTTTTAGCCCACAACATACATATAATACAAATTAATGAGTGTGATAGAGATCTACACACCTGGTTACCGTTAAGACTACACTTTCTATGTCGACACTATCAGAAGTCGATACGACTGCTATCTGCCTAAGATGCTGTTCAAAAGTCGGTCCACAACCCAGTGGCCAATCTTGAACAGCAGACATCGTTCGTTTCTTAAACTTAGGGATTGGGTTTGCGGACCCGATCCTCTCCTTTTCCTGATCCATATTTGATTCCATCAAAAGTCCTTGTCAGAACTACTATAACAAAATAGGGTTGTTAAACCATATCGTATGATTAAGATCTTAAGTACGATAATGAATCTAACGAAAATCTAATGAAAACCCCTTACCTTGAAATCCGAAATAGATAGGATAGTTAGAAACTAATGAATTTCAGCTTTCAAAATCTAGATAATTCAATCTACTCTAATTTCCCGAGGTGTTGACCCATGATGTGAACACAAGAACAATCCAATCGTTATTCAAAAGATAACCTTACCACGCCTATAAGCCTTTCGGCTTTGGCCTCCAAAAATTGAAAGTAAAGAAAAGAACAGAAGAGATCGGCACCTACCTTACAGAGAATTTGGCAACTCACAAAGAATTTTGGCTTTTGAGAAGATCAAAAAGAGAGAAGATGGCATGAAGAAATCTATGCGGATTCGACTTTTAGTGGAGAAATCGACAAAAGAGAATAGGAGGTATTCAGCTATGGAGATGAGAAAAAAGTCTAGAGTTTTGGCTTTTGAATGAAAGTGAAGATGAGAGAATAGGCTTAGAGATTTCGACTTTATGGAGAAATCGGCACAAGAGGAAAAGAATGGAAAAATAAAGTGAAGTGAGAGGTTTCGGCTTTTGAAGAATTTAAAAGAAAAGAAATTGTAGAGAATGACTGAGAGTTTCGGCACAGAGAGTGAGGAAAAGAATAGGGTTCAAATGCCAAAATTGAAGAGATACCACCCCCATTCATAGAGAATTTCGGCACTTACTTATCAAAACTCGAAAGTACATTTCCTGATAACTAACAATTAATCAAATAATAGGGGAAATTTTGGCACCCCCTTTGCCATAAAGAAACTGATTTCTTTCCCCCTTTAGGAGATGGAATTTCGGCCAACACTGCTCTCAACAGATAGCTCCTATCTTTTCCCCTTTATCTTAATCTATTCATACCTTTAGAAGAGGCCTAAATAACACCACCTCTCCCTACTATTATCAGCACGATATCCACATTATCCCAATCATTAAATCCCTCCTAAAATTAAGCCTTATTACTGTCCCCCTCCTTACTCTTTTTAAGTGCCGAAAAATGGCCCAAAGACATGGGCTCTTTGCGACAAACCTTGGGCCTCACCTCCTACTATTGGCGCCAACCTATAACTCCTCTATAACACTACATACTACTGGGCCACAAGCCCATTTTTGCAACCTAAAGCACCGATACCATCTTTTAAACCCAATAGTACCCAAACAGGAATTTTAACCAAGGCCTCGGTCCAATCCTGGGCCCAATTTAAACCTCTAACACTCAAATTAACACATTAAACATATCCACCCACTAAACGCATAGGCCCATTAATTCAGGATGTTACACAAGTGCACTATCAGATCTCAAATTCTGAACAGTTTCTGGCTCGACAAGCTTAGGGCAATCACGGATAAAATAATCAAGTGATCCACATCTGAAGCAAGCTTTATCATTTAATCTACAGTTTCCCAGATGCCTCTTTCTGCAATGTTTACATTTAGGTCTTTCAGATCGAACATTACCAACACTGGTCACAGAAGTTGCTAGGATTTTGGAACTCATTAGCAGTCTATCTCGGGTCGTGTTCAATTGTCTCGTGTTATCCCTGGAATGATTTTGATCATCTTTAAATCTTTTCAGAGTAGATTGAAATGATTTACTCTGAAATCTCTTTTTCATATCTCGGGCTTTAGACTCAGCTTTTCTTTTATCCTTCTCGATTGCCTTAGCTTTGCAAGCTCGATCAACGAGTACAACGAACTCTTTTATTTCTAATATCTCGATTAGCAAATGGATATCTTCATTAAGACCATCTTCGAATCTTTTGCACATTATAGCTTCAGAAGATACACACTCTCGGGCATATTGACTTAGTAGCACGAACTCTCATTCATATTCAGTAATAGTCATTTGGCCATGTTTAAGCTCTAGAAATTCCTTTCGTTTCTGATCAACAAATTTCTCACTGATTTAGTTCTTCCTAAACTCAGTCTGAAAGAAATCCCATGTGACTTGTTCTTTCGAAACAACAGAAATTAAGGTTTTCCACATTTGATAGGCTGCATCTCGGAGCAATGATACCATACACTTAATACTTTCTTCTGGAGTCAGATACATTTCATCAAATACCCGGATCATGTTTTCCAACCAGAACTCAGCTTTTTCAGCATCATCGGCATTAGTAGCTCAGAATTCTTTAGCCCCATACTTACGAATCTTGTCAACCGGAGGCTTATTTAACAGATTCGGATACATAACCGGTGGCACAATAGTAGTTTGAGGGGGATTAACCGGGGGTAGAGGTTACAAAATAGTCGGGTTATTCTTTACGAACTGAGTGAACCACTTACTCATCATTTGGAAGAAAGCTTGTTTAGCTTCTCCCTCCTGACCGTTCGTAGCCAGCCTCGAATCAGAAGGCTCTGTCCATTGCGCGAGAGCAGGCGCATTACTTTCTACGTCTTCAGCTACGACTCTTTCGGGATCTATTTCTATATAGAATTCACATTTTATACGTCAGGATTCATCACACTATCACAGTTCAAATATATGGTATGTATAGTTAGACTCTGACATGCTACGTTAGTCTAAGAACCGACTAAATCGTAGCTCTAATACCAACCAAATGTAACACCCCTATCCCGTGTCCAATCACTGGATTAGGGTTAAAAGCGTTACCAGACAGATCAAAAACATTTACCGAATTAATCGTACAACCATTCATTGATATCAATCATAATGTCCCTTAAGTAGGTCATCGAGACCTTAAGCATGCTTATAAATCGAGTTGGGACTAAACCGAAACACATAAGTAATGTAATATCACTGACTATGGCTTATGCATAATTGCTTAATTGAATGTGAAAGCATGCCTTTTTATGTATAAATGTGTTCTATTAACCTTAGTGAGTAGGTGAACGCTTTATAAATTATTTAATTTTAAGTCTAAAAAAGGGAGTTAAGCCTGATAGGCTTTAAGAAAATAAATGGGGGAAATAAAACACACAAACGGGCTTGGAAAAGTGGCCCGGAGGCGCCACTTAGGGCTTCTGGGAATGACGCCACTAGCAGGGTAAATGGGCCAAGGTTCGAGTTGCATGGGAAGCTAAAGGAAAGTTTTTATTTTTCGGCAACTAGGAGCAGTAGTGGGCGGCATGGGGAGTCTATGGGAGGAGTTTGAGATGAGGTCAAATTCTTTTGGAAATTCGGCTAAGGTAGGAGAATAAGTGTTGGCCGAATAAGGGTCTCTAGGCAGACTAATTTCGGCAGAAAAGGGAAAAGGGTGGCTATTCCTCATTCTCTCTTTTCCTCTACCGAATTCTCAAGTAAAACTCCTCTCTTTTCTTTTATTTTTTTTCCAAAGCTGAAATACCCTGTGTTCTAGCCGAAACTTCTCCCAAATTCCACTAGTGCCGATTCTTTCTAAGCCTTGTATTCCTCTCTTTTCATCCTTGTGAGCCGAATCTCTCTAGTATCCTTCAAAGTCGAATTCTTTACCTTTTTCTTCTTTTTCATCAAAGGCCGAATACCCTCCTCTCAAAACCCCACCATAGCCGATTCTTCCTAAGCCCATACTCTCTCTTTGTTTTCCCTTGTAAAAGCCAAAATCCTATAGTGTTCATCAAAAGCCGAAATCGAGTGGTCAGCATTTAGGCCATAGCCAAATAGCTCTAGGGATTGAAGTAAAGGTGCTACCGATTTTAATATTAATGGGGTCTTCCGGGATTTAGTAGTTGTCGACTACAAAGAAAAGCACAACAAAGTTTTAGGATTTCTAAGATTTAAGGTAAGGCATGTATTCGGCCATAGGCCACTTTTATGTGACTTAAAAGTTAGAATTAAATCTAACCAATGCCTATAGGTATTTCGACATCTCCTCAAGACAAGTGACAAGTTTTTGGGATTTCCAATCACAAGGTAAGCACATAGGTACATTCGGCCAAGGTCTATTAGTGATTTAACATCTAATTCTTATTTACTTAAAAGCCAAAAACTAACCAAGTCGAATGATCTAGCATTGGCCGATTGAAGGAAGAAATAACACAAAGTTTTTCGGATTTGAATAATAGTGAAATCGGCAACCAAGGTAAGAATTTGATTACAATAATCCTATTAGGGTTTGGTTTTATAGCTGAATGGCTTTTTACTAACATGTTAGGGTTGGCTGAATATAGGAATTAAAGATCTAAAGTGATAGATCGAGTTTTCAGGATTTCAGTGAATTGCTAAGTAAATCAGGTGTGTACTCCACACTATCTCTTAATAGATGTAAGGCAAGATTTATATATATATGTTATAATAATGTGAATGTGGCTAAGTTTCCATACGATGGTACAAAGTACTTAGGTACGTTTTTCCTACTCCTACTAGGAATATAATACGATCTATTATGGCACATAAGTGCAACTATAAGAATGTGAATAAAGCATAAGGCATAATTTTTGCATGATTTGCATGACATGGGGCATATGGGTGATATGTAAAGGGGAAGTGAATTGGTGGTTTTATACCCCAATATAAGAATGTGGTGACTTATGTCACAATATCTTAATGTGGTGACTTATGTCACAATATATGAATGTGGTGACTTATGTCACGAATATATATATATGGTGGCTATGCCACAAAATTATAAGGGCGATGTGCACGTCGACTGCACCGACTGCATTCGATAGTGTGTAGCGGATGGAGGGTTGACTTAGTAGTCCCCATGGTGTGATGGTTGGTACGGGTGATGTGTAGCGGATAGTTATATAGGCTTGGGTTCGGGTTTGCATCATTTATTTAAATGCTATGTGAATATGTATGATTTGATATGCCATATCTATTGAGACTTAGTGTTGATGGTACACATTGAGTCTGTTTGACTCACCCCGTTGTGGGAATATTTGTCAGGTGATGATCAGTGATGGACCAGGTCGGCAGGAGCTCAGCGGTGGCCATGCAAAGCTCAGAAACTGTTTTCATTTTATTAGTTCTATTTAAGTTTTGAATTATTTCGAGTTTTTATTTGATGTAATAAGGCCAAAGGATTAAATTGTTTATGCATGCTTTCAAACTTCTTAGTATGATACGATTATTATCTAATTAAAGTAAATTTCTCATAAATACTAGAGTTGAATGTATTAACATATAAACAACACGGTCTTTTTTTTTTAATTTAAGCCCAACCCAAATCAACTGTTTTCAAAATCACATAAGTTTTTGGCAAAGTTCAAATATGATTCGAATGGTTTTTCTTTAGAAGCATACCAGATCCGGTCAGGGCTTGTGGGCTGGGTTTGGGGTGTTTCAGTTTGGTATCAGAGCCCGATTCAAAACTCGACCTAGAGGGCTTTTTGGGCCCAAAATGTTTCTTTCTTTTGAAATTGGGTTTTATAAGAAATTGAGCGGGTTTTCTGGCATGGCACCTGAGTCTCTGGCCCGAAGTCCACTAGGTAAGTACCCCTATCCATTGTGTGAATTATTGTATGATTTGTAGAAGGGTAGAAATGGAACGTAGATTAGTATGATAAGTACTTGAACCCTAGGACTAGGTTACCCCAACAATTACATAAAATTTTAAGTGCCTAATTAAACAAACACGTGGTTAAGTCGTAGAGGAGTTAGGGTGTGGCAACCATTGTGCGCATGTCTAGGATTGGTTTTGGTGGGAGCTTGGTATTTAAGCAGTCCGTGTGACTCACCTCCTCTTCACTCAAATCCTTCCTGGTGCGTAGCTTCGGTTCACCCTAACCAAGAGGACTCAGCCACAGGCTAAATCCAATAATTAAAACCCGAAAGGGACTAGCCACGTTTTTATGGAAACCCTCGTTTTAAAAGTCAACAAACTACCCTTTTGAATTGTGAAAATTATTATTTTGGAAAAACTTTCTAAGAAATTTTAATTTACAAATTACCTAAATACCTTTAGTGGTAAAATTACTAAAATGCCCTTGGTTTTAAAATTTCCATATTACCCTTGATTTTAATAAAATTTCCCTACTTTGCAAGAATATCCAAAAACTTTACAAAATATCAAGACACCCTGATTTGGAAAATTTATGAAATTACCCCTGATTTGCAAAATGACCAAATTACCCCTAACCTATACAAATAACCAAAATACCCTCAGTAAGGAAAATCAATGAAGTACCCTCAAATTAAAAACCTTTATAAACACCCTTGTTTTGAAAAGTCACCAGGAACCATATTTTGAAAAAATTTCTGAAAAGACCCTGGCTTGTAAAATTACAAAAATACCCTTAATGTATAAAATTATCATTTCACCCTTGAAATTTTTTGAGCAAGGATTTTAATTTTTGTAAAATATCAACGCACTCTATTTTACAACATTTTCAAATACCCTACTTTGAAAAATTACCAAAATACCCCTGTAGGAAAAAATTACAAAAATATCCCTGGGTAGTGGAAAACAACGAACAACGACAATTACAACATTTCTCTGTAATGGACGCAAGTTCATGTGTGTGACTAAATGAATGATGTGAGACTGTATGTGTATGAATCGAAAGAACTACTTCTTAAAACTATTAAACATAAAATTGTTCGTGTTAAATCAGTAGAACAAAACTAATACATAAAATTCTTTAATCAGATAAACGCTAAGCAGAAGTATGAATTCAAGGGGACGTGGTCGTAACATACGTGGCCGTGGAAGAGGCTGAATGACCATGTCTGAACCTGTTAGATCGGGTCAAGGATCTGAGAACGAAATGCCACCACCGCCACCACCAGCCGCTGATGTGGAATATTAGGATCAGACCGGGGATGATGCAGTGTCACAGGCGATGCTACGGGTTTTAGAAAGGGTGGCTGGAGTAGGTGGGGGCATGGGAGCTCGAAAGTCGGTACTGGCGACTCGAGCCAACAGTGAGGTGTTAAGTGGTGTATCGGTGTGGCACCCATCTGCTAAATCTTGGTTGGAGGCGATCGGCGGATTATGGATGAGCTCGACTTAGCGACAAGGAAAAGTGAAAGGGTTGGTGTCGCTTCTCGCGATGAGTCATATCAATGGTGGCTCACGGTACGAGATGGTGCTACAGTTGAGGAACTCACTTGGGAATATGCTAAGGTGGCATACCAGAAAAAGTATGTGGGTACTCATTATATCGATGCTCAGAGGAAGGTATTTCTGGGGCTGGTTTAAGGGAACAAGTCCGTTAATGAGTACGAGGCTGAATTTCTAAGGCTGAGCCGTTATGCTCAAGGCATAGTGTCAACTGAGCATGACCGGTGTGTTCATTTTGAGGACAGACTGAGGGATGACCTAAGATTATTAATAGCCCCGCAACAGGAGCGGAAATTTAATGTGTTAGTGGAAAAGGCTAAGGTAGCCGAGAGTATCAAGGATTCTATAAGGTAGAACACTGATCGGAATAGGTAGAAAAGAGGTTTTGGATCATCGAGGCCATTTAGGAATGAGCAAAAGAGGCCTAGAGTTGATGTCTTGAGGTCGATGAAGTCGCTTAAAAGGCGATGTCGTACTTGTGATCAGTGTGGAAAGAAGCATTTAGGAGAGTGTTGGAAAACGATGGAAGGATGCTTCAAGTGTGGGTCCAAGGACCACATGATTAAGGATTGTCCTGAGAGAACCAAGAAGGCGTCGATGAGTCAAGGATCTAACCAGTGGAAGAGGTGGATGCAGACCACCGCGAGTCACGGTTCGGTGGCGGAGAGGTAACTGCCGTAGAGGACGAGGAGCACCGGGCTGAGGTGTTGGTAACACGGAGGCCAGACAGTCGGGTCTAGTTTATGCGGTCGTCGAAGAGAAGACGAGACGCGCCGGATGTCATAACCGGTACGTTTCATATTTTTGGCAAACTCTATGTTGCTTTGATTGATGTGGGCTTGACCCATTCTTATGTTGCATGTAGAGTAGTTGAAAATCTAGACATAGCCTCTGAACTTTTTGATAGGAAGATGACTGCAGTAAGCCCACTAGGTCAAACTGTAGTGGTGAATAAGATCTTTTGGAGTGTACCTTTAGAAATTCAAGGCATAGTATTTTCTGCCGACTTGATGGAACTTCCCTTCGGAGAATTCGATCTCATACTTGGTATGGACTGGCTAGTGGAACATCGGGCTGTGGTAGACTGTGCAGCTAAGTGAATGGAGTTAAGGACCCCACAGGATGAGGTGGTCATTATGATAGGAGAAAGAAGGAACTACTTGTCTAATGTAGTTTCAGCACTTAAGGTTGATAAGATGGTTCGGAAAGGGTACAAGGCATTTTTGACCTTCATTAGTGTGTTGGATAGGAAAGAAGGGGGAGTTAGTGGAGTTAGAGCTGTAAAGGGTTTTGCGGATGTCTTTCAGATGAATTACCTGGAATACCCCCAGACAGGGAGGTTGAGTTTGGAATTGACTTATTGTCGGGAACAGCTCCTGTGTCCATTGCCCCGTATAGAATGACACCAAAGGAGTTGGTTGAGCTCAAGGCTCAAATACAAGAATTGCTAGACCGTGGGTTTGTTCGACCCAGTGTGTCTCCATGGGGAACACCGGTCTTATTTGTGAAGAAGAAGGACAGAACTATACGCATGTGCATAGATTATCGTCAGTTGAACAAGCTGACCATCAAGAACAAGTACCCGTTGCCAAGGATAGACGACTTGTTCGATCAGCTTAAGGGGGCCGCAATTTTCTCAAAGATCAATTTAAGGTCAGGATATCATCAGTTGAAGGTGAAGGAGGCAGATATCCATAAGACGGCTTTCCGAACAAGATACGGGCACTATGAGTTCTTAGTGATGCCGTTTGGATTGACGAATGCCCTAGCCGCGTTCATGGATATGATGAACTGGGTTTTTCAACCCTACTTGGATAGGTTCGTCGTTGTGTTCATCAATGACATCCTAGTGTACTCCAAATCTGAAGAGGAGCATGATGAGCACCTTCGGATTGTGTTACAAGTGCTAAGGGAGAAGAAGCTCTATGCCAAATTCAGCAAGTGTGAATTTTGGCTTAAGGACGTTACGTTTTTAGAACATGTGGTATCTGCTGAAGGAATAAGGGTGGATCATCGGAAGATTGAGGCAGTTCTAGATTGGAAACCCCCTAAGTCTATGGCAGAAGTTCAGAGTTTCTTAGGATTGGCAGGCTATTATAGAAGGTTTGTAGAAGGGTTCTCGTCGATAGCCGCGCCTTTAACAAAGTTATTAAGGAAGTAAGTGCCTTTTATATGGACCAATAAGCAACAGGAGAGCTTCAAGAAGCTTAAGAAGGTTTTGACCGAAGCACCAGTTTTGATTCAACCGGAGGCGGGGAAGGATTTTGTAGTGTATTGTGATGCTTTCCATACAAGATCGGGAGGTGTCCTTATGCAAGATGGAAAAGTAGTCACTTATGCATCTCGACAGTTAAGACCACACGAGGTTAACTACCCGACGCACGACTTGGAATTGGCGGCAGTGGTCTTTGCCCTTAAGGTGTGGAGGCACTATCTATATGGAGAGAAGTCGGTGATCTACACAGACCACAAGAGTCTTAAATACTTGTTGACTCAGAAGGAGATAAATCTGAGACAACGAAGGTGGGTAGAATTATTGAAGGACTACAATTGCTCTACAGAATATCACCCAGACAAGGCAAATGTAGTGGCGGATGCCCTAAGTCGGAAGGTAGTGTCGGATCTGAGGGCGATGTTCGCGCATCTAAGCTTGTATGATGATGGAAGCCTGCTGGCAAAGCTGCAAGTTAAGCCAACGTGGTTGAATGAAGTAAAAGAGGGATAGTTGGTGGATGAGGATCTAAGTGTTAAGTTGCGACAAACGCAGAATGGAGAGTTGGAAGGTTATGGTGTTAATGATGAGGGAGTATTGTGCTTCAAGGGTAAGGTTTGTATGCCAAAGGACGAGGAGCTTAGACAAAGAATTCTTCGGGAATCGCATAGTAGCCCTTATGCTATGCATCCCGGAGGTAGTAAAATGTCTGATGACCTAAGGGAACAGTTTTGGTGGCTGGTCTTAAGCGGAAGTTCTTGAATTTGTTGGCAAATGTTTGGCGTGTTAGCAAGTTAAGGTTGAACACCAAGTTTAAATCGAGATTGCTTCACCAATCTGATTCCCCAATAGAAGTGGGGGAGAATTACCATGGACTTCGTTAGTGGGCTTCCCCTTACGCCTACTAAGAAGGACTCGGTATGGGTGATAATGGATCGGTTGACAAAGGTCGCGCATTTCATTCCAGTTCGGGTTGACTACTCCCTACAAAAGTTAGCAAGGTTGTATGTAGCAGAGATTGTAAGGTTGCACAGAGTACCGATGTCAATTATCTTGGATAGGGATCTGAGGTTCACGTCTCGATTTTGGAAAGCTTTACATCAGGCTTTAGGCACTAGATTGGATTTCAATCTGACTTTTCATCTACAAATCGGAGGGCGGTCGAGCGGGTGATCCAAGTGCTAAAGGATATGCTGAGAGGCTGTGTGATAGACTTTAGTGGAAGTTGGGAGGAATATTTGCCTCTAGCAGAATTTGCATACAACAACAGCTATCGTGCCAAGATTAAAATGGCACCGTCTGAAGCCTTCAGATGGACGGAAGTGTCAAACTCCTACATGTTGGATGAATTAGGGAACGTCGATTTTGGGTCCGTAGATTGTGGCGTAATCAAGAGAAGGTTAGTGTAATTCGCACGCAGTTGAAGGAAACATCGATGATGTAAGTCGTCGCAGATCTTAAACGGAAGGAAATAGAATTTGATGTGGGAGATCAAGTGTTTCTTAAGGTTTTGCCTTGGAAAAAGGTAATGAGATTTGGTCGGAAAGGGAAGTTAAGTCCAAGGTTTATAGGACCTTATAAGGTTTTGAAGCGAATTGGACCAGTGGCATATCATTGGAGTTGCCACCTGAGTTGAAGCAGATGCACGACGTATTCCATGTTTCCATGCTACGCAGATATCAATCGGATCCATCTCACGTAGTTTTGGTTGAAGAGGTGGAGTTAAGGCCAGACCTGTCCTACGAAGAGGAGCCGATTTAGATCCTGGAATGAGATGTGAAAGTGTTATGGAGGAAGTTGGTTCCGTTGGTCAAGGTGTTGTGGCATAATCATGGATTGGAAGAAGCTTCATGGGAACCAGAAGAGGCAATGCGACAGCAATACCCTCACCTATTTTAGCCAGGTAATTTCGAGGACGAAATTATTTTAAAGGGGTAGAACTATAATATCCCAGACTATGGCTTATGCATAATTGCATAATTGAATGTGAAAGCATGCCTTTGTATGTATAAATGTGTTCTATTAACCTTAGTGAGTAGGCGAACGCTTTAGAAATTATTTAATTTTAAGTCTAAAAAAGGGAGTTAAGCCTTATAGGCCTTAAGAAAATAAATGGGGGAAATAAAACACACAAACGGGCTTGGAAAAGTGGTTCGGAGGCACCACTTAGGGCCTCTGGGAATGACGCCACCAGCAGGGTAAATGGGCCAAGGTTTGAGTCACATGGGAAGCTAAAGGAAAGTTTTTATTTTTCGGCAACTAGGAGCAGTAGTGGGCGGCATAGGGAGTCTATGGGAGGAGTTTGAGATGAGGTCAAATTCTTTTGGAATTTCAGCTAAGGTAGGAGAATAAGTGTTGGCTGAATAAAGGTCTCTAGGTAGACTAATTTCGGCAGAAAAGGGAAAAGAGTGGCTATTCCTCATTCTCTCTTTTCCTCTACTGAATTCTCAAGTAAAACTCCTCTCTTCTCTTTTATTTTTCCAAAGTCGAAATACCACGTGTTCTAGCCAAACTTCTCCCAAATTCCACTAGTCTTGATTCTTTCTAAGCCCGTATTCCTCTCTTTTCATCCTTGTGAGCGGAATCTCTCTAGTATCCTTCAAAGCCGAATTCTTCACCTTTTTCTTCTTTTTCATCAAAGGTCGAATACCCTCCTCTCAAAACCCCACCATAGCCGATTCTTCCTAAGCCCATACTCTCTCTTTGTTTTCCCTTGTAAAAGCTGAAATCCTATAGTGTTAATCAAAAGCCGAAATCGAGTGGTCAGCATTCAGGCCATTCCAAATAGCTCTAGGGATTGAAGTAAAGGTGTTGCCGTTTTTAATATTAAGGGGGTCTTCTGGGATTTAGTAGTTGTCGACTACAAAGAAAAGCACAACAAAGTTTCGGGATTTCTAAGATTTAAGGTAAGGCATGTATTCAGCCATAGGCCACTTTTATGTGACTTAAAAGTTAGAATTAAATCTAACCAATGCCTATAGGTATTTTGACATCTCCTCAAGACAAGTGACAAGTTTTCGGGATTTCAAATCACAAGGTAAGCACATAGGTACATTCGGCTAAGGTCTATTAGTGATTTAAGATCTAATTCTTATTTACTTAAAAGCTGAAAACTAACCAAGTCGAATGATCTAGCATTGGCCGATTGAAGGAAGGAATAACACAAAGTTTTTCGGATTTGAATAATAGTGAAATCGATAACCAAGGTAAGAATTTGATTACAATAATCCTATTAGGATTTGGTTTTATAGCCGAATGGCTTTTTACTAACATGTTAAGGTTGGCTGAATATAGGAATTAAAGATCTAAAGCGATAGATCGAGTTTTCGGGATTTCAGTGAATTGTTAAGTAAATCAGGTGTGTACTCCACACTATCTCTTAATAGATGTAAGGCAAGATTTATATATATATGTTATAATAATGTGAATGTGGCTAAGTTACCATACGATGGTACAGAGTACTCAGGTACGTTTTTCCTACTCCTACTTGGAATATAATACGATCTATTATGGCACATAAGTGCAACTATAAGAATGTGAATAAAGCATAAGGCATAATTTTTGCATGATTTGCATGACATGGGGCATATGGGTGATATGCAAAGGGGAAGTGAATTGGTGGTTTTATACCCCAATATAAGAATGTGGTGACTTATGTCACAATATCCGAATGTGGTGACTTATGTCACAATATATGAATGTGGTGACTTATGTCACGAATATATATATCTGGTGGCTATACCACAAAATTATAAGGGCAATGTGCACGTCGACTGCAGCGACTGCCTTCGATGGTGTGTAGCGGATGGAGGGTTGACTTAGTAGTCCCCATGGTGTGATGGTTGGTACGGGTGATGTGTAGCGGATGGTTATATAGGCTTGGGTTCGGGTTTGCATCATTTATTTAAATGTTATGTGAATATGTATGATTTGATATGCCATATCTATTGAGACTTAGTGTTGATGGAACACATTGAGTCTGTTTGACTCATCCCGTTGTGGGAATATTTTTCAGGTGATGATCAGTGATGGACAGGGTTAGCAGGCCATGCAAAGCTCAGAAACTGTTTTCATTTTATTAGTTCTATTTAAGTTTTGAATTATTTCAGGTTTTTATTTGATGTAATAAGGCCAAAGGATTAAATTGTTTATGCATGCTTTCAAACTTCTTAGTATGATACGATTATTATCTAATTAAAGTAAATTTCTCATAAATACTAGAGTTGAATGTATTAACATCTAAACAACACGGTCTTTTTTTTTTCATTTAAGCCCAACCCAAATCAACTGTTTTCAAAATCACATAAGTTTTTGGCAAAGTTCAAATAAGATTCGAATGGTTTTTCTTTAGAAGCATTCCAGATCTGGTCAGGGCTTGTGGGCGGGTTTGGGGTGTTTCAAGTAATTTCATAAAATTTGAAACTTTTCTAACATACAGGGCACACACGACAGTGGGGATAGGCCGTGCCTCTCCACGACTACTTGACACACCCGTGTGTCTTCCCCATGGCTATATACTGCCAAAACCAACACGGTTACCAAGCACGACCGTGTGCTAAGGCCGTGTACAATAGATCACATACTGCCATTTCTCACACAGCCACCAAGCAAGCCCGTGTCGAGGCCGTGTGCAATTTAAGCCACATTCTGTCAATTTACCCACGGTCTTAGGCACACCCGTGTGCCTCAACCGTGTGACATTATAGGCCCTTTTACAAGGCCAATATGCCACCCACTTAGGGTCTTCCTACAAGCAATATATACCTAAACATAATATGCATATATGGCAACCAAAACATATCAAATGGTTCACTTTATCCCTACATTCAAGCCAAACCATTCATATCATCTTTCAAAACAATAACACATACATAACCAAAGCAAAACTTCATCATTTAACTAACCATAAACTTGGCTATTTCAAAAGCTTCTACCTTACCAAGATATGTATCAAATATCACATTCTTTCAAGCATATTACTAAATAAAACTTGCCAAAACACATGGCTAAGTTCACTTCCAAAAACATATATATACCTATCTAGCCTATATATGCCATAATTAGACATATACATTTTCAAAAGGGTACCAAAATAAGTTTAGTAGTGTGATGACAATCCTTGACAATCCCGAGCCTTCAATAGCTTCGACGACCTATAAAACAGAGAAAATATAGACACAGAGTAAGCTTTTCAAAAGCTTAGTAAGTCATATACTAATAACTTGGCATAAGAAGTATATATGCAATTTGGTACATTTGCACATCTCATTCACTTAACAATTTACCATGTATATGCTTGATTCATATTTATGACTACATTTGTCACATTTATCCATTCAAACTCATTTGAAACATATAGCTCATTCATAATCTTCCTTGCATCTCATTCACAATATCCTATTCAAACATACTTTTCTTCAAATCAAAGTCATATGCATACTTACCATTCATGCATACTTAATGCATATTCAACACACCTGAATCGGATATTCATTAGCTTAATTGATCATAGCTCGGATATACCATTCGTATTGCAGATTTGCCGTTGAACCCTTAGGAACCTAGTAGGATACTCAGAAAGCTCGAAATAGTACTACGATGCCAATGTCCCAGACGAGGTCTTACATGCACTTGTATATCGATGCCACTGTCCCAGACAGGGTCTTACATGTACAGATCATAATGATGCTAACATCCCAGACGTGGTCTTACACGAGTCAATATGATGTTGATGTCCCAGACATGGTCTTACTCATAAAGTTCATATTGATGCCTACGTCCCAGACGATGTCTTTTACATAGAATTCATATTGATGCCTACGTCCCAGACGAGGTCTTACATAAATTTTAAATCAACGCCAATGTCCCGGGCGTGGTCTTACATGATAAAACAAAATAGATACCTATGTCATAACATAGCTAATCCTATCTATTCCTAGGTTCGTACAGGACTTCTCGGCTTTATCACTATATCAAACTTATTTCAGAATTCACACACTTAGCAGCTCATACTCATTCATTTTCATTGATAGACATATGAATACATATATTCAATTCAATACAGATAAATTTATTTGCATAGTGACTTACCTCAGATTTGGTTTATCGAACGGAAACGACTACTCGATTTTTTTGCTTTCCCACGATCTAAGTTTGTTTTCCTCGATTCTTGATCTAAACATATTTAGAATTAACCCTTTTATTCACTATTCCATTCAATTCAATCCATGGACACACATTTAGGGCAATTTGCAAATTAACCCTCATATTTGCACACTTTAACAATTTAGTTCATTTTTCACAAAACATCTAATTCACAAAATCCATACGTACACATGCTTGGCCAAACCTCTCTAGGGACTATATAAACCCAAATATTTCATCAAATTTGTAATTTAGTCTTTCAATTTACCATTTTCTCAATTTAGCCCTAATTAGCTAAATTCATCAAAACTTCAAGAACAAAACATGTTCATCAAACACATATATTTCATATTTCACTATTAAAAATCACAAATCACATGAGTTCATCAAAGTCTCATTTCACAAACATCAACAATCTTCAAAATTGAAGCATGGGTTTTGAAGCATTCGAAGCAATGATTACGAAAATGTAGAAATTATCAAAAATCGAAGCAAAACATACCTTAAATTTGGATCAAACTTAGCCAAATGTTTGAAGAGTTCAAACCCTTTCTTTTCTTTATGGATTTCGGTGGTGGATGGATAGAAATGGCCACCTTTCATGTTTATTTCATTAAAACATATAATAATAACCTTTTTACTAAAATACCCATCTAATTAATAAATAAAACAAACATGTAATAAAGGTATATTAGTATTTCATTCATCCTCTAGCTATAAAGTGGTATAATAACAACATTAGGCCTCCATATTAACAAAGCCACATCACATTAGTACTTTAACAATTAGCAAACAACTTTCACCTTTAATGCAATTTCATCCTTTCGTCAAATTAAACATGCAAACAGACAAATTCGCTTATGAAAATTTACCAAATGCTAATTCACATATCAACGGTACAGAATATAATATTAAAATATTATACGAATTCGAATTTGTGGTCCCGAAACCACTGTTCTGACTAGGGTATAAACCGGACTGTTATATTATCAACATGGTATATTCAATCACAAATTATAAGATTATAACAAGTATACATGATTCAATTCATTCACTTTTACTATCAACAATAATAAGGATATGTCATTTACAATTCAATCCACTCAACAACTTTTCAATTTGGATATCAAGTTCATTTCATCACATTTTCAAATTCTTTTATACCATTTTGCCCTATGAACCCTAGTAAACAGAATAGAATACACGGGTAAACTACACCACACTAGTTTCTCGTTCGAGTTAAGTATATATATATCAGGTTACTCGTCCAGGCTAAACCTATATCAAGACACATCAAGTTACTCGTCTGAGCTAAAACCATGTCACATAATACCCAAGAGAATCTACAACGAATGTTGGGTCTTAATAAAATCTTTAATAAATCCCGTACAAGTGCGCATAAGACCCTATTGGCATGCCAATTGTATCATAACCATTTACTAAGTTCACACAAGCATCCTTTACATATATAAGCATCACATATCCCTGTAATTATCCATATTTCATATTGTACCCTATACATGATCAAATATTTCATTTATATGCCTATAATGAATCAAACTTTTTCATTTGAATAATGTATTAATAGGTAATATGTAATATCCCGAATTATGGCTTATGCATAATTGCTTAATTGAGTGTAGAAGCATGCCTTTGTATGTATGAATGTGTATTTATGAATTTTGTGAACTTTAGAATAATCGGAAAATATTTTAGTAAATATTAAGTTTTTCTTAGTTTTAATAAGGGAGCTAAGCTTAGAAGGGCTTTAAGTGAAATTATATGTGAAATATGACATAAGAATGGGCTTGGTAAAGTGGCTTGGAGGCGCCACTTAAAGCCTTTGTAAATGACGCCACAAGCTAGGGGTAGGTCTGGAGTTCGAGCAGCAAGGGAAGCAACATTTTGGGTTTTTTTATTTTCGGCAAAAGAGGAGAGATGGACAAGACTAAGGAACTTAAGTAAGGAGTTTAAGCCTCTTTAAAATTCGCAAAGCTAGGTGATAAACAATGGATTATTTTATTAATTTTTGATAAGGTGATAAGAGGATAAAATTTGGGATTTGATAAGGAGGAGAAGAGTTGGCCGGCCAAGGGGTCTTAGGTGACAAATTCGCTAGGTGTGTATAGGAGGGACAGTAGAATTTTATTTAGCCAATTTGCCTCTCTTTTGTTAACTCTTTTCTCTCAAGTTAGCACTTGTCTCTTCTTTCTTTTCTAATTATTCTAGCCGAATTCCCTTCTTCTTAGTTCACCATTGTCAATTCTCAAGGGACTCTTTCCCTCTCTTTATTTTGACAAAACCGACAACACAAGTAGACCCTAGCCGATATCTCATTAAGCCTCAAGAGCCGAAAGTGTTGATACACATCTAGGCCATAGTCGACTAGTCTTCAAGTCTTCATAGCCGAATCCTTGAGAGATTGCAAGCAAAGGTACTATTGATTTCTTCAAGTAAGGGTAAGATTCAAATTCGGTTTCCATTTCTTTATATTTTTAGACTTATAGAAATTTAGGGACTAATCCCTATTATTGATCTTGACCGAATCATGGAAGGGAGGCTTCGGGATCTATCCATAAGTCGACCATAAGGAAGGAATCTTTCAAGATCTAAGGTAAGGAAGATATTCGGCCATAGGCCACTTTTACCATGTTTACATGTTAGAAATTAATCTAACATGTGTCAAAGTGATTTCGACAGATACCAAGGGGGTAAATAGAAATTTCGGGATTTCAAATCATAAGGTAAAGTATACATATATGCAATCGGCCAAGGCTTATTTTAGCACTAGATCTATTTTCTTACATGATTTAAAAGCCAAAAACTAATCTATGAAGGGATTTAATACTAGTCGATTACAAGGAAGGGAGTCTACAACATTCTGGGATTTGAGAATTTTAAGGTAAGTCCATATGTACATTTGGCCAAGGCCTTAATTGTTGATTAAGATCTACTTTTCGTTTAAAAAGGCCGAAACTAATTTGTTAAAGTGATATAAAGCTTAGCCGAATACAAGAAGAGTACAGTGAAGATTTGAGGATTTGGCACCAAGGTAAGTTTTAGTGTACTAATCCTACTAGGATTTGGATTTATGGTGAATGGCTCTTTACTAAGTATTAAATGATTGATTAAATGTAGTGATTTAAGATCTAAGGCATTAGATCAAGCTTTTTGGGATTTGGATTGGAAACCTTAAGCGAATCAGGTGTGTACCCCACACTATCTTTTAATAAGATTTATGGAAATATTTTAATATGAGCATGTTTATAAGAATGTGAATATGGCTAAAGTACCATGCTATGGTACGATGTACCCAGGTACGTTTTCCTACTCCTACTATGAGTATGATATGGTTTGTTATGCCATGAATGTGAATATGATAAGAATGTGAAATAAGGCATGATAATGCATAATGTGTATGTTATATGGGGGCATATGGGATATTATAAAAAGGGGAAGTGAATGTGGTGACCTAAGACCATGATATCTGAATGTGGTGACCTAAGACCACGATATCTAAATATGGTGTCTCATGACACAAAGTATGTATCTAGTGGCTATGCCACGAACTTTATAAGGGCGATGAGCACGTCGACTGCAGCGACTGCCTTCGATGGTGTATAGCGGATGGAGGGTTGACTTAGTAGTCCCCACGGTGTGCAGGATAGTACGGGTGATGTGTAGCAGATGGCATATAGGTTTGGGTTCGGGTTGCATCATTATTTCCTATCTGTTATATGAATATGCATGTAATATGTGAATATATGCCTAAATTGTTAAATTTTAGTGTTGGTTACACATTGAGTCTGTTTGACTCACCCTTTGTGGGATTACTTTTCAGGTGACGATCAGTGATGGGCCGGGTCGGTAGGAGCTTAGTGGAGGCCATGAGAAGTTCAGATTTTTTTTCCTTTGTTTTGGACTCTTTTTATTTTGAGTACTTTGAATTTATTATTTGGGAATTATTTGATGTAATAAGGCCATAGTTGAATTATTTTATTTTACTTCTACTTATCCTGCTACAAAATATTCTTTTTAAAAAAAAAGACTAAGTGAATTTATCATGAACTAAACCCTAAATGCTTTGTCACCTAAAGTCAAAGGATTTCAAATATAAAGTTAACTTGTTTTCCAACCCGAGCCCAACCCAAGAACAATCTTTCTTTTAAATCACATCATTCTGTTTCCAATGCCACAAAAGAATTTTGAATCGGTTTACATCGAGGAACATACCAAATCCGATAAAGGCTCGTGGGCTAGGTTTGGGGTGTTTCAATTTGGTATCAGAGCCTAGTTTTAAACTCTCAGCCTTGGGTTTAAGGCCCAAAACATTTTCAAAGTTAAGCCCAGAAAGAATTTTTGTGAATTAAGCAGGATTTTCTAGCATGGGCCACTAAGTCTCCGACCCGAAGTCCACCAGGTAAGTATTCCGACCTCTTGTGTGATTTATATTATGACTTGTAGAAGGGGTAGAAATGGAACGTAGAATAGAGATTTAGTACTTGAACCCTAGGGCTAGTTACCCCAACAATTACATAAGACTTAAATGCCTAATTGAACAAACCTGTGGTTAAGTCGCCGAGTTAGGGTGTGGCAACCATGGTGTGCATGTTTAGGGTTGGTTTCGGTGGGAGCTTGGTATTTAAGCAGTCCGTGTGACTCACCTCCTCTCCACTCTAATCCTACCTGGTGCGTAGCCTCGGTTCACCCTAACCAAGAGGACTTATACACGGGCTAAACCCCTAACTAAAACCCGAAAGGGACTAGCCGTAATTTTTTATGAAAACCCTAGTTTTATAATCACCAAATTACCCCTTAAATAGTAGCAAAAACTTATTTTGGAAAATTTTCAAAATATTTCGACTTATAAAAATTACAAAAATACCCTAGTGGTAAAATTACAAAATGCCCTTGGTTTATGGAAATTTTCAAAATACCCACAATTCTTATCAAAATTTCACTACTTTGCTTAAAGGAACCCTAAATTTACAAAATATCAAAATACCTTGATTATGGAAAAAAAAATTTACGAAATTTCCCCTAACCTGTATATTACCGAATTACCCTCGAGTTACAAAATTACCAGAATGACCCCCGATCTTCAAAAAATTTCTACAACAACACTGATTTGGAAAATAAATTCTCAGAAACAACCTTCAAGTTTTGTAAATTCCAAAATATCCTTGATTTATTAAGATTTACAAATTTACACGGGTTAATTACCAAAATACCCTCAGATTTCAAAATTTCCCAAAATACCCCCGAGAATGAAAAATTACCAGAATACCCTTATTGACAAAATCACCAAGGAACCTTATTTTGACAAATTACGAAAAACACCCCTGTAGGATAAATTACGAGAATACCCTTAGGATAGGAACGGACAGAATGTCCGAAGAGTGAATGTGTATGTGAGATACTATGGAATGGATGTGCTTTTCTGTGAATTAAGATAGAAGACTTGAAACTTTGAATGATCGAAAGAACCCCTATTAAACTTTCTGCCATAAAACTTCTTGTGGATAATCATGGAATAAGGGCTAATTCATAAAATTTCTTAAACCAGACTAAAAGCACGATCGTAGAAATGAGCTCTAGGGGACGTGGTCGTAATGTACGAGGACGCAGTTGAGGTAGAATGACCGTGTTAGAACCCGGTAGATCAGGACAAGGATCTGAGAATGAGGTACCACCGCCACCACCACCAACTGTTGGTGTTGAGCAATAGGATTAGACGGGAGGTGATGCTGTATCGTAGGCTGTGCTGCGAGTTCTGGAAATGGTGGCTGGTGCTGGAGGAAATTTGGGAGCTCAAAAGTCTGTACCCGAGCGACTCCGAGCCAACGGAGCTGAAGTGTTCCGTGGAGTATCTGGTGTGGCACCCAGTACAGCTGATTACTGGTTGGAAGCAACCGAGTGCATTATGGATGAGCTCGATCTGACCCCTGAGGAGAAGTTGAAAGGAATGGTGGCACTGCTACGCGATGAAGCGTATCAATGGTGGTTAACAGTTAGGGATGGCGCCACTACTGAGGATCTAACCTGGGAGTATGTTAAGGCAGCATATCAAAAGAAGTATGTCGGCACACGTTATACTGATGAACAGAGGAAGGCATTTTTGGGACTGGTTCAAGGGAACAAGTCCGTAGCAGAGTACAAAGCTGAATTTCTAAGGCTGAGCCGGTATGCTCGAGGAGTAGTGGCTACAAAACATGAGCGGTGTGTCCGATTTGAGGACGGATTAAGGGATGACCTGAGATTGTTAATCGCTCCACATCAGGAGCGAGAGTTTTCTACATTAGTAGAGAAAGCCAAGGTAGCTGAAGGAATTAAGGACTTTACAAGGCAAAACTCTAATCGGAATAGAAGCAAGAGAGATTTTGGGTCGTCTGGATCATCTGGGAATGTTCAAAAAGGCCTAGAGTTGATGGGCCGCGAGGTCGAAACCGGTACCGAGGCGATGTCGTGCTTGTGAGCGATCTGGGGAAGAAACACTTAGGTGAATGCTTTGGAAGAAGACAGGTGGATGTTTGAGATGTGGGTCAAAGGACCATATGATTAAGGACTGCCCGAAGAAATTGGATGGGAATCGGCCAGTAGCTCAGAATGTTAATCAGGCTGGTAGAGGTGAACAACAGCCTCAGCGAGGTCGTGGTCTGGATAACAGAGAAAATGGTATCGATAGAGGACGTGGAACACCGGGACGAGGTGCTGATAATACTGAGGCAAGATAGTCGGGTTTGGTTTATGCGATTCGTCGTAGGGAGGATGGAGACGAGCCGGACGTCATAACCAGTACGTTTTTTATTTTTGGAAAACCCTATTATGCTTTGATTGATGTGGGCTCGACCCATTCTTATGTTGCATGTAGTGTAGTTGAAACACTAGGCATAGCTTCTGAACCTTCTAGTAGGGAGATGACTGTAGTAAGCCCACTAGGTCAAACTGTAGTGGTGAATAAGGTCTTTCGAAGTATACCTTTAGAAATTCAAGGCGTGGTATTTTCTGCCGACCTGATGGAACTTCCCTTTGGAGAGTTCGATATCATACTTTGAATGGACTGGCTAGTGGACCATCGGGCTGTGTTGGACTGTGCAGCTAAGCGAATGGAGTTAAGGACCCCGAAGGAAGAGGTGGTCATTATGATAGGGGAAAGAAGAAACTACTTGTCTAATGTAGTTTCGGCGCTAAAGGCTGAAAAGATGGTTCGTAAAGGGTGCAAGGCATTTTTAGCCTTCGTAAGTGTGTTAGATGGAAAGGAAGAAGGTGTTAGTGGAGTTAGAACGGTAAGGGATTTCAAAGATGTGTTTTTGGAGGAATTACCAGGAATACCCCCAGATAGGGAGGTGGAGTTTGGAATTGACTTGCTACCGGGAACAGCTCCTGTGTCAATTGCCCCTTATAGAATGGCACCAAAGGAGTTGGTGGAGCTCAAGGCTCAAATCCAAGAACTGCTTGATCGTGGGTTTATCCGACCCAGTGTGTCTCCATGGAGAGCACCAGTCCTGTTTGTGAAGAAGAAGGACGGAACTATGCGTATGTGCATAGACTATCGTCAGTTGAATAAGCTGACCATCAAGAACAGGTATCCTTTGCCAAGGATTGATGACTTGTTCGATCAACTTAAGGGGGCGGCAGTGTTCTCAAAGATTGACTTAAGGTCGGGATATCATCAGTTGAAGGTGAAGGAGGCAGATATCCATAAGACAGCCTTTAGAACAAGGTACGGCCACTATAAGTTTATGGTAATACCGTTCGGGTTGACAAATGCCCCAGCCGCGTTCATGTATATGATGAACCAGGTGTTTCAACCTTACTTGGATAGGTTCGTCGTGGTGTTCATCGATGACATCCTCGTATACTCCAAGACTGAGGAGGAGCATGATGAGCATCTTCAGATTGTGTTGCAAGTATTGAGGGAGAAGAAGCTTTATGCCAAATTCAGCAAGTGTGAATTTTGGCTTAGGGAAGTTGCTTTCTTAGGGCATGTGGTGTCTACCGAAGGAATAAGGGTGGATCCTAGAAAGATTGAAGCAGTGTTGGATTGGAAACCACCTAAGTTGGTGGCGGAGATTCATAGTTTCTTGGGGTTGGCAGGCTATTACAGAAGGTTTGTAGAAGGGTTTTCGTCAATAGCCGCACCTTTGACAAAGTTGTTGAGGAAGGAAGTACCCTTTGTATGGTCGGATAAGCAGCAGGAGAGTTTTGAAAAACTTAAAAGGGTATTGATGGAAGCTCCAGTGTTGATTCAGCCTGAGGCAGGAAAGGATTTTTCAGTGTATTGTGACGCTTCCCATACAGGTTTGTGTTGCGTATTGATGCAAGACAGGAAGGTAGTCGCATATGCATCCCGATAGTTGAGGCCACATGAGGTGAACTACCCGACGCATGACTTGGAATTAGCAGCAGTGGTCTTCGCTCTTAAGGTATGGAGGCACTACCTTTATGGCGAAAAGTCGACGATCTACACAGACCACAAGAGCCTTAAGTATTTGCTAACTCAGAAGGAGTTAAACTTGAGGCAGCAAAGGTGGGTTGAATTGCTGAAGGAATATGACTGTTCGATAGAATATCACCCGGGCAAGGCGAATATAGTGGCGGATGCCCTAAGTTGGAAGGTGGTGTCGGATCTGAGGGTGATGTTCGCACACTTGAGTTTGTATGATGATGGAAGCCTGTTGGCAGAATTGCAAGTCAAGCCGGTGTGGTTGAATGAGGTGAAAGAGGGACAGTTGGCGGATGAGGACCTAAGTGCTAAACAACAGCAAGTACAGAAGGGAGAGTTGGAAGATTATGGCATTAATGGCGAAGGAGTGTTGTGTTTCAAAGGCAAGGTCTGTATGCCTAAGGATAAGGAACTTAGGCGAAGGATTCTTCAGGAGTCGCATGGTAGCCCTTATGCTATGCATCCTGGAGGCACTAAGTTGTACAGAGGCTTAAGAGAACAGTTTTGGTGGTCTGGTCTGAAGAAAGAAGCTACTGAACTTGTTGGCAAGTGTTTGACGTGTCAGCAAGTTAAGGCTGAACACTAGGTTCTATCAGGGTTGCTTCAACTGATAATGATTCTGCAGTGGAAGTGGGAGAGAATTACCATGGACTTCTTTAGTGGGCTTCCCCTTACGCCTACTAAGAAGGACTCGGTATGGGTAATAGTGGACCGATTGACCAAGTCCGCGAACTTTATTCCGGTGATAGTTGATTATTCTCTGTAAAAGTTGGCGAAGTTGTATGTGTCTGAAATTGTAAGGTTGCAAGGTTTACTTCTCAGTTAGGGACCCAAGGTTTACTTCGCAGTTCTGGAAAGCGCTACATCAGGCTTTAGGCACTAAATTGGATTTCACTACGGCCTTTCATCCACAGTCGGACGAGCAATCTGAATGGGTAATCCAAGTATTGGAGGATATGTTGAGGGGTTGTGTGATGGATTTCAGAGGAAGTTGGGAAAGCAGAATTTGCCTACAACAACAGCTATTAGGCAAGTATTCGAATGGCACCTTATGAAGCGCTGTATGGTCAGAAGTGTTGGACTCCTACATGTTGGATAGAATTAGGAGAACGTCGAGTTTTGGGTCCAGAGTTAGTGGCAGAATCCGAAGAAAAGGTTGAGATAATTCGGGCACGATTAAAGGAAGCATCCTATAGACAAAAGTCGTATGCAGATCTCAAACGAAGGAGATTGAATTTAATGTGGGAGACCAAGTATTTCTTAAGGTTTCACCTTGGAAGAAGGTGATGAGATTTGGTCGGAAAGGGAAGCTAAGCCCAAGGTTTATAGGACCCTATCGAGTGTTGAAGCGAGTTGGACCAGTGGCTTATTAGTTGGAGTTGCCACCGGAGTTGAAGCAGATGCACGACGTATTCCATGTGTCCATGCTACGTCGTTATCGATCGAATCCATCTCATGTAGTTCAAGTTGAAGAGGTGTCATTAAGGCCAGATTTATACTATGAGGAAGAGCCGATTCAGATTCTGGAACGAGATGTGAAAGTGTTACGGAGGAAGTCAGTTCCCCTAGTCAAAGTGTTGTGGCGTAACCATGGATCGGAAGAAGCTTCTTGGGAGCCGGAAGAAGCAATGCGACAGCAATACCCTCACCTATTCTCGCCAAGTAATTTTAGGGACGAAATTATTTTAAGGGGGTAGAACTGTAATATCCCAAATTATGGCTTATGCATAATTGCTTAATTGAGTGTGGAAGCATGCCTTTGTTTGTATGAATGTGTATTTATGAATGTTGTGAACTTTAGAATAATAGGAAAATACTTTAGTAAATATTAAGTTTTTCTTAGTTTTAATAAGGGAGCTAAGCTTAGAAGGGCTTTAAGAGAAATTATATGTGAAATATGACATAAGAATGGGCTTGGTAAAGTAGCTTGGAGGCGCCACTTAAAGCCTTTGTAAATGACGCCACAAGCTAGGGGTAGGTCTGGAGTTCGAGTAGCAAGGGAAGCAACATTTTGGGTTTTTTTATTTTCGACAAAAAGAGGGAGAGATGGACGGCACTAAGGAACTTAAGTAAGGAGTTTAAGCCTCTTTAAAATTCGGCAAAGCTAGGTGATAAACGATGGATTATTTTTATTAATTTTTGATAAGGTGATAAGAGGAGAAAAATTTGGGACTTGATAAGGAGGTGAAGACTTGGCCGGCCAAGGGGGTCTTAGGTGACAAATTCGGCTAGGTGTGTATAGGAGGGACAGCCGAATTTCATTTAGCCAATTTGCCTCTCTTTTGTTAACTCTTTTCTCTCCAAGTTAGCACTTGTCTCTTTTTTCTTTTCTAATTGTTCTAGCTGAATTCCCCTTCTTCTTAGTTCACCATTGTCGAATTCTCAAGGGACTCTTTCCCCTCTCTTTTATTTTGACAAAATCGACAACACAAGTAGACCCTAGCCGATATCTCATTAAGCCTCAAGAGCCGAAAGTGTTGATACACATCTAGGCCATAGTCGACTAGTCTTCAAGTCTTCATAGCTGAATCCTTGAGAGATTGCAAGCAAAGGTGCTATCGATTTCTTCAAGTAAGGGTAAGATTCAAATTCGGTTTCCATTTCTTTATATTTTTAGACTTATCAAAATTTAGGGACTAATCCCTATTATTGATCTTGGCCGAATCATGGAACGGAGGCTTCGGGATCTATCCATAAGTCGACCATAAGGAAGGAATCTTTCAAGATCTAAGGTAAGGAAGATATTCAGCCATAGGCCACTTTTATCATGTTTACATGTTAGAAATTAATCTAACATGTGTCAAAGTGATTTCGACAGATACCAAGGGGGTAAATAGAAATTTCAGGATTTCAAATCACAAGGTAAAGTATACATATATGCAATCGTCCAAGGCTTATTTTAGCACTATATCTATTTTCTTACATGATTTAAAAGTTGAAAACTAATATATGAAGGGATTTAATACTAGCCGATTACAAGGAAGGGAGTCTACAACATTCCGGGATTTGAGAATTTCAAGGTAAGTCCATATGTACATTTGACCAAGGCCTTAATTGTTGATTAAGATCTATTTTTTGTTTAAAAAGGCCGAAACTAATTTGTTAAAGTGATTTAAAGCTTGGCCGAATACAAGAAGAGTATAGTGAAGATTTCGGGATTTGGCACCAAGGTAAGTTTTAGTGTACCAATCCTACTAGGATTTAGATTTATGGTGAATGGCTCTTTACTAAGTATTAAATGATTGATTAAATGTAGAGATTTAAAATCTACGGCATTAGATCAAGCTTTTCAGGATTTGGATTGGAAACCTTAAGCGAATCAGGTGTGTACCCCACACTATCTTTTAATAAGATTTATGGCAATATTTTAATATGAGCATGTTTATAAGAATGTGAATATGGCTAAAGTACCATGCTATGGTACGATGTACCCAGCGTATGATATGGTTTGTTATGCCATGAATGTGAATATGATAAGAATGTGAATTAAGGCATGATAATGCATAATGTGTATGTTATATAGGGGCATATGGGATATTATAAAAAGGGGAAGTGAATGTGGTGACCTAAGACCACGATATCTGAATGTGGTGATCTAAGACCACGATATCTGAATATGGTGTCTCATGACACAAAGTATGTATCTAGTGGCTATGCCACGAACTTTATAAGGGCGATGAGCACGTCGACTGCAGCGACTACCTTCGATGGTGTGTAGCGGATGGAGGGTTGACTTAGTAGTCCCCACGGTGTGCAGGATGGTATGGGTGATGTGTAGTGGATGGCATATAGGTTTGGGTTCGGGTTGCATCATTATTTCCTATCTGTTATATGAATATGCATGTAATATGTGAACATATGCCTAAATTGTTAAATTTTAGTGTTGGTTACACATTGAGTCTGTTTGACTCACCCCTTGTGGGATTACTTTTCAGGTGACGATCAGTGATGGGCCGGGTCGGCAGGAGCTTAGTGGTGGCCATGAGAAGTTCAGATTTTTTTCCCTTTGTTTTGGGCTCTTTTTATTTTGAGTACTTTGAATTTATTATTTGGGAATTATTTGATGTAATAAGGCCATAGTGGAATTATTTTATTTTACTTCTACTTATCCTGCTCGTAATAAATCAATTTGACCGTAATCGAACGGTGGTTTTGGGATCACTAATTGAGTCGAAAAAAATAATTTACTATTATTTTAAATGCTTAGAATGTGTGAATTAGTGTGTAAAATTTTCATGTTAAAATTTAATTGTTTTAGTGCATAATTATGGAAAAGGGCATAATCGCATAAAAAGAAAATTTGGTGGTTAAATGTGTGAGTGCCGAATTGTTGATGGCTTTATAAATTGAAGGTTTAAATAACAATTAGACCATAAAAAGGTGGATAGTGGATGGCCATCATTATGCATGTAATAGTGTTGGCATTATATATATTATTTTATCTTATATTATGTTATAATATAATGATTAACATGTTTAGATAAAATAAAATAGAGAAAAACATTTGCATGTTCTTATTTTCTTCTATCTTGACCAAACTAGAAAGAAAAAGGGAGAAAAACTTCAACAAGGTTCGGCTTTAGCTAGGCTTAATTTAAGGTATGTTTTAGTTTGAATTTTGATAAATTTCATGAATTTGTGATTGGTATGTACTCTTTTATCAAGCCCATACATCAATTTTGTACATTGATTTAGTATGATAGATGTGCCATTGAACATAAGTTGAGCTTTGAGATGATTATTGGCATGAAATGGAAGATTTATTTTAGATGAACAATTGTTGATTTGGGGTTTTTGATGAATGAGGTTGATTAGGGGCTAATTTGAAGAGTTACGAATATTAGGGTAATTTTTATGAACAAATCGTAGAAGGACTAAACATAGAAAATATGATAGTATATGAACTTATGTAGTTCATGGATTAATTTGGCAATAGGGATGTATATGCAATTAGGTGTAATTCGGTGAAAATCATAATATGGACTAAATTGAATACATGGTTTCAATAAGGGGTGAATTTGGTAAAATTTCAAATGTTGTGATTGGATTCAAAATTAGAGGCATAAATGGATTGTAATGTGCCTAAAGTTCAATCGGCTTTATGCTCATTAAGGTATAAATGGCATGTTTCGAATGAGTATAAATTATGTATTAAATTGTTAATGTATGAAATATCGGGACGAATTTATAAAATGCCCATTTGTTTGTCCGTGGATTAAATTGAATAGAAAGTAATTGAATGGGTTTAAATTGTAATTTTTTGGATCAAGAACAAAGAAAATCAATTTTAGATCGGGGAAAAACGCAAGTTCACGGATAATCGGTCTTCGTTGTCTGACAAAATCTGAGGTAAGTCTTTAAGCAAATTAATTCCATAATAATTGATTATAATTTATCGTATACGTTGAATTATGAACTTGTGGAGTTAAACATGTTAAAACCGAATGTGAGGAAGTAATTTAGCATTTTACGTAATCGAGCTCATTGAGGTAATCCGTGAAAGTGATATTGAATTATATAGAATATATGTAATATTAGTATGGTGTGAAAGTGATATTGAATTATATGAAATATATGTGATATTGATAGTATGTGATGTGAATGGGATGACTCAATAATATGAATGTTCGGGATTCAAGCCTAGCAGGCTCGTGCCGGTGATTTATATCAGGCTTATTGCCTAGTAGGCTTCGTGCCGGTGATTTATATCAGGCTTCGAGCCTAGCAGGCCTTGTGCCGGTGATCTTTATCGGGCTAAATGCCTAGCAGGCCTCGTGCTGATGATTTATATCGGGCTTCGAGCCTAGCAGGCCTTGTGCTAGTGATCCTTATCGGGCTAAATGCCTAACAGGCCTCGTGCCGGTGAATTATATCGGGCTTATTGCCTAGCAGGCTAAATGCCGATGTTTGAACTACGGACCTTGAGTCTAGCAAGTCTAGTGTCAGTATGTGAGATTCGGGCAAATGCCTAGCAGGTTTTATATCAGTGAGTTGAAATCCCAAGCTTAGATTATGTACTTGTAAAGTCATGAAATGAATTAAGTGAGCCTAAGCATTTGAAGATGAAATGGGTTAAATTCGGCTACAAGGTATGTGTTATTCATATTCATGTATTATACATATATACATGTGATGATAATAAGTAAATGAATTGACGAATGAAATGTGGTATACAATTGGTAGATGCAAATTGTTATAAACTAAGTCATGAGAAAATTGGTTATATGAAAGCATAATGTGGTTAAAGGTATTCAGATAAGTATATTGAGATGAAGGATACAAAGCCGATCCTCGGATATTTGGCCTTATGCTTATGATTACGTGACATATTGGATTACTTTGATGCCATGTATATGAATGTATGAAATGTCAAATGGATATACATACAAATATATGTGAATATATATATTCCTTTTATGTGAAGTTACTAAGTGTAAAGTATATACTTATTGTATATACATTAATATGTGATCCTATGGAATTATGTGTATCGAAAATATGAGTAGTTGGAAAAGAGTATTTAATCTATAATATGTGAACTATCTAATGAGATATAAATTGAAGTTTAAAGGTAAAATAGTGATGATGGTTAATCTAAATGAGCATCAAGATTCGATATTAGTAGATCATTTAAGTACTAAACTATGAAATATTGATATTAGATGCTTGGATATATGAGAGTTTAAATGAACACATATTTATGTAATTGAAAAGGTAATTCGAATGTACACGGCCCTTTACTTGCTCGAATATTTATGTGAATTTATTGAGTTTCGCGTATGGGTATTATGATTATATTATAAAGAAAGGATGTTTTATATTTTGAATTTGATGCTGAGTTGATAAGTTGTATACTAATGGTAAGGAAATGATAAGTGTTATGTTAAGTTAGGTAAAAGTATTCAGTTTTGAAGGATTTTCGAGTTAAGCTATTTTATTCCATATTATTTCTTGAGTATTTTAAAATGCTTGAATGTCCAATTGGTATATAATGATTGCTTAAGACTTACTAAGCTAAGTTAGCTTATTCCGTGTGTTCATTATTCTGTTTTATAGATTTTGATTCAAGCTACGGACTCGAAGGATCTTCAAAGAAGTTAACCACACTATCCACTCTCTTTTGTACTTGATAAACTTGGTTTTTAATTCAAAAGGCATGTATAGGTTAGACTAAGTCAGATTACTAATGATACTTAATCGTGTATATAATTATAGCCTTGCGAAAATGGCTAATTATTTTGGGTTAAATTTAATCAATATGCTTGGATGAAATGGCTTGCTCATGCTATTAATGAATGTTTGTATTCGGGTGAAGTTTAGATATTATTGGAAATGTGGTAGGTGATATGAGTGTTATGTATATAGTTGTAAAATCATAACTTGGGTTATTGAATGTTAAATATGGTTGTTACGGTTAGGTGATAATAATAATCTCATAATGAAAATTTGTATATGTAAGTTGATTTGTTAGATTCATTTGTTAATGATATGTATAGGTAGTTATAAATTGTATGGAAAGGTGGTATGGAAGGTTCGGTCTAGGCATGATTAAATATGCTTATATTTCTATGTTAATTTAGTTTGAGATCTACGTTTATGAATGGTCAATAGTGTACAAATTCGTGACTTGGAATTCATGAATTATGGAAGTTTAATTAGTACATTCGGTCTTTGATCATATGCATATATCATGCAAAGTTAATTTGTGTTTATGGCATTAAAAGCTAAGATGATGCGCATTCTGATATATGTAATTGAAAAAGGAATGCTATTTCTTAGTTTATAAGTGTGCAAACGGGTGATATATGCATGTAACCATATGATGCTTATTAGTATTTCTAACTATAAAGTTTTAATGTGCATTGGTTCGAAACAAGATTGTACATGAGGAATGGTTGCATGAAATGAATGCGTAGGTGGTGGTGCTAAGTAGGTGTTTGTATTTGTTTTGTGGTTGATTTTATCAAAGAAATGTATATTGATTGATCATTCTATATTCGTTGATGATTATACCGAATATACTTAGAATTTTAATCATGCATATATGTGGTAAGTTAATAAAGAGAGATGTTAGGCAAATTTTAAATTTCATGAAATTGATATGAATATGAATTTGGGTTATATGCTTGAGAAGTATGTATCTAAACATGTATCAAATTCGGTTGTTTTAGAATAGGATGAAGTATATTGAATGAAAAGGGTGTTACTGTAACACCCTAAAAATCCGAGTATTACTATATTGCATGAATTGGTGTTTAGATTTTTTTTAAGTGCTTATTGAAGTCCTAAAGAGAAGTATAGCATAATTTGGATAAGGAATAAAATTTATTAATTAAGAAATTATTGAAGAGAAGCAAATGTCATTAAGACTTAAGTTAAATTAAGTGTTAATGATGTCATAAGTTGAGTATATGGCATGGTGGAGTTGGCGCATGGGTTTTAGCAAGAGGAAGAGGTTCAATCCCTTGTTTAGCTTTTAGGTAAATTTTGTTTTAATTTTATGCACATCCATAGCAAGTGTCGGCCAAGGACAATTAAGGTAAGAGTTGACCATATTATTTTTGGTTAGTGTATCAAAGGATTATGGAAATAGAAAATATATGGCATGGAATCAAATACTTAAGGAAAGATAGGGGAACATAAGGCACATATCAAGGGAAATTTTGAAACAAATCATGGCCAATTGACCATGTGTTGGACGACAATTTGGTATAGGGAGGGAGCCTAATTTTTAGTTAGTTTTGGCTAAGAATTTCTTTTCTCTCTTTGGTCATTCCTTGCACTTTGTGCAGAATTTTATTTCCTCTCCTTTCAACTTTCATCTTGGCGAATTTTGCAATTGGTAAAGCCAAAGTCTTTTGACCATTTGGTCACTTTTATTCATCTTGTGAATTTTCTTTTGTATTTCTCCTTGTCTCAAATCAACCATACCAAAATCATTCTCTTTCCTTTTCTTTTTGCCATGGCGAATGCACTAACTCCTAAAAATCCATCTTTTCTTCTCTTCTCTTTGAAATCAAACTACCTCATCACCATCTCTTTTCATATTCTAATTCTTTCAATCAAAGTTTCTCCATCAAACACTCTCTTGGCGAATGCTAGAGTGCCATAACCGAATTTATTTTCTCTTTTCTTTGGTTGCATAGTCAATTCTCCAACTCTCACAAACACCTCTCTCAATCCTTTCTTTTCAATCGTGGAAATAGGTAAGGAATTCTTTTTCATTTTGATTTATTATTAGTGTCATGGCGAATATCATTGGTATTATGAGGACCTTTTGGATCGATATAACGTTCATTCTAATAACGCTTCTTCGTTATTATTTAGTGCAATAACGAAGATCGGAACTCAAGTGATCGGGAGAATCGTAGAAACGTTGGAAACGTTTTATTGTGGTAAGGAAATCCCATTCTTTAAAGCCTTTAGTACTGTTTGATATTATTTTAGATCTAACTAATATTCCTTTGATCGTGAAGACTTTCAAAATAGGGAAGAAAAGGGCGGTGGTTAGTCACGTTAAGAGGGGCGGATCTGTAAATCCCCCATTCAAACGAAGAGCGGTTTGGCATCAGGATTTTCCACCGGTTGCGGACCATCTTCCAAGGAAGTCCATTATTTGAAGTGGTACGAACTTCCGAGCCATTATACATTGGTGGATTCTCGTGAGCGAATCAATAAACGAGGAGAAGCCGAAAATCAAGTGATTCAAAATCAAGAGGGTAAGATTTTGGATCTATTATCGATTAAGAATATTTTTACTAAATAGTAATCTAACGGATCGAAATATGTTTAGGTGCCGAGGAACGAGAAGGATTAGTACTCACGGTATCGAGGTGTGTAACTTCACACTATTTCTCGGTTGGATGTCAATTTTGGTACGGAAGTAAAAATCGTAAAAACGACTAGATCGGTAAAAACGTAAAAATTGATATTTTGACGAAAATATGTAAAAAACGACTAAATCGTAAAAATTACAGAAATGCCCTCGAGAAATTACTTGTTATTATGTAAATTGTATGTTTCGATAAATTGGGCCAAAATACTCTAGTTCGATAAATTGGCCCAAAATACTCTAGTTCGATAAATTGGGCCAAAATACTCTAGTTCGATAAATTGGGCCAAAATACTCTAGTTCGATAAATTGGGCCAAAATACTCTAGTTTGATAAATTGGGCCAAAATACTTTAGCTTGGGCGATAAATTGGGCCAAATTACTCTAGTTCGATAAATTGGGCCAAATTACTCTAGTTTGATAAATGGGCCAAAGTCCACTAAACTGCTAAATGAGCAAATTGCTAAATTATTTTATGGGCCAATGAAATGTTTAATGATAAACCCACCATTGTTATGAATTAAATAAAAGAAATTATTATATGATTATATTTTGTTATATACGCATGATTGCATGGGGTGGGGTATATGAAGAGAAGAATGGCCAGTTGCCAAAAATCTAGTTCGGTGGCTCTGCCACAATTATGGCTTATTGCCTCTAGTTCGGTGGCTCTGCCACAATTTTGGCTTATTGTCTCTAGTTCGGTGGCCTTGCCACAAATAATCAAATGGCTTATTGCCTCTAGTTCGGTGGCTCTGCCACAAATATGGCTTACTGCCTCTAGTTCAGTGGCTTTGCCACAATCATAAAAAGGCTTAATGCCTACGATTGGTGTGTTGGTGGGGTGGGTTGACTTGATCCCCACAGGTGTGATGGTTGGTACGGGGGTGTTAGCGGATGGATATTAGGTTTGGTTGGGAAATTCATTTTACATGCATCTTTAAATTATTTTATTTTATGATATATTGAATTCTATAATTGGGCTCAAGCCCAGCATAATATCTTGACGATCTGGCCCAGTAATGGTGGTAAGTGAGTTACACACTGAGTTCTAAGTAACTCACCCCTTTTAATTTTTCCATCTCAGGTAATGGAAATTGATGTGGACTTGGGCCAAGGATGACTTCGTGGAGGCCATACTGCAAAATATGGGTTATTTAAACTCGAACTTTTAATAATTATTTTTACTATTTTGGGATGTTGTAATAATGGCCTCTATAAATAATTTATGGATTTTATGTGTGTTTGCTTTTAAACTATACTTTGGATTTTTTTTAAATATGGGTTATGATTATATGATGTTTTATTAAAATAAATTTGGGCTTTCAAGTATATGAAATTCATTTATAATATTTATTATTGTTAACTCTTTAATAAATTACCTAAAGGTTTTGATAATAAAATAATGTTTTTTTTTGATGTTTTCTAATATTTATCAAATTCAAATACTCTTCTATTTTTATTATTAATATTGTAGTTTTCAACTTATTGCAAAATTTAAAATAGTTCGATTCATGTAACAAACCAAATCTAGTCTCAACGCATAGACCGGGTTTGGGGTGTTACATTTAGTGGTATCGAGCAGCTTCAAAAACTCTACGTGGTTTGGGTTCAATAAATAATTTCGTATGAAATTGTACAATTATATTTTAAAGATCAGTATGGCACCACAAGCATCCGGCAACAAGTCAAGTAAGTATTTACTACTTAATGATTACTATGATATGATCATAGGAACACTCTAGAACTTCTAGTTTTAGATGTGAAAAACTGTAGAGATTGAGACTATAGGACATGTTGCGAAAAACAACTTTATATCTCAAATCTCATAAAATATCGTTAATAAACACCGAAACAAATTTTCTGATCCATAAAACTTGTAATCAGATAAAAACGAACAAGCTATCATGAGCACTAGAGGACGTGGTCGTGGACGCGGTAGACGTGGCCGTGGTAGAGGCCGAGGTGCTACGACTGAAGCACCAAATCATATGCCGGAAGTAGACGCACCTGCGTCAATTGAAAGTGAGACGGGATCACGTGATCACATGGAAGAAGATAATGCATTGACTCAAGCAATGCTGCGAGTCTTGGAAAGGGTCGCTGGAGCTAGAATTGGGCCAACAACTCGTGGGTCAATCTCAGAGCGACTTAAGTCAAATAATGCAGAAATTTTTAGAGGAGTCTCTGGTGTAGCTCCGAATGTAGCTGAATACTGGCTCGAAGCTGTGGAACGGATTATGGATGATATGGAATGCACGGCTGAGCAAAAACTGAGAGGAGCTGTATCCTTATTGAGAGATGAGGCGTATCAGTGGTGGCTCACTTGCTCGAGAAGGCAATCAAGTCGAATCGATTAATTGGGAATTCTTTAAAGCTGCATTCCAAGGAAAATACGTTGGAGCGAGTTATGTAGACGTCAAGGAAGGAATTTCAATCTTGTCCAAGGAAGTAAGGCCGTGGTAGCATATGAAGTCGAGTTTTACGTCCCGAGCCGCTATGCCCGGACAATTGTAGCAATAGATCATGAACGTTGTATACGTTTGAAGATGGACTTAATGATGAGTGAGGGTTACGATTGCTCGCACAAGTTAGAAATTTTCCACTCGGTGGAGAAGGCCAAAATAGCCAAAGAGGCTAAGAATTGAGCAGTAGAACCGAGAAAGATTCAAACAAGAGAGAGACACAAGATCTGGTTCTTCAAAGAGATTTCAAAGAAACCTCGGAATGATGAATCGATTCAAGGTAGAATCGAAAGAGCAAATAATCGAGTCGAGATTGCACCGAGTGTGGGAAAAGACATTTTGGAGAATGTTGGAGGAAAACGGTAGCATGCTACAAATGCGGTTCAATGGATCATCGACAAAAATTATCCTCGACATTTGGATATGACTCAAGAAGTCCGTAATAATGATGCACAATAGCCGGGTAATCGGCTCAGACCACCGAGGGGTCGTGGACCGGTCGTGGTGGTAATGGGGCTAGTCGTGGTCAAGGTGCACCGGTCGAGGCAATGGTCCGAGAGGAAATGCGGATGCTAGATGGCTGGGTGGTCTATGCGATTAGGCACCGCGAGGACGGCAATGCACGGATGTGATAACCGACGTTCTTCATTTTGATGTACTGTTATTGCCTTAATAGATATTGGCTCTACCCATTCATATGTAGCTAGTGCCATATCCGAAACCTGAATTTAGAATCAAATTACCGATAGTGAGATAACAGTAATTAGTCCTTTAGGACAGTCGATAATTGTTAATAAAATATTTAAAGACGTGCCCTTGAAAATCCAAGAGGAGGTATTCTTAGCAAACTTGATGGAACTACCTTTCGGCGAGTTCGATCTCATTCTGGGCATGGATTGGCTGGTCAAACATCGAGCGTAATTGGATTGTGCTGAAAAATGAATGTCAGTAAGAACCTCGGATGATAAGGAAGTCATAATGATTGGTGAGCGAAGGAACTATCTGGCAAATGTGGTATCTGCATTAAAGGCAGAAAAGTTGGTGCAGAAAGGATATGGTGCATTCCTAGCCTTTATTTGTGCTTTGGATGCCAAAGAGTTATCTGTGAATGATGTGAGGACGGTGAAAGAATTTCCGATGTATTTCGAAGAACTTCGGTATACCTCGGATCGGAAGTGGAATTTGGCATTGAGCTTTTGCCTGGGACAGCTCCAAAGTGTCCATTGCTCCTTATAGAATGGCACCGAAGGAGTTGGCTGAGCTCAAAGCTCAAATTCAAGAATTGCTGGATCGGGATTTATTCGACCAAGTGTGTCTCCGTGGGGAGCACTAGTTTTGTTCGTCAAGAAGAAGGATGGATCGATGCGTATGTGCATTGACTACGCACAATTGAATAAATTGACGATCAAGAATCGGTATCCTCTCGCCAAGAATTGATGACTGTTTGATCAATTAAAAGGAGCTTGATTTTCTCCAAAATTGATTTAAGGTCGGTTATCACCAACTCAATGTGAAAGAAGTGGACATCTATAAGATGGCATTTCGGACGCGTTACGGACACTATGAGTTTGTAGTGATGCCGTTTGGACTAACCAATGCACCAAATGCATTTATGGACGGGATGAACCAGTCTTTCAACCATATTTAGACCGGTTTGTGGTAGTGTTCATAGATGATATATTGGTTTATTCGAGAAATGAGGAGGAACATGACCAGCATTTGCGAATAGTATTGCAACTACTGCGTGATAAGCAATTATATGCCAAATTTAGTAAATGCGAATTTTGGCTAAAGGAAGTGACTTTCCTTGGTCATGTAGTATCAGCCGAAGGAATAAGGGTGGATCCTCGGAAAATTGAGGCTATTCTGGATTGGAAACCACCAACATCGATAGCTGAAATTGAGTTTCTTGGGTTTGGTGGATACTATAGACGTTTTGTAGAGGGTTTTCGTTGATTCTCGCACCTAACTAAAGCTATTGCGAAATGGAGCTCCGTATATTTGACCGAAAAGCAAAGAGAGTTTCGAGAAATTGAAGAAAATCGACGGAAGCTCCAGTTTGATTCAAATTGAGGTCTGAAAAGAATTCACTGCTTATTGTGATCGTCTCACACGGTGCAGGTTGTGTGTTGATGCAAAATGGAAAGGTGGTGGCTATGCTTCTCGTCAATTGAGACCACACGAAGTAAACTACCCTACTCATGATTTGGAGTTAGCTGCCGTTGTCTTTGCTCTAAAGATTTGGAGGCACTATCTCTATGGTGAGAAGTCAATAATCTACACGGATCACAAGAGTCTTAAATACCTCCTTACCCAAAAGGAGTTAAATTTGAGACAAAGAAGATGGGTAGAATTATTAAAAGATTATGATTTCTCAATCGAATATCATCCTGGAAAGGCTAATGTGGTAGCTGACACGTTAAGTCGTAAGACAGTATCTGATTTGAGAGCATTGTTTGCCCATTTGAGTCTGTACGAGGATGGCAGTTTGTTAGCAGAACTTCAGGTGAAGCCTCTGTGGCTGGAACAAATCAAGGAAAAATCGACATTAGATGAGAAGTTGGGACCTTTACTTCGGCAAGCTGAAAATGGTGAAATTGAGGATTTTGGAATAAACACAGAGGGTGTGTTGTGCTTTCGAGGAAGAGTATGTATGCCTAAGGATTCAGATCTGAGGCAAATGATTCTCTGAGGCGATAGTAGCCCTTATGCTATGCATCCGGAGGAAATAAGATGTATCGAGATCTCCGTGAGCATGTATTGGTGGCGGGGTTGAAGCATGAGATTACGAGTTTGTGGGAAAATGCTTGACTTGTCAACAAGTGAAGGCGTAACATCAATTCTTATGCGGATTGTTACAACCGATAAAGATTCCTCTTTGGAAATGGGAGCGGATAACTATGGATTTTGTTAGTGGGTTACCTTTAACACCTACTAAGAAAAATTACGTGTGGGTAATTGTTAATCGGTTGACTAAGATCGCTCATTTCACCTGTTAAATGCGGATTATTCATTCTGAAGTTGGCGAAATTATACGTGTCCGAAATTGTGAGGTTGCATGGGGTACCAGATCTATTATATCGGATAGGGACCCTAGGTTTACATCACGATTCGAAAGCTCGAATGAAGCCTTGGGGACAAAGTTGAACTTGATGACGGCTTTTCATCCTCGGTCGATGGTCGATCGGAGAGAGTAATTCAGATATTGGAAGATATGTTAAGAGGATGTATAATCGACTTGAGGGTAGTTGGGAGGATTATCTACCACCGCGTAATTCGCGATATAACAACATTTATCGGTCTAGCATTCGATGGCACCTTACGAGGCATTGTATGGTCGTAATTGTCGTTCTCAATTTGTTGGACCGAGTTGGGCGAAAAGATGATGTTAGGTCCCGAGATGATATCCGAGATGAGGATAAGGTAAAAGTTATTCGAGCACGGTTGAAAGAAGCCTCGGAGATAGACGAAGTCATATGCGGACTGAAGCGAAGAGATATCGAGTATGATGTGGGAGATCGTTTTCTTGAAGGTATCTCCTTGGAAAAAGATCTTGATTCTAAGGAAGGGCAAGCTAAGTCCTAGATACATTGGACCTTATCGTGTCTTTGAAACGTGTTGGTCCAATGGCTTATCGATTGAGTTACCTCGGAATTGGATCAAATCCATAATGTTTTCATGTTTCCATGTTGAGGCGTTATAGATCGGATCCTTCGCACATTATACCTAGAGAAGAATTGGAGCTGAATTTAGATTTATCTTCAAGAAGAACCGGTGGAAATCTTAGACCGAGATGTCAAGGTGCTAAGAAAGAAAACCGTGCTTGTTGGTCAAAATTCTATGGCGTAACCATGGAGTGGAGGAAGCTACGTGGGAGCCTGAGGATGCAATTCGGCAACAATACCCTCGCCTCTTTCAACCAGGTAAATTTTGAGGACGAAATTTTTTTTTAAGGAGGGTAGAGTTGTAACACCCTAAAAATCCGAGTATTACTATATTGCATGAATTGGTGTTTAGATTTTTTTTAAGTGCTTATTGAAGTCCTAAAGAGGAGTATAGCATAATTTGGATAAGGAATAAAATTTATTAATTAAGAAATTATTGAAGAGAAGCAAATGTCATTAAGACTTAAGTTAAATTAAGTGTTAATGAGTGTCATAAGTTGAGTATATGGCATGGTGGAGTTGGCGCATGGGTTTTAGCAAGAGGAAGAGGTTTGAATCCTTGTTTAGCTTTTAGGTAAATTTTGTTTTAATTTTATGCACATCCATAGCAAGTGTCGGCCAAGGACAATTAAGGTAAGAGTTGACCATATTATTTTTGGTTAGTGTATCAAAGGATTATGGAAATAGAAAATATATGGCATGGAATCAAATACTTAAGGAAAGATAGGGGAACATAAGGCCCATATCAAGGGAAATTTTGGAAACAAATCATGGCCAATTGACCATGTGTTGGACGGCAATTTGGTATAGGAGGGAGCCTAATTTTGAGTTAGTTTTGGCTAAGAATTTCTTTTCTCTCTTTGGTCATTCCTTGCACTTTGTGCAGAATTTTATTTCCTCTCCTTTCAACTTTCATCTTGGCGAATTTTGCAATTGGTAAAGCCAAAGTCTTTTGACCATTTGGTCACTTTTATTCATCTTGTGAATTTTCTTTTGTATTTCTCCTTGTATCGAAATCAACCATACCAAAAATCATTCTCTTTCCTTTTTCTTTTTGCCATGGCCGAATGCACTTACTCCTAAAAATCCATCTTTTCTTCTCTTCTCTTTGAAATCAAACTACCTCATCACCATCTCTTTTCATATTCTAATTCTTTCAATCAAAGTTTCTCCATCAAACACTCTCTTGGCCGAATGCTAGAGTGCCATAACCGAATTTATTTTCTCTTTTCTTTGGTTGCATAGCTGAATTCTCCAACTCTCACAAACACCTCTCTCAATCCTTTCTTTTCAATCGTGGAAATAGGTAAGGAATTCTTTTTCATTTTCGATTTATTATTAGTTTCATGGCGAATATCATTGGTATTATGAGGACCTTTTGGATCGATATAACGTTCATTCTAATAACGTTTCTTTCGTTATTATTTAGTGCAATAACGAAGATCGGACTCAAGTGATCGGAGAATCGTAGAAATGTTGGAAGCGTTTTATTGTGGTAAGGAAATCCCATTCTTTAAAGCCTTTAGTCTTGTTTGATATTATTTTAGATCTAACTAATATTCCTTTGATCGTGAAGACTTTCAAAATAGGGAAGAAAAGGGCGGTGGTTAGTCACGTTAAGAGGCGGATCAGAAATCCCCATTCAAGCGAAGAGCGATTTGGCGGTCAGGGATTTTCCATAGGGTTGCGGACCATCTTCCAAGGAAGTCCATTATTTGAAGTGGTACGAACTTATGAGCCATTATCGTTGGTGGATTCTCGTGAACGAATCAATAAACGAGGAGAAGCCGAAAATCAAGTGATTCAAAATCAAGAGGTAAGATTTTGGATCTATTATCGATTAAGAATATTTTTACGAAATAGTAATCTAACGGATCGAAATATGTTTAGGTGCTTGAGGAACGAGAAGGATTAGTACTCACGGTATCGAGGTGTGTAACTTCACACTATTTCTCGGTTGGATGTCAATTTCGGTATGGAAGTAAAAATCGTAAAAACGACTAGATCGGTAAAAAACGTAAAAATTGATATTTTGACGAAAATACGTAAAAAACGACTAAATCGCAAAAATTACGAAAACACCCTCGAGAAATTACTTGTTATTATGTAAATTGTATGTTTCGATAAATTGGGCCAAAATACTCTAGTTCGATAAATTGGGCCAAAATACTCTAGTTCGATAAATTGGGCCAAAATACTCTAGTTCGATAAATTGGGCCAAAATACTCTAGTTCGATAAATTGGGCCAAAATACTTTAGTTCGATAAATTGGGCCAAAATACTCTAGCTCGATAAATTGGGCCAAATTACTCTAGTTCGATAAATTGGGCCAAATTACTCTAGTTTGATAAATGGGCCAAAGTCCACTAAACTGCTAAATGAGCAAATTGCTAAATTATTTTATGGGCCAATGAAATGTTTAATGATAAACCCACCATTGTTATGAATTAAATAAAAGAAATTATTATATGATTATATTTTGTTATATACGCACGATTGCATGGGGTGGGGTATATGAAGAGAAGAATGGCCAGTTGCCAAAAATCTAGTTCGGTGGCTCTGCCACAATTATGGCTTATTGCCTCTAGTTCGGTGGCTCTGCCACAATTATGGCTTATTGCCTCTAGTTCGGTGGCCTTGCCACAAATAATCAAATGGCTTATTGCCTCTAGTTCGTGGCTCGCCACAAATATGGCTTCTCGCCTCTAGTTCGGTGGCTTTGCCACAATCATAAAAGGCTTAATGCCTACGATTGGTGTGTTGGCGGGGTGGGTTGACTTGATCCCCACAGTGTGATGGTTGGTACGGGTGTTAGCGGATGGATATTAGGTTTGGTTGGGAAATTCATTTTACATGCATCTTTAAATTATTTTATTTTATGATATATTGAATTCTGTAATTGGGCTCAAGCCCAGCATAATATCTTGACGATCTGGCCCAGTAATGGTGGTAAGTGAGTTACACACTGAGTTCTAAGTAACTCACCCCTTTTAATTTTTCCATCTCAGGTAATGGAAATTGATGTGGACTTGGGCCGAGGATGACTTCGTGGAGGCCATCTTGCAAAATATGGGTTATTTAAACTCGAACTTTTTAATAATTATTTTTACTATTTTGGGATGTTGTAATAATGGCCTCTATAAATAATTTATGGATTTTATGTGTGTTTGCTTTTAAACTATACTTTGGATTTTTTTAAATATGGGTTATGATTATATGATGTTTTATTAAAATAAATTTGGGCTTTCAAGTATATGAAATTCATTTATAATATTTATTATTGTTAACTCTTTAATAAATTACCTAAAGGTTTTTGATAATAAAATAATGTTTTTTTCTTGATGTTTTCTAATATTTATCAAATTCAAATACTCTTCTATTTTTATTAAAATCTAAAATTAATATTGTAGTTTTCAACTTATTGCAAAATTTAAAATAGTTCGATTCATGTAACAAACCAAATCTAGTCTCAACGCATAGACCGGGTTTGGGGTGTTACGATTCTGATCTGAAAGTTATATTTTATTTGAAAATGCCTCGTAACCCTAATCCGTGACGGATATGGGTTAGGGTGTTACATTTGATTGGTATCGAGCTTACGATTTAGTCGATTCTAGGACTACCGTAGCGCGTGTGGGTCTAGCTATACATGCCTTAAATTACAATACGATAGTGTGGTGACTTCGACATCTGAATTGTGATTTTATATTGTAAATGGATCCCGATAGAGCCGTAGCTGATGTTGTTGAGAGCGTAGCGCCTGATTTTGCACCTGGGTTAGCGTCGGTAGACTCTTGACCTATCTCGAGTAATCATGAGGAGGAAGGCTAAGTAAGCCTTCTACCAGATGATAAACGAATGGTTTACTCAATATATCTGGACTAACCCGACTGTGCGACAACCTCCACCCCTGAATAATCTATCTCTGATATCTATGGTACCTCTGATAGTAGATCTGATGAGATTTGGCAGGCCTCCTATAGATAAAATCAAGAAATATGGGGCCGAAGAGTTTAAAGCTAATGATGATAATGATGCTGAGCGGGCTGAGTTGTGGTTTGATAATACTATCTGCATGTTCGACGAGCTATATTGTATTTCGGATGAATGTTTAAAGTGTGCCATATCTTTGTTAGGAGACAATATTGTCATATCTGAAGCTAGAGTGCCAGTCAAAGCGTAGGCTATTCGAGCTCTAGAGGATGCCTCATCACCTGATGTCATAACTGGTACAATTACTCTTTATGATATTTTTGTGATTGTTTTGATAGACCCTGGCCCTACGCATTCATATTTTAGTATTCAGCAAGACTTTGACTATAGAATCTTCTGAATTTGCTATAAAAGTAACGAACTCCTTAGTAAAAGTGTTCTGGTTGATAAAGTATGCAAGAACTATCCGTTAAGGTTTCGAGATATATGTTTTCCACTGAGTTGATACTTTTACTGATTGATGAATTCGATATTATTTTGGGAAGGGATTGGTTGTTTATGCCTGATGTTGTTGTGAACTGCAAAAGAAAGACTATAAATTAAAGATGTTCAAAGGATAAGAAAATACGGATTAAGTCTGATATTTGAGTGGATTGCCTGATGTATTTCCTGAAGAGTTACCGGGTTTGTTTCTGATTCATGAAGTTGAATCTGTTATTGATTTGTTGTGATAATTGTAGATAACATTTTGATTTATTCACGTGATGAAAAGGAGCATACTGAACCTTTGAGAATTTTGTTGCAAACTTTGAGAGAAAAACAATTATATGTGAAATTCAGTGAATGAGAATTTTGATTGTATGAAGTTAGTTTTCTGGGACATATGGTGTTAGTCTTTGGAATCCAAGTAGATCCGAGTAAGATTTCTGCTATTTTGAGTTGGAAACCTCCGAAAAGTGTGTCTATAGTTCGTAGTTATCTGGGCTTAGCTGGTTATTACCGCAGAATTATAAAAGGTTTTTCAGTGATAGTTACTTCATTGACTAGACTACTTTAGAAAGATGTCAGATTTGAATGGTTGGAAAAGTGTTAGAAAAGTTTCAATCAGTTGAAAGCCCTTTTGACTAAAGCTTCAGTGTTAGTTATGCCTGAATCGGGTAAAGAATTTTTTGTTTATAGTGATGCTTCTTTGAATGGTTTGGGTTGCATTTTGATGCAGGAAGGCAAAGTTGTAGCCTACACTTCGAGACAATTGAAGCCGCATGAAAGAAATTTCCTAACACATGATTTAGAGCTCGCAGTCATTGTGTTCGCACTGAAGATTTGGCGTCATTATCTATTCAGTTAGAAATGTCACGTTTATTCAGATCACAAGAGTTTGAAGTAATTGATGATGCAAAGAGATTTGAATCTGAGGCAACGCAGATGGTTAGAGTTATTGAAAGATTACGAGCTAGTAATCGACTACCATCCAGGGAAAACTAACATTGTTGCTGATACTTAAAGTCGAAAGTCATTATTTGCTCTTCATGCATCAAATATACATATGGCTATGTCTAGTGAGGGTTCGATAGCAGCCAAATTAAAAGTAAGACCGATATTTATTCCGCAAAATTTGTGATGCATAGAAAATTTACAAAGATATGATTGCTAGAAGGGATCAATGTGAAAATGATGCAGAGTCAGATTTTTGAATTGATGCAAATAATTGTTTGAGCTTCAAAGGCCGAATATGTGTTTCGAGGAATATGGATTTGATTTCAGATGATTTTGAATGAGGCTCATAATAGTCGACTCTCGGTACATCCAGGTACCACGAAAATGTATAATGATTTGAAACAATTCTATTAGTGGCCTGGTATGAAATGGGACATACCTGAATACGTCTCGAAGTGCTTAGTTTGTCAGCAATAAAAGTTGAACATCAGATGCCTTCCGGGTTACTTCAGCCGATCATGATACCTAAATGGAAATGGGATAAAATTTCTATGGATTTTGTATCCTGTTTGCCAACGACACCGAACAAGAAATATGCAGTTTGGGTTATAGTGGATATCGATCCAACCCGTTACATGTGATAGCCATCTGAAATAGAAATCCAATCTAATATGACATATGAAGAAGAGCTGATCCGTATCTTAGCCGTGAAGTAAAGGAGTTGAGAAATAAGAAATGGCAGCCTGAATATTCAATAAGACAACAATATCTAAAATTGTTCAGCAGAAAGATTTTCGGGGACGAAAATCCCTAAGAGGGGAGAGTTGTAACAGTCCGAATTTGACCGTAATCGAAACAGTGGTTTTGGGATCACGAATCTGAGTCAGAAAAAAAAATTTACTATTATTTTAAATGCTTAGAATGTGTGAATTAGTGTGTGTAAAATTTTCATGTTAAAATTTAATTGTTTTAGTGCATAATTATGAAAAAGGGCTTAATCGCATAAAAAGAAAATTTGGTGGTTAAATGTGTGAGTGCCGAATTGTTGATGGCTTTATAAATTGAAGGTTTAAATAACAATTAGACCATAAAAAGGTCGATAGCGGATGGCCATCATTATGCATGTAATAGTGTTGGCATTATATATATTATTTTATCTTATATTATGTTATAATATAATGATTAACATGTTTAGATAAAATAAAATAGAGAAAACATTTGCATGTTCTTATTTTCTTCTATCTTGACCGAAACTAGAAAGAAAAAAGGGAGAAAAACTTCAACAAGGTTCGGCTTTAGCTAGGCTTAATTTAAGGTATGTTTTAGTTTGAATTTTGATAAATTTCATGAATTTGTGATTGGTATGTACTCTTTTATCAAGCCCATATATCAATTTTGTACATTGATTTAGTATGATAGATGTGCCATTGAACATAAGTTGAGCTTTGAGATGATTATTGGAATGAAATGAAAGATTTATTTTAGATGAACAATTGTTGCTTTGGGGTTTTTAATGAATGAGGTTGATTAGGGGCTAATTTGAAGAGTTACGAATATTAGGGTAATTTTTATGAATAAATCGTAGAAGGACTAAACATAGAAAATATGATAGTATATGAACTTATGTAGTTCATGGATTGATTCGACTATAGGGATGTATATGCAATTAGGTGTAATTCGGTGAAAATCATAATATGGACTAAATTGAATACATGGTTTCAATAAGGGGTGAATTTGGTAAAATTTCAAATGTTTTGATTGGATTCAAAATTAGAGGCGTATATGGATTGTAATGTGCCTAAGTTCAATCGACTTTATGCTCATTAAGGTATAAATGGCATGTTTCGAATGAGTATAAATTATGTATTAAATTGTTAATGTATGAAATATCAGGGATGAATTTATAAATTGCCCATTTGTTTGTCCGTGGATTAAATTGAATAGGAAAGTAATTGAATGGGTTTAAATTGTAACTTTCTAGATCAAGAACAAAGAAAATCGATTTTGGATTGGGGAAAAACGCAAGTTCACGGATAACCGGTCTTCGTTGTCCAACAAAATCTGAGGTAAGTCTGTAAGCAAATTAATTCCATAATAATTGATTATAATTTATCGTATACGTTGAATTATGAACTTGTGGAGTTAAACATGTTAAAACCGACTGTGAGGAAGTAATTTAGCATTTTACGTAATCGAGCTCCTTGAGGTAATCCGTGAAAGTGATATTGAATTATATAGAATATATGTAATATTAGTATGGTGTGAAAGTGATATTGAATTATATGAAATATATGTGATATTGATAGTATGTGATGTGAATGGGATGACTCAATAATATGAATGTTCGGGCTTCAAGCCTAGCAGGCCTCGTGCCGGTGAATTATATCAGGCTTATTGCCTAGCAGGCTTCGTGCCGGTGATTTATATCGGGCTTCGAGCCTAGCAGGCCTTGTGCCGGTGATCTTTATCGGGCTAAATGCCTAGCAGGCCTCGTGCCGGTGATTTATATCGGGCTTCGAGCCTAGCAGGCCTTGTGCCGGTGATCTTTATCGGGCTAAATGCCTAGCGAGCCTCGTCTTGGGTGAATTATATCGGGCTTATTGCCTAGCGGGCTAAATGCTTGGTGTTTGAACTACTGGACCTTGAGTCTAGCAAGTCTAGTGTCAGTATGTGAGATTCGGGCAAATGCCTAGCAGGTTTTATATCAGTGAGTTGAAATCCCAAGCTTAGATTATGTACTTGTAAAGTCATGAAATGAATTAAGTGAGCCTAAGCATTTGAAGATGAAATGGGTTAAATTCGGCTACAAGGTATGTGTTATTCATATTCATGTATTATACATATATACATGTGATGATAATAAGTAAATGAATTGACGAATGAAATGTGGTATACAATTGGTAGATGCAAATTGTTGTAAACTAAGTCATGAGAAAATTGGTTATATGAAAGCATAATGTGGTTAAAGGTATTCGTATAAGTATATTGAGATGAAGGATACAAACTGATCCTGGATATTTGGCCTTATGCTTATGATTACGTGACATATTGGGATTACTTTGATGCCATGTATACGAATGTATGAAATGTCAAATGGATATACATACAAATATATGTGAATTTATATATTCCTTTTATGTGAAGTTACTAAGTGTAAAGTATATACTTATTGTATATACATTAATATGTGATCCTATGGAATTATGTGTATCGAAAATATGAGTAGTTGGAAAAGAGTATTTAATCTATAATATGTGAACTATCTAATGAGATATAAATTGAAGTTTAAAGGTAAAATAGTGATGATGGTTAATCTAAATGAGCATCAGCATTCGATATTAGTAGATCATTTAAGTACTAAACTTTGAAATATTGATATTAGATGCTTGGATATATGAGAGTTTAAATGAACACATATTTATGTAATTGAAAAGGTAATTCGGATGTACACGACCCTTTACTTGCTCGAATATTTATGTGAATTTATTGAGTTTCGCGTATGGGTATTACGATTATATTATAAAGAAAGGATGTTTTATATTTTGAATTTGATCTTTGAGTTGATAAGTTGTATACTAATGGTAAGGAAATGATAAGTGTTATGTTAAGTGAGGTAAAAGTATTAGGTTTGAAGGATTTTGAGTTAAGCTATTTTATTCCATATTATTTCTTGAGTATTTTAAAGTGCTTTAATATCCAATTGGTATATTATGATTGCTTAAGACTTACTAAGCTAAGTTAGCTTATTTCGTGTGTTCATCATTCTGTTTTATAGATTTTGATTCAAGCTACGGACTTGAAGGATCTTCAAAGAAGTTAACCACACTATCCACTCTCTTTTGGTACTGATAAACTTGGTTTTTAATTCAAAAGGCATGTATAGGTTAGACTAAGCTGTATTACTAATGATACTTAATCGTGTATATAATTATAGCCTTGCGAAAATGGCTACTTATTTTGGGTTAAATTTCATCAATATGCTTGGATGAAATGGCTTGCTCATGCTATTAATGAATGTTTGTATTCGGGTGAAGTTTAGATATTATTAGTGTAACAGCCCAAACCCGGCCCAAACATTAGGACCGAATATGGGTCGTTACGGGAAAAAACTTTTTGAAACCCATTTTAAAATCCAATTTAAGTTTTGTTGAAAACACCTCGTTTTGGTTATCTTCTTTGAAATCTTACTCGGATTAAATTTGAAAATTTAATTGAAGTCAAGTTGTTATACCAATTTTGGATGTGTCCAATGACACGATAAAACATTTTCGTGTTGATTTTGGAAAACGTGTGATTCAAATTTATAGTTAAAAGCAAATTATCCAACATATAAGAAAATAACTAAAGTAAAGTATATGGAGGCCTTATTACATCCAAAACAAAACAAACCAATAATAATATTTATCATAACTAAAATTAAAGTTCATTTAATATTAAATCCACCGCATGGCCACCTCAAGTCCCTCGGCTCCATATCCATGATCTAAGCGTCACTGAAAAAAAAAATAATGGAGAAGGTGAGTCACCAAGACTCAATATGTAACCCTTCCCGTTTTAAAACATTTTCATACACAACACATAACAATTAATATGCAAAATATGAAATACCCATCCTAGCCATCCAAGCGCCATCGTCTACCCTTGTGGTACCAAACCACTGTGGTACCAAACCACTTGGTGACATATAGTCACAATGTGTTACCAAAACACCGGTGTCCATAGACACGATCATTTGATGGGGCCAACCCATCGTGTGATACCAAATCAACGCGAGACGATCCCATATCTCAAGTGGGGCCAACCCACGGTGGTGTTAACCACGAGGATAAGTCGCTATGAGGTGCCAAACCTCTGGAGGTACCAAACCTCACGGTGACCGTAGTCACGGTGTGTTACCAAAACATCGGTGCCCGTCGACACGATTAATCTTGCCCCTCCACTCACTAATCCCACATCAAATCAATATACATACATGTTTCATGCCATCACATGCTTGAATCTCATGCATCAATACATTATGCTTACCAAAAGCATCAAATAGCATATTCAAGCAGTACTTACGAATAGCCAACTATCTGATATGGTATGACATCCAACGCTACAATAACCAAATTAGCATTCACAATAATTAACATATTTAATGAGTTATCGTGTGTATGTACACACTGTCACCACCGAGTGATCTAAATCCGAATGAAGAAATCGCCACCCTAGATCTATTGTCCCTAGATTCGGCCAAAACATGAGTCGATTACCATGGCCTATTCGCCAACCCAACTTATACCACAAATTATCATTTGAGATCCGAGATCTTACCTTGCTTTGATTTGGTTTTAACAACCCGAATCCTTATATGGGTTCCTAGCAATCGGCCAACCTTAAATACCAACCAAGATTAGTTTCGACTTTTCTCTAATTATCCATTGAAAGGTTTAGAAAGACTTGACTTACTGTTAACTTACCAAATCTAGTTGATGGAGACTTGAATCGATTTCTTCAAGATCCCAAGCACCTAAACATAATCGGTTTCATTAAAGAGAGTTAATACCCTTTTATCAAATGCGAAATAGGTCCCTACCTTCCCCGTAAGTCGACAAGTACTAGAGGCCAATAAAGAAAACACTTGATTACTTACCTTAAAACTGTTGAAGAAATAGAGGAACACTATGTTTGAGATTCGGCCAAGACTTGAAATTTGGGGGAGGGTTATTCGGCAATGGAAGAAGTAAAGGGGTTTCGGTCAAGGTGAGTGAATAGGAGAAAAAGAAATTGGCACTTCCAAAGGAGTATATTCGGCCAAGGGGAGAAAGAAAAATAATGGGAAGGAAAGGTGTTGAATGGTTCGGCTTAAGAGCTTTGAGGAGTGAAAAGAAATAGATCAATGGTGTGGGTGTAGGAGATTCGGCCAAGATCTAAAAAGAATGGTGTTGCCTCTTTTTTTTTCGGTTTTAAGAGATTGAGAAGAGAAAGGAATTTTGTGAATGGGAATTGACTACTTGCACTTTGGAAGAGAAGAAAACAACAAACAATAAAAATGGAAAATGTGCCTAAAGGAATTTCGGCACTCCCCCTCCTCCTAACAAGTCCTTGCCGTCCACTCCTACCAAAGGAGTTCAAAATTCACTCAACCACCTTGAATTACTCCAAGCCACTTGTTTTAATTAAATTCAAAATAATTTGATTTAATCCCAATTAATAAATCAACTAATATCTCTTAATAGCCATTAATCCTTTTAATCCAACAACTCTCTTATTATCCTTGAAATTAATATTAAACAAAATGTTCATATTATCCTTAATAATATCTTCATCTATTATCTTATAAAAAGAGTTTAAAGAGAGAAAGGACTCTCCCTCATGTGCCGTCCATTATAATGCCAAAAAGAGGGATTTTTGTGACTCGAACCAAGGCTCTCCTTGCTCCCTTGGTGGCGTCACACAACCTCCTAAGTGACCTTACTTTTGCCACTTTGCCAAGGCCTTTTTAGTGCCCAATTTCCTTCATTTATTCTTATAACACCCTCCTGCTAAGGCTCCCTACCTTTTAAGTTACAAACTGAGATTTTCTACCAAACTGTGCACACTCAAAGCCTTAAATTAAGCTCTATTATTCAATAAATAAAATCTCAGCGGTCCATACATAAGAAAAATAATTAAATTCCAAATAACCCCATTTTTGGGATGTTACAGTTCTACCCCCCTTAAAATAAATTTCGTCCCGAAATTACTTAGCTAAAACAGATGAGGGTATTGCCGCCGTATCACATCCTCAGGTTCCCACGTAGCTTCCTCCGCACCGTGGTTCCGCCATTGCACTTTCACTAAGGGCACTGACTTCCTACGTAGAACCTTTATATCTCTATCCAAGATCTGAACCGGTTCCTCCTCAAAAGATAAGTCTGCGTTAACCTCAATTTCTGTCACAGGCACCACATGTGATGGATCCGACCGATACCGTCTCAGCATTGATACGTGAAAGACGTCATGTATCTGACTCAGTTCTGCCGGCAACTCTAGCTGATAAGCTACCGGACCCACTCGCTTTACAACTGTATATGGCCCGATGAACCTTGGGCTTAGCTTCCCTTTTCGCCCAAACCTTAGTACCTTCTTCCAAGGCGATACCTTCAGGAAAACCTTATCCCCTACTGCATACTCCATTTCCTTGCGCTTAAGATCAGCATAGGACTTCTGTCTATCTGATGCTTCCTTAAGACGGGCTCGAATCACCTTCACTTTATCCTCCGTTTCCGCTACCAATTCTGGACCCAACACCTGTCGTTCACCCAACTCCGTCCAACATGTCGGAGTTCGGCATTTCCGTCCATACAGTGCTTCGTATGGTGCCATCTGAATACTTGCTTGGTAGCTATTGTTGTAGGCGAACTCGGCTAAAGGTAAGAATTCCTCCCAACTACCTCGGAATTCCAAGACACAACCCCTCAGCATATCTTCTAAGATCTGTATGACCCTTTCGGATTGCCCGTCTGACTGAGGATGGAAAGCTGTGCTGAAATCCAATCGCGTACCCAACGCTTGATGTAACGCTTTCCAAAACCTCGAAGTGAACCTTGGGTCCCTATCTCGAGATAAGCGATCGGTACACCATGCAATCGACTATCTCGCCACATACAACTTTGCTAGCTTCGGGTGAGTAGTCCATTCTCACCGATGCAGTGGTGATTTAGTCGACGGTCTCGATTACCCAAACGCATCTTTCTTCTTTGGGAGTAAGGGTAGACCAGACGAAATCCATAGTGATCCTCTCCCATTTCCATTGAGGAATCTTTACGGTTGAAGTAGCCCGATGGTAATCGGTGTTCACCTTAACTCTCGACACGTCAAACACTTCCCTATGAATTCCGTTATCTCACGCTTCAACCGGGCCACGAATCTGCTTTAGTAGGTCTTCATACATCTTGCTTCCTCCCGGATGCATAGCGTATGGGCATTATGAGCATCCCGGAGAATTTTTCGCCTCAACTCCATAACCTTGACATCTGGTACGTCCTAGAAAACATAACACACCATCACCAAATACACTATACCCTTCTAAACCACCATCTTGAACTTGCATTCTCTTAGCATTTAACCCTTCATCCGCTAACTGTTTGTCCTTGATTTCCTCGATCCATGTTGGCTTCACTTGAAGCTCTGCCAAAAGGCTTCCATCATCATATAGGCTCAACTGAGCAAACATTGCTCTTAAGTTCGCCACAACCTTCCGGCTCAACGCATCAGCCACCATGTTAGCCTTACCCGGATGATATTTGATGGAACAGTCGTAGTCCTTTAACAGTTCAATCCATCGTGACATCTCGATTCAGATCATACGTATCGAAGACACCTCAAACTTTGTGATCCGTGTAAATTACCGACTTCTCCCCATAAAGATAATGTCTCCATATTTTCAAAGCGAAGACGATCACGCTAACTCCAAGTCGTGAGTTGGGTAGTTAACCTCATGCGGTCTTAGCTGACGGGACGCATAGGCTACTACCTTCCCATCCTGCATCAACACACACCCCAAACCAGTGTGAGATGCATCACAATAGACTGTGAATAATTTCCCTGCCTCGGGTTGTACTAGAACCGGAGCTTCCGTCAGAATCTTCCTCAACTTATCAAAACTTTCTTGCTGCTTCTCTAGCCATACAAATGAAACACCTTTTCTTAACAACTTAGTCAATGGCGCTGCGATCAGAGAGAACCCTTCCACAAACCTCCGATAATACCCTGCTAAACCCAGAAAACTTCGTATCTCTGCCACCGACTTAGGCGGTTTCCACCCCAACACCGCTTCAATCTTGCGGGGATCCACTCTAATCCCTTCCGCTGACACTACGTGACCCAAGAAAGCCACCTCCCTTAGCCAAAATTCGCACTTACTGAATTTGGCATACAATTGTTTTTCCCTCAACACTTGCAGAACTATCCGTAAATGCTTGTCCTGCTCCTCCTCCGTCTTTGAGTAAACTAATATGTCATCAATGAACACCACGACGAATTGGTCTAGGTACTGTTGGAATACCCTATTCATTAAGTCCATGAACGCCGCCGGGGCATTGGTCAGCCCGAATGGCATCACTAGGAACTTGTAATGCCCATACCGAGTTCGGAATGCCGTCTTGTGAACATCGGCCTCCTTCACCTTAAGTTGATGGTAACCCGACCTAAGGTCTATCTTCGAAAATACCGACGCCCCCTTCAACTGGTCAAATAAGTCATCGATCCGAGGCAATGGGTACTTGTTTTTGATCGTTAACTTGTTTAACTGACGGTAATCGATGCACATTCGCAAAGAACCGTCCTTCTTCTTGACAAACAATACAGGCGCTCCCCACGGAGATATACTAGGTCGAATAAACCTTTTATCCAAGAGCTCCTGAATTTGAGCCTTCAGCTCCACCAATTCGAGGACTCGCAACCTGACTGCGATCTGCCTCTCCTCCGTCGATCCTGCTCCTCTGCTCCAAAAGTTGGAGGTGGTGGTGGCGATGGTACATCATTTTAGAACCTTGTCCCGACACGATGGGTTCCGACACGGTCATCCTACCCCTACCGGCCCACGGCGTCCACGTCCTCTAGAACTCATTCTATCTCTGCGCTTTAATGCGGTTAAGAGAAATTTTATGTATTAGTGTTTGTTCCACTTCATTACTCATGAAGAAATTTTATGAAAAGTTGAATAAGGGTTCTTTCGATCAAACAATGTTTTAAGTATTCTATCCTAGTTCACACAAAAGGCCACATTCATTCCCTAACACTTTCCATACCTATTCACTCCTCGGACGGTTACATCTGCTTTCTAACCAGTATTTTCGTCATTTTCCTATAGGGTATTTTTTTATAATAAAATTAGAGATTTCAAACTTTGATAAAGTAGGTCACTTGAAATTTCCAAAAGCAAGAGCGCTTTCTAAAATTTGTAAAATTTGAAGATATGGCATCGTTTAGAATCAAGGTATTTTGGTAATTTTGTCCATCGAGGTAATTTTGTAATTTTTGTAAATCAAGGGTGTTTTAATAATTGTAAAACTCGAGGTCCCTTTTGAGAATTTTCCTTTCTTAAAACGGTGATGTTGCAAAAATTTTGTACTCAGGGTCGTTTTGGTAATTTTATAAGTTGAGGGCGTTTTTGTAATTTTTCCAAAACCAAAATGTTTCATTGATGATTTCCAAAGCTGAGTTGAATATTTGAGAAGTAGTTAAAATTTTTGGACAAAACCATTGAGTGGATGTTTTATGAACCAAGGGTATTTTAGTAATTTTACCCCTAAGGGTATTTTCGTAATTTTCCACAAATCGAACTTTTCGGGGAAAACATTGTAAAAAGAGTTGTTCTTACGTTTGAAGGAGTGATTTTAAAAGTTTTAAAACCAAGTTTTGTTGTTTCATTCCTTTTTGAAAATCAAGGCTAATTCCTTTGGGTTTTAGTCATTATGTTTAGCTTATGACCGAGCCTTCTTGGTCGTAGTGAACCCAAGCTACGCACTGTGCGGGGTTTAGTGTGGAGAGGAGGTGAGTCACACGGACCGCTTAAATACCAAGCTCCCACCAAACCTTTCTAGACATGCTTGACAGAGGTTACCACACCACTGAGCCCTTTGGGTTAAGGTGAACCCAAGCTATGCACTGTGTAGGATACTGCGAAGAGGTGGTGAGTCACTCGGACCGCTTAAATACCGAGCTCTTGGGATCCAATCCTAGACATGCGTCAGGAGTTACCACACCCTAGCTCGGTGACCAAGTCATAGGTTGGTTTAGTTCTTTAAGTCTTATGTTACATTTGTGTGTTTGAGTAATCTAATCCTAGGGTTCAAGTTCCTATAGGTCTATCTCGTTCCATGCTTCCTACCCTTCTACGAATATAATTCACAAAGAGGTTTAGATGTACTTACAGGCGGATCGGTGCGGAGACTCGGGCCATCTTGCTTTAAAACCAAAAACAATTAATAAGGCCTACTAAAACATTTTTGGGCCTTGGGCCCCACAGTAGAAACTTTGAACTGGGCTCTGATACCAATTTGTAACAGCCCAAACCCGGCCCAAACGTTAGGACCGAATATGGGTCGTTACGGGAAAAAACTTTTTGAAACCCATTTTAAAATCCAATTTAAGTTTTGTTGAAAACACCTCGTTTTGGTTATCTTGCTGAAATCTTACTCGGATTAAATTTGAAAATTTAATTGAAGTCAAGTTGTTATACCAATTTTTGGATGTGTCCGCTGACACGATAAAACACTTTCGTGTTGATTTTGGAAAACGTGTGATTCAAATTTATAGTTAAAAGCAAATTATCCAACATATAAGAAAATAACTAAAGTAAAGTATATGGAGGCCTTATTACATCCAAAACAAAACAAACCAATAATAATATTTATCATAACTAAAATTAAAGTTCATTTAATATTAAATCCACCACATGGCCACCTCAAGTCCCTCCGGCTCCATATCCGCGATCTAAGCGTCACCTAAAAAAAATAATGGAGAAGGTGAGTCACCAAGACTCAGTATGTAACCCTTCCCCGTTTTAAAACATTTTTCATACACAACACATAACAATTAATATGCAAAATATGAAATACCCATCCTAGCCATCCAAACGCCACTGTCTACCCCGTTGTGGTACCAAACCACTGGTGGTGCCAAACCACTGGTGACATATAGTCACAATGTGTTACCAAAACACTGGTGTCCATAGACACAGATCATTTGATGGGGCCAACCCATCGTGTGATACCAAATCACTGGCAGACGATCCCATATCTCAAGTGGGGCCAACCCACGGTGGTGTTAACCACAGGGATAAGTCGCTATGAGGTGCCAAACCTCTGGAGGTACCAAACCTCTGGTGACCGTAGTCACGGTGTGTTACCAAAACACTGGTGCCCGTCGGCACGATTAATACTGCCCCCTCCACTCACTAATCCCACATCAAATCAATATACATACATGTTTCATGCCATCACATGCTTGAATCTCATGCATCAATACATTATGCTTACCAAAAGCATCAAATAGCATATTCAAGCAGTACTTACCGAATAGCCAACTATCCGATATGGTATGACATCCAATGCTACAATAACCAAATTAGCATTCACAATAATTAACATATTTAATGAGTTATACGTGTGTATGTACACACCTGTCACCACTGAGTGATCTAAATCCCGAATGAAGAAATCGGCCACCCTAGATCTATTGTCCCTAGATTCGGCCAAAACATGAGTCAGTACCATGGCCTATTCGGCCAACCCAACTTATACCACAGAATTATCATTTGAGATCCGAGATCTTACCTTGCTTTGATTTGGTTTTTAACAACCCGAATCCTTATATGGGTTCCTAGCAATCGGCCAACCTTAAATACCAACCAAGATTAGTTTCGGCTTTTCTCTAATTATCCATTGAAAGGTTTAGAAAGACTTGACTTACTGTTAACTTACCAAATCTAGTTGATGGAGACTTGAATCGATTTCTTCAAGATCCCGAAGCACCTAAACATAATCGGTTTCATTAAAGAGAGTTAATACCCTTTTATCAAATGCGAAATAGGTCCCTACCTTCCCCGTAAGTCGACAAGTACTAGAGGCCAATAAAGAAAACACTTGATCTACTTACCTTAAAACCCGATGAAGAAATAGAGGAACACTATGTTTGAGATTCGCCAAGACTTGAAATTTGGGGAGGTTATTCGACAATGGAAGAAGTAAAGGGTTTTGGTCAAGGTGAGTGAATAGGAGAAAAGAAATTGGCACTTCAAAAGGAGTATATTCGCCAAGGGAGAAAGAAAAATAATGGGAAGGAAAGGTGTTGAATGGTTCGGCTTAAGAGCTTTGAGGAGTGAAAAGAAATAGATCAATGGTGTGGGTGTAGGAGATTCGGCCAAGATCTAAAAAGAATGGTGTTGCCTCTTTTTTTTTTTGGTTTTAAGAGATTGAGAAGAGAAAGGAATTTTGTGAATGGGAATTCGGCTACTTGCACTTTGGAAGAGAAGAAAACAACAAACAATAAAAATGGAAAATGTGCCTAAAGGAATTTGGCCTCCCCTCCTCTAACAAGTCCTTGCCATCCACTCCTACCAAAGGAGTTCAAAATTCACTCAACCACCTTAAATTACTCCAAGCCACTTGTTTTAATTAAATTCAAAATAATTTGATTTAATCCCAATTAATAAATCAACTAATATCTCTTAATAGCCATTAATCCTTTTAATCCAACAACTCTCTTATTATCCTTGAAATTAATATTAAACAAAATGTTCATATTATCCTTAATAATATCTTCATCTATTATCTTATAAAAAGAGTTTAAAGAGAGAAAGGACTCTCCCTCATGTGCCGTCCATTATAATGCCAAAAAGAGGGATTTTTGTGACTCGAACCAAGGCTCTCCTTGCTCCCTTGGTGGCGTCACACAACCTCCTAAGTGACCTTACTTTTGCCACTTTGCCAAGGCCTTTTTAGTGCCCAATTTCCTTCATTTATTCTTATAACACCCTCCTGCTAAGGCTCCCTACCTTTTAAGTTACAAACTGAGATTTTCTACCAAACTGTGCACACTCAAAGCCTTAAATTAAGCTCTATTATTCAATAAATAAAATCTCAGCGGTCCATACATAAGAAAAATAATTAAATTCTAAATAACCCCATTTTTGGGATGTTACAATTAGAAATGTGGTAGGTGATATGAGTGTTATGTATATAGTTGTAAAATCATAACTTGGGTTATTGAATGTTAAATATGGTTGTTACGGTTAGGTGATAATAATAATCTCATAATGAAAATTTGTATATGTAAGTTGATTTGTTAGATTCATTTGTTAATGATAAGTATAGGTAGTTATAAATTGTATGGAAAGGTGGTATGGAAGGTTCGGTCTAGGCATGATTAAATATGCTTATATTTCTATGTTAATTTAGTTTGAGATCTACGTTTGTGAATGGTCAATAGTGTACAAATTCGTGACATAGAATTCATGAATTATGAAAGTTTAATTAGTACATTCGGTCTTTGATCATATGCATATATCATGCAAAGTTAATTTGTGTTTATGGCATTAAAAGCTAAGATGATGCATTCGATATATGTAATTGAAAAGGGATGCTATTTCTTAGTTTATAAGTGTGCAAACGGGTGATATATGCATGTAACCATATGATGCTTATTAGTATTTCTAATATAAAGTTTTAATGTGCATTGGTTCGAAACAAGATTGTACATGAGGAATGGTTGCATGAAATGAATGCGTAAGTGGTGGTGCTAAGTAGGTGTTTGTATTTGTTTTGTGGTTGATTTTATCAAAGAAATGTATATTGATTGATCATTACGTATTCGATTGATGATTATACCGAATATACTTAGAATTTTAATCATGCATATATGTGGTAAGTTAATAAAGAGAGATGTTAGGCAAATTTTAAATTTCATGAAATTGATATGAATATGAATTTGGGTTATATGCTTGAGAAGTATGTATCTAAACATGTATCAAATTCGGTTGTTTTAGAAAATGCCTCGTAACCCGGCGACGGATATGGGTTAGGGGTGTTACAGCTACGAAATATTCTTTTTTTTAAAAAAAAAAGACTAAGTGAATTTATCATGAACTAAACCCTAAATGCTTTGTCACCTAAAGTCAAAGGATTTCAAATATAAAATTAACTTGTTTTCCAACCCGAGCCCAACCCAAAAACAATCTTTCTTTTAAATCACATCGTTCTGTTTCCAATACCATAAAAGAATTTTGAACCGGTTTACATCGTGGAACATACCAGATCCGATAAAGGCTCGTTGGCCGGGTTTGGGGTGTTTCATAATAACCAATTATCACATAACATTTCAATTCAGTTAATTTCTAGCATTTCATACTAATTCACAAATAATCAAATCATATTCAAACAAACATATATATATGAAATCTGTAACACCCTTTACCCGTATCCGTCGCTGAAATAGGGTACGAGGCATTATCAAAACTTACGAAACCAATTTCCATTTATTCAAACCAAGTACCATTTATTTATCGAAAATTATTATTACGTCCCTTAGATGGGCTTTTGAAGCCCAAATTATGCATCAGAACCAGACCGAAACCAAATCAGAATCACAGGGAATTTTTCACAAAATCCCAAAATTATACTTACTCTAGCCGTGCCAATAGCTAGGTTACAAATATCCATTTCCATGTAAACATTGGTATTTAGTCTATACATGCCATTCTTTCAAAATAAGTTATTTTCATATACCAAAAGATATGGGTTGATAGTGTGATAAGGCTCAGACTAATCTCCGACCTTCGAGCTCCCGAGCACTACAAAATAGGGAAAAAGAGAACGGGGTAAGCACATGGTGCTTAGTAAGTTCATGCAACAAGAATTATACTCACCATACTTATACATCCATCATTTAACAACACAAGCACACATCCAATTCACATAAACATTTACCTATCACATACGAACTCAACTTTTTCATTAGTTAAGCAACATCATATAGATTCAATACAAAGATAAATGATTGATGAGCTCATCAATTCCATAATTTTCATGTTCTTCCATTTCTCATATTTATCCCGTTGAATTTCTTGGAATTTCGATGGATATTAAATAGTACAATTTTGTGTACAATTCCAGGTCTGTCAATTCGTACACATATGCGTATACCCTTTTTCCAGAGAGCACACTCCCGCAAACCTCATTTCTTATAGCAGGATTACCAGTCCAGTTTAAATCCCTTGCGATGACAATTATTTTAATGATCTTAATTTGGATTACCTGTCTGGGCTAAATCCATTTCACACATATTCTTCAGGAGGGCTATATCATTAGGATCACCCGTCCGGGCTAGATCCTTTGTATCGTCAACTCTCTTTTCAGTGATCCATCGAAGTCCATTTCATTCAATCGGGATTTATTTCCCTTTTTTATCGAGAATTATCAATTTATCTTCATCAAATATCATACAATGAACATCCAAACCATATTCACATCAATAAACATACATTCCAAGAATTTAAGAATATAATTCAAGTTACACAAACTTACCCGTAACAATTTGTAGTAGTTGTAGAGATTTTAGGGACTATTCGACAACTTTTTCCTTCATTCGTTTATCTTTAATTTCTTGATCTATAATATAAAATTTTCCATTTATCAGCATCTAATTTTAATCTAATTTATTTCACAATTTATATCTCTTATTTTTTAAAATTGCATATTTACCCTAAATTTTATAGTTTTTCAATTTGATCCTACTCAATTAACCCCCAATTGAGCTGAATTTTACTCAATTAACACTTTATTCTATCATATTAAACTACTTCACAACCTTTTGAAATCATAATTTCAGCATCAAACCTTAATTCCAAACTTTTCACAATTAAGTCCTAAAATCAATTTCTACTAAAACATTTAGTAAATCCATCCTTTAATAAAATTAAAACTTCAAATCCATATTTATTCATCATAAATTCCAGTACTAAACCATGGTAACTTTCAATTTCATCCATAAAATCAAAAACTAATGAATTTAATAGTAGGACCTAGTTGTAAAAGTCTTAAAAACATAAAAATTACAAAAAAAAAGGCAAGAATTAACTTACTTGATGCAAAAATTATGAAATACCACCTTAAAGAACCCCTCCTATGGTGTTTTTTCTGATGAGAATGAAGAAAAATCAAAAGAAATATAGATATTTCCACTATAGTCTTAACTTTATTTAGTTAATTATGAAATATTCCAATTTTGCCCTTAAAACATCAATTTTCTTGATGATTTCATGCCCTTTCCATCCAGCCCAAATAATTTTGGGTCTAATTACCTTTTAAATCCTTTCTCATTAGACAGTTAAGCTATTTAATCATTCTAGCAACTTTTACACCTTTTCAATTTAGTCCTTTATATTTAATTGACTACCCAAACGTTAAAATTTTCTAACGAAATTTGAATACCACAATACCAACATTTCATAAATGTTTATAAAAATATTTTCGACTCAATTTTACGAGATTGAGGTCTCGATACCTAGTTTTTACCCAATTTTTGCAATATTTTTTTCTAATAAACCACTAATTCGGTAAATTTTTTCTATCGATATTTTCATACGACTTTCCTATCATATTAATATTCATGCAATAGTTTTTAAAATAACTATTCTTTTTAAATCAGATTTGTGGTTACGAAACTACTATTCCGATAACCCTAAATTTAGGCCATTACAAAATCAATCACAAAATCACACATAACAAACATAAAATAGTAAGTTCCATATGAACTTACCTGTTCAAAATGTGAAAAGAGTGGATATTTTAGGGACTAATCAGTAATTTTAGTTTTTACCTTATTAGCTCCACTTGGATTCAAATCTTGATCTATACAATTATTTTATACAAAAAATTAATACCAAACATTTTCATATTATGTCATGATATGAATGAACCTATATGAACTCATTTTATATATCTTAAAATTTCACATTTTATTCAATTTAGTCCCTGAACTCGAGATAGTTATTACTTTTAATTTTAAGCTTCATATTAAAATCTAATTTCATGTAATTTCATTAGGGACCCTATAATTTCTATTTTAACATAAATTCATAACAATTTTACCTTTATTTGATTTGGTCCCTAATGTAACAAAGTTAACTAACAAGCAAAATAACTTTACAATCTAGTCCTTTTCATAATCTATGCTTAAAATCTATTCATTTGAAGCCTAATTCTTCAAGAAATCAACAATGACAATTTTCTAAAACTTTAACAATTTTACAAATTGGTACATGGGCTAGCCAAATCAAACTCTCATGACCTCATATCTATAAAAAAATTATAAGAAAATGACTTGAAATTCATACCAAATTGAATAGTCGAATAGTTAAACTTCAAAATGGTTTTTCTTGCTTTCTTTCTAGGTTGAATCGGTATAAAGGATGAAGAAAACAACCATTTTCTATTTCTTTCCACTCATTATCCTATTTATAGTTTAATTAAAACTTAATTAACCTAACTAATCATGTTTACTTTAGTTTAACTAATCATTAAGATTATTAAATAAACAAGTCATCAACATCCACTATAACTTATTTTAAAATGATTTAATTATCATTTTGAAATTTTGATTAATTACTATTTAGGTCTTTAAGCCTTTAGCCAATTAAAAACCTACAGCAATTGGACTTTTATAATTTAGTTTGTGTGCCTAAGTTAACTATTTATTTGACAAAATTGATTGACCAATCATCAATATATTTTTTTACAATCCTCAAAAATAATAAATATTAATATTTACATAATTGGTTTAGAAAAATGGAGTGTAACACCCTATACCCGACCCGATCATCGGGTCCGAGCTATAATGTGTCACATTCGTTGTTAGAGCAACTACGATATTTTTTTATTCAATTTAAACTATTATAAATAAAATATAAGTAAAAAAGGTATATAAAACGATTTGTATTCATTCTCAGGTCTTATACAAGCTTACGGAAGCCCTATCTTTAAGGTGTATAAAACGATTGTGTTCTTGTTTCTTTCACACAAGTCCAATTTGAATAAAGTTGATGGTCTTTTAATAGAATCTTGATTCAACTATCTTCAAGGTACAATTTCTTCATTTGCAGGGTTTTTTGGTTATTAGATCAAAGCATTATTTAGAGGTGGATTTGATCTTCATGGCTATCCTATAATACTTTGATATGTTCAAGGTTGTGCTTTGACATGTTCTCATGCAATGTTAGTTGACCCTGTCTCAAATTGGTGCCACTCTTTGTTGATCCAATGATGGTAGATAAACTATGTGGTTATCACATAGGCAAGTGCACAAGTAGACAAGGATTAATGTTTTAAATGTGATGATTATGTTTTTTTCTTGATATGTTTTGTGGATTGGTTTTTCTGGTGTAACTTTTGTGTTGGTTTTTTATTGATATTTCTATGCTTACTAATTTGGTCCTTGTCAGCCAGTTTAATCTTTAATAAAATTCTTTATTTTCGAGCAAAAAAATAACCCTAAAGAGTGGGAAAATGCTAGAATTACCTACTGAAATAAGTCACAAGTGTAACATCCCATACCCGAACCGATCTTCGGATTCAATCTTTAAGATGTCACATTCTTTTTTAGAGCAACTATGATTGATTGCAAACGAATTTCATCATTAATCATTAATTTATAAGTGCTACAAGTGTAAAACATAATATATAATTATTTTTGGGTCATATACGAGCTTAAAAAAGCTTAATACCATCCTGGGATCGAACTAGGACTAAACTTAAAGTTTTCAAAGTATGTCAAGTGGGTGTCGCTATTTCCAGGGTTTGGTATCGCGACTTTGAAGATAGTAGCCAAACTTTCCAACTTGAGGACCAAATTCCAAAATTTTCAAAATAAAACAAGATCAATATCATGATATTGAGGGTATGGCATTGCGACAACGAAAACAGATCACTAAGTCCTTGATTTTCAAAAGTTTTCAACTTAGCATATTAACCAACATTTGGCTCCAAGGCCCCCAAATCCACCATTTCATGTATTCAAATATGCTAAACCATGGTTAGCAAAACATCAACCTCACTTATATGTATGACTATACCATTTTCATAGGATCACAACATATATACAACCCAATTTAAAGCATTTCTAGACATTAGAACAAGTATTCTCTAGGTACATGTCATAAGACCAAAATGCAACTCAATTTATGAACTTTGTTGAGTCGTAAATGGTAGTCTAGATGATGAATTCAAATCTTAGGGCTTCAAGAATCAACTAAACCTGCGTACGGAGAAAATAAACCGTATGCTGAACAATAGACCCAATGATTTATTTATAATTCAAAGTATATGAAAAAAACATTATCAATTCAATTTAAGCCTACACATGTATATCTATATGTATACAACATCCAACCAACTTATATTTTTGTTACCAAACTTGTAATCATCAATCTAAATTCATAAATTTGTATATATTAAATACCAATTCATGCCAATTCAATTACAACATGTATAAATACTTCAATTTACTTATAATTAATAAATCTTCAAACATACTAAAAATAAAATATTTAATTATAAGACTTTTCCTATAACACCCCTAACCCGTGTCCATCGCCAGAACAGGATTACGGAGTATTACCAGAACATTCAGAACATTTTCAGATAAATCATGTAACACCCTAAAAATTCGAGTATTGATATATTGCATGATTTGGTGTTTAGATTATGAAGGAAAATTTTCTTACTTTTATTTTCGTGTTTATTATAGTCCTGAAGAAGAGTATAGCATAATTTGGGTAAGGAATAAATTTTATATTTGAGAATTTATTGAAGAGAAGCAAGTGTCATTAATACTTAAGTTAATTTAAGTGTTAATAAGTGACACAAGATGAGTACATGGCATGGTGGTGTTGGCGCATGAATTAGTGCATGAGGGAAGAGGTTCAAATCCTTAAATAGCATTTAGACAACTTTTATTTTGCTCTTCTATGGTAAGTGTCGGCCAAGCTTATTTATGGTAAGTCTTGACCTTGTTATTTTTGGTTAGTATATCAAAGGAATAAGGTAAGTGTTAACATATGGTATGGAATCAAGAACTTATGGAAGATAAGGAGACATGGGGCAAGTATCAAGGAGAATGTTTTGGAAACAAAATCATGGCCATTTGACCATGCATTTGGACTGACAATATAGTCTAGGGGGGAGCCGAATTTTTGGTGTTAGTTTGGCTAGGATTTGAAGTCTCTTTTTGGTCATTCTTAGCATATGTGCAAAGTTTTGCAATCCTTTCTCAATTTTTCTCCCCTGGCTGAATTTGTGTATTTGGTAAAGCCTAATTCTTGTGACCATTTGGTCATTTTTTTTGTTCATCTTTTGAATATTCTCTTGTGCCTCTTCTTAGTGCGAAATTGTTAGTACCAAAAGACCATATCTCTCTTTTGTTTTCTTTCTCCATTCTTAGAATGTACTTTGCTCTCTAATACATCTTTTCCTTTTTCTTTTCTTTTTTTTTGAAAATCGAATCTTCATTATCATCTCTTCTCTTATTTTATTTCTTTTCACTCATCTTTTCTCCATTGTTTTTCTCCATGATCGAATGTTGATGTACCCATAGCCGAATCATTTTTCTATTTCCTTTGGTTATCATAGCCGAATCCTCCATCACTTAGAGACATCATTTTCAATCCTTTCTTTTCAACCGTGGACAAAAGGGTAAGAATTCTTTTTAGTTTCGTTTAGTTAGAAGTAGTCATGGCCGAATATTGATGGTGGTATGAAGGCTTTCTTAGATCGAAATGAACGTTCATTCTATTAACGTTTATTTATGTTATATTTTAGTGCGATAACGGAAGATTGGAAATCAAGTGGTCGTGAGTGACATAGAACGTTTGGATCGATTCTCCTTGTGGAAGAAGAATATTTGTGGTAAGGAAATCTCGCCTTTAAGATCTTTAGAATTCTTATTTTGATATATTATTAGGATTAACTATCTTTTGATATTGAAGATCTTCAAAATAGGGAAGAAAAGGGCGGTGTTTAGTTATCGTAAGAGGGGCGGATCCACTATTCCCCCTAAATATAAACGAAGGGTGGTTTCGGTAGTCCGGGATTTTCCACCGGTTGCGGACCATCTACCAAGAAGAAATCAATTATTCAAGTAGTAAGAACTCCCGAGCCTTTGTGCGTTAGTGGATTCTCGTGAATAACGAATCGATAAGCGAGGAGAAACGAAAATTGAAGTGATCCAAAATCAAGAGGGTAAGGTTTTGGATCAAATGTCTGTAACATATTTTGTTCATGATAATGTCCTAATAAGATCGTATTATATTTAGGTGTTGAAGAGCGGGAAGGGTTAGTACTCACGATATCGAGGTGTGTAACTTCACACTTTTCTCGGGTTTGGATGTTATTCGTGGTATGATGCTAAATCATAAAAATGACTAGATCGGTATAAAACGTAATAATTAGTATTTGGTGAAATTACATGAAAGCGGATAATATGGTGAAAATTACGAAAAAGCCCTCGATGAGTTAGATGGAAAATATAAATTTTCATGTCTTCGTAAAATGGACCGATAAATTTGATAATTAGTAATTGGTAGAAACTCATTAGATCGATAATTGGTAGAAATCTCATTAGATCGATAAATGGGCCAAAAACTCGCTAGATCGTAAATGGGCGTAATCTACATTAAATTGTTAAGCGGGTGAAATCCTGCTAGATCGTTAAATGGGCCAAATTCCTACTAGATCGTAATTTTGGGCCTAAGATATTAAATTGCTAAAATGGGCCAAATGTTTGGGCCTTAATAAAAATCAAATATTGACTCTTGTTAATGGGCCTTTTTAATAAAATCATTATATGATCATAGACTACTTGCATACATATTGCATGGGTTGGGAAAATAATGAAGAGAAGAAAGGCTGTTGCCAAAATCTAGTTCGGTGGCTTTGCCACAAAATTATAACTAATTGCCTTTAGTTAGGTGGCTCGCCACAAAATTTATAAATGGCTATTTGCCTCTAGTTGATGGCTCGCCACAAAATAATAATTGGCTCAATGCCTCTAGTTCGGTGACTTTGTCACAATCTAGTTCGGTGGCTCGCCATAAATATAAAATGGCTTAATGCCTACGATTGGTGTGATGGCGGGGTGGGTTGACTTGATCCCACAGTGTGATGGTTGATGCGAGGTGTGTAGCGAATAGAATTAGGTTTGGGAGGAAAAATTCATTTTACATGCATGTTATTAATTATGTTATTCATTATGCTATTAATTATGTTATTAATTATGTTGTTAATTCTGCTTATGGGCTCAAGGCCCAAATCTATAATTTGAAAATCGGCCCGATGGACAAAGTAAGTGAGTTATACTTTGAGTTCTAAGTAACTCACTCCCTCAAATTTTCCATCTCAAGTAATGAAAATTGACGTGGACTTGGGCCGAGGATGACTTCGTGGAGGCCATACTGCAAAACATGGGTTTATTAAACTCTGAACTTTTTAATAAGTATTTTACTATTTTGGGTTAATGTAATAAGGGCCTCTATTAATAATTCATGGATTTTTATGTGTGTTTGGTTTTAAACTATATTTTGGACATTTAAATATGGGCTTATGATTATATGATATTTTTATCAAAATAAATTGGGTTTTCAAATATATGAAATTCCTTATTAAATATTTTATTATTTTAACTCTCAAATAAATTATCTAAGGGTTTTGATAATACAATGCTAATGATGTTTTTTTTTAACTAATGTTTTCTAATATACATCAAATTTAAAATACTCTTCGATTTTTATTAAACCTTGTAATAAAAAAAATATTGTAGATTTCAACTCATTGAAGATTTTAAGATAGCTCGATTCATGTAACAAACCAAATCTAGTCTTAATGCATAGACCGGGTTTGGGGTGTTACATTTAATAATATCGAGCCGGTTTCAAAAACTCATTGTGGTTTGGGTTCGCAAATAATTTACGTATGAAATCGTTCAATTATATTTTAAAGATCGAGATGGCACCACAAGCATCCAGCAACAAGTCAAGTAAGTATTTATTGCTTAATGATTACTATGATGATCATAGGAACACTCTAGAACTTCTAGTTTTAGATGTGAAAAATCGTAGAGATTGAGACTATAGGATATGTTGCGAAAAACAACTTTATCTCTCAAATCTCATAAAACATCGTTAATAAACACCGAAACAAATTTTCTGATTCATAAAACTTGTAATCAGATAAAAATGAATAAGCCATCATGAGCACTAGAGGACGTGGTCATGGACACGGTAGACGTGGTCGTGGTAGAGGCCGAGGTGCTACAACTGAAGCACCAAATCATATGCTGGAAATGGATGCACCTGCATCAATTGAGAGTGAGACGGGATCACGCGATCACATGGAAGAAGACAATGCTTTGACTCAAGCCATGCTGCGAGTCCTAGAAAGGGTCGCTGGAACTAGAATTGGGCCAACAACTCGTGGGTCAATTTGAGCGACTTAAGTCCAATAATGCGAAGTTTTAGAGGAGTCTCGGTGTAGCTCGAATGTGGTGAATCTTGGCTCGAAGTCGTGGAGCAGTTATGGATGATATGGAATCACCGTTGAGTAAAAACTAAAAGGAGTGTGTCTTTGTTAAGAGGCGAAGCGTATCGATGGTGGCTCACTATTAGAGAAGGCACCAAGTCTGCCGATTACTTGGGAATTCTTTAAAGCTACCTTCCAAGGAAAATACGTTGGAACAAGTTATGTAGACGCCCGAAGGAAAGAATTTCTGAATCTTGTATAAGGGAGTAAAAGCGATGGCGACATATGAAGTCGAGTTTTACGTTTGAGCCGTTATGCTCGGACAATTGTATCAATAGATCATGAACGTTGTGTGCGTTTCGAGGATGGACTTAATGATGAGCTGAGGGTTCTGATTGCCCCACAGCAAGTTAGAACTTTTTCCACGCTTGTGGAAAAGGCCAAGATAGCCGAGGAGGCTAAGAACTCAGAACGTCAGAATCGAAAAAGATTTAGAAACAAGAGAGAGACACAGAAGTCTGGTTCTTCAGAGAAATTTCAGAAGAGACCTCGGAATGATGAACCAGTTCAAGGTAGAACACCGGTAACAAATAATCGAAGTCGAGACTATGCTGAATGTGGAAAAAGACACTTTGGAGAGTGTTGGAGGAAAATGGGCGCTTGTTACAAATGCGATTCGATGGATCATCAGTATAGAAATTGTCCTTGACGTATGGATACGACTCAAGAAGTTCGTAATAATGATGCACAGCCGATCAGAGGTACTCAGTAGCCACCGAGAGGTCGTGGACCAGGTCATGGTGGTAATGGGGTTGGCCGTGGTCAAGGTGCACCGGGTCGAGGCAATGGTCCTAGAGGAAATACAGATATAAGACAGCCTGGACTGGTTTATGCAGTTAGACGTCATGAGGACGGAAATGCACCAGATGTGATAACTGGTACGTTCTTCATCTTCGATGTACCTGTTATTGCTTTAATAGATATTGGCTCTACCCACTCATATGTTGCTAGTGCCATATCTGGAAACTTGAATTTAGAATCTGAAATTACCGATAGTGAGATGACAGTAATTAGTCCTTTAGGACAGTCGGTAATTGTTAATAAAATGTTTAAAGACGTGCCCTTGGAAATTCAAGAAGAGGTATTCTTGGCAAACTTGATGGAACTACCTTTCGGCGAGTTCAATCTCATTCTGGGCATGGATTGGTTGGTTAAACATCGGGCGCAATTGGATTGTGCTGAAAAATGAATGTCAATAAGAACCTCGGATGATAAGGAAATCATAATGATTGGTGAGCGAATAAACTACTTGGCAAATGTGGTATCTGCATTAAAGGCAGAGAAGTTGGTTCGGAAAGGATATGGAGCATTCCTAGCCTTTATCTATGCTTTGGATGCCAAAGAGTTATCTGTGAATGATGTGAGGACGGTGAAGGAATTTCCCGATGTATTTCCCAAAGAACTTCCTGGTATACCTCTAGATCGGGAAGTAGAATTTGGCATTGAGCTTTTGCCTGGGACAGCTCCAGTGTCCATTGCTCCTTATAGAATGGCACCGAAGGAGTTGGCTGAGCTTAAAGCTCAAATTCAAGAATTGCTGGATCGGGGATTTATTCGACCAAGTGTGTCTCCGTGGGGAGCACCAGTTTTGTTCGTCAAGAAGAAGGATGGATCGATGTGTATGTGCATTGATTACAGACAATTGAATAAATTGACGATCAAGAATCGGTATCCTCGGCGAGAATTGATGACTGTTTGATCAATTAAAAGGAGCTTGATTTTCTCAAAATTGATTTGAGGTCGGGTTATCACCACTCAAGGTGAAAGAAGTGGACATTTATAAGGCGGCATTTCGGACTCGTTACGGACATTATGAGTTTGTAGTGATCTTGTTTGGATTAACCAATGCACCACCGCATTTATGGACATGATGAACCAGTCTTTCAACCATATTTAGACCGGTTTGTGGTAGTGTTCATAGATGACATATTGGTTTATTCGAGAAATGAGGAGGAGCATGATAAGCATTTGCGGATAGTATTACTGACTACTTCGTGATAAGCAATCGTATGCCAAATTTAGTAAATGCGAATTTTGGCTAAAGGAAGTGACTTTCCTTGGTCATGTGGTATCGGTAGAAGGAATAAGGTGGATCCTCGAAAAATTGAGGCTATTCGGATTGGAAACCACCAACATCGATGTGAAATTGAGTTTCTTGGGTTTGGTGGATACTATAGGCGTTTTGTAGAGGGTTTTCGTTGATTCTTTGCACCTAACTAAAGCTGCTTGCGGAAGGGAGTTCCGTATAATTGGGTGAAAAGTAAGAGAGTTTTGAGAAATTGAAGAAAATCTCGACGGAAGCTCCAGTTTTGATTCAATAGGAGGTGAAAAGAATTCACTATTTATTGTAATCGTCTCACACGAGTGCAGGTTGTGTGTTGATGCAAAATGGAAAGGTGGCGGCCTATGCTTCTCGTCAATTGAGACCGCACAAAGTAAACTACCCTACTCATGATTTGGAGTTAGCTGTCGTGGTCTTTGCTTTAAAGATTTGGAGGCACTATCTCTACGGTGAGAAATCTATCATCTACATGGATCACAAGAGTCTTAAATACCTCCTTACCCAAAAGGAGTTGAATTTAAGACAAAGAAGATGGGTAGAATTATTAAAGGATTATGATTTCTCAATTGAATATCATCCTGGAAAGGCTAACGTGGTAGCTGACGCGTTAAGTCGTAAGACAGTATCTGATTTGAGAGTATTGTTTGCTCATTTGAGTTTGTATGAGGATGGAAGTTTGTTAGCAAAACTTCAGGTGAAGCCGCTGTGGCTGGAACAAATCAAGGAAAAACAGACATCAGATGAAAAGTTGGGACCTTTACTTCAGGAAGTTGAAAATGGTGAAATCGAGGATTTTGGAATAAACACGGAAGGTGTGTTGTGCTTTCGAGGAAGAGTATGTATGCCTAAGGACTCGGATCTCGAGGCAAATGATTCTCGGAGGTGCATAGTAGCCCTTATGCTATGCATCCGGAGGAAATAAGATGTATCGAGATCTCTGTGAATAGTAATGGTGGCGAGGGTTAAAGCGGGAGATTTCAGAGTTTGTGGGAAAATGTTTGACTTGTCAGCAAGTGAAGGCAGAACATCAATTACCGTCTGGATTGTTACAACCGTAAAAATTCCTCTTTAGAAATGGGAATGGATAACCATGGATTTTGTTAGTGGGTTACCTTTAACACCTACTAAGAAAAATTACATTTGGGTAATTGTTGATCGTTTGACGAAGACGCTTATTTCCTACCGGTTAAATGCGGATTATTCATTGCAAAAGTTGGCAAAGTCATGCGTATCTAAAATTGTGAGGTTGCATGGGGTATCTGTATCTATTATATCGAGATGAGATCCCGATTTACATCACGATTTTGGAAAGCTCGCATGAAGCCTTGGGGACAAAGTTTAATTTCGATGGGCTTTTCATCCTCGGTCGATGGTCGATCGGAGAGGTAATTCAGATATTGGAAGATATGTTAAGGGGATGTGTAATCGACTTGAGGAGTAGTTGGGAGGATTATCTACCTGGCGAATTTGCGTATAACAACATTGCTATCGGTCTAGCATTGGATGGCACCTTACGAGGCATTGTATGGTCGTAAGTGTCGTTCTCCTATTTGTTGGGTGAGTTGGGCGAAACGACGATGTTAGGTCTGAGATGATATCTCAAACAGAGGAAAAGGTAAAAGTTATTCGAGCACGGTTGAAAGAAGCCTCGGATAGAGCGAAGTTGCATGCGACTGAAGCGAAAGGATATCGAGTATGATGTGGGGATCGGGTTTTCTTGAAGGTCTCACCTTGGAAAAAGATTTTCGGTTTGGAAAGAAGGGCAAGTTGAGCCCTAGATATATTGGACCATACCGTGTGGTGAAGCGTGTTGGTCCGATGGCCTATCGATTGAGTTACCTCGAGTTGGGTCAAATTCATAATTTTTTCATGTTTCCATCTTTGAGGCATTATAGATCGGATCCTTCGCACATAATCCTAGGTAGAAGAAGTGGAATTGAATTGATTTGTCTTTTGAGGAGGAACGGTGGAGATCTTAGATCGAGATGTTAAGGTGCTAAGAAAGAAAATCGTGCCGTTGGTCAAAGTTCTTTGGCGTAACCACGGAGTGGAGGAAGCTACGTGGGAGCCTGAGGATACAATTCGACAATAATACCCTCACCTCTTTCAACCAGGTAAATTTCGAGGGCAAAATTTTCTTTAAGGAGGGTAGAGTTGTAACACCCTAAAAATTCGAGTATTGATATATTGCATGATTTGGTGTTTAGATTATGAAGGAAAATTTTCTTACTTTTATTTTCGTGTTTATTATAGTCCTGAAGAAGAGTATAGCATAATTTGGGTAAGGAATAAATTTTATATTTGAGAATTTATTGAAGAGAAGCAAGTGTCATTAATACTTAAGTTAATTTAAGTGTTAATAAGTGACACAAGATGAGTACATGGCATGGTGGTGTTGGCGCATGAATTAGTGCATGAGGGAAGATGTTGAATCCTTAAATAGCATTTAGACAACTTTTATTTTGCTCTTCTATGGTAAGTGTCGGCCAAGCTTATTTATGGTAAGTGTTGACCTTGTTATTTTTGGTTAGTATATCAAAGGAATAAGGTAAGTGTTAACATATGGTATGGACTCAAGAACTTATGGAAAGATATGGAGACATGGGGCAAGAATCAAGGAGAATGTTTTGGAAACAAAATCATGGCCATTTGACCATGCTTTTGGACGGCAATATGGTCTAGGGGGAGTCAAATTTTTGGTGTTAGTTTGGCTAGGATTTGAAGTATCTTTTTGGTCATTCTTAGCATATGTGCAAAGTTTTGCAATCCTTTCTCAATTTTTCTCCCTTGGCCGAATTTGTGCATTTGGTAAAGCCTAATTCTTTTGACCATTTGGTCATTTTTTTTGTTCATCTTTTGAATATTCTCTTGTGCCTCTTCTTAGTGCCGAAATTGTTAGTACCAAAAAGACCATATCTCTCTTTTTATTTTCTTTCTCCATTGTCTAATGTACTTTGCTCTCTAACACATCTTTTCCTTTCTCTTTTCTTCTCTTTGAAAACTGAATCTTCATTATCATCTCTTCTCTTATTTTATTTCTTTTCACTCATCTTTTCTCCATTGTTTTTCTCCATGGCCGAATGTTGATGTACCCATAGCCGAATCATTTTTCTATTTCCTTTGGTTATCATAGCCGAATCCTCCATCACTTAGAGACATCATTTTCAATCCTTTCTTTTCAACCGTGGACAAAAGGGTAAGAATTCTTTTTAGTTTCGTTTAGTTAGAAGTAGTCATGGCCGAATATTATGGTGGTATGAAGGCTTTCTTAGATCGAAATGAACGTTCATTCTATTAACGTTTATTTATGTTATATTTTAGTGCGATAACAGAAGATTGGAAATCAAGTGGTCGTGAGTGACATAGAAAGTTTGGATCGATTCTCCTTGTGGAACAAGAATATTTGTGGTAAGGAAATCTTGCCTTTAAGATCTTTAGAATTCTTATTTTGATATATTATTAGGATTAACTATCTTTTGATATTGAAGATCTTCAAAATAGGGAAGAAAAGGGCGGTGTTTAGTTATCGTAAGAGGGGCGGATCCACTATTCCCCCTAAGTATAAACAAAGGGTGGTTTCGGTGGTCCGGGATTTTCCACCGAGTTGCGGACCATCTACCGAAGGAAATCAATTATTCGAAGTAGTAAGAACTCCCGAGCCTTTGCACGTTAGTGGATTCTCAGTGAATAACGAATCGATAAACGAGGAGAAACCGAAAATTGAAGTGATCCAAAATCAAGAGGGTAAGGTTTTGGATCAAATGTCTATAACATATTTTGTTCATGATAATGTCCTAATAAGATCGTATTATGTTTAGGTGTTGAAGAGCGGGAAGGGTTAGTACTCACGATATCGAGGTGTGTAACTTCACACTTTTCTCGGGTTTGGATGTTATTCGTGGTATGATGCTAAATCGTAAAAATGACTAGATCGGTATAAAACGTAATAATTAGTATTTGGTGAAATTACATGAAAATAATATGGTGAAAATTACGAAAAAGCCCTCGATGAGTTAGATGGAAAAATATAAATTTTCATGTCTTCGTAAAATGGACCGATAAATTTGATAATTAGTAATTGGGCCGAAATCTCCATTAGATCGATAATTGGGCGAAATCTACATTAGATCGATAAATGGGCGAAAACTCGCTAGATCGTAAATGGGCGTAATCTACATTAAATTGTTAAGCGGGTGAAATCTACGCTAGATCGTAAATGGGCCGTAATCTACATTAAATTGTTAAGCGAATAAAATCCTGCTAGATCTTTAAATGGGCCAAATTCTACTAGATCGTAATTTTGGGCCTAAGATATTAAATTGCTAAAATGGGCCAAATGTTTGGGCCTTAATAAAAATATGAAATATTGACTCTTGTTAATGGTCCTTTTTAATAAAATCATTATATGATCATAGACTACTTTGCATACATATTGCATGGGTTGGGAAAATGATGAAGAGAAGAAAGGCCTGTTGCCAAAATCTAGTTCGGTGGCTTTGCCACAAAATTATGGCTAATTGCCTCTAGTTCGGTGGCTCTGCCACAAAATTTATAAATGGCTATTTGCCTCTAGTTGGTGGCTCGCCACAAAATAATAATTGGCTCAATGCCTCTAGTTCGGTGACTTTGTCACAATCTAGTTCGGTGGCTCTGCCACAAATATAAAATGGCTTAATGCCTACGATTGGTGTGATGGCGGGGTGGGTTGACTTGATCCCCACAGGTGTGATGGTTGAATGCGGGGTGTGTAGCGGATGGAATTAGGTTTGGGAGGAAAAATTCATTTTACATGCATGTTATTAATTATGTTATTCATTATGCTATTAATTATGTTATTAATTATGTTGTTAATTACGCTTATGGGCTCAAGGCCCAAATCTATAATTTGAAAATCTGGCCCAGTGGACAAAGTAAGTGAGTTATACACTGAGTTCTAAGTAACTCACTCCCTCAAATTTTCCATCTCAGGTAATGGAAATTGACGTGGACTTGGGCCGAGGATGACTTCGTGGAGGCCATCTTGCAAAACATGGGTTTATTAAACTCGAACTTTTTAATAAGTATTTTACTATTTTTGGTTAATGTAATAAGGGCCTCTATTAATAATTCATGGATTTTTATGTGTGTTTGGTTTTAAACTATATTTTGGACATTTAAATATGGGCTTATGATTATATGATGTTTTTATCAAAATAAATTGGGTTTTCAAATATATGAAATTCCTTATTAAATATTTTATTATTTTAACTCTCAAATAAATTATCTAAGGGTTTTGATAATACAATGTTAATGATGTTTTTTTAACTAATGTTTTCTAATATACATCAAATTTAAAATACTCTTGATTTTTATTAAACCTTGTAATAAAAAAAATATTGTAGATTTCAACTCATTGAAGATTTTAAGATAGCTCGATTCATGTAACAAACCAAATCTAGTCTTAATGCATAGACCGGGTTTGGGGTGTTACAAATCATTCCAATCACTATTCATTAATTGAGATCATTCGTAACGTCCCTTAGATGAACCCTTTGTAACACCCCAAACCAGGTATATGCGTTAAGACGAGATTTGGTTTGTCACACAGATCGAACATCCATTTAATTCTCTAATGATTTAGGTAAAACAGTTCTACAAAACCTTTTGAAAGTGAAGTTTAGTAAAAAAATCAAGAATTTGATTTAAAATCGATGAATAAAGAAATACTAGTTTGAAATCTTATCATTTAGTATTTAATTGTCAAAAACCTTTAAGTAGTTTTTTTTAAAAGAGTTCAAAAAGAATTTTGAAAACAAGAATATTTAAAGAATCTCATATGTTTTAAAACAAAATATTTAAGGAAACATTATTGAGTTAACATTAGCCCATATTAAGTGTCTAAAACAAAATTAAATCCATCCACACATAAAAATCCATAAAATATTAATAAAGGCCTTATTACATCATACCCAAAATAGTAATTAAATAAAAATACTTAATAAAAGTTCATATTTTATAAAACCCATGTTTGAAGTATGGCCTCCACGAAGTCATCCTCGGCCCAAGCCTCCGTCATTTCCATTACCTGAGATGGATAATTAAATAGAGTGAGTTACTCAGAACTCAGTGTATAACTCACTTACCATATTCATTGGGCCAGATCATCAAGACATTATTTTAGGCTTGAGCCCATTTACGGATTTAACAATATAATAAATAAAATGCATGTAAAATGAAATTCCCAACCAAACCTAATTTCCATCCGCTACACACCACCGTACCAACCAACATACACAGGGGATCAAGTCAACCCACCCGCCAACACACCAATCGTGAGGCATAAAGCCATTAAATAATATTGTGGTGCACCACCGAACTAGATTATGACAAAGTCACCAAACTAGAGGCATTAAGCCATTTAAAATATATTGTGGCAGAGCCACCGAACTAGATTTTCGGCAATAGGCCTTTCTTCTCTTCGTCAATTATCCCAAGCCATGCAATCATGTATGCATAACAATATATATATCCATATGATAATTTAACAAAAGCCCATAATACATGTGAGTCCAAAAATTAAAATTTTCATTTTGGCCCATAAGACAAATATCATTTTAGCCCATTTAACGATCTAACAAACTTTGGCCCATATATCGATCTAGCAGTTTTTCGGCCCATTTATCGATCTAGTAGTTTTTCAGCGCATTTATCGATCCAGCACTTTTTCGGCCCATTTATCACATGAGGCATAAAATTTACTATTTACCAATTAACTCATTGAGGGCGTTTTCATAAATTTCATGACTTTAACTATTTTCATGCATTTACACAAAAGTGTTAATTATTACGCATTTTTCGATTTTGGCATCTTTACGATTTTATCCCAATACTTACGGTATAGTATCTAACCCGAGATAAGTGTGAAGTTACACACCTGGTTATTGTGAGAACTAGACTTTCCCGCTCGTCGATACCTAAACGCATCGCAATAAATTAGAACACTATTATTTATTTACAAATCGAATCTTAGAAATAATGATCTAGACTTATATCCTCAGAAATTTGAACCACTTCTATTTGCAGTTTCTCCCCGATTGTTGGTTTGTTACCTGATGAAAATCCATGAACAAACAAAGGTTCAGGAGTACGAATGACTTCAAACAACTGGTTCTCCTCGGATGAGGGTCCACAACACAGTGGAAAATCTCGATTCAAAACGACCTTCGCTTAAACTTAGGGGGAATAGCGGAACCACCCCTCTTCCGAACACTATTTATCGCCCTTTTCGTCCCTATCTTGATTGTCTCCATTGACAAAAGATCATTAATCCTACTAAATAATATATCGAAATTATGACTAACGATTTTAAGGGTGAGATTGGCTTACCACAAATATCCTTGTTCCACAATATGAAAATCGAGCGATAACATCCCCTAAAACGAAATCCATCAATAATCCATCTATATCAATATGACGAGTAATATGAGAGTCCTTAATAAACCCTTACCTTAACACCTTAAATTGATTCCAACGATTCACGACGCTTACGAACACTTGAGTTTCGACCCTCCACTATCACACTAAAATATAACGAAAGAAAACGTTTAATAGAATGAACGATGATTTCGATCAAAGAGATTCTTCTTACCACCATTAAGATTCAGCCAAGACATCCCTTAAGCCAACATAAGAACCAAAAAGAAAGCTCTTACCTATTGCTTAAACGAGGGTTGAAAGAATAACCAACAAGATAATATAGATGAATAAGAGATTCGGTTTTGAAGGAAAATTGGAGAAAATGGTGTTAATACCATTCGGCCATGAGAGAAAAATAATGAAGAAAGTGTTTGAATGATAAATAAAAAATGAAGAAGAAGAGAGAATGGGAAGAAGGTGTTATAATTCGGTTTTCAAAGAGAAGAAAAGAGAATGAGGAAAGAGATGAATTTAGGAGCAAAAATGCATTCGGCAATGGGAAAGGAGAAGGAAAAAGAATGGCTTTTTATGTTGGTAGTTTCGGCACTAGGAGAAAGACACTAGAATGATTAGCAAAAATGACCAAATGGTCAAAAAGATGACCAAAAGAAATAAAGCAAATGTTGTTTTCTTCTACACCAATACATTCGGCCAAGGGAACAAAAAGATGAATGGAGAAAAAGTGTCTTCAAACAAAACAAAAATGACCAAAAGAAGTCTAACAAGCTACCATCCTACCCCAAGCTAACCACCAAATTTCGGCCCCCCTTTTGTCCATAATGCCGTCCATATTCATGGTCAAAATGGCCATGAAAAAGTTTCCAAAACATCAACCTTGATTCAAGCCTTGCAATCCTCTATTTTCCAAAAGTTTGAGAAATTCTATCCCCAAAATTAAGCAATTCTATCCCTAATTCATGCTTGCCATAACCTTAAGTCTCATTACCATAAAAATTTAGTGCATCTTATCCATGAATGATACTTGGCCGACACTTGCTAGGAAAAAGCAAAAATAAAAGCTCCCAATTTGCATGCTAGGAGATTCGAACCTCTCCCCTCAAGTCCTACTTATGGCGCCATCACCACTTTGCCAATTACTCATCTTATGCCATCTTTTATCACTTAATTAACTTAAACTTCAAGGTCACATGATTCCTCTACAGTAAAGTACTCTTTACTAAAATTTATTCTAATTCCAAGTAAACTCGAGCCTTCTCAAGACTATATTAAGCACACAATAAAATCATACCCGAGCTAACACCAAAGACAAGCAACATATTGATACTCAAATTTTTAGGATGTTACAATTCTACCCCCTAAAAGAAAATTTCGTCCATCGAAATTTACCTAATTAGAAGAGGTGAGGATATTGTTGCCGAATTGCATCCTCAAGCTCCCACGTAGCTTCCTCCACTCCGTGATCACCCCATAAAACCTTGACCAACAACACAGTCTTCTTTCTTAGCACCTTAACATCTCAGTCTAAGATTTTTACTGGGTTCTCCTCAAAAGATAAGTCTGATCTCAACTCCACTTCTTCTACAGGTACTATGTGAGACGGATCCGATCTATAGCGCCTCAGCATGGAAACCTGGAAAACATTATGAATTTGACTCAACTCCGGAGGTAATTCAATCAGATAGGCCACTGGACCAATGTAACATCCTTAAAAAGGGGTCTCTGCATTTTGCATGTGGTTGCATGTGTTGGTAAGTATGCTGTGTTGGTTTGATATGTTTTGGGGTCTAGGCATGATCTTGGGTTAGTCCCGGGACATAGCTAAAAATTTTGTTTTAGCACTTAGGAGGAAGGAGCTAGAAGAATTAGGGGTTAAAAGGAATTATTGGGAGTTTTAGAAACAAGAAGTGCCTTGGTAAAGTGGAAAGGAGGTGCCACTTAAGTCACAAGGGAGGTGACGCCACAAGTATCAAGGAGAACCTTGGTTCGAGCTGTAGAAATCCCTTTCTGCTTATTCATTTTTGACGCCACAAGCTAGAAGGAGGAGTGCTCAGGTTGGACTCTGGAGGATAAGGATAGAGGGAGTCAAATAGATGTAGATGAGGGAATTAAGGAGTTTGAGTTTATCAAGCTCACTTGGAAGTGTTGGCCGATAATTTGACTGTGAGGGGAGGAGTGAAATCAGTTTTAGAGTCTTTTGGAGGGTGGCCGAATGTGCCTGGGGGGAAAGCTAAAATCGGCTAGCTTTCCTTTTCTTCCTTTGTTTAAGTGTCAAACCGAAACCTCCTTAAGGTGACCCTTTCATTTGGTTGTTGCTATTTGTTGGTCGAACTACCTTAGTTGTTTCAATTAAAAGCCAAAAGCAACTCTTTTTGTCCATCTTTTCTTCTCTTTCAAAACATTTTGTGCCAAAATCTCCTTTCATTCACCTTGCCGAATTCTTATTTTCCCCATTCTCTTTTTCTTCTTCAGTATCAAAAGTCGAGACCTTGTTGTTGTTCTCCTCTTGGCCGAATATCTTGGTCATAAACCCCTCTCTTTTTGCATTTTCTTTTCATTATCCCAAAGTGCTGACATTCACCTCTTCTTGATTCTCTTTGTCGAATCCCAAATCTTGGTGTGGTAAGTCTTTGTTATTTCATTACTGCCTTTCTCTTTCTCTCTTTTGGTTTATGGCCAAATCTTTTAGTAGTCTCACCTTCTCTTTTGGTTGCCAATTCTTCTATCTTTGGATGATAGGGTCGAATCTTGGTAAAAGCTGGAGAGATCTTGTGTGTTAAGGTAAGTGTGGTTCTTGTGGTATGGTTTACTCCTTTTGGGATATGTTGATCATAGTCGAATGGCTATGAGAGTTGATGTGGTGTTAATCGATTGTAGGAAGGTGTGTAGCCGAAACCTCTAACACTATTAAGGGGTGACGATCTTTGGTGTTTAAGCCGAATTAGTCATCAAGGTAAGTAGATGATAATCCCTTTTGGTTTTGAGATTTATGTTTTGGCCGAATGGCCTCTAGATCTCTAATGTTTTGTTAAGTCGATTGTAGGGGGAGGAAGGGGAAGTAGTCGAATACAGTGGAGTTGGAAGATTTGTCTGCCGATTAAGTGTGTGGCCGATTGTAAGGGGGACTTAGTGTGTGGTTTCGGGATTTGGTTGGAAACCAAATTGGCACTAAGGTAAGGAATTAACCTTGTGCGATTCATCCTTCGGGATTTTGTGAATAATCCGAATGGCTTTAGATCTAAAGGGTGATGTTGGCCGATTGTAGGTGCAGTAAGGGCATACGGTCGGGATTTCACATTAGATCTACGTATAGAAAAGGTGTGTAAACGCTTACACACTTTATTGGTTTAATGATGCTTATTATGTTACTGTATAACATGTGGTATTAGTGACTTTGCCTTGTGGGCATAAGCTTGGATTCCGGGTAAGTCCCCTGTTATGTGACTTTTAGTATACATCGTCATGATCTGTTGATACTATGTTATGTGTTATTTGCATGAACGTTCGATACTATGGCATGTATGTTACAAACATGATGATGGGTTTGATGAGAGGAGGGGGATGGTTTATTTTGGACTGTCACCAGTGGTTTTGACCACACGACGGGTTGGCCCCGTCTTGATATTATATTTTGTGACTAAGTCCTAGTGGTTTGACCACCAGTGGTTTTGACCACATATCGATTTGTGACTCGTCCCAGTGGTTTGGTACCACAGTGGGTTGGCCCCACGAGATTATTTACGGGATTGTCATCAGTGGTTTTGACCACACGATGGGTTTGCCCCATCACCTGATTAGTGACTTCGGTCATCAGTGGTTTTGACCACACCGATATATTTGTGACTACGGTCACCAGTGGTTTTGACCACCAGTGGTTTTGACCACACAGGGTAGTTAAAGGTGTTTGGATGGCTAGGTTATGGGTTGCATGTTTTGCATGATTTGCATATTGCTACTGATAGTTTGTGTAAGTGAATGCACTATCAGGTTGGGGATTTATACACTGAGTCTTGGTGACTCACCCCTTCCCTTATATTTCGCAGATAAATAGATTGTGAAGATGGAGCCGAGAGGACTCGAGGCGGTCATGCATGTTTGTTGGATTTTGATTCCTTTTAGTTACTATTTAAATTTTAAATTTTGGTTTTGGGTTATGTAATAAGGCCACTAAGATTTGTTTTGGTTTTCTTTATTATTTGCTATTATTTTGACTATGTTGGATATATGGTTTGTTAAATTAACCGGCAAAACGCAATGTTTTCAAAACTATAACTCCTTCTTTTTTCTTTAAAGCGTTGCCATCGGGTAACACTACTTAAAATATGATTACAAAGATAACTTGATTGTTTTCTAAAAATTTGCAGCAATAATCAGACATAAAGCAAGGATTTCTAAAAGGGTTTTCTAAGAAAATTATCTGACAAACTTTCGTTTTCAAAAGGTTATCACTCCGTGACATGCTAGATCCGGTTGTGGTGTGCTGATCGAGTTTGGGGTGTTACAATTTTGGTATCAGAGCCAAGTTTAAAAGCTCGGCTGTGGGCCCGAGGCCCAAAATGTTTAAATTTGACTTTGAGAAGTGTTGTGGAAAAGGTACATAGGTTGAACAGCATAGCACCGAGTCTCCAGCACCAATCCGCCCAGGTAAGTACTTCTGACTGTTGTATGATTTATATGTGTGGGAAATGGGTATTCCGGGATCGTAGATAAGTAGAAAAGGAATTGTTGAACCCTAGGAATAGCTTACTCCAACTCAAGTACATAAGACTTAATGATCCACTAAACAAACCTGTGAGTACCTCATTGTGCCAAGGGTGTGGCAACCGTTGTGCGCATGTCTAGGAATGGATTCAGGGAGGAGCTTGGTATTTAAGTAGTCCTAGTGACTCACCTCCTCTTCACCCGAATCCTACCTGGTGCGTAGTGACGGTTCACCCTAGCTAAAATGACTTATTCACAGGCTAAACTTAATAACTAAAACCCGAAAGGGACCAGCCATCCTGTTTTGAGACACTCTAAAAAAATTAAACCTTGGTTTTGAAATTGCCACAGTAACCTTGATTTAAGAAATGACCAAAATACCCCTGATTTAAAAAATGACCAAATTACCCCTGACTTATAAATTACCGAGATGCCCTCAGTATGGAGAATTGTCGAAGTACCCTCGAAGTGGAAATATTCAAAATACCCTTATTTTGAAACCATATTTCTTATAGGAAAAAAATGATATTTCACAAAAATACCCTTGGATTATAGAAATTACGAAAATACCTCTAGTTTATGAAATTACCAAAATACCCCCGATTTTAAAATTTTTGAAATATTTACGATTTGTAAAGGATTTTGAATTAACCCTATTTTAATTACTAAAATACCTCGATAGGTTAAATTACAAAAATACCCCCGGGTAGTGAAATGACGAGAATACCTCTACTTGTGGAATAAGGGTAGGAAATTGAAATGGAAACTTTGTGATGATCGAAAGAACCACTACCAAATATCTTTACATAAAACTTATTCGTGGGTATTAGTGAAACAGAAGCTAATTCATTACAATTTCCTAAGCAGATAAATCGCGATTATAGACATGAGTACTAGGGGACGTGGTCGTAATGTGCGAGCACGCGGTAGAGGTAGAATGACCGTATCGGGACCGATTAGGTCTGGTCAAGGGTCAGAAAATGAGATACCACCACCACCAGCTGCTGGCGTTGAGTACCAAGATCAGACGGGGGATGATGCAGTGTCGCAGGCGATGCTGTGAGTGTTGGAAAGAGTGGCTGGAGTAGGTAGGGGTACGGGAGCTCGAAAATCCGTATCTGAGTGACTCCGAGCCAATAGAGCTGAGGTATTTCGAGGTGTTTCTGGTGTGGCGCCCAATACGGCTGAGTATTGGTTAGAGGCAATGGAGCGAATCATGGATGACTTGGATTTGATTGCTGAGGAAAAACTGAAAGGGATAGTGTCGCTTCTCTGGGATGAGTCATACCAGTGGTGGCTCACGATTTAGGATAGTGCAGCAGTGGTTGATCTCACTTGAGACTATTTTAAGGTAGCTTATCAGAAGAAATATGTTGGGTCTAGCTATATTGATGCGCAGCAGAAGGCGTTTCTGAGGCTGGTTTAGGGAAATAAGTCCGTATCAGAGTATGAGGTGGAATTCTTAAGGTTGAGCAGATACGCTCGTGCATCATAGCAATGGAGCATGAGCGATGTGTCAGACTCGAGGATGGATTAAGGGATGATCTGAGGCTGTTGATTGATCCACAGTAGGAGAGAGATTTTGCGGTCTTAGTGGAAAAGGCCAAAGTTGCGGAGGAGGTGAAACAGTCAGTGAGACGGAATCAGGACCGAGGATGGAATAAAAAAATGCTAGTTCATCTGGGTCTAGCGGGAATCAGCAGAAATAGGGTAGGTTTAGTAGGCCGAATCAAGCTACTAGGCCTATTACTAATAATACTCAGTGGCTGCCATGATGTACTCGGTGTGGGAAGTCTCACACGGGAGAATGCTGGACTGGAAACAGGGGATGTTTTGAGTGTGGGTCGATGGAGCATCGAGTGAGGGATTGTCCACAGCGGTCAGCTAGATTACAGTCTGGGGATCAGAACCGTACTCAGAATAGGAGGGATGGTCAGCAGCCACAGAGGGGCCGTGGTGCTGCTAGGGGAGGTAATGGCTCTGGTAGAGGCCGTGGAGCACCAGGTAGAGGTGTAGGTGGTACAGAGGCTAGACAGCCTGGATTAGTCTACGAAGTGATGCGTCGAGAGGAGGGTGACGCACCGGACGTCATAACTGGTACGTTCATAATCTTTGGACTACGTTACAATGCTTTAATAGATGTAGGTTCGATGCACTCATATGTAGCTAGTAGCATAGTGGAAACTATGAACTTAGACTCTGAGATTACTTCTAGGAAGATGACTGTGATAAGCCCTTTAGGTCATTCTATAGAAGTAAGTAAACTATATAGGGAGGTACCTCTAAAACTTCAAGGGGTCGTGTTCTTGGTTGATTTGATGGAACTGCCATTCGGGGAGTTCGATCTGATTCTCGGGATGGATTGGCTGGTGAAGTACCAGGCCAATTTGGATTGTGTGGCTAAGTGCATGGTGTTGAGGACAATAGAAGGTGATGAGGTGGTGATGATAGGAAATAGGAGGGAGTACTTATCGAATGTGGTCTCTGCACTGAAGGCAGAAAAAATGGTCAGGAAGGGCTGTGAAGCGTTTCTGGTTTAGGTGTGTGCCTTGGAGGCCAAGGAGTTAGCAGTCGAGAATGTTCGAACAGTGAAGGAATTCACTGATGTATTTCCAAAAGAACTTTCGGGTCTGCCTCTGGATTGGAAAGTTGAATTTGGTATAGACTTGTTACCCGGGACTGCGCCAGTGTCTATAGCCCCGTATAGGATGGCGCCAAAAGAATTGGTGGAGCTGAAGGCCCAAATTCAGGAGTTGTTGGATCGAGGTTTTATTCGACCAAGTATATCTCCTTGGGGAGCACCCGTGCTCTGTGTTAAGAAGAAGGACAGTACAATGCGGATGTGTATAGATTACCGCCAGTTGAACAAGTTGACGATCAAAAACAAGTATCCGTTGCCTAGGATTGACGACTTGTTTGATCAACTTAAGGGTGCATCAGTTTTCTCGAAGATAGATCTTAGGTCAGTGTATCATCAACTCAAAGTGAAGGAGGCTGATGTTCATAAGACGGCATTCCGTACTTAGTGTGGGCATTATGAGTTTCTGGTGATGCCATTCAGATTAACCAACGCACCGGCAGCATTCATGGACTTGATGAATTGGGTGTTCCAGAGTAGTTGGACCAATTTTTATAGTATTCATAGACGACATATTGGTGTACTCAAAGACTGAGGAGGATCATGATACACACTTGCAGGTGGTATTTCAAATTTTGAGGGAGAAGCAGCTCTTTGCCAAGTTTAGTAAGTGTGAGTTCTGGCTTAGGGAAGTGACTTTCTTGGGTCACGTAGTGTCCACTGAAGGGATTAGAGTGGACCCTCGCAAGATTGAGGCGGTGTTGGATTGGAAACCGCCGAAGTTAGTTGCAGAAATTCAGAGTTTTCTAGGTCTGGCAGGGTATTACCGGAGATTTGTGGAAGGATTTTCTCTGATCGCGGCACCGTTGACTAAGCTATTGAAGAAAGGAGTTCCATTTATGTGGTCGAGAAACAGCAGGAAAGTTTCGACAAGTTGAGGAAGATTTTGACGGAATCTCCGGTTCTGGTACAGCCTGAGGTAGGAAAGGTATTCACGGTCTATTGTGATGCATCACATACTGGCTTGGGATGTGTGCTGATGCAGGAAGGGAAAGTAGTGGCGTACACGTCTCGACAGCTGAGACCGCATGAGGGTAACTACTAGACGCATAACTTGGAATTGGCTGTTATGGTTTTTGCCTTAAAGATTTGGAGGCATTATCTGTACGGAGAAAAGTCGATAGTTTACACGGACCACAAAAGTCTGAAGTATCTTTTGATGCAGAAGGATTTAAATTTGAGACAGTGAAGGTGGATTGAGTTGTTGAAAGACTACGACTATTCGATTGAGTATCATCCGGGCAAGGATAACGTAGTAGCTGATGTGTTGAGCCGTAAGGTGGTAGCAGACTTGTAAGCGATGTTTGCTCACCTTAGTCTGTATGACGATGGGAGTTTGTTGGCGAAATTGCTAGTGAAGCCGACTTGGGTAGAGCAGGTTAAGGAGAAACAGTTAGTGGATGAGGGTTTGAGTGCTCGGAGGTTGCAAGTACAGAGTAATGGGTTGGAAGGTTATAGCTTGACTCACGATGGAGTGTTGTGTTTTTAAGGGAGAGCTTGTATGCCGAAGGACGTGGAGTTGAGGCAAAGGATTCTTCAGATGCACATAGCAACCCATACGCTATGCATCCTGGAGGTAGCAAGATGTACCGGGATTTACGAAAGCAGTTCTGGTGGCCAGGGTTGAAGCGGGAAGTGACTGAGTGTGTGGGTAAGTGTCTGACGTGTCATCATGTCAAAGCTAAGCATCAGCTGCCATCAGGTTTACTTCAGCCGGTGAAGATTCCTCAGTGGAAGGGGGAAAGGATTACCATAGACTTTGTCAGTGGGCTACCCCTCACGCCTAGTAAGAAAGACTCAGTCTGGGTAATTGTGGACCGTCTGACCAAATCAGCTCACTTTATACCGGTGAGGGTTAATTATTCACTCTAGAAGTTAGCCAAGTTGTATGTGGCCGAGATAGTAAGGTTGCATGGAGTGCCAGTGTCAATCATCTCGGATAGGGATCCTAGGTTCACGTTGAGGTTCTGGAGGGTTATGCATCAAGCCTTGGGAACGAGGTTGGATTTCAGCACAGCTTTTCACCTATAGTCTGATGGACAGTCTAAAAGGGTGATTCAGATTTTAGAGGATATGCTAAGGGGCTGTGTTCTGGATTTCAGTGGTAGTTGGGAGGAGTATCTACAATTGACGGAATTCACTTATAACAATAGTTATCAAGCGAGTATCCAGATGGCACCATACGAGGCACTGTATGGACGAAAATGTCGTACTCCTACGTGTTGGACAGAGTTGGGTGAACGGTATGTTTTGGGTCCGGAGTTGGTGGCAGAAATTGAGGATAAGGTTCAGGTGATTTGGGCTCGTCTTAAGGAAGCATCGGACAGGCAGAAGTCTTATGCCGATCATAAACACAGGGATATAGAGTATGCAGTGGTGATAAGGTTTTTCTGAAGGTATCGCCATGGAAGAAAGTGCTGAGATTTGGACGGAAAGGGAAGCTAAGCCCTAGATTTATCGGGCCGTACACAGTATTGAAGCGAGTGGGACCGGTAGTTTATCAGCTCGAGCTACCGGCAGAGTTAAGTCAGATTCATGATGTCTTCCATGTTTCGATGCTTAGGAGCTATCGATCAGATCCATCACACGTTGTGCCAGTTGCAGAGATTGAGGTGAGCTCAGACTTGTCTTTCGAGGAGGAGACGGTACAGATTTTGGATCAGGTTGTCAAAGTCTTGCGTAGGAAGTCAGTACCCCTGGTCAAAGTGTTATGGCAAAACCATGGTTCGGAGGAGGCCACATGGGAACCAGAGGATGTAATGCGACAGCAATACCCTCAACTCTTCTGACTAGGTAATTTCGTAAGGGGGGTAGAACTGTAACATCCTTAAAATGGGGTCTCTGTATTTTGCATGTGGTTGCATGTGTTGGTAAGTATGCTGTGTTGGTTTGATATATTTTGGGGTCTAGGCATGATCTTGGGTTAGTCCCAGGACTTAGCTAAAAATTTTGTTTTAGCACTTAGGAGGAAGGAGCTAGAAGAATTAGGAGTTAAAAGGAATTATTGGGAGTTTTAGAAACAAGAAGTGCCTTGGTAAAGTGGCAAGGAGGCGCCACTTAAGTCACAAGAGAGGTGACGCCACAAGGATCAAGGAGAACCTTGGTTCGAGCTGCAGAAATCCCTTTCTGCTTATTCATTTTTGATGCCACAAGCTAGAAGGAGGAGTGCTCAGGTTGGACCCTGGAGGATAAGCATAGAGGGAGTCAAATAGATGTAGATGAGGGAATTGAGGAGTTTGAGTTTATCAAGCTCACTTGGAAGTGTTGGCCAAAAATTTGACTGTGAGGGGAGGAGTGAAATCAGTTTTGGGGTCTTTTGAAGGGTGGTCGAATGTGCCTAGGGGGAAAAGCTAAAATCGGCTAGCTTTTCTTTTCTTCCTTTGTTTAAGTGTCAAACCGAAACCTCCTTCAGGTGACCTTTTCATTTGGTTGTTGCTATTTGTTGGTCGAACCACTTTAGTTGTTTCAATTAAAAGCTAAAAGCAACTCTTTTTATCCATCTTTTCTTCCCTTTCAAAACACTTTGTGCCTAAATCTCCTTTATTCACCTTGTCGAATTCTTCTTTCACCATTCTCTTTTTCTTCTTCAGTATCAAAAGTCGAGACCTTGTTGTTGTTCTCCTCTTAGTTGAATATCTTGCTTATAAACCCCTCTCTTCTTGCGTTTTCTTTTCATTATCCCAAAGTGCTAACATTCATCTCTTCTTGATCCTCTTTGCTGAATCCCAAATCTTGGTGTGGTAAGTCTTTGTTATTTCATTACTGTCTTTCTCTTTCTCTCTTTCGGTTTATGGCCGAATCTTTTAGTAGTCTCACCTTCTCTTTTGGTTGTCGATTCTTCTATCTTTGGATGATAGGGCCGAATCTTGGTAAAAGCCAGAGAGATCTTATGTGTTAAGGTAAGTGTGGTTCTTGTGTCATGGTTTACTCCTTTTGGGATTTGTTGATCATAGCCGACTGGCTATGAGAGTTGATGTGGTGTTAATCGATTGTAGGAAGGTGTGTAGCCGAAACCTCTAACACCATTAAGGGGTGCCGATCTTTGGTGTTTAAGCCGAATCAGTCATCAAGGTAAGAAGATGATAATCCCTTTTGGTTTTGGGATTTATGTTTTGGCCTAATGGCCTCTAGATCTCTAATGTTGTGTTAAGCCGATTGTAGGGGGAGGAAGGGGAAGTAGCCGAATACAGTGGAGTTGGAAGATTTGTCTGCCGATTAAGTGTGTGGCCGATTGCAAGGGGGACTTAGTGTGTGGTTTCGGTATTTGGTTGGAAACCAAATCGGCACTAAGGTAAGGAATTAACCTTGTGCGATTCATCTTTTGGGATTTTATGAATAAGCCGAATGGCTTTAGATCTAAAGGGTTATGTTGGCCAATTGTAGGTGCAGTAAGGGCATACGTTTCGGGATTTCACATTAGATCTACGTATAGAAAAGGTGTGTAAATGCTTACAAACTTTATTGGTTTAATGATGCTTATTATGTTACTGTATAACCTGTGGTATTAGTGACTTTGCCTTGTGGGCATAAGATTGGATTCCGGGTAAGTCCCCTGTTATGTGACTTTTAGTATACATCGTCATGATCTGTTGATACTATGTTATGTGTTATTTGTATGAACGCTCGATACTATGGCATGTATGTTACGAACATGATGATGGGTTTGATGAGAGGAGGGGGATGATTTATTTTGGACTGTCACCAGTGGTTTTGACCACACGACGGGTTGGCCCCGTCTTGATATTATATTTTGTGACTAAGTCCCAGTGGTTTGACCACCAGTGGTTTTCACCACATATCGATTTGTGACTCGTCCCAGTGGTTTGGTACCACAGTGGGTTGGCCCCACGAGATTATTTACGGGATTGTCATCAGTGGTTTTGACCACACGATCGGTTTGCCCCATCACCTGATTAGTGACTTCGGTCATCAGTGGTTTTGACCACACCAATATATTTGTGACTACGGTCACCAGTGGTTTTGACCACCAGTGGTTTTAACCACACGGGGTAGTTAAAGGTGTTTGGATGGCTAGGTTATGGGTTGCATGTTTTGCATGATTTGCATATTGCTACTGATAGTTTGTGTAAGTGAATGCACTATCAGGTTGGGGATTTATACACTGAGTCTTGGTGACTCACCCCTTCCCTTATATTTCGTAGATAAGTAGATTACAGAGATGGAGCCGAGAGAACTCGAGGCGGCCATGCATGTTCGCTAGATTTTGATTCCTTTTAGTTACTATTTAAATTTTTAATTTTGGTTTTGGGTTATGTAATAAGGCCGCTAAGATTTGTTTTGGTTTTCTTTATTATTTGCTATTATTTGACTATGTTGGATATATGGTTTTGTTAAATTAACCGACAAAACGCAATGTTTTCAAAACTATAACTCCTTCGTTTTTCTTTAAAGCGTTGCCATCGGGTAACACCACTTAAAATATGATTACAAAGATAACTTGATTGTTTTCTAAAAATTTGTAGCAATAATCAGACTTAAAGCAAGGATTTCTAAAAGGGTTTTCTAAGAAAATTATCTGGCAAACTTTCGTTTTCAAAAGGTTATCACTCCGTGACATGCTAGATCCGGTTGTGGTGTGCTGACCGAGTTTGGGGTGTTACAACCAACACCCTTCGTCACACGATATGGTCCAATGAACCTAGGGATCAACTTGCCCTTCCTTCCAAATCTGAAAATCTTTTTCCAAGGTGAGACCTTCAGAAAGATCTGATCCCCCATAGCAAACTCGATATCCTTACGCTTCAGATCTGCATACGACTTTTGTCTATCCGAAGCTTCCTTTAACCGTGCTCGAATAACTTTTACCTTTTCTTCCGTCTCAGATATCAATTCAGGACCCAACATCTGCCGTTCACCCAATTCAGTCCAACAAGTAGGAGTACGACACCTACGACCATACAATGCCTTGTAGGGTGCCATCTGAATGCTAGACTGATAGCTATTATTATACGCAAACTCTGCCAATGGTAGAAAATCCTCCTAACTACCTCTGAAGTCAATTACACAACCCCTTAACATGTCTTCCAATATCTGAATTACTCTTTCCGACTGACCATCTGACTGAGGATGAAAAGCCGTACTGAAGTTTAACTTTGTTCCCAAAGCTTTATGCAGAGCTTTCCAAAATCGTGATGTAAATCTAGGATCCTATCGATATAATAGACCTTTGGTACCTATGCAACCTCACGATTTCAGATACATACAGCTTAGCCAACTTCTGTAATGAGTAATCCGTATGGACTGGTATAAAATGAGCAGTCTTCGTCAATCAATCAACTACTACCCAAATGAAATTTTTCTTAGTAGGTGCTAAAGGCAACCCACTAACAAAATCCATTGTTATCGCTCCCATTTTCCAAAGGGGAATCTTTATCGGTTGTAATAAACCTGACGGCAATTGATGCTCCGCCTTCACTTGTTGACAAGTCAAACATTTTCCTACAAACTCAAAAATCTCACGCTTCAACCCTGGCCACCAATACAGTTCACGGAGATCTTGATACATCTTATTTCCTCCGGGGTGTATAGCATAAGGGTTACTATGCGCCTCCCGTAGAAGCATTTGTCTCAAATCTAAGTCCTTGGGCATACAAATTCTTCCATGAAAACAAAGCACTCCATCAATGTTTATACCAAAATCCCCTATTTCACCACTTTCAACTTGCTGAAATAAGGGTCCCACTTTTCATCTGATATCTATTTTTCCTTGATTTGATCTAACCACAGAGGCTTCACTTGAAGTTCTGCTAACAAACTACCATTCTCATACAAACTGAGATGAACAAACATTGCTCTCAAATCAGATACCACCTTATGACTTAACGCGTCTGCTACCACGTTAGCCTTTCTAGGATGATACTCGATTGAGAAATCATAATCCTTTAACAGCTCCACCGATCTTCTTTGTCTCAAGTTTAACTCCTTCTGAGTAAGAAGACACTTAAGACTCTTGTGATCCGTATAGATGATAGACTTCTCACCGTAGAGATAGTGCTCCAAATCTTTAAAGAAAACACTACCGCAGCTAACTCCAAGTCATGAGAAGGGTAGTTTACTCCGTGCGGTCTCAACTGACGAGAAGCATAAGCCACCACTTTTCCATTTTGCATCAGTACACAACCTAAACCCGTGTGTGACGCATCACAGTAGATGATAAATTCTTTTCTAGCCTCAGGTTGAATCAAAACTGGTGCTTCTGTCAAAATCTTCTTCAATTTCTTGAAACTCTCTTGTTGTTTTTCAGTCCATACATACGGTACTCCCATTCGCAACAGCTTAGTTAAGGGTACGGCAATCAGCGAAAACCCCTCAACAAAGCGTCTATAATAACCAGCCAAACCCAAGAAACTCCAAATCTCAGCTACTGACTTCGGTGGTTTCCAATCCAGTACAGCCTCAATCTTCCGATAATCCACCCTTATTCCTTCAGCTGATACCACATGACCCAAGAAAGTCACTTCCCTTAACCAAAATTCACATTTACTGAATTTGGCACAAAGTTGCTTATCTCGAAGTAACTACAATACTATACACAAATGTGAGTCATGTTCCTCTTCATTCCTCGAATATACCAAAATGTCATCTATGAACACTACCACAAACCGGTCTAAATATGGTTGAAAGACCCAGTTCATCATATCCATAAATGCAGCTGGTGCATTGGTCAACCCAAACAGCATCACCAAAAACTCATAATGTCCATAACGAGTTCGAAATGTTGTCTTATGAATATCTGCTTCTTTCACCTTGAGTTGGTGATAACCCGGTCTCAAATCAATTTTGGAGAAAACTGAAGCTCCTTTCAATTGATCAAACAAGTCATCAATTCTTGACAAAGGATACCTATTCTTGATCGTCAATTTATTCAACTTCCTGTAATCAATGCACATACACATCGACCCATCCTTTTTCTTAACGAACAAAATCGATGCTCCCTACGGAGACACACTCGGTCGAATAAATCCCCGATCCAATAATTCTTGAATTTGAGCTTTAAGCTCCGCCAACTCCTTCGATGCCATTCTATAAGGAGCAATGGACACTGGAGCCGTTCCGGGCAAAAGCTCAATACCAAATTCTACTTCCCGATCTGGAGGTATACCAGGAAGTTCTTCGGGAAATACATCTGGAAATTCCTTCACCATTCTCACATCTTCCACTGATAACTCCTTGGCATCCAAAGCACTAATAAAAGCTAGGAATGCTCCATACCCTTTTCGTACCAACTTTTTTGCCTTAAACGTAGATACCACATTTGCCAAATAATTCCTTCGTTCGCCTATCATTACTACTTCCTTATCATCCGAAGTCCTTATTGACATCTGTTTTTCAGCACAATCCAAATGCATCCGATGCTTAACCAACCAATCCATGCCCAGAATGAGATCGGACTCGCCGAAAGGTAATTCCATCAAATTTTCTAGAAATATTTCTCTTTAGATTTCTAAGGGCACGTCTCTAAATAGTTTATTTACAATTACTAATTGTCCTAAAGGACTAATTACCGTCATCGCACTATCGGTAATTTTTGATTCTAGATTTAGGTTTCCAGATATGGCACTAGCAACATACGAGTGGGTAGAACCAATATCTATCAAAGTAGTAACAGGCACATCAAAAATGAAGAATGTACCAATTATCACATTAGGTGCATTGCCATCTTCGAGGCGTCTAACTGCATAGACCAATCCTGGCTGTCTTGCATCTGCATTACCTCTAGAACCATTACATCGACTCGGTGTACCTTGACAACGTCCAGCCCCATTACCACTATGACCTAGTCCACGGCCTCTCGGTGGCTGCTGAATACCTCTGGTCTACTGTACATCAGGATTATGAGCTTCCTGAGTCATATCCATCCGTCGAGGGCAATTCTTATATTGATGATCCATTGAACCACATTTATAACAAGCACTAGTTTTCCTCCAACACTCTCCGAAATGTCATTTCCCACATTCAGCACAGTCTCAACTCTGATTAATAGCCCTAGGTGCTCTACCTTGAGCTGGCTCATCATTCTTAGGCTTCTTCTAAAACATTTTTGAAGAACCCGAATTTATATCTCTCTTGCCTCTGACTCTTTCCCAGTTCTAACGTTTTGAGCTCTTAGCCTCTTAAGCTATCTTGGCTTTCTCCACAAGTGTGGTAAAAGTTCTCACTTGTTATGGGGCGATCAGTACCCGCAACTCATCATTCAGCCCATCCTCGAAGCGTACATAGCGCTCATGATCCGTTGGCACTATTGTCCGAGCATAGCGACCTCATACGCTACCACCGTCTTATTTCCCTGAACCAGATTCAGAAATTCCTTCCTCCAGGCATCCGCATAACTTGTTCCTACATATTTCCCTTGAAAGGTAGCTTTGAAGAAATCCCAAGTAACTAATGCAGCTTCAGTGCCTTCTCAGACAGTAAGCCACCATTGATATGCATCGTCCCTTAACAAAGACACCGCTCCCCTTAGTTTCTGTTCTACAGTGCACTCTAGGTCATCCATAATTCGCTCCACCACGTCAAGCCAATATTCAGCAACATTTGGAGCTACACCTGAGACACCTCTGAAAACCTCAGCACCACTTGATTTCAATCGCTCCGATATCAACCCACGAGTTGCTGGCCCAGCTCTAGTTCCAGAGGCCTTTTCAAAGACTTGCAACATTGCTCGTGTCAAAGTATTATCTTCTCTCCTATTCTCTTGTGAATCATTTTTCGACGTTGGCGATGCTGGTGCATCCATTTCTGAAATATGTCCGATTCCTCGGACACAGCTCTAGCACCTCGGTCTCTACCACGGCCACGTCTACCACGTCCGCGTCCTCTGGCGCTCATACTGACTAACCCGTTTTAATCTGATTACAAATTTTATGAATTAGAAAACTGTTTCAGTGATTATTAACAATATTTTATGAGATTCAAGAGATAAAATTATTTTTCGCAAACACATCCAATAGTCTCGATCTCTACAATTTTTAACATCTAAAACTAGAAGTTCTAGAGTGTTCCTTTGATCATATCATCATAATAATTATTCAGTAATGAATACTTACTTGACTTGGTGCCGGAGGCTCGTGGTGCCATATTAACTTTAAAACATAATTAAAAATAATTTCAAATGAAAGTTATTTATTGAACCCAACCACATCTGAGTTTTGAAACTGGCTCTGATACCATTAAATGTAACACCCCAACTAGGTCTATGCATTAAGACGAGATTTGGTTTGTCACACAAATCGAACATCCATTTAATTCTCTAATGATTTAGGTAAAATAGTTCTACAAAACCTTTTGAAAAGTGAAGTTTAGTAAAAATTAAGAATTTGATTTAAAATGATGAATAAAGAAATACTAGTTTGAAATCTTATCATTTAGTATTTAATTGTCAAAAACCTTTAAGTATTTTTTTTAAAAGAGTTCAAAAAGAATTTTGAAAACAAGAATATTTAAAGAATCTCATATGTTTTAAAACAAAATATTTAAGGAAACATTATTGAGTTAACATCACCCATATTAAGTGTCTAAAACAAAATTAAATCCATCCGCACATAAAAATCCATAAAATATTAATAAAGGCCTTATTACATCATACCTAAAATAGTAATTAAATAAAAATACTTAATAAAAGTTCATAGTTTATAAAACCCACGTTCGGAGTATGGCCTCCACGAAGTCATCCTCGGCCCAAGCCTCCGTCAATTGCCATTACCTGAGATGGATAATTAAACAGAGCGAGTTGCTCAAAACTCAGTGTATAATTCACTTACCATATTCATTGGGCCAGATCATCAAGACATTATTTTGGGCTTGAGCCCATTTACGACTTTAACAATATAATAAATAAAATGCATGTAAAATAAAATTCCCAACCAAACCTAATTTCCATCCGTTACACACCACCCGTACCAACCAACACACCTGTGGGGATCAAGTCAACCCACCCCGCCAACACACCAATCGTAGGCATAAAGCCATTTTAAATAATATTGTGGGGCACCACCGAACTAGATTGTGACAAAGTCATCGAACTAGAGGCATTAAGCCATTTAAAATATATTTGTGGCGAGCCAATCGAATCTGGATTTTTGGCAACAGCCTTTCTTCTCTTCAATCAATTATCCCAACCCATGCAATCATGTATGCATAACACTATATATATCCATATGATAATTTAACAAAAGCCCATAATACATGTGAGTCCAAAAATTCAAATTTTCATTTTGGCCCATAAGACAAAATAGCATTTTAGCCCATTTAATGATCTAGCAAACTTTGGCCCATATATCGATCTAGCAGTTTTTTGGCCCATTTATCGATCTAGCACTTTTTCGACCCATTTATCACATGAGGCATAAAATTTACTATTTACCAATTAACTCATTGAAGGCGTTTTCGTAAATTTCACGACTTTAACTGTTTTCATGCATTTACACAAAAGTGTTAATTATTACGCATTTTTCAATTTTGCCATCTTTACGATTTTATCTCAATACTTACGGTATAGTATCTAACCCGAGACAAGTGTGAAGTTACACACCTGGTTACTGTGAGAACTAGACTTTCTCGCTCGTCGATACCTAAACACATCGCGATAAATTAGAACACTATTATTTATTTACAAATCGAATCTTAGAAATAACGATCTAGACTTTTACCCTCAGAATTTCGAACCACTTCTATTTGCGGTTTCTCCTCGATTGTTGGTTCATTACCCGATGAATATCCACGAACAAACAAAGGTTCGGGAGTACGAACGACTTCAAACAGCTGGTTCTCCTCGGATGAGGGTCCACAACCTGGTAGAAAATCTCAGATTCCTGAAATAGCCCTTCGCTTAAACTTAGAGGGAATAGTTGAACCACCCTCTTCCGAACACTATTTACTTCCCTTTTCGTCCCTATCTTGATTGTCTCCATTGACAAGAGATCATTAATCCGACTAAATAATATATCAAAATTATGACTAACGATTTTAAGGGTGAGATTGGCTTACCACAAATATCCTTGTTCCAAAATATGAAAATCAAGCGATAACGTCCCCTAAAACGAAATCGATTAATAATCCATCTATATCAATATGACGAGTAATATGAGAGTCCTTAATAAACCCTTACCTTTACACCTTAAATTGATTCCAATGATTCACAACGCTCACGAACACTTGAGTTTCGGCCCTCCACTATCACACTAAAATATAACGAAAGAAAACGTTTAATAGAATGAATGATGGTTTCGATCAAAGAGATTCTTCTTACCACCATTAAGATTCGGCCAAGCCATCCCTTAAGCCAACATAAGAACCAAAAAGAAAGCTCTTACCTATTGCTTAAACGAGGGTTGAAAGAATAACCAACAAGACAATATAGATGAATAGGAGATTCACTTTGAAGGAAAATTGAATTGAGAAAATGGCATTAATACCATTCTTCTCATTTTAGCTATCTTGTTGAAATCATGCTTAGTCCAAATTTGAAAATTTAATTAAGTCCATGAGAGAAAAATAATGAAGAAAGTGTTTGAATCAATGTGTTACTAAAACACCGGTGTCCAGAGACACAAATCCTTTGATGGGGCCAACCCATCGTGTGATACCAAATCACTGGCAGACGATCCCATATCTCAAGTGGGGCCAACCCACGGTGGTGTTAACCACAGGGACAAGTCGCTATGAGGTACCAAACCTCTGGAGGTACCAAACCTCTGGTGACATATAGTCACGGTGTGTTACCAAAACACTGGTGCCCGTCGGCACGATTAATACTGCCCCCTCCACTCATCAACCCATATCACAACCATAACAGAGTTTATACATTTATCATATGTATTAAAATAAAACATGCTTCCCAAAAGCATCACAATAATCTCATATAAACAGAGACTTACCGAGGTTCTCGCTTGTACCATTTAAGGTACCAAATCCATATCTACATCAAGCAGATTTACAAACAACAAATATCTATCACACATATTAACTACTATAAGTGTGTATGTACACACCTGTCACCACTGAGTGATCTAAATCCCGAATGAAGGAGTCGACCACCTTAGATCTCTTGGTACCTACATTCGGCCAACCATGGGATTAGCCCTATGGCCTATTCGGCCAAAGTAAATAATTTAAAGGGTTCTCCTTTGAACCCGAATCCTTACCCGAAAGTCTTGAGTATCAACCTTTTGCTTCACCACCCTAAAATCGGCACTCAATAAGTTAGTAGCCTTGGCTAAAATGATTAACAATCGACTAACTAAAGTAGATCTTACCTTGCTTTGATTTGGTTTCTAACAACCCGAATCCTTATATGGGTTCCTAGCAATCGCCAACCTTAAATACCAAGTAAGATTAGTTTCGGCTTTTCCTTAAGTCCAAATCGATAGATCATAAGAGTGAACACTAAAAACATTCGGTTAGTACCCTTACCTTCTCAACCGATTGGGAAGATAGTCCCAAAAGTCTTGTATCACCTTTGATATTCTACCAAAATGCCTCCAAGTAAGAGAAAAGATTTTCAACCGCAAGGGGTGTATTCGCCAAAGTGAGTCTTAACAGAGAAGAGGATTTGACAACAGAGGAGTGGATATTCGCCAAAAGAATAGAGGAGAAATAGTGGTAGAAAACTAATGGAGAAGGAGATGGTGAGAGTTTTCTACTAGCAGTGTTTGAGAGAAAAGAAAGGAGAGAAAATAGATGGAAGATTTGAGAATTTGGCGGTTTGCCAAGATGGAGAAAAAACAAAACAAGTGCTAAGTCGATGCTATTTATAAGCATTCGGCACCCCAAAGCTTGTCAGTCCCACTCTTCTTTGAAGAGTTTAACCTTCATTCAACTTCCTCAATTTGCTCTTGACCACATATTTGACTTAATTCAAAATAATTTGAATACCTCTCATAATAATTAAATAATAATCCCATAATAATCTAATAATAATGCTAATATTATCCCTTTTATCTACTATTATCAAGATATCTAAATAATAATAATAACTAATTAATCCTTTTAATCCAAATAATCTTCTTGATTATCCTTGGAATTATCAAATAAAAATTTAATAGAAAATACTAATATTATCCTCATCATTTATCCCTAGAATTAACAATTTAAACACTCATATTATCCTTATTATTCTAAGAATTAAAATTGAGTAATTCTCTCTCTCATTGCCGTCCAAATATAAGTGCCAAAGAGGATTTCGTGACTCAACCAAAGCTCTCCTTGCTCCTTGGTGGCGCCACATGTAGCTCCTGTGTGGCCTTCCTTTGCCACTTATTCTAAGCTTATTTTATGTCAAAAGCTCCCTTATTTATTCTTATAACCCCTAACCACTAAGGCTATCCACCTTTAAAGCAAATAATATATATTTTTCCACTATTACGAGCCACCTCAAGGCCTTTAATTAAACTCTATTATTCCATAAATAATATCTCGTGATTCTTACATAAGAAAATGATTAAATTCCAAATGACCCCATTTTGGGATGTTCAGCTTCTACCCCTTAAAATAAATTTATTCCAAATTACATAACTAAAACAGATGAGGGTATTGCCATCAGATCACATCCTCGGGTTCCCACGTAGCTTCCTCAAAGACCATGGTTCCGCCATAGCACTTTCACTAAGGGCACCGACTTCCTACGTAGAACCTTTATATCTCTATCCAAGATCCGAACGGTTCCTCCTCAAAAGATAAGTCTGCGTTAACTTCGATTTACATCACGGGCACCACATGTGATGGATCTCGACCGATACTGCCTCAAAGATTGATACGTGAAAGACGTCATGTATCCGACTTAACTCTCTGCCGCAACTCTAGTCGATAAGCTACCGACCCACTCGCCTTTACAATCAGATATGGCCCGATGAACCTTGGGCTTAGCTTTCCTTTTCGCCCAAACCTTAGTACCTTCTTCCAAGGCGACACCTTCAGAAGACCTTATCTCCCACAAAGATACTCCATTTCCTTGCGTTTGAGATCGGCATAAGACTTACGCTTATCTCGATGCTTCCTTGAGACGAGACCGAATCACTTTGACTTTGTCTTGATCTCGCTACCATTTCTGGGCCCAACACTTGTCGTTCACCCAACTCCGTCCCAACACGTCCGGAGTTCGCATTTCCGCCATACAAGGCTTCAGATGGTGCCATTTGAATACTCGCTTGGTAGCTATTGTTGTAGGCGAACTTCGTAGGGGTAAGAATTCCTCCCAACTACCTCTAATTCCAAGACACAACCCTCAAAGATATCTTCTAAGATCTGATGACCTTTCGGATTGCCCGTCATTTGAGGATGGAAAGTCAGGCCGAATCCAACCGTGTACCCAACGCTTGATGTAACGCTTCCAAAACCTCAAGTGAACCTTGGGTCCCTATCTCGAGATAACCGACACGGGTACACCATGCAATCGACTATCTCGCCACATACAACTTTGCTAGCTTCGAGTGAGTAATCCATTCTCACCCCAGGTATAAAATGAGCTGATTTAGTCAGACGGTCTACAATTACCTAAATCGCATCTTTCTTCTTTGGGCGTAAGGGTAGCTCACCGACGAAATCCATAGTGATCCGTTCCCACTTCCATTGAGGATCTTAACCGGTTGAAGTAACCCCGATGGTAATCGGTGTTCGGCTTTAACTCGCCGACACGCCAAACACTTCCCTCGCATTCCGTTATCTCACGCTTCAACCCGCCACCGTAATCAAGCTAGATCTCCATACATCTTGCTTCCTCCCGATGCATAGTATATGGGCTGCTATGAGCATCTGAAGAATTTTCCGCCTCAACTCCATATCTCTTGGCATACAAGGCCGTCCACGAAAACATAGCACACCATCACTAGTCACACTATACCCTCTAAACCACCATCCACGAACTTGTATTCTCATCGCATTTAACCCTTCATCCACTAACTGTTTGTTCTTAATCTCCTCGATCCATGTTGGCTTAATTTGAAGCTCGCCAAAAGGCTTCCATCGTCATATAGGCTCAATCGAGCAAACATTGCTCTTAAGTCCGCCACAACCTTCCTACCAATGCGTCGTACCACCACATTAGCCTTACCCGGATGATATTCGATGGAACAGTCGTAGTCCTTTAACAGTTCAATCCATCGGCGCTGTCTCAGATTCAGATCCTTCTGCGTCAGAAGATACCTCAAACTTTTGTGGTCCGTGTAAATTACCGACTTCTCCCCATAAAGATAATGTCTCCATATTTTCAAGGCGAAGACGACTGCTGCTAACTCCAAGTCGTGAGTTGGGTAGTTAACCTCATGCGGTCTCGGTGACGGGATGCATAGGCTACCACCTTCCCATCCTCAGATCAACACACACCCCAAACCGGTGTGAGATGCATCACAATAGATCGTGAATAATTTCCACCTCGGTTGTACTAAAACCGAGCTCCGTCGAAATTTTCCTCAACTTATCAAAACTTTCTTGCTTTGCTTCTCCAACCATACAAATGGAACACCTTTTCTTAGCAACTTAGTCAATCGGCGGCATGATCGAGAGAACCCTTCCACAAACCTCCCAGAATACCTCGCTAAACCCGAAAAACTTAGTATCTCCGCCCGACTTAGGCGGTTTCCATTCCAACACCGCTTCAATCTTGCGGGATCCACTCTAATCCCTCCGCCGACACTACGTGACCTAAGAAAGCCACCTCCCTTAGCCAAAATTCGCACTTACTGAATTTGGCATACAATTGTTTTTCCTCAACACTTGCAGAACTATCCGTAAATGCTTGTCATGCTCTTCTTCCGTCCTTGAGTAAACCAATATGTCGTCGATGAACACCACGACGAATTGGTCTAGGTCTCGCTTGAAATACTCGCTTCATTAAATCCATAAACGCCGCGGTGCATTGGTCAACCCGAATGGCATCACTAGGAACTCGTAATGCCCATACCGAAGTTTGAAAAGCCGTCTTGTGAACATCGCCCCCTTCACCTTAAGTTGATGGTAACCGACCTAAGGTCTATCTTCGAAAACACCGATGCCCCTTCAATCGGTCAAACAAGTCATCGATCCGGCGGTGGTACTTGTTTTGATCGTTAACTTGTTTAATCGGCGGTAGTCGATGCACATTCGCATAGAACCGCCCTTTTTCTTGACAAACAATACGAGCGCTCCCTTGAGATATACTAGGTCGAATAAATCCCTTATCCAAGAGCTCCTAAATTTGAGCCTTGACTCCACCAATTCCTTTGGTGCCATTCGGTAAGGTGCTATAGACACAGTGCTGTTCGGTAGCAAGTCTATACCGAATTCGACTTCCGATCGGGAGGCGTACCGTAAGTTCTTCCGGGAACACATCAGCAAATTCCCCAACCGTTCGGACCTTTCCAACTCCTGACTCCTTAACTTCCAAAGCACAGATTTGAACCAAGAACGCCTTACAACCCTTCTTGACCATCTTCTCAACCTTCAAGGCAGTCACCACATTTGATAGGTAATTCCTTCTATCACCTATCATAACCACTTCATCATTCTTAGCCGTCTTAAGAACCATGCGCTTAGCCGCGCAATCCAAATTCGCCCGATACTTAGCTAGCCAATCCATTCCAAGGATCAAATCGAACTCCCCGAATGGTAGTTCCATCAGATCAGCCACAAATACTACCCCTTGGAGTTCTAGGGGTACGTCTCTATAAAGTTTGTCTACCACTACAGAGTGACCTAAAGGACTCACTACAGTCATCTCCCTAGCAGCAGTCTCAAAGTCTAGGTTCAAAGTCTCTACCACACTACTGGCTACGTATGAATGTGTAGACCCCACATCAATTAAATCATAGTAAGGAAGACCAAAATCGAAACGCATGGTTATGACATCCGGTGCGTCACCCTCCTCGCGACGCCTTGCCGATAAACTAAGCCAGTGCCTAGCCTGCGTGTTGCTCGAACCTCTCTTACTGAGTTCCACGACCTCGATTAGGACCATTGCTTCCTCGGCCATTATCATGACCCTCTACGGTCCCACATTTCGTCCCGAGTGCAGTTCGCCCCTCCGCTGATTCCGAGCTCGCTTAGGGACAATCTCGACCCGATGCTCTAAAGACCTACACTCAAAACATCCTCTCGTCACGGCCGAATGGCCTCCCAATGGGACTTCCCACAACGATGGCATCGGCCGGTCTCGATTAGTAGCTACGGGCCTTCTTCTTTGATTGGCCCACTGCCTAGCCTTCTTCCTCGATCATTACCACTCGGATCCAAATTGACCCAAATCCTCTCTTTTGATTATTCCTACTATAATTTTGTCTCACGGCCTCCTTGATCCCTCGGCTACCTTAGCCTTTTCCACAAGAGATGAAAACTCACGGACTTGTCATGGGGCAATCAAGAACCTCAAATCATCTCGAGTCCATCCTCAAAGCGGACACACATTGTTCGTTCGATAGCCACGATGCCTCTTGCATACCTACTCGGTCTTAAAACTCCGCCTCACTCTACCACGGACTTAGTTCCTTGTACTAGACCGAAAAGCCTTCCTCTCACAGCGTCGGTGTAGCCGGTGCCCACATACTTCTTCCGAAAAGCGATTTTAAAGTAGTCCCATCGAAGATCATCATTGTGGCTTCATCCCGGCTGTCACCACCAGTGGCACGCTTCATCCTTTAGAAGCGACACCGCCCTTTCACTTTTCCTCCTCGGTCAGTCAAGATCATCCATTATCCTTTCTCAGAGATTCCACCAATACTGCTACACTGGTGCCACTCACGACACACCGGAACACCTCGGCTCCGTTGGATTTGAATTTGCTCGAAACAGATTTTCGAGCTCCTAAATTTCCACCATTGACCACCAATTCGAGGACTCGCAACACTTGCCATGAGCATCGCCTCTCCTCCGTCGATCCTGCTCCTCCGCCTCCAAAAGTCGGAGGTGGTGGTGGCGATGGTACATCATTTTCGAACCTTGCCCGACTCGACGCGGGTTCGGACAATCATCCTACCCCTACCGCATCCACGGCGTCCACGTCCTCTAGAACTCATTCTATCTACTTGCGCTTTTAATCGATTAAGAAAATTTTTATCAAGAAGCATTTGTTCCACTTTATTACTCATGAAGAAATTTTATGAAGAAATTTTATTAGAGGTTCTTTTCGTGCAAACAAGGTTTCATCCTCTATCTTAGTTCACACAAGGGAGTTCTTGCATCCATTCCCTAATACTTTCCATACCTACTCGCTCCTTGGACATTTACGCCCATTTCTAACCGGTATTTTCGTCCTTTTCCTCTGAGGGTATTTTCGTAATAAAAGAGATTTTAAAACTTTAGTAAAGTAGGTTGTTTTTGCAATTCCCAATACTGGAGGGTTTTTCTGAAAAAGTTGTAAAATTTTAAAGATACAACATCACTTTGACACCAGGGGTATTTTGGTAATTTGTCATTTGGGGCAATTTTGTAATTTTAATAAGTCATGGGTATTTTTTTTTTAACAGTTGTAAAACTCTGAGGGTCCCTTCTGAGAATTTTTCTTTCTTAAAACGGTGATGTTGCAAAAATTTTGTGCTCAGGGGCATTTTGGTAATTTTATGAGTTGAGGGCGTTTTCGTAATTTTCCAAAACCAAAGTGTTTCATTGATGATTTCCAAAGCTGAGTTGAATATTTGAGAAGTAGTTAAAATTTTTTTGGACAAAATCATTGAGTTGATGTTTTATAAACCAAGGGTGTTTTAGTAATTTTGCCCCTAAGGGCATTTTCGTAATTTTCCACAAATCAAACTTTTCGGGGAAAACATTGTAAAAAGAGTTGTTCTTACGTTTGAATGAGTGATTTGAAAAGTTTTAAAACCAAGTTTTATTGTTTCCTTCCTTTTTCAAAAAAAAAAAAAATCAAGGCTAATTCCCTTTCGGGTTTTAGTCATTATGTTTAGCCTATGACCGAACCCTCTTGGTCGTAGGAACCCAAGCTACGCACCGAGCGGTGTTTAAGTGGAGAGGAGGTGAGTCACACGGATCGCTTAAATACCAAGCTCCCACCAACCTTTCTAGACATGCGCACAGAGGTTACCACACCATCGAGCCTCTCGAGTTAAGGTGAACCCAAGCTACGCACTGGTAGGATACTGCGAAGAGGTGGTGAGTCACTCGGATCGCTTAAATACCGTGCTCTTCCTGGCTCCAATCCTAGACATGCGCATGTGGGTTACCACACCTAGCTCAAAGACTAAGTCATAGGTTGGTTTCGTTCTTTAAATCTTATGTTACATTTTGTGTGTTGAGTAATCTAATCCTAGGTTCAATTCCTATAAGTCTATCTACGTTCCATGCTTCCTACCCTTCTACGAATGTAATTCACAGAGGTTTAGATGTACTTACTCAGGGCGGATCGGTCTTGGAGACTCGGGCCATGCTTTTTAAAACCCAAAATCAATTAATAAGGCCTACTAAAACATTTTTGGGCCTTGGGCCCCACAAATGAAGTTTTGAACTGGCTCGATACCAATTGTAATGACCCAAACTCTACCAAACGTTAGGACCGAATATGGGTCGTTCTGAGAAAACTTTTGAAAACCCATTTAAAAACCAATTTAATATTTGTTGAAAACTTCTCATTTTAGCTATCTTGTTGAAATCATGCTTAGTCCAAATTTGAAAATTTAATTAAGTCAAGTTATTATACTAACTTCAGATGTGCCCGATGGCACGATAAAACATTTTTCGTGTTGATTTAGAAAAACGTGCGATTCAAATTTATAATTAAAACAAAATATCCAACATATAAGAAAATAATTAAAGTAAAGTATGATGAGGCCTTATTACATTCAAAATAAACAACCCAATAACCAAATTTAAAATAACTAAAATTAAAGTCCATTAAATTTTAAATCCACCGCATGGCCTCCTCAAGTCCCTCGGCTCCATGTCCGCGATTTAAGCATCACCGAAAAAATAATGGAGAAGGTGAGTCACCAAGACTCAAGATGTAACCCTTCCCAGCTTTTAAAATATTTTCCATACACAACATATAACAATTAATATGCGAATATTTAATACCCAACCTAGCCATCCAAACGCCATTTATCTACCCTGTTGTGGTACCAAACCACCGGTGGTGCCAAACCACTGGTGACATATAGTCACAATGTGTTACTAAAACACCGTGTCAGTAGACACAAATCCTTTGATGGGGCCAACCCATCGTGTGATACCAAATCAACGCGATTTATCCCATATCTCAAGTGGGGCCAACCCACGGTGGTGTTAACCACAGGGACAAGTCGCTATGAGGTACCAAACCTCTGGAGGTACCAAACCTCCGTGACATATAGTCACGGTGTGTTACCAAAACATCGGTGCCCGTCGGCACGATTAATCTGCCCCTCCACTCATCAACCCATATCACAACCATAACAGAGTTTATACATTTATCATATGTATTAAAATAAAACATGCTTCCCAAAAGCATCACAATAATCTCATATAAACAGAGACTTACCGAGGTTCTCGCTTGTACCATTTAAGGTACCAAATCCATATCTACATCAAGCAGATTTACAAACAACAAATATCTATCACACATATTAACTACTATAAGTGTGTATGTACACACCTGTCACCACTGAGTGATCTAAATCCCGAATGAAGGAGTCGACCACCTTAGATCTCTTGGTACCTACATTCGGCCAACCATGGGATTAGCCCTATGGCCTATTCGGCCAAAGTAAATAATTTAAAGGGTTCTCCTTTTGAACCCGAATCCTTACCCGAAAGTCTTGAGTATCAACCTTTTGCTTCACCACCCTAAAATCGGCACTCAATAAGTTAGTAGCCTTCGGCTAAAATGATTAACAATCGACTAACTAAAGTAGATCTTACCTTGCTTTGATTTGGTTTCTAACAACCCGAATCCTTATATGGGTTCCTAGCAATCGGCCAACCTTAAATACCAAGTAAGATTAGTTTCGGCTTTTCCTTAAGTCCAAATCGATAGATCATAAGAGTGAACACTAAAAACATTCGGTTAGTACCCCTTACCTTCTCAACCGATTGGGAAGATAGTCCCGAAAAGTCTTGTATCACCTTTGATATTCGGCCAAAATGCCTCCAAGTAAGAGAAAAGATTTTCAGCACTGCAAGGGGGGTGTATTCGGCCAAAGTGAGTCTTAACAGGAGAAGCGCAACAAGAGGAGTGGATATTCTACCAAAAGAATAGAGGAGAAATAGTGGTAGAAAACTAATGGAGAGGAGGAGATGGTGAGAGTTTTCGCTAGCGTGTTTGAGAGAAAAGAAAGGAGAGAAAATAGATGGAAGATTTGAGAATTTCTAGCTTTGCCAAGATGGAGAAAAAAACAAAACAAGTGCTAGTCGATGCTATTTATAAGCATTCGCACCCCCCAAAGCTTGCCGTCCCACTCTTCTTTGAAGAGTTTAACCTTCATTCACCTTCCTCAATTTGCTCTTGACCACATATTTGACTTAATTCAAAATAATTTGAATACCTCTCATAATAATTAAATAATAATCCCATAATAATCTAATAATAATGCTAATATTATCCCTTTTATCTACTATTATCAAGATATCTAAATAATAATAATAACTAATTAATCCTTTTAATCCAAATAATCTTCTTGATTATCCTTGGAATTATCAAATAAAAATTTAATAGGATAAATAAAAATGAAGAAGAATGATAAATAAAAATGAAGAGAATAGGAAGAAGGTGTTATAATTCGGTTTTCAAAGAGAAGAAAAGAGAATGAGGAAAGAGATGAATTTAGGAGCAAAAATGCATTCTAAATGGGAAAGGAAAAGGAAAAAGAATGGCTTTTTGTGTTTGTAGTTTCGGCACTAGGAGAAAGACACTAGAATGATTATCAAAAATGACCAAATGGTCAAAAAGATGACCAAAAGAAATAAAGCAAATGTTGTTTTCTTCTACACCAATACATTCGCCAAGGGAAGGAAAAGATGAATGGAGAAAAGTGTCTTCAAACAAAACAAAATGACCAAAAGAATTCTAACAAGCTACCATCCTACCCCAAGCTAACCACCAAATTTGGATCCCCCTTTTGTCCATAATGTCGTCCATATTCATGGTCAAAATGGCCATGAAAAAGTTTCCAAAACATCAACCTTGATTCAAGCCTTGCAATCCTCCATTTTCCAAAAGTTTGAGAAATCCTATCCCCAAAATTAAGCAATTCTATCCCTAATTCATGCTTGCCATAACCTTAAGTCTCATTACCATAAAAATTTAGTCCATCTTATCCATGAATGATGCTTGGCCGACACTTGCTAGGAAAAAGCAAAAATAAAAGCTCCCAATTTACATGCTAGGAGATTCGAACATCTCCCCTCAAGTCCTACTTATGGCGCCATCACCACTTTGCCAATTACTCATCTTATTCCATCTTTTATCACTTAATTAACTTAAACTTCAAGGTCACCTGATTCTTCTACAGTAAAATACTATTTACTAAAATTTATTCTAATTCCAAGTAAACCCGAGCCTTCTCACGACTATATTAAGCACACAATAAAATCATACCCGAGCTAACACCAAAGATAAGCAACATATTGATACTCAAATTTTTAGGATGTTACACCCTTAAGGTCCAATACGAGCATTAGAATCGATTTGGGACTTAATCAAAAACTCTAAAAAGTTTTCATGACATTTCAAAAATTTTCCAAGTTTTAAGGCTCACATGCCCGTGTGGTCCAAGGGACACGCCCGTGTGACCCATAGACACACCCGTGCCTCAGGCCATGTTCGATTTAGGTTTCTCTCTAACTTGTACCACACGGCCACACCACACGCCCGTGTGCTAGGCCTTATGGTTATTTAATTCAATTTGAATTAGGTGCAGGTTTCACACGGCCAAGACACACGCCCGTATTCAAGGCCATGTCACCTATACAGCTGAGACACATGCCTGTATCTTTGCCCGTGTGCTCAATTTTGAGCATTCTATTTTCTCAATTTCAAGGTGCAAGGGACATACGACCAGGCCACACACCCATGGGGTAGGCCATGTGTCACACACAGTCTAGACACACGCCCGTGTGTCTGCCCGTGTGGACAAAATAAAGCCATTTCCTAGCCTTATTTGTCACCCAAATTTACCATTTTCCTGCACCAAAACATACCAAGTACAATCCAACCATTCCAAGCATTCAAATAAGCAAATTTCATCATTCAACATGGCATATCGTTGCATGCATACATATTTACTACCTTACCTTGGTTCAATTCATGTGTTAAACATGATTTGATCAACTACTTGACATAAATATATAGTTACCATAGCATAACATTAAAGTATAACAAACCATTACTAGCCATTCCAATGGCTAGATTTCAAGCATTATTTACATTTACATGCCAATATGGCCAACATATCCTATACATGCCATTACAACCATAATTGATTTACCATATTGTACTATCATGGGCCAATGGATAGTGTAAGTGATCTCCTCCGAGCTTCCAATCCAACGAGCTTTGTAATAGTCCGGTTTAGACCCTAGTCAGAATAGTGGTTTTGGGACCACAAATTTGAGTCAAAAAAATATTTTAATATTATTTACTGTGTTTACCATATGTGATTAAGCATGTGTGAAAGTTTCGTGAATTAATTTATTCATTTGTGTGCTTAATTTGATAAAAGGACTTAATCGCGTAAAAATATAAAAGTGGCATATTAATTGTTAAAGTGTTAAATTGTCTTTTTCTTTTAATGTGGAGTCCTTATGATGTAATTGGACCCTTGGATTGATGAATGGACAAAGATGGGCATATGTTAGTGGAATCTTAATGTTAATTAAAAAGGGTAATTTAGTAAAAGAATAAATAATGCTTTATAAAATAATGAAAACAAAAGAAATAGGCCATTATCATCTTATTATGACCGAATATTGAAATAAAAAGAAATAATAAAAGCTTGATAGGGTTTGGCCTTGGTTTTGCTTAATTGAGGTATGTAACTAGCTCGATTTTTGATAATTTCTACGTTTTTGTAATCGTTGCTTTGAGTACGACAAAACCCATGCCTAAATTTTGGAATTTGATGAAGAATTTGAACTGTGTCATTGATGAATGCTTGAGCTTCGTGATGTTAGTTGATAAAATATGTAATATATGTGCTAGATTAACATGTTTTATCTTTGAATTTTTGGTGAATTTGAGTTATTTGGACTAAATTGTGAAAATAATATTTTGAGGGACTAAAATATGAAATAAATGAAATGTATGGACTTGAATGATCATGTTGGAAATTTGGCTAAGCATGGGTACAAGGAAAATTTGTGTATTTTGTGATTTTGTGAAATAGGGACTTAAATGTCAAAATATGAAAAAGTGAGGGCTAATTTGCAAATTGCCCTAAATGTGTGCTTTTGGATTGAATCGAATGAATTGGTGAGTAAATTAGTTAAATTTGAATATGTATAGATCAAGAACCAAAGAAAATGAATTTAGACCGAGGAAAGTCAAAAGTGGTCGAGTAGTCGAATTCGTTCGTTTATCCCGAATACGAGGTAAGTCTATATACAAATAAATTTATTTGAATTGATTTATGTATATTTGTATGAAATTTAATTATAATGAATGATTATGGAAGATAAACATATGAGATCCAAGAAAATATCGACAAAGTGTCAAAGTCCGAAAAGTCTTATACGAACCTTAGGAATAGATATGATTCATATGTCATGACATAGGTTTTTGATACGTGATATCGTGTAAGACCACGTCTAGGACGTTAGCATCGATTTGAGATTTACATGTAAGACCATGCCTGGGACATCGGCATCGTAAATGATTTTGTGGAAGACCATGTCTGGGAAATTGGCATCGATATTTGAATTACATGCAAGACCACGTCTGGGACGTTGGCATTGTACAAGTATTTTGAGTTATCCGAGTGCCCTATTTGATTCTGAATGGTTCAATGGGAAATTCTGAGAAATGAAAGATTATGTGAAATGTGTAACCGTTTCAGGTATGTATGAAGTGTATACTTTGTTTAAGCATGAAAGGTAAGTATATGCAAATATGTAAAGGTGAGATATGTGCTTAGTCTTATTGAGACTAAATGTGACATATGTATGAATGAGCTATGATCAAATGAGTTACTTAGAGATATGAATTTGATGGTAAGTAATGGCTAAAAGAATGAGCTAAAAAAGAATTATGAAATTTCAATTGAGATATTAAATGATGTTTTGAGTTGTATATATATAAGCTATGAGATATGGTTTGTAAATGGGATGTGAATATGGTAAATGTCAATTATGTTTTGTGATGCAAAGTTGGTATGCTTTGATGAATGATTAGTATATTGATTTGGTAAGTTATATGGATTGAGTTTGCTTATAAATGCTTCTAATTAGAATGAGATAAATGATTCATAAGTTGGTAAGTTTTATATGCATTTAATGGCTAGAAAATATGGAAATTATTGGTATGGTTTGGTTGTATTTTGAGGGCATGAAATGTGTCTATTTGTGTTTGTAGGTTTGACCCTAAATGGGTGGCAAATTGGCCTTGCAAATGGCCTATATTTTCCCACACGGTTGAGCACATGGGTGTGTGGCTCGACCATGTCCCTTGAATTTGTAATTTGGTTCAAGTCAGGCTCGCGCACGGGCTGGACACCCGGGCGTGTGACTGGCCGTGTGAAACAAGTCAGTTTCGACCACGGGTAGTGCAACACCCCAAACCTGGCCCATGAGTCCTGACCGGATCTGGTATGCCATGGAGTAAAATAATTTGAGTCATTTTGAAAGTTTGGTGAAAACTTTGTAAAATTTGGCTAAGGTATGAAAACGTGGTTTGAAAACTTAGTTGGGCTTTTTATAAAGTCAGTTGGGCTGTTAAACCTTTTTGAAAACATTTGATCATGTAGCATTTTAAAATCATCTGAGTTATTGGTGACTTGGTAATTTTGTTACCCGATGGTAACTTCCTTGAAAACTCGTAGTAGTTACTTAGTTGAAAAAAAAATTTACTTTTAACCGGTTCAATTAATAATTATGAAATTCCATTTATATGAGTAAAATAAAGCAATAAAATAAACATCCAACAATAATAATAGTGGCCTTATTACAATCCCAAAATAAAAACTTAGAAAATAAATAACTAAAACTGAATTAAACAAGTTCCAAATATGAAAAACAAGCATGGCCGCCTCAAGTCCTCTCCAGCTCCATCTTTGCGATCTACTCATCTGCAAATTGTTAAGGGAAGGGGTGAGTCACCAAGACTCAGTGTGTAAATCCCCACCCGGTAAAGCACTCATACACAAGATATTAATTAACATGCAAATATGCAACCCAACCAAACCATCCATACTCCTTAACTACCCCGTGTGGTCAAAACCACTGATGACTTAGAGTCACAATTTTAATGATGGGGCCAACCCATCGTGTGGTCAAAACCATCGATGACCATCGGTCACAAATAATCAAGTGTGGTCAAAACCATTTGGTGGTACCAAACCACCGGGACTTAGTCGCAAATAATCAATCGATGTGGTCAAAACCACGATGACCATAGGTCACAAATAATCGATGGGGCCAACCCATCTTGTGGTCAAAACCACTAACGACATGACCCATAAAATCCCCTCCTCTCATCAACCCCACCATCACATGCTTATACATCAATTATCATATTCCATGTCATAGCATTTAATATCATGTGATGGCATGCAAATCGTATATCAAAAATCACAAGTTAGGGGACTTACCCGGAAACCATGATTATGCCACAAGCTAATCACAACCAAAAGATTAAAGGCAAACAATTAAGTCATGTAAATTAATAAAGTGTGTAGTGAGTTTTTACACACCTGTTTTTACCGAAATTCCTAAATCTCGAAGATCCGACCTACAACGCTAGATCTTGACCCTATATTCGGCCAATCATCTCTGTTAGTATCAAAGGCCTATTCGGCCAAACCAAAAATTCATACCAAGGGCTCTTGTGGCACTTACCTTAAACGGATTTGATTTCCAAACAAATCCCGAAGCCTTAATTAGCCCCTAAATCCACGGCACATGTTAGTTTCGGCATTTAACATAAACTTTTTAATCGAAAGGCCCTTGGCCGAATGTAGCTTATTCACTTACCAAAATCGATTGCTAGAGGGATAGAGGGTTGTTTTGAGTACATCAAAATCCCGGAGTACCTTATGGGAAATCGGTTCCTAAGAAGAGAAATAGTTAGCCACACCATCAACAAATGTCGGATTTCGGCTAGTCATAACAAGAATAAAGATTAGAGAGATCCCTTACCACACTATGAAATTCTAAGAAGACCTAGTTAGGGGAAAGAAGATTCACTATCACAAATGGAAAGGTTTGGAAATTTTGATTAGAAGAGGGTAGGTTCTGCTAACAATAAGCAAGAGAAGTGGAAATTTTGAACAATTTTGGCTAAGAATCAAGGGAGAATTCTAAGACACTTTGGAGAAGAAAAGAAAAATCTGTTTGAATGATTTTGACACTCCTTTGTTTAACATTAAACTGAAAAATAGATGACCCTAGAGAGTCCCTATTTTGGCCAACACCTCCCTTTTAGGTGATAATTCCAGCTTTTATTCAAGTTACAATTATTTATTGTTATCCCTTAATCTACTCTTTAACTAGTTTAATGAAAATAAACTCCTAAAACATTCCCTTCCAGCCAAAAATAGGCAAAAAAAATAAGCTTATCCATATCATTTAAAGAGTCCAATTTCATGCCATCACCTCCCTCATTCACGCCAGCCTCAAAGAAGAAAAAATAAAAATGCCAATGCAGTTTCTTTGGATCGAACTCGCGACCTCACTGCAGCCCTTTCTTCCAACGCCCTTTGCCACTTCTCCCATTAGACTTTCATGACATAAAGCCTTCACCTTTTAATTATAAGGCCTTCCTAGGCCGATTCCCTTTCCAAAGCAAAATAAAATAAACTCCAAAACGCAACCTAGGTAGTTCTAACCCATGACCTGCCCAATTGCCACCTCCAAACCCAAGCCACTCCACCAACTCACTTTCATGCCCAAACTCACCCTCAAAATTCTTTAAAACCTTCCTTAACCCTAACGCCCAAAAAGCCCAAAAGGAAAAAAACATTTCCCCCTTGTTATTACCGAGACTCGAACCTCTTCCCTAGCAACCCCCTTAGACGCACCAAGCCAATTGTGCCAAGCCCTTTCTTTGTGTCATATTTCGCCCAAATTTCCCCTTAACCCCTATCTCACCTAGCTCCCTTCTTTAAAACACTAAGAATGAAATTTTTAATTCCAAATTTGACCTAATTCGGGGTTATGACTAGACCCTTAAAACATGTCTAGCAATCAAAATATTTATTTCTTCAAGCACACATGGGAAATTATTTAAATTACAAATAACCCCTAATTTAGGGTGTTATAGTTCTACCCCCCTTAAAAAGAATTTTGGCCTCGAAATTACCTGGATCAGAAGAGCTGGGGGTATTGCTGTCCGTACCATGATTCTGCCATAGCACTTTTACCAAAGGCACTGACTTCCTACAAAGAACTTTGACATCCCGCTCCAAAATCTGTACCGGTTCCTCCTCAAAAGACAAGTCTGGGCTCACCTCAATTTTCGCTACCGGTACTACGTGTGATGGATCCGATCTATAGCACTTCAGCATTGAAACATGAAAGACATCATGAATCTGGCTCAATTCTGCCAGCAACTCCAGCTGGTAAGCTACCGGTCCCACGCGTTTCACACTGTATACTATTCGATGAATCTAGGGCTTAGCTTGCCCTTTCGGCCAAACCTCAGCACCTTCTTCCATGGTGATACCTTCAAGAAAACCTTATCGCCCACTGCATACTCAACCTCTCTGCGCTTAAGATCAACGTAGGATTTCTGCCTATCCGATGCCTCCTTCAAACGAGCCCGAATTACTCTAACCTTATCCTCCGTCTCTGCCACTAACTCTGGACCCAACATTCGACATTCTCCTAGTTTCGTCCAACATGTAGGGGTACGGTATTTTGACCATACAGCACCTCATACAGTGCCATTTGAATGCTCGCTTGATAACTATTGTTATAAGTAAATTCTGCCAACGGTAGGTACTCCTCCAAACTACCACGGAAATCCAAAACACAACCCCTTAACATGTCTTCCAAAACTTGGATAACCCTCTCAGATTGTCCATCAGTCTGTGGATGGAAAGCCGTGCTGAAATTCAACTTGGTGCCTAACTCCTGATGTAAGGCCTTCTAAAATCTCGATGTGAACCGAGGATCCCGATCTGAGATAATGGACACTTGGTACTCCATGTAACCGCACTATCTTAGCAATGTACAACTTAGCTAGTCATTGAAGTGAGTAGTCAACCCTCACCGGTATAAAATGAGTCGACTTAGTCAACCGGTCTATTACCACCCAAACAGCATCTTTCTTACTGGGCGTAAGGGGAAGCCCACTCACGAAATCCATAGTAATCCCCTCCCACTTCCACTGTGGGATCTTTACCAGCTGTAACAGCCCCAATGGCAATTGATGCTCACCTTAACTTGTCGGCATGTCAAACACTTGCCCACTAACTCGGTCACTTCCCGCTTGCACCGGCCACCAAAATCGCTCCTTCAAATCTCGATACATCTTCTCGCTTCCGGGTGCATAAGCGTATGCCTTCGCTATGAGCTTCTTTAAGGATTCGCTGCCTCAACTCATCGTCCTTAGGCATGCATACTCTTCCCTGAAAGTATAGCACTCCATCACTGCCCAAACTGAAACCTTCAGCCTCACCATTTTGTACTTGCAACCTTCGAGTATTCAAAGCTTCGTCGGTCAACTGCCTCTCATTGACCTCATTAACCCAAGATGGCTTCACTTGCAATTTTGCCAAAAGGCTCCTGTCGTCATATAGACTTAGATGAGCAAACATTAATCGCAAATACGCTACCACCTTTCGGCTCAGTGCATCGACTACCACATTAGCCTTCCCCGGGTGGTATTCGATTGAGCAGTCGTAGTCCTTCAACAACTCAATCCACCTCCGCTGCCTCAGATTTAAATCCTTCTGAGTCAGGAGGTACTTCAGACTCTTATGATCCGTGTACACTACCGACTTCTCCCCGTACATGTAGTGCCTCCAGATTTTCAAGGCGAACACCACAGCAGCCAATTCTAAATCGTGTGTCGGATAGTTGACTTCGTGAGGCCTCAACTCATCGTGGACGTATAAGCGACCACCTTTCCTTCTTGCATCAAGACACACCCTAAACCGTATATGCGATGCATCACAAGACACGATGAACTCCTTCCTACCTCAGTCAATTAAAATCGGTACTTCTGTCAGAATCCTCTTTAGCTTATCAAAACTCTCTTGCTGCTTCTTAGCCCACACAAACGGAACTCCTTTTCTCAACAGCTTAGTCAACGGTGCTACGATTAAGGAGAAGTTTTCCACAAATCTCCTATAATATCCTGCCAACCCCAGAAAACTCTGAATTTTCGTAACCGACTTGGGTGGTTTCCACTCCAACACCACCTCAATCTTACGGGGATCCACCCTGATACCCTCAGCTGAAACTACATGCCCCAAGAAAGTTACCTCCTTGAGCCAAAACTCACACTTGCTAAATTTGGCGTACAACTACTTCTCCCTCAGAACTTGCAGAACCACACGAAGATGTGCGTCATGCTCCTCCTCAGACTTTGAGTACACCAAAATGTCGTCTATGAAGACCACGACAAACCGATCCAGATAGGGTTGGAAAACCCGGTTCATCATGTCCATAAACGTGGCCGGTGCATTTGTCAAACCAAAAGGCATTACCAGAAACTCGTAGTGACCATACCGAGTACGGAATGCCGTCTTGTGAACATCAGCCTTCTTCACCTTAAGCTGATGGTACCTTGACCTAAGGTCAATCTTAGAGAACACCGATGCCCCTTTAAGTTGATCGAACAGATCGTCAATCCTAGACAAAGGGTACGGTTCTTTATCGTCAACTTGTTCAGCTGCCGATAGTCTATGCACATCCTCATTGTCCCGTCCTTTTTCTTGACAAACAGCACTGGAGCTCCCCACGGCGATACACTTGGTCGGATGAACCCTCTATCCAACAATTCCTGAATCTGGGCCTTCAACTCCACCAATTCTTTCGGCGCCATCCGATACGTAGCTATTGATACTGGCGCGATTCCGGGTAACAGGTCTATACCAAATTCAACCTCACGATCTGGAGGTAGACCCAGAAGTTCCTCTGAAAACACATCCACATAGTCACTTACCGTCCGAACATCTCCCACAGCGACATCCTTAGCTTCCAAGGCACAGACATGAACCACATAAGTTTCACAACCCTTCTTCACCATCCTTTTCGCCTTTAATGCCGAAATTAAGTTAGATAGATAATCTTTCCTTTTACCTATCATCACCACCTCATCACCCTCCTCAGTCTTTAGCACCATGCACTTAGCCGTACAATCCAGGCTAGCCTGATACTTCACTAGCCAATCCATCCCGAGAATTAGGTCGAACTCTCGAAACGGTAGTTCCATCAAGTCAGCCAAGAACACGACCCCTTAGAGTTCTAGGGGTACGTCCCTATAAAGTTTACTTATTTCTACGGAGTGACCTAGAGGGCTTACTATAGTCATCTTCCTAGAAGCAAGTTCAGAGTCTAGATGCAAAGTTTCCACTACGCTACTAGCAATGTATGAGTAGGTTGAGCCAATGTCTATCAAAGTATTATAGGGCACACCAAGGATCAGGAACATACCGGTTATGACGTCCGGTGCGTTGCCCTCCTCTTGACGCCTCGCGACATAGACCAAACCAGGTTGTCTAGCCTCAGTACCACCGGTATTTCCCCTCGGTGCCCCACGACCTCTGCCAGCACCATTACCTCCTCTTCCCGCACCACGACCCTCATTGGTTGTTGGTTATCCTTCATTTGGTGCACGATCCACGACCTTCATTCTCATTTAGCCGCCTTCTTCTTGACGAGCTCTAACTCGATGCTCCATGGACCCATATTCAAAGCATCCACGATTACCATTCCAACATTCCCCCTTGTGAGACCTCCCACACTAATCACATCGTGGCGACAATTAAGGATTAGCAGCGGCAGGCCTAGCAGCTTGATCCGACCCACCAAACCTTGTCATCTTTTCCTGATTACTAAAAAACTTTGAAGGTCCCGAGATCCTCTTATTCCAATTCTGATCTTGGTTTAAATCGACCGATTGTCTTACCCTTCAAAGAACCTTAGATTTCTCCACTAGGACAGCAAACTCCCATTCTTGCTGTGGAGCTATCATCATTCTCAGCTCATCCCTCAGCCCATCTTCAAATCTAACACAACGTTCATGCTCGGTACCCACAATACCACGAGCATACCTACCCAACCGAAGAAACTCGGCCTCATATTCTGCCACTGACTTATTACCTTGAACCAGGTTCAAGAAAGCCTTTCATTGTCGTCCCCACGTGAATCGGGTCCCAATATACTTCTTCTAGTAGGTATCCCTGAAGAACTCCCAAGTAAGATTTTCTGCCACCGTTCCATCCCTTACTGTGAGCTACCATTGATATGACTCATCCCGAAGCAAAGAGATGATATCCTTTAACTTCTCCTCAACCGTGAAATCCAGGTCACCTATAATCCTTTCAGTGGATTCTAGCCAATACTCCGCCGCACTGGGCGCCACTCCGAACACTCCTCTGAATACTTCTGCTCCGTTAGCTCGGAGTTGTTTAGCCACAAATTTATGGGTTCCTGCACCCGCGCCAGCCTCAGCTACTCGTTCCAACACTCGTAATACAGCTTGAGACACGACATCATTACCACCCGTCTGATCTTGAAATTCAGTTTTCGCCGCCGACAGATCTGGCATCTCATTTCCAGACCCGTGACCAAACCTTGCTGGCTCAGACAAGGTCATCCTACCTCTACCACGGCCACGCGGCGGACGTCCACAACATCTTGAACTCATTCTAGCGATTGCGTTTATCTGTTTAAGAATTTTATACATTAGTATTTCACTTGGTTATCCGCGAAGAAATTTTATGATAGGAGTTTTAAGAGTGGTTCTTTCGTAAACATACAAGCATACAGTCTTCCATTCATTCAATCTAAAGAGACATTGTAGTTTTCATGGTGATTATTTTTCCACTACCCAGGGGTATTTTCGTAATTTGTCCTATAGGGGTATTTTTGTAATTTTTCAAAAATGAAAATTTTCGGATGATTTCATCAAAAAGTATTTTGGAACTCTTAAATTTCCGAGGTATTTTGAAATATTTTGAAATTCAGGGGTATTTCGGTAATTTTGGCTTCAGGGTATTTCGATAATTTTTCACAAATCGGGGTGAATTGTAAAATTTAGTAAATCAGAGATATTTTAAAAGTTGTAAAACTTTGAGGGCTCTTTTTGATAATTGTATTTTCCAAAATAGTGATGTTGTAAAATTTTGAAAGTCAGGGGTATTCTAGTAATTTTGTAGGTTAGGGGTAATTTCGTAATTTTCTAGAATTATGATGTTTTTGCAATTTAAGGTTTTTGGGCACTTTCTATATAATGGAAATTTTTTATTGTAACTATTGGTATTTTGGGAATATCATAAATCAAGGGCTTTTTTGTAATTTTACCCCTAATGGTATTTTAGTAATTTTCACATTTAGGGTATTTTCTCAAAATGACTTTCAAAATTTGGGTTCTAAGTGATTTTACAAAAGAAGGATATTTTGAAAATTTCTATTTGAAAATTTTTCATACGGAGGGTATGTTGGTAATTTTTCAAACTAAGGGGTATTTTGGTCTTTTTCTTTTTTTTAAAGCTAAAGTTTTATTTATTTCAAAAATCAAAACGGCTAGTCCCTTTTGGGTTTTAGTTATCGAGTTTAGCCTGTGAGCACGTCGTCTCAGCTAGGATGAATCGTTACTACGCACCAGGTAGGATTCGAGTGAGTAGGAGGTGAGTCACGAGGATCGCTTAAATACCGTGCCCCCACCGAATCCAATCCTGACATGCGATAACGATTGCCACATCTTTTGCTTAGTGACAACTCACGTGGTTTGTTTAGAAAATTATTAAGTCTTATGCATAGTTGAGGTATGCTAGCCCTAGGTTCAATAATTTCTATTCTAATAGTCCACGTTCCCATTTTACCCTTCTACCCTCATCAAAAGAATTCACAAAAATGGATAGAAGTACTTACCTGGGCGGATAGATGCCGGAGACTCGGTGCCATGCTGTTCAAACCAGAATCACTTTCCAAAACATTTCAATAAGGCCTACTAACAAAAACCAAACATTTTGGGCCTTGGGCCCCCCACAGTCGAGTTTTGAACCGGGCTCTGATACCAAAAATGTAACACCCCAAACCCGGCCCATGAGTCCTGACCGGATCTGGTATGCCACGGAGTAAAATAATTTGAGTCATTTTGAAAGTTTGGTGAAAACTTTGTAAAATTTGGCTAAGGTATGAAAACGGGGTTTGAAAACTTAGTTGGGCTTTTTATAAAGTCAGTTGGGCTGTTAAACCTTTTTGAAAACATTTGATCATGTAGCATTTTAAAATCATCTGAGTTATTGGTGACTTGGTAATTTTGTTACCCGATGGTAACTTCCTTGAAAACTCGTAGTAGTTACTTAGTTGAAAAAAATTTACTTTTAACCGGTTCAATTAATAATTATGAAATTCCATTTGTATGAGTAAAATAAAGCAATAAAATAAACATCCAACAATAATAATAGCGGCCTTATTACAATCCCAAAATAAAAACTTAGAAAATAAATAACTAAAACTGAATTAAACAAGTTCCAAATATGAAAAACAAGCATGGCCACCTCGAGTCCTCTCCGGCTCCATCTCCGTGATCTACTCATCTGCAAATTGTTAAGGGAAGGGGTGAGTCACCAAGACTCAGTGTGTAAATCCCCCACCCGGTAAAGCACTCATACACAAGATATTAATTAACATGCAAATATGCAACCCAACCTAACCATCCATACTCCTTAACTACCCCGTGTGGTCAAAACCACTGATGACATAGAGTCACAATTATAATGATGGGGCCAACCCATCGTGTGGTCAAAACCACAAATGACCATCGGTCACAAATAATCAAGTGTGGTCAAAACCACTGGTGGTACCAAACCACTAGGACTTAGTCGCAAATAATCAATCGATGTGGTCAAAACCACTGATGACCATAGGTCACAAATAATCTGATGGGGCCAACCCATCTTGTGGTCAAAACCACTGACGACAGTCCATAAAATCCCCCTCCTCTCATCAACCCCACCATCACATGCTTATACATCAATTATCATATTCCATGTCATAGCATTTAATATCATGTGATGGCATGCAAATCGTATATCAAAAATCACAAGTTAGGGGACTTACCCGGAAACCATGATTATGCCACAAGCTAATCACAACCAAAAGATTAAAGGCAAACAATTATGTCATGTAAATTAATAAAGTGTGTAGTGAGTTTTTACACACCTGTTTTTACCGAAATTCCTAGATCTCGAAGATCCGATCTACAACGCTAGATCTTGACCCTATATTCGGCCAATCATCTCTATTAGTATCACAGGCCTATTCGGCCAAACCAAAAATTCATACCAAGGGCTCTTGTGGCACTTACCTTAAATGGATTTGATTTCCAAACAAATCCCGAAGCCTTAATTAGCCCCTAAATGTAACACCCCAAACCCGGCCCATTCACTACGACCGAATTTGAAATACCACTGCAGAAGATGTTTGAAAAACTTTTGACTTAAAGTTAAAAACATAAAAAATTGGTGTTCTTTGTAAAACATTGTTTGTTTAAAATTCTAAGTAAAACTTTATTATTACAAACTGTCCGAATTGAAAACTATAATGCATATTTATAAGGTATAAATTGTCGAGAATAAAAATATTTTCAAATAATACTTTAATCGTCAATCCACTTTAAACATAATAATAAACCTCAATTCCCTTAAAAGGCCCTTATTACAATAAACCTTACTTAAAAATACTAAAAATATAAAATACGTAAATAAAAAAAAACATCTTCTGCATGGGCCACCTCGTATCCACTCCAACTCGGTCCAAGCTTTATGCATCACCGCGATATTGGTAAAATTAGGTGAGTCAAATGACTCGATGCATAGTTATTTCACATGTCTCCACATATGGGCTTGGCCCATATGCACGCAGTACACATACAAAATTATGCAATTATGAAGCCCAACCCATCCTAATGTCCATCCGTCACACCTACCTTGGCAGACTCGCTGCCCAAGGCCATGGCTAATCCACCGATCAACCACGTGATCCACATATCTTACCTTGGCAGACCTACTGCACAAGGCCGTGGCTAAGCCACCGATCACATAAGTGATCCCACATATCAATCAGTCCACGGTGATGCACATAGCTATCAACCGCCGAGATGTGGCACCTAGCCAACACCTCTCTTGGTGAGGCACATAGCCAACATCAAGCGCCAATGTAGCACGAGGCTAACATTAGACCACGTACATAAAGTACACCCTTTCCTTCAATAGTCACATCCCAAGTCCCATGCATACATAGATATCATGGCAACATATCACTTGAACAGTTATGCATCACATGCCATCACATTTCATACATATATCAAATGTAAATCACGTCATAAAATACTGACCTGGTTGAACGATTACCCATCATGGGTATCCATCATTTTAGCCCTTACTTCGGCTACCATTCACATCATATCACATATACATAAATATAACACATACACACAACAAGAGAACAGTGCGATAACTACGCACCTTTTCTTTGGCACAATCGATCAAATCCCGAAAGTTCCTCTTAATCACTTTGTTGATCGCTTTAAACATCCATAGTCCAAATCGGTCAACACAATAAACCTAATGGCCTATGGCTGAATATCACAAACCTCCTTACCTTACTAATCTAAATCCCGAATCACCACTTGCCCCTTGAATAGTCAAAATCCCTGCTTAACAACCATTAGAATCGGCTTAGCACATGAAAACTCTAAAGATGGCCCTTGGCCGAATACCTTTTTGACTTACCTTGGCTTACCTTGATTACTTTCGATTCCGAAAGACTCCTTTGATGCTCCCTAATGTCGGCACTATACAAACACCCTCAGAGAAACGGCTTCTAGATCCCAAAGAGAAAGAGTTTCGGCACTTAATGGTGAAGAGAGAAAACGCAACAATGGAGAGGGTTTAATGTTTAGAGGATTCGGCTATAGTGTTTCTAAATGAAGATGTAATATTCGGCAATGGCAACCTTAAAGGAGATTTCGATTTAAGCAAAATAAAAGAAAAGAAAGAGATGTGAAAGAAGAAAGAAAATACATGCACAAATGGTTCTAACTTTCTATCTTGTCAAAGGAAAATAAGGTGCAAATTTCGAACAACACACCAAGATGAAAAGAAAGTTTGAAAAAGAGAATTCTATGGCCAACAATTTCGGCAAAAAGAAAATGAAGAAAAAGAATTGCCAAGAACTGATCACCCCTATTTATATTACCCAATTTTGGCACACCTATTTCCTATCATATCCCTTATTCTCTCCTCATTTATCTCTTATCCTATCATATAAAATAAAGCCACAATTTTCTCCTAATCTTCCTCCTATCCCTTTCAAAATTCAACCAACCCTCTAGCCCCAAAAACCGACTGTGTTCATGGCCAAGAGAGTCAACCTTGCCAACTATTCTATCCATAACACATTCCTCAATTCAAGCCTTATGTCCCCTTATCATTCCAAATTTTCTTGATTCCATACCTTAAGTTAACACTTACCTTATTTCCTTAGTCTACTATCCATAAAAGATAAAGTCCAACCTTACCTTAATTACAGTTGACCGACACATGCCATACACATGCAAAAATAAAAGTCACCTTATTGCCATTCATGGTATTCGAACCTCTTCCCTCATGCAATTACTCATGCGCCAACACCACTTTATTACTAGCTCATTTATGCTAACATTAAACACTTAAATTAACTTAAGCATCATAATCACTTGATCCACTTCACTAAATTCTCCATACTAAAAATTATTCTAAACCAATTAATTCCAAGCCTTCCCTTTTTTTTTTAATACTTAAAACCAAATTTTCTCCTATAGCTCAGGCCTTCCCTTAGCTTATAACTAGCACCTAAAATACCTCAATCAACACCACAATGACCACACTTATGCAAAATAATTTAATAAAATTTAACCCCTATTTCAAGATGTTACAATTTTACCCTCCTTAAAAATAATTTCTTCCTCGAAATTACTTACTAACGAACAATCGTACATTCTAACTCACCATACTACGCTGCTGCTGCGCACTCTGATCTTAAAGAACTATCATACTTTCTAGGCACATTATCTAAGTTCACAATTAGGGTTTTATACACTTCACTAGCAGCATAAGAACAAGCTGATTCTACAACGAACAGGCAATAGGTATTCCAGAAATTAGAACTTACCCGTTGTCACATTTGGCACATCACTATCCTCGCGATGGCCGACTGCATAAACCAACCTTGGCTGCCTTGCATCAGAACCTTCAGCACCTCTGCTTGGTGCTCCACGACCTTGGTCGGAACCATTTCCTCCATGGTTCGCACCACGACCCTCGTCGCTTAGCGACCATTCCTACCCTACTGCTCATAACCACGCCTCTTGTCTGAGCCCTACTTGGATCCTGGGGACAGTCTTTAATCAAATGAGACTTGGACTTACACCTAAAACATTCCCGTTCTCGATTCCAGCACTCGCCAATATGGTATCTTCCACACCGAGCACACGGACGGTCCGGATTTCCAGTAGCTGACTTAATAACACGAGCAGAATTCTCAACCCTCGGTCTTTTCTGAAACTCTCCAGATGACTCTGATGGTCCATAACTCCTCTTATCCTGGTTCCTATCCTTATCTCTGTTCTGTCTCACAGAGTCCTTAATCCCTTCAGCTACCTTAGCCTTCTCTACTAATACGGCGAACTCTCGCTCTTGTTGCGGAGCTATTAACAACCTCAAGTCATCCCTTAGTCCGTCCTCGAACCAGACACATCGCTCATGCTCCGTAGCCACTACTCCTCGAGCATATCGGTTTAACCTTAGGAATTCAGCCTCGTACTCCGCTACAGACTTGTTCCCTTAAACCAGCCCCAGAAAAGCCTTTCTATGTGCATCAATGTAATGAGTACCAACATACTTCTTCTGGTATGCCGCCTTAACATAGTCCCAAGTGAGATCCTCCGCTGTAGTACCATCCCGAACTGTGAGCCACCACTGATACGCCTCATCGCGAAGCAGTGCCACCATTCCTTTCACTTTCTCATCAGCGGTTAGATCGAGCTCATCCATAATTCGCTCGGTCGCCTCCAACCAATACTCAGCGGTACTGGGTGCCACACCAGATACGCCACGAAACACCTCAGCTCCATTGGCTCGGAGTCGCTCGGGTACAGACTTCCTAGCTCTCATATTTCCACCTACTCTAGCCACCATCTCAAGAACTTGCAGCACTGCCTGCGATACCGCATCATCCCCGTCTGATCTTGCTACTCAACACCAAAAGCTGGTGGTGGTGGTGGCGGTGGTACCTCATTCTTAGACCCTTGTCCCGATCTAACGGGTTCCGATACAACCATTCTGCCTCTACCGCGTCCACGACGACCACGTCCCCTAGAACTCATATCTAACATCGCGATTTAATCTGATTAAAAAGTTTTATGCATTAGAAATTTTGTTTCACTGTTTGTCCACGAACAAATTTTATGATAAGAAGTTTCCAGAAGTAGTTCTGTCGATCAATCAAAGTTTCAGTTCAAGTTCACTATTCTAATTCAGAGAATCACATTCACATTCACATTCATCCACAACATTCACTTCACTACTTTGGGCATTTCTAATCATTCCCTACCCTAGGGGTAATTTCGTCATTTTTCTTATAGGGGTATTTCGGTAATAAATTGGGGTCAATTTGAAAATCACAAAAGTCATTTTGAAATTTTCCAAACTCATAAGTATTTCACAAGAAAGATTTTCCAAACCCGGGTATTGCAGAAATTTTAGAAATCGGGGTTATTCCGGTAATTTTGGAAGTCAGGGGCATTTTAGTAAATTTTCCAATTCAGGGTATCTTAACATTTTGCAAAACAGGGGTTTTGGTATTTTTGTAAAGTAAGAATATTTTCATAAAAGTCGAGGGTAACATGGTAATTTTATAAACCAAGGGCATTTTCGTAATTTTACAGCTCGGGGGTATTTTAGTAATTTTTGTAAATCGGGTGTATTTCAAAAATTTTCAAGTCTAAAAGGATTTTATAAATCAGAGGGTTAATTTGGTAAATTTAAAACTAAGATCTTTATGAAACAGTATGGCTAGTCCCTTTCGGGTTTTAGTTATCGGGTTTAGCAGTGAATAGTCCTCTTGGTTAAGGTGAGCCGTAGCTACGCACTGTAGGATTCGAGTAAAGAGGAGGTGAGTCACTAGTCTTTGCTTAAATACCAAGCTCTTCTTGAATCCACTCCTAAACATGCGTACAATGGTTGCCACACCCTAACTCGGCGACTTAGTCATAGGTTTGTTTAGTTGTTCTTAAGTCTTATGCATGTGTTTGAGTGTACTAGCCCTAGGGTTCAGTAGCCTAATCTTCTAGTTTATGAGCCCAATTATGCCCATAACATTCACATATACAAATCACTTCAATAGTCAGAGGTACTTACAGCGGACTTGGTCGAGATATCAAAGCCATGCCAAAATAAACCTGAAAAATTTATGAAAGCCCAAATCTTTGAAAAGCCCACCTTAAAAAAATGTTTTTGGGCCCAAAACCCTCAAAGCCAAGTTTTGAACCAGGCTCTGATACCAAACTGTAACACCCCAAACCCGGCCCATTCACTACGACCGAATTTGAAATGCCACTGCGGAAGATGTTTGAAAAACTTTTGACTTAAAGTTAAAAACATAAAAAATTGTTGTTCTTTGTAAAACATTGTTTGTTTAAAATTCTAAGTAAAACTTTATTATTACAAACTATCCGAATTGAAAACTGTAATGCATATTTTTAAGGTATAAATTGCCGAGAATAAAAATATTTTCAAATAATACTTTAATTGTCAATCCACTTTAAACATAATAATAAACCTCAATTCCCTTAAAAGGCCCTTATTACAATAAACCTTACTTAAAAATACTGAAAATATAAAATACGTAAATAAAAAAAACATCTTCTGCAAGGGCCACCTCGTATCCACTCCAACCCGGTCCAAGCTTTATGCATCACCTGCGATATTGGTAAAAATTAGGTGAGTCAAACAGACTCAGTGCATAGTTATTTCACATGTCTCCACATATGGGCTTGGCCCATATCCACACAGTACACATACAAAATTATGCAATTATGAAGCCCAACCCATCCTAATGTCCATCCGTCACACCTACCTTGGCGACCACGCCCAAGGCCATGGCTAATCCACCGATCAACCAAGTGATCCACATATCTTACCTTGGCGGACACTGTCAGACAAGGTCAGTGGTCGAGCCACCGATCACATAAGTGATCCCACATATCAATCACCCACGGTGATGCACACACTATCAACCACGAGATGTGGCACCTAGCCAACACCTCCCTTGATGAGGAACATAGCCAACATCAAGCGCCAATGTAGCACAAGGCTAACATTAGACCACGTACATAAAGTACACCCTTTCCTTCGATAGTCACATCCCAAGTCCCATGCATACATATATATCATGGCAACATATCACTTGAACAATTATGCATCACATGCCATCACATTTCATACATATATCAAATGTAAATCAACGTCATAAAATATCGACTGGTTGAGCGATTACCCATCATGGGTATCCATCATTTTAGCCCTTACTTGGCTACCATTCACATCATATCACATATACATAAATATAACACATACACACAACAAGAGAACAGTGACGATAACTACGCACCTTTTCTTTGGCACAATCGATCAAATCCCAAAAGTTCCTCTTAATCACTGTCGATCTGCCCCTAAACATCCATAGTCCAAATCGGTCAACACAATAAACCTAATGGCCTATGGCCGAATATCACAAACCTCCTTACCTTACTAATCTAAATCCCGAATCACCACTTGCCCCTTGAATAGTCGAAATCCCTGCTGAACAACCATTAGAATCGGCTTAGCACATGAAAATTCTAAAGATGGCCCTCGGCCGAATACCTTTTTGACTTACCTTGGCCTACCTTGATTACTTTCGATCCCGAAAGACTCCTTTGATGCTCCCTAATGTCGGCACTATACAAACATCCTCAGAGAAATGGCTTCTAGATCCCAAAGAGAAAGAGTTTCGACACTTAATGGTGAAGAGAGAAAACGCAACAATGGAGAGGGTTTAATGTTTAGAGGATGCGGCTATGGTGTTTCCAAATGAAGATGTAATAATCGGCAATGGCAACCTTAAAGGAGATTTCGATTTAAGCAAAATAAAAGAAAAGAAAGAGATGTGAAAGAAGAAAGAAAATACATGCACAAATGGTTCTAACTTTCGGCTCTTGTCAAAGGAAAATAAGGTGCAAATTTTGGCAACACACCAAGATGAAAAGAAAGTTTGAAAAAGAGAATTCTATGGCCAACAATTTTGCAAAAAGAAAATGAAGAAAAAGAATTGCCAAGAACTAATCACCCCTATTTATATTACCCAATTTTGGCACACCTATTTCCTATCATATCCCTTAATTCTTCCCTATCATATCCCTTATTCTCTCCTCATTTATCTCTTATCCTATCATATAAAATAAAGCCACAATTTTCTCCTAATCTTCCTCCTATCCCTTTCAAAATTCAACCAACCCTTCTAGCCCCAAAACCGACTGTGTTCATGGCCAAGAGAGTCAACCTTTGCCAACTATTCTATCCATAACACATTCCTCAATTCAAGCCTTATGTCCCCTTATCATTCCAAATTTTCTTGATTCCATACCTTAAGTTAACACTTACCTTATTTCCTTAGTCTACTATCCATAAAAGATAAAGTCCAACCTTACCTTAATTAGAGTTGACCGACACATGCCATACACATGCAAAAATAAAAGTCACCTTATTGCCATTCATGGGATTCAAACCTCTTCCCTCATCCAATTACTCATGCGCCAACACCACTTTACTACTAGCTCATTTATGCTAACATTAAACACTTAAATTAACTTAAGCATCATAACCACTTGATCCACTTCACTAAATTCTCCATACTAAAAATTATTCTAAATCAATTAATTCCAAGCCTTCCCTTTTTTTTTAATACTTAAAACCAAATTTTCTCCTATAGCTCAGGCCTTCCCTTAGCTCATAACTAGCACCTAAAATACCTCAATCAACACCACAATGACCACACTTATGCAAAATAATTTAATAAAATTTAACCCCTATTTCAGGATGTTACACTAAATCCACGGCACATGTTAGTTCCAGCATTTAACATAAACTTTTTAATCGAAAGGCCCTTGGCCGAATGTAGCTTATTCACTTACCAAAACCGATTGCTAGAGGGATAGAGGGTTGTTTTGAGTACATCAAAATCCCGGAGTACCTTATGGGAAATCGGTTCCTAAGAAGAGAAATAGTTAGACACACCATCAACAAATGCCAGATTTCGGCTAGCCATAACAAGAATAAAGATTAGAGAGATCCCTTACCACACTAAGAAATTCGACAGCACCTAGTTAGGGGGAAAGAATATTTGGCTATCACAAATGGAAAGGTTTGGAAATTTTTATTAGAAGAGGGGTAGGTTCGGCTAACAATAAGCAAGAGAAGCTGGAAATTTTGAACAATTTTGGCTAAGAATCAAGGGAGAATTCGGCAGCAGCACTTTGGAGAAGAAAAGGAAAAATCTGCTGAATGATTTTTGGTACTCCTTTGTTTAGCATTAAACCAAAAAATAGATGACCCTAGAGAGTCCCTATTTTGGCCAACACCTCCCTTTTAGGTGATAATTCCAGCTTTTATTCAAGTTACAATTATCTATTGTTATCCCTTAATCTACTCTTTAACTAGTTTAATGAAAATAAACTCCTAAAACATTCCCTTCCAGCCGAAAATAGGCAAAAAAAAAAAGCTTATCCATATCATTTAAAGAGTCCAATTTCATGCCATCACCTCCCCCATTCACGCTGGCCTCAAAGAAGAAAATATAAAAATGCCAATGCAGTTTCTTTGGATCAAACCCACGACCTCATTGTAGCCCTTACTTCCAACGCCCTTTGCCACTTCTCCCATTAGACTTTCATGACATAAAGCCTTCACCTTTTAATTATAAGGCCTTCCTAGGCCGATTCCCTTTCCAAAGCAAAATAAAATAAATTTTAATTATAAGGCCTTCCTAGGCCGATTCCCTTCCAAAGCAAAATAAAATAAACTCCAAAAGCGCAACCTAGGCGAACCGACCGTGACAATTGCCACCTCAAACCCAAGCCACTCCACCAACTCACTTTCATGCCCAAACTCACCCTCAAAATTCTTTAAAACCTTCCTTAACCCTAACGCCCAAAAAGCCCAAAAGGAAAAAAACATTTCCCCCTTGTTATTACCGAGACTCGGACCTCCTCCCTAGCAACCCCCTTAGACGCACCAAGCCAATTGTGCCAAGCCCTTTCTTTGTGTCATATTTCACCCAAATTTCCCCTTAACCCCTATCTCACCTAGCTCCCTTCTTTAAAACACTAAGAAAGAAATTTTTAATTCCAAATCCGACCTAATTCGGGGTTATGACTAGACCCTTAAAACATGTCTAGTAATCAAAATATTTATTTCTTCAAGCACACATGGGAAATTATTTAAATTACAAATAACCCCTAATTTAGGGTGTTACAGGTAGGACACACGGGCATGTGACAGGCCGTGTGGTGCAAGTTAGTGTCGACCATGGGTGAGGCACACGGTGGTGCCTCAGGCCGTGTGGACAAGTCAGTATGTATGCCCTGTTTTGCCACATTTTAGACACACGGGTGTTTCTGAGGCCGTGTGCACCTCTGCAGCTTTGAAAAATGTTTGAATTTCAAAAAAATTTCGTAAGTGTTCAGTTTAGTCTCGACCCTTTTCTAATGCATGATTAAGGTCTCGTAGACCTTATTAAGGGACTATATGTTTGTACTTTGATATGATATGATGATGATACACTTTATGATGTGAAATGTTTGTAAAAGATCTGATTGGTTTGATAATGTCTTTAACCCTAGACTGGCGATGGTTATGGGTTAGGGGTGTTACAAGCTTTCGATTTACTCTAAAACAGGGGAAAATAAAACAGGGTAAGCATTGTATGCTTAGTAATTTTGTATAACATAGTGCTTAACTTACCATTTATTCTATTTTGATCATATCCTCATTTCTTTTGTTAATCATATATTCCATAATAACCTCAAAACATGTTTGGTGTAACACCCCAAACCCGACCTGGACGTTATGGTTGAATCTGGCGATGTCACATGATAGTGCTTTAGAAAACGTGTCATTTATTTATTCATTATCCATTTTCAAAACTTTATATGTTGTGGAAGCTTTTAAAAAGATTTGCAATGCAGTATGTATTTTGATAAAACCTTTGTTTAATTTGAAAACTCGCGTCTTGTCCTACTGCTAGCAGTTTATAAAAATAATAATCCCAAGTTTTAAACTAAAATCTGAAAGGCCTTATTACATAAAATTTACCCAAAAATAACCAAAGCAGAATTAAAAATAAACCATAAATAAGTATCCAGAACCCTGGTCACCACCAAGTCCTTCGCTGCACCGATTCGTCTACTGCTGGGGATTACCTGAATAGATTAAACAAAAAAGGATGAGTTTTCGCAAACTCAGTGTGTAATTCCCATAGAAAACATACACATAGAGTTATCAGATAACAGACATAATCTCACAGTTCGGGTCTGAGCCCATTAAAAAAACGGTGTGGACCATAGCCCACTCAGCTTTAGAATCAGACATATTATAGGGCCTTAGCCCATTTCAGACAGAATATGCAGAAAACAAATCCCTACCCACTAGCCTCTACACACCAACTCTATCAAACCCTACACACCATGTGAGGATAAAATCAACCCACCCAGCCCTACACACCATGTTGTACTGAATGCGGCACATAATCAGAAATTTACAGCTGAGCTACTGATAAATCGTAAAAGTAACATATTTTAATCCTACATTTAGCATGTTTCTGGATGATTTAGCCCTTGATCTATGTAAAAAGGTGCTCTTATTCCTTTCTTTTCATGTTTTATACTCAAGAAAACACCCGAGGACGAAAAGAACAAGAAATGGGCTTAAAACGGGTAAATTTAGGCCAAAGTGGAAATAGACATGGCCTGGACTTCAAGCTACACAGCTCGTGCCTCATCAATTAACTAGAACACGACCTAACCACGATTTACACGGTCGTGCCTCCATCACCAGACCCAAACACGGCCCAAAGTCGATTCATACGGGTGTGTGCCATGGCCGTGCCCCTATCGTGGAAAGAGGAATTTCACTCTAAAAAGGATATTTAGGGAGAAAGAAACACATTCCAAAACCTATTCAAACACCTGAGTAGGAATTATACTTGAATTAGGGTACTTAGGGGCCAATTAAAGCATTCCAAAGAGCCTATATAAACACCTTAAGCATAACCTTCAGGGGTAGTCAGTTAGGCAGTCAGCTAGGCCAAGGAGCCGAACCAGAAGGCTACATTTGTGGGAATCACTCGAAGATAGCCAGTTGATCCATCTCAAGAATTCAGAATTCTACTCAAAACGGGGATCTCTCCTTCAATTCCTTCAGGGGGTTTTAGAGATTTCTTATGTTTTGTTTTATATTTTCTCTAAGATGTTTTATTTTATCATCATGAACTAAACCCTTTAGATACCTGAAGGGGTGAAACCTAGACGAATCTTGTTATTGTTTTCTAAACTATATAATAAATACTTAGTTTGTTCTTGATTATGTATGATTAATTCTTGTGTTAATATTTCTGGGATATTAATTCAAGTATGATGTGCTTAGGTGGTGGAGCAAAAGTCCCTGCTTAAGAGTAGATTTATCATAATTAAGCGGAGTTGATCGCACGCCTAGAGATAGGGTGACAAGATTTTGCCAGATTAGGGTGAAACCTAATATGGGAGTCCATAGATCGAGTTAATTCGATTCTAGGGGTTTTAATTAGAAAGAGATTTCAATTAATCAACCTAGGTTTAGACGTTATTCGCCTCGAGAGAGGGTTTAATATAAATTAGGGAGTCTTACGGATCAAGCTAAGTGAATAAATCGTCTGGTTTAATGTTAGATAACAAGTGAAGTCTAGGTGGATTCCTTCAAGGGTATTGTCGTAATCAACTGAGTTTTTTTAAAAGTTAATTCTTCAATTTATTCTTCTTGTCTTTGCGTCTTAGTTTAGTAATTAGTTAGTTTTTAGTTTAATCAATCAATCACTTCATATTTAGGCTAAATAATAGAAAGAAGGTTAGCATTAGTACTTTTAATTCCCTTGGGTTCGACAATCCGATCTTGCCTAAACTATACTACTGTTCGATAGGTGCACTTTCCTTAAGTCGTTGTCAGAGTTAGTTTCCAGGTTCGATCATTCTCTTTATAAATTTTAAAACTTGACAATTCAGACGATCAAGTTTTTGGCGCCGTTGCCGGGGAATTAAAATATTAAGAAAACTCTATTTTTATTACTTTAGCCATTATTTTTATTTTTATTTTTGTAATTTATTTTATTTTATTATTTTTTCTAATTTTATTTCTCTCTTTTCCTAGTAGGTACCTCTAGTTTATGACTAGAAGGAACCTGACAGGACCTATAATATACGATAGTGATATCGAAGCCACCGCTCGTAGGAATCGCAGAGAAATCAGGCGAGCCTTAAATTACCAAGAAGAACAGCAACAAAGAAAATTCAATCCTACAGAAGGGATGGATGAAAATAATCCACCACGAGATGTGGCAGTTGCTCTACGTACTATGTATGATTATGCTAAACCTAATTTAACAGGAGCAGAATCTAGTATTGTTAGGCCTGCTATAGCTGCTAATAATTTTGAATTAGAGCCTAACACTATACAAATGATTCAACAATTTGTTCAATTTGATGGTTTGTAGGACGAAGACCCGAATACTTATATAGCTAATTTTTTAGAGTTCTATGATACCTTTAAATTAAATGGCATTTCTAACGATGCCATACGGCTTCGGTTATTTCCCTTTTCATTAATGAATAAAGCTAAACAATGGTTAAACTCGTTACCACGAGAGTCAATAACCACATGGGATCAAATGACCGAGAAATTTTTATTAAAATATTTTCCACTGGCCAAAACTTCCAAATTACGGAATGATATTTCTTCTTTTGTGCAGATGGATTTAGAGACATTATACGATGCATAGGTGAGATACAAGGATCTCTTGAGGAGATGTCCACACCACGGATTACCTTTGTGGCTACAAGTCCAAACTTTTTACAATGGTGTAAATCCCTCAACGAGACAACTAATAGATTCAGCCACCGGTAGAACTCTGAATAACAAAATCCTGAAGCAGCCTATGAGTTCATTGAAGAGATGTCACTGAACAACTATTAGTTGCATGTTACAAGGACAAAACCAACAAAATCAGCCGGAGTTTTCAACCTCGACATAGTAAGCATACTATCAACATAGGTAGAGATGATGAATAAAAAGTGATCGCTGAAACCAGAGCTTTAAATTTTATAATGAATGAGATCGAACCTTGAGACTAACTCTAACAACGATTAAAGGCAAGTGTACCTATTGAACAGTAGTATAGCTTAGGCAAGACCTGATTATCGAACCTAAAGGAGCTAAAAGTACTAATACTTACTTTCTTTTTATTATTTAGCCTAAAATATGGAGTTATTGGTTGATTTAATCTAGTTTAATGATTTCTAAGCTAAAGACAAAGGCAAAAAGAATGAATAGGGAAATAACTCGAAGAAAACTCAATTGATCACAAAGATACCCTTTGGAAGAATCCACCTAGACTTCACTTGTTATTTAATACTGAACCATATAATTTTATTTACTTAGTTTGATCCGTAAGACTCCCTAACGTATATTAAACCCTTTCTCGAGGCGAATAACGTCTAACCCTAGGTTAATTAGTGGAACTCTCGTTCACTTATAATAACCCCCTAGAATAGCAATAAATAGATCTATGGATTCCCATATTAGGTTTCACCTTAATCTGGCAAAATCTGTCACCTTATCTCTAGGCGTGCGATCAACTCTGCTTAATTATGCTCAATCTACTCTTAGGCAGGGTCTCTTCCTCCCCCACCTAAGCACATCAGATTTGGATTAAGCATGCATAATTAAGAACAACTAAGTATTTATCATATAATTCAGAAATCAATAACAAAATTCATCTAGGTTTCATCCCCTTCGGGTATCTGAAGGGTTTAGTTCATAACAAATAAAGAAAACATCTCATAAGAAAAGATAAAATAAAACATAGAAAATCCCTAAAACCCCCTGAAGGAATTGAAGGAGAAATTCACCGTCTTGAGTAGAATTTCGGCTCTTGAGATGGATCCACTTGGCTATCTTCGAGTGATTCCACAAAATGTGATCTTCCTGGCTCGACTCCTTGGCCTAGCTCACCGCCTAACGCCCCCTTCAGGTTACACTTAGGGTGTTTATATAGACTTTTAGAATGCTTTGCTTGGCCTCTAAGTGTCCTAATTCAAGTATACTTCCTACACAGTGTTTGAATAAGCTTTGAAAAATGTTTCTTTGGCTCTAAATATCCAAATCTGAGTGAAATTGCTCTCTCTCGTAACAGGGGCACGGCTATGGTACACGTACGTGTGAATTATTTTCAGGCTGTGTCTCGATTCTGTCGATTGGGGCACGGCCGTGTAAATCATGGCATGGCCGTGTCTTAGTTAATTGTCGAGGCACGACCGTATGGCTTGAAGTCCAGGCCGTGTCGATTTCCTCTTTGGCCCAAATTGGCCATTTTAAGCCCGTTTCTTATTCTTTTTGCCCTCAGGTGCTTTCCTGAGTAAAAAAACATGAAAAGAAAGGATTAAGAGCACATTTTTACATAAAACAAGGGCTAAATCATCCAAAAGCATATTAAATGTGGGCCTAAAATATGTTGCTTTTACGGTTTATCAAATACCCGCACACTTAAGATTTTGCTTGTCCTCAAGCAAAATTCTCAACTTATAATTAAAATGAACTTTCCCTAATTCATAATTCCTATCAACAATGCCTCATCATAATTCACAGATAATTCATACATGGATACTTTATCTCAAAGACTCCTAAAGATTCAAACAATTCTAAGTCATAAATTTGTAGCATAAAAACATAGACGTTTCCCCTTATCTAAATAATTACCTTTAATTCAAAACCGACAAGGATTGGCATCCTCAATAAAGATTCACTCAAAGCACTCGAAGTGTTTAAGGTTCAAGAGAAAGCACTCATAAGTCTAACCTGAAAAGTTAATCCCATAGGCTTGCCTGAAAATCAAATCGTCACCACTGTAATATGAGATGATACACAAATCAAAAAGTCTTTGACAGGGTTGTAAAAGGGCTTAGGTTAAAGGTGTGGATAAAGGTTGAATTAGAAGGTTGAATCATCGAGATTGACCTGATAAATTACCTACTAAGAATACTGAACTAGAAAATAAATGATTGCTTTGAAACTAGTAATACTACTATTGATAATACTTTTAATACGAGTTCTTCTTCAGCAATTGTAATTTAAATGCATAAGCTCCTTTAATCTACTACTTGAATATACTACATTTTTTTAAGAACAAACTAAGTAAATGCATAATAAAGAAAGAACTTTATCAACTGAAATAAACTAATTCGATAATTGATCAATTCAATTCTCGATAGAATGGTAGTAAAAAATAATGGTGATAACAAATACAAAGGGTTTTGGGTTAATATTAAGCGGTAATTCAATAAAAATAGTTGTTAAGATCAACGGGGTTCACTAGGGTTAATTATGTAGGTAAGCTTTTTAGTGGAGTGAATGGGTTAAAACCTAGGTGCCTTTATCATCTCAATATATCAAATCATTAATGTGGTCTCAACATGTATAATCAAGGCAAGTTCTAGAATAACAATTCAGTGTTGACACACTCATAATCAATAAAGTGAGCATGAAAAAAGAATATATGCTCTATAAGGCTCAAAATCTCACACAAATTATTGGTATTTGACATCAATCCTGTAAATTTCAAGCTTCAAGGTAGTATTCAAATTCAGTTCAACAACCTAGGAAATTTTAATTTTGAAAAAAATAGACTTATCATGCTTGATTCTCTAGTATTCTTCACGATAAATCATCAATGCACAATTATCAATGACTTATTCAAGAGCTTATCAATAAAAATCATAAATCATTAGAAATTTCACCTTAATTAATAATATGAGAAACTTACTTAGGAACAAGACTAAAATTTAGGATTTGAGAATAATGCAAAAAGTTAGGTACTTTTACCCCCCACACTTAAGATGTACATTGCCTTCAATGTACTAAGATAGATAATAAAAATTTATAAGATAGATAATAAAAATTTATATTATATCAAAAGATAATGGGAGAAATTATCACTTCCTGAATTTTGGATGATTCCGGGAGTTGGCATTGGTCGTGGTGGAAGATGACTTATGTAGAAGTGAACCACTCCTAGTGATTTATGTATGTGTAGTGTGTGATTGGAATTGCGAAATCATCAGTTAGATATGTTGGAAGCGTAAATAAATCTATGTTAGGTATACTCGAATATTAGATAACCAATCATAATAAAAAATAATAATTGCAATGAAGAAAAGTTTAAAGTTATGATAATTATAGAGATTTAAAATAAATGAAAAAAAAAGAAATAGAATAGGACTGAAAATAAGAAAGGACTCAAAGGTCCTCATCATCTGCCAGATCTCGTGGTGGTGCTGGGGATGATATATAGAAGTGATGGCATATTTGCTGGAGTGTGGCCTCGATCCCATAAAAACGTCGAGCAGTGTCGGTGAACTATTGACTATAGTACTGCTCGAGCTGGGTGAGGCATGTAGAGATATCATCCATCGAGGCTGCTGGATGGGGTGGCCACTGGCTCAAAATTGGTGCCTCCTGTGGTGGTGGTGGGACATCATCAGTAATGTCCTTTGGCTTTGCTTCGTCTGTGGCTAGTCGGTACTGTGGTGGGTTGGTCCCTTGACGATATTTAACCATCCTCATGTGTAACTTCGTCTGAATTCCCTGAGGTAGCATTTGGCCAACTAGTGTGAGAGAGGAAGTCTGAGCCTCGGTGTTGAGGAGACCAAAGTGTTGAGCTATCTGAGTGATGTACGACCCCATTGATAAGATGCCCTTTCTGTGTAGTTCTATTTGGTGTTGGATTGCACAGGCAATGAAGTAGGCAAGGTCGAATACGTACCCTTCTGACATGCATGATAGGTAATAGACATCGTGTTTATTTACTACGCCGGTGCTCTCACATCGACCAATGATTGTATGAGCGAGAAGGGCATGAATATACATCAAGGCTGGTCCAAGGACTATCGCTTTAGAACGACTGGGGTCGTAAACGCCCGTGGTGGGGTTTAGGCTTCGCCAATAATTCAGCGGAGTACGGTGGAGTTGGCGGTCTAACTCGGAAAGGTTGTTCTCTTCTATAAATTCTTCCATGTAGATTTTGAGTGCTGTTCCAAATTATGGTACCCTTAGTTGTCGTACTATGCCCCCTAATCAAAATTGGACTATTCCCAGATCGTCATAATTAGGCATCACTGACTGAAAATTGAAAGTAGTACAGAATTCGAGTGTGAGTTCCAGATATGTCAGCTTGATAATAGAAAAGAACTTTTCCTATGGATCAGTCGATATGAGGGCTCAGATATCTATTTCTAGTCTGACTTGCTTCACGACATCCCAGTTGATGCACCTTCCGGTGCCTAAAAGCCTTTCCCGGAATACCTTATATCGTGCTTCCTGAGTGTCTTGATTAAATCGAAGAAAGTGGTGTCAAACCTCGGAAGAAGCACTCGTTGAGGTTGATCCGGGCGCCTTTCTTTTCTTGCTTAGGGTGGTTGTGGATCGCTTTGGTCGTGATGATGACATACTACCTAGCAAAATAAAAAAATCGTACTAAATATAATCCCGGTTCAAGATATTCGTATAGGCAACCAATAGCAATTCGAGATATCATCAACGGGAAATAAATTTTTGAACGAATTATTGAAATAATCATGAGAAAAATTTGCACTTAAAGTTATAGAATCAATATGGCAATTCATGCTTGAAAAAAACTATATACTTAATTCAGAATAAATGTAAAAACATGAGAAAATTATACTTAGAAAAGAAAAAAAATAAAAATTTAAATGACTACTATCTCTTATCACAATGATGGGTAAGATTATACTTAGAACTAAATCAAAGGTATAAACAAAATAATATAAATTTAAACAAATTGAAAGTGAGATAATAGAAGGAACCAAGGATGATGGTGGTGGTTTTCTGCAGAACACGGGCTGGGCACAGTGGTGGCGATGCGTTGTAGCACGAGCACGGAGGAAGTAGGGGCGTGGGGTTTATGTCGCACGACGATGTTGCGGGCGTGTGGATGATTTTTGTTTGGTATTGGATGGAAAAAGCGGTGGTGAAGAGATTTTTGGGTGAGGGTGTGGCTGGTCGTGTTAAACAGTCGAGTTTTAAAATTTATAAAATAATGATTGAACCTGTAGACTAACTATGACAACGATAGAGGCAAGCGCACCTATCAAACAGTAGTATAGTTTAGGCAAGAATATCTTATCGAACCCAAAGGAACCTAAAAGTACTACTACTCACTTTCTTTCTATTATTTAGCCTGAAATATTGAGTGATTGGTTTATGAAACTAATGAAAAACTACACTTAGATGCAAAGACAAAAGAATGAATTGGAGAAAGACTTTAGGAAAACTCAGTTGATGAAGACAATACCCTCAGGAAGAATCCACCTTTGACTTCTCTTATTATCTAACTTTTAATTCATATGACTTCTTTACTTAGCTTGATCTGTGAGACTCCTTAACCTATATTAAACCCTCTCTCGAGGCGAATAACGTCTAACCTTAGGTTAATTAGTGGAACTCTCGATCTCTTATAATAACCCCCTAAGGAAGCAGTAAATCGATCAATGGATTCCCATATTAGTTTCACCCTAATCCAGCAAAATCTCGTAACCCTATCTCTAGGCGTCCGATCAACTCCGCTCAATTATGCTAGATCTACTCTTAGGTAGGGTCTATTCCTCCTCCACCTAAGCACATCAGATTAAATTAAGCAACATAATTAAGAACAAACTAAGTACTTATCATATAATTTAAAAATCAAATAACAAAATCCATCATAGGTTTCATCCCCTTCAGGTATCTGAAGGGTTTAGTTCATAACAAAATAAGAAAACATCTCAAGAGAAAAGATAAAACAAAACATGAGAAATCCCTAAAACCTCCTGAAGGAATTGAAGAGGATATCCTCTGTCTTGAGTAGAACTCCGGCTTCTTAAGATGGATCAACTAGCTATCTTCGAGTAATTCCTTGAATAAAAGCTCTGGCAGAAAACTCTACCTAAAACTTTCCCTGTTTCGGCTTCTGCCAAACTCCCCTTTTTAGTTGCTATCTTGGGTGTTTATATAGGCTTTGAGATGCTTTACTTGGCTCCTAAGTATCCTAATTCAAGTAGAATTCCTCCTAGGATGTTTAAGTAGACTTAAAGAATGTGTTTTATTGCCTCCAAGCATCCAAATCCGAGTGAAATTGCTCTTTCCCGCGGTAGGGGCACGGCCATGGTACACGCCCTGCAAATCGTCTTCAGGCCGTGTCTCTATTCTGTTGATTGGGGTACGGCCGTGTAAATCATAGCATGGCCGTGTGAAGTAATTTAATGAGGAACAGCCGTGTGGCTTGAAGTCCAGGCCTTGTCGATTTCCTCGTTGGCCAAAATTGGCCCATTTTAAGCCCGTTTCTCGTTCTTTTCGTCCTCGGGTGCTTTCCTGAGTATAAACATGAAAAGAAAGGATTAAAAGCACATTTTTACATAAATCAATGGCTAAATCATCCAAAAGCATACTAAATATGGGGTTAAAATATGTTACTTTTACGGTTTATCAGTGGCCTAATTTTTAGAAGAGGGGGTTATAATTTGTTTTTAGGGTTAAATGGAGAGGGATTTCGATTAAGTTGTTTGAATAGCAGCAGGGGCACGGGCAGGTGCCACGGTCGTGTTGTTTTTTCAAGTGCACGTGTTTTTTGTGATTTTGAATTTTGGGGGCGACTAGTTTTATTTTAGCACGGTTGTGACACGGGCGTGTGTTACCCGTGTTCGATAAGTCAGTATGTCCCCACGGTTATGAAGCATGGTCGTGGGTAGCTCGTGCTTTGGAAGCTAGTTGATTGCAGAAATCAGAGCTTCAAAATTTATAAATAGAATGATCAAACCTGGAAACTAACTCTGACAACGACTTAAAGGCAAGTGTACCTATCGAACAGTAGTATAGCTTAGACAAGACCAGATTATCGAACCCAAAGGAACTAAAAGTACTAATACTAACTTTCTTATTATTATTTAGCCTAAAATATGGAGTGATTGGTTGATTTAATCTAGTTTAACGACTACTAAGCTAAAGACGCAAAGAGAAAAAGAACGAATTGGGAAATAAATTGAAGAAACTCAATTGATTACGATGATACCCTCAGGAAGAATCCACCTAGACTTCACTTGTTACTTATTACTGAATCATATGATTTTTTACTTAGCTTGATCCGTAGGACTACCTAACCTATATTAAACCCTCTCTCGAGGTGAATAACGTTTAACCCTAGGTTAATTAGTGGAACTCTCATTCGCTTATAATAACCCCCTAGAACAGCAGTAAATCGATCAATGGATTCCCATACTAGGTTTCACCCTAATCTGGCAAAATCTCGTAACCTTATCTCTAGGCGTTCGATCAACTCCGCTTAATTATGCTAGATCTACTCTTAAGTAGGGTCTATTCCTCCTCCACCTAAGCACATCAGATTTGGATTAAGCAACATAATTAAGAACAAACTAAGTATTTATAATATAATTCAGAAAATAATAACAAAATTCATCTAAGTTTCATCCCCTTCAGGTATTTGAAGGATTTAGTTCATAACTTTAAAATAAAACATCTCAAGATAAAAGATAAAGCAAAACATAAGAAATCCCTAAAACCCCCTGAAGGAATTGAAGGAGAGATCCGCTGTCTTTAGTAGAATTTCGGCTTCTTGAGATGGATCAACTGGCTATCTTCGAGTGATTCCCACAAATGTGATCCTTCTGGCTCGGCTCCTTGGCCTAGCTTACCACCCCCCCTTTTAGGATACACTTATGGTGTTTATATAGGCTCTTGGAATGCTTTACTTGGCCTCTAAGTGTCCTAATTTAAGTCTGCTTCTTACCCGGTATTTGAATAAGCTTTGGAAAGTGCTTATTTAGGTCTAGGTATCCAAATCCGAGTGAAATTGCTCTCTCCAGTAACAGGGGCACAACCATGGAACATGTTTGTGTATGTAACATCCTGAAATTGGGCCTAGTAGGATTAGGGCCCATTGGGCCTTGGGCGTAGGAATGTTTAAAATTATACGAACAAGAGAATGGCATTATTGCAAATTAGACTATTAGTTAAGTGAATTTGGAAGGTTACGAGGTTTCTATGAAGTCTCGGGTTTAATTGGGCCTTAGGAAAATTTGGTATTTTAGCACTTTAAGGAGATAGAGTAAGTGACCTTAAAGCATATGGAAATAATTGACTAAATAGCTAGCATAAAAGAGTTATTAGGAGAGAGGATATGGTGCCACTTGTAGCACCTTGAGGGAAGGAGTTCGAATCACTTTGTGTGCAATTTGACTTTTATTTTTGCTTCCCTTCCTTATGTGTCGGTCAAGGAATAAATATGGCAAGGGTGGACTTCATTATTTTGGTAAGGTGGCTAAAAGATTAAGGCAAGGTTGAAGTTGGGGAAAGGAATAATGAGAAATAGGTAAGTAAGGGGGACAAGGGGCTTATTTTGAGGATGGTGTTTTGGAAAGTTTGGGTAGCCAAACTCTTATCCTAGGGGGGATGAATGTGGATGGCTTGGGGCTAGGATGATAGCCAATTTGGTGCTTGATGTTTTGGTAAAAAAAAAAGTGATAGTTTTGGACAAAATATCAATACATCAATTGTTTCTTTTTCTCTCAAAACTCCCTCTCCTAGCCGATTATGATCATTGGTAATTGGTAAATTTTGGTTATTTTGGCCTATTCTTCATTGACAATTTGGTATCATTTTCTTTTCTTCCCAAACTTCTTTATCCTCTTTTTGCCGAATCCATGCAACCTTGAAGAGACTTATTCCATTTCTTTTCTTTGCCGAATGCATACAACTTGGAGACCATTTCTTTGTTCATTCATCATCCTTGAAAACTGAAACTAATCCATCATCTTTCTTCTTCTTTTCTTTTAGCAAAAATCCTTCAAGCATCACTTTCACTCTAATATTTTCACCATAGCCGAATCTTCCATCTTTCATTGATCTTCTTTCCATTCGAGTTATCATTCATCTCTTGAACAATCGGTAAGAACCCTTTCAATTCTTTTTATTTTCTTCTCTCTTTTGCCGAATCTAGATTATGGCTTGGAAAGGTCTTTTTGACCGGAATCATCATCTATTCTCTTTTAAACAAATCCCTTTCTTTTTGGTAGTGCTTTAAGTGGGAGACCGTGTATTGTTCTAGCCGAAGTCAAACGGTGGTAATTGGATCCAATATTGATAAGGTAAGGGGGTTCGTTTTTGGATTTTTCGTTATATCCCTATTTGGATTTGTTGCAAATCGGATTGAAGTTTCGACTAATCGACTATATGTTATAGGGACAAATCACTCGATATATTCTACATAGTGTAAGTGATTCAAGTGTAAGTGATACGAAATCTTTTTGAAATCCGAGGCTAACTTTTGGTTGGTATTGTTCTAGGTCAACGACGAGTGGTTCGTTAGGAAATCGAAATCAGGTGTGTAATCCCGTACCTTCTAAAAACATGTTTGAAATGGTGTGTAATCTCACATCTCTCTGAAATTTTGTATGATATGTTCTGTGATTTGGTCGAAATACCAAAGAAAACCAGAAATCTGCATCCGGGATCACTCGGGGCTCGTAGGTTCATAGTGGTAACCATACTTTTGTAATAAAACAGTTTTGGTCAGTGTCAGTGACATGATTTCGAAAAATCATGAAAAATAGGAGAAAGGAAATTAATAAGTGAATAAGATATCAAAGCAAAGCTTACTGTGTCTATTTTGATAAGAAGAAACGGAGAAGGAAAAGGAATTTTATATTCTGAGATATGTTAATTTCAGTGAGACTGGTTCTGAATGATTTCGTGGTTCCCTGATCTGTCTTAGAAAAATCGTATAAAATTGTAAAAAGTGAATTAGGAGATATAGTTCACACTTAAAGATTCCTTAGTGAGTCTATTTTCAATAGAAACAAGTGGGAATAACATATGAAAATTGTACAGTGAGATATTTGAATTTTGGGTAAGAGAGGTCAGAATTGTTGGACAGTGAAACAAGGGAAATTTTAAGGAATAAAATGTACTAAATGGTTAAGCCAAAAATTCTGGAAAAAATTTAGTAAGGAGATATATGAGTCTAGTTTCAAGGAAAATTTACGGATTTAGATTTCGAGATTCCTCACTCGAGTTATGGTCAATTTAGTCAGTATGATGCAGTGGACAGTTTAAAACTTTTATGCCCCAAATTAGTAGTTAAGCCTTGGTTACGAAATTACCATAATAACCTTAGAGGGTAAATTACTGAAATACCCTTAGTGGGTAAGATTACCGAATTACCCTTAGCGGGTATGATTGCCAAATTACGAAAATACCCTTATGGGCTGAATTATGGAAATGCCTCTATTGGGCCGATTTTTAAATGGGCTGAAATACGAAATTGCTTAATGGGTTGAATTGACATATTGATTTATTGGAAAAATATGATATTTGATATATAGGCCAAATGTGATATTTGATATATGGGCCAAATGTGATATGAGTTATAAGGGCCAAAATGTGATATGGGCCAGATTGTAAAAATTTTATAATGGGTCGTATGTTTGTAATAATTATATGAATGGATTGTTGTAATTGAATGTGCATATTATATACATGATTTGCATGGGTTGGGATATTTGACGAAGAGAAGTTCTAGTAGTTTTGCTACAAAATTCTGGTGGCTTGCCCACAAATTGATATATGGCTTAATGCCCAAATTGATATATGGCTTAATGCCCAGTTTGATATATGGCTTAATGCCCAGTTTAATATATGGCTTAATGCACAGTTTGGTGTGTTGGCGAGGTGGGTGACTAAAGCTCCCCACAGGTGTGTTGGTTGGTACGGGTGGTGTGTAGCGGATGGAAAACTAGGTTTGGTTTGGGAATTGCATATCACATGCATATTATATACATGTTATTATGTTATAATTGTAAATGGGCTTTGGCTCAATAAATGCTTAATTGGATTTTTGGCCTAGTGGACAATGGTAAGTAGGTTACACACTGATTTCTTGTAACTCACCTCTTTCTTTCTTAACCCTTGTAGGTAATGCTCAGTGCCGAGGACTTGGGGCCATGGATGACTCGGTGTAGGCCATACTTCAGAAATGGTTTTATTTGGACTTAGGTTTCTTACTTCGTTTACTTTATTACTTTACTATTTTGGGTTATGTGTTGTAATAAGGCCTCTGGATTATTTTATTTTGCTTTATATTTGACGTGTTTATATTTTACTCAAATTATTTTAAATGGGATTTTCTAAAATCATAATAAAGGTTTTCCGAAATTGATTAACAAATGAATTTCAAAATAAACTTTTACAAATATTTTTAATACGAAAATTTCTCTCGAACTATCAACGATATTTCCAAAAGTCACAGTTTTATAAAATTATTACTTTAAATTTAATCGATCAATCTTCGAGGTTAGTAGTATTTTATTAAATATCTCAAGTCAAACTTGATTTTCTTGATTTTAACAAATCAACATCTATTTTTGTACGAATAAAAAGGATCTAACATGTTTCTTTTATCTCATTTGACATGTTTTCTTTATACGTTATCGAAAAACTTTTTAGTGTGACACATCGGATTTGGGCATAACTTCTAGGCCAGGTTTGGGGTGTTATATGTTATGGTATCAGAGCTCAGTTGTAAAACTCGACCGTGGTTTGGGTTCAAAAGCGTTTTCTAAAGCTATTTAGAATTTTGATTTATAAATATATGTTCTAAAGGAAGTATGGCACCACGAGTATCCGGTGCCTAGTCAAGTAAGTGTTTGTTTTTATTTTATAATTTTTGTGATACAAAAATTCTACAAAGTAGAATACTCTAGAACTATTAGCTTTAGGAGTTGAAACTACAAAGACCGAGACTCTAGGATGCAGATTTGACTCTCAAAAATAACTTTTCTACTCATACTCCATAAAACATCGTTTAATAAACATCAAATAGCATAATGATTCATAAAACTCTTAATCAGATTATATCGACTTAGTGAACATGAGCGCTAGAAGACGCGGATGCGGTAGACGTAGACATGGTAGAGGCCGAGGTACTAGGGCTAGATCTTCGGCACCAAGGCATGTGCCCGAAAGGGAGGCGCAGACATCGTCAGTGGCTGAGACGGGATCTCATGATCGAATTGGGGTTGATGAGCTGACTCAGATAGTTAAAAAGGTATTGAAGGAGGTTAAGGAAATTAGTGAAGCACTTCGAGTTGGGTCTGTGGACTATAAGAAGAAAAGAGATCGTGGTTCTTTAGGGTAACAGTCTTGTTCTGTGAAGCGTGTCAAGGCACGTCCAAACTTTTCGGCTTAAGATTATTGCAGAAGGCATCATCCGGGAGAATGCTGGAGGAGGTTAGGGGCATGCTTGAGGTGCGGTCTAAGGAGCATCAGGTACGTAATCATAGAAACTCCTCTATGTGTATCGAAGTATGAGAAAGTCTGTGATCTGTTTAGATAATTTAATGTTTTGATTATTGTATGTATGTATGCATGGGATGGGATTGATTAATTTACGGAAGGGGACGAGGCGATTGGTGGCTTTGCCACATAGGTCACATAGTGATCGGTCTATATGACAGGCAGCATAGCTGTCAAATACTATAATGTATTATTGAGGTCACATAGCGATCGGTGGCTTTGCCACAAAGGTCACATAGTGATCGATATGGTGTATAGCGGATGGAGGGTTGATTGTAGAAATCCCCACGGTGTGAAGGTTGGTACGGGGGTGTGTAGAGGATGGACTCTTAGGATTAGGATGGGCCATGTTGCATGAAATATTTTGTTGCCATTGTGTATGGGCCAAGGCCTATAATGTGTTTGTGGGCCCAAGGCTTTAATGTGTTTTCGGGATTTACACACTGAGTCTTGGTGACTCACCCATTTATTTTCCCCAACTTTTCAGATGAGCAGTAGATCGTGGACATGAGAGCCGAGGCAGACTCGAGAGGCCATCAAGATTATTGTCTACATAGACTATTTTCAGATTTTCATTTGAATTTTAATTTTCGGGAATATTTTTGTAATAAGGCCTCCATTATATAGGTTTTCGATTTGTATTTTTTTTATGTTAAGTTTTTATAAACTTATGTTTTTTTTCCCTTAAAGTCTTAATTATAGAATGAAATGGTAAATGGGCTTTTCAAACACAAACAATGCGAACGCTTAAAGTTGTTTAAAAAATTTCACAATTTTTTGATTGACCGGCTATAATAAACTAAGATTTTCAAAACCCTTCAAGGCGAAGTTTTCAAGTTTCAACCCGTAGTATACCAAATCCGGTCATGACATATGGGCCGGGTTAGGGGTGTTACATTTTTGGTATCAGAGCCCAATTCAAAACTCGGGCTGTAAAATGGCTCCAATAGTGGTTTGTAAAAATGATGTAAGTTTGAGAAAAATGCAGTTAAGATATGGCCTTCGAGTCTACCGGGACCCGATCCACGCAGGTAAGTATTCTAACTCTTGATGTGGTGTGTATTGTTGGGCTTTAAAGGGACGTAGGCTAGTATGTTAGAATTGATGGACTTTAGGTTTAGTATAAACAATTCTCCAAATTCCATAAAACTTAATTTCTAATTAAACATGTCTGTGGACAAGTCACAGGGTTAGGGTGTGGTAACAGGCATACACATGTCTTGGATTGGATCTAGGAAGAGCCTGGTATTTAAGCAGCCCTAACGACTCACCTCCTCTTTGCTGGAATCCTACCAGGTGCATAGTTTTTGTTCACTCTAACCGAGAGGGCTTGTTGATGGGCCAAAACTTATAACTAAAACCCGGAAGGGACCAGCCACCCTATTTTTGTAAAATTATCCCTAGTTTTATAAATTTTTGAAATACCCTTGATTTGTGGAAACTTCTCAAAAATACCCTAGATTTGTAAAAATTACCAAAATTTGTAAAATTACCGAAATACCCCTGGTTGATAAAAATTATTGAAATACCCCTGGATTGCAAAATTACCCAAAATACCCCTATTTTGTAAAATTGCCAAGATACCCTATTTTGGAAAATTACGAAAATACCCCTGTAGGATAAAATTATGAAAATACCCCAGGTAGTGGAATGACGAAAATACCCCTAGGTGATGAATGTGAGTTCATGGACGCTGCTTGTATGTAGATGTGTGATGGATGGTGTATGCATGTGAATTCTAAAACTAGAAAATATAGACTTGAGAACTGAACTTTATAGATAGAATTCGAATTCAAAAGAACTATTATTAAAACTACTTTCTATAAGACTGTCTGTTATTAATCAGTGGAAGAAAGTATTAATCCATAAAACTTCTAATTAGATAAATCGCGAATGGTAGAATGAGCACGAGGGGACGTGGTGTGCGTGGCTGAGGTAGAGGTAGGATTGTTGTGTCAGAACCCGTAGGGTTTGGTCACGAGTCAGGAAATGAGGTACTAGTGCCACCAGCTGTGGAGGCAGAATTTCAAGATCAGACGGTATCTCAAGCTATGTTAAGGGCTTTGGAGAGAGTAGTTGGGGTAGGCATGGGCACAGGAGCCCAAAGTCTGTGTCGGAGCGATATAGAGCCAATGGGGCAGAGGTGTTTAAGGGAATTTTGGTGTAGCTCCTAGCACAGCAGAGTATTGGTTGGAAGCAATGGAGCGTATAATGGATGATCTTGACTTCACGGAAGAGGAGAAACTGAAGAGAGTGGTGTCTCTCCTCCGAGACGAAGCGTATCAATGGTGGCTTACAGTTAAGGACGGTACCGTAGTTGACCGTATCACCTGGGATTACTTCAGAATGACGTTCTAGAGTAAGTACATTGGAATGAGCTATGTGGATGCGCAGTGTAGAGCGTTCCTGAATCTGGTTCAGGGAAGTAGGTCAGTGGCGGCGTATGAAGCAAAATTCTTACGCCTTAATCATTATGCTCGGGGATAGTGGCCATAGAGCACGAGCAATGTGTTCGTTTTGAGGATGGCCTGAAGGATGATCTACGTGTGTTGATAGCTCCACAATGAGAGAGGGAATTTGCTATGCTTGAGGAGAAAGATAAGATAGCTGAGGAGGTGAAACGAACAAAAAAGCTGAATCGGGATAGAGATAGGGGTGAAGGTAAGAGAAATTTTGGATCATCAGGGACAACCGTGCGTACTCAAAAAAGGCCTAGATTGGATGGACCGAGATGGGCTGAGAGACCTGTTGTTGCTAGCCAAACACGAAGTGTGCTCGATGTGGTAAGTTCCACGTAGGTAAGTGTTGGGCAGGCAGTGGGAAGTTCTTTAGGTGTGGCTCTATGGATCATCAGATAAGAGACTGTCCTCGGCCACGGGATGAGGTAGGACCTACAGGGCAGGGAAATGCTCGGCCGGGTAGAAGAGGTCAGCAGTCGTAGAGGGGTCGTGGTCCAGCCAGAGGTGGTAACGGTTTTGGTCGAGGCCGAGGAGCACCAGGCCGAGGGGCAAGAAACACTGAGGTGAGGCAGTCGGGGTTAGTCTATGCTGCCAGATGTCGAGAAGAGGCTGATGCATTGATGTTATAACCGGTACATTTTTAATTTTTGGATTACCTTATACTGCATTGATTGATATTGGATTGACACACTCATATGTTGCTAGTAGTGTGTCTGGTACTTTAAGTTTAGATTCTAAAATTACCCTTAGGGCGATGATAGTAATTAGCCCATTAGGACAATCTGTGGTAGTAGATAAACTTTTCGAGAGGTACCTTTAGAAGTTCAGGGAATAGTTTTCCTAACGAATCTGATGGAATTACCGTTCGGGGAGTTCGACTTAATATTAGGCATGGACTGGCTGATGAAGTACCAAGCTAACTTAGATTGTGCAGCCAAGCGTATGGTGTTAAGAATCCTCGAGGGAGGTGAAGTGTTGGTGATAGGAGAAAGGGGGAATTGTCTATTGAATGTGGTGACTGCCCTAAGAGCGGAAAGGATGGTGAGAAAAGGATGCGAGGTAGTTTTAATGTTTGTAAGGGCATTGGAAGCCAAATACCTAACTATTGGGGACGTTAGGATAGTGAAGGAATTTCTTGATGTTTTTCCAGAAGAGCTTCCGAAATTACCTCTAGGATCGAGAAGTGGAATTTGGAATCGATCTTCTTTCGGGAACAGTGCCGGTATCTATTGCTCCTTATAGAATGGTGCCAAAGGAGTTGGTGGAATTGAAAGAACAAATCCAGGAGTTGTTGGATAGAGGGTTTATTCGACCAAGTGTGTCGCCTTGGGGAGCACCGGTGTTATTTGTTAAGGAGAAGGATGGTTCAATGCGTATGTGCATTGACTACCGTCAGCTGAGCAAGTTGATTATCAAGAACAAGTATCTGTTGCCAAGGATTGATGACTTGTTCGATCAACTGAAAGGGGCGTCAGTGTTCTCAAAGATAGATCTAAGGTTAGGATACCATCAGCTCAAGGTCAAGAAGGCGGATATTCATAAGACGGCTTTTATAACTCGCTATGGACATTACGAGTTCATGGTGATGCCATTTGGGTTGACTAAGGCACCAGCAACATTTATGGATATGATGAAGCGAGTGTTCTAACCCTACTTGGATTGCTTTGTCGTGGTATTTATTGATGACATCTTGGTTTAGTCAAGATCAGAAGAGGAGCACGATTCACATCTGCGAGTGGTTCTGCAGATTTTGAGGGAGAAGTAGCCAAAGTTAGCAAGTGCAAATTCTGGCTTAAGGAAGTTACTTTTCTAGGTCACGTTGTGTCAGTAGAGGGGATTAGGGTGGACCCTCAAAAAATAGAAGCGGTGTTGGATTGGAAGCCACCTAGATCTGTGGTGGAAATTCAGAGCTTTTTTGGCTTGGTCGGGTACTACAAAAGATTTGTTGAAGGGTTTTCTCTGATTGCAGCACCGTTGACTAAGTTGCTACGAAAAGGAGTTCTGTTCGTTTGGTCTGATAAGCAGTAGGAGAGTTTTGAGAAGTTAAAGAGGATTTTGACGGAGGCTCCGGTGTTGATTCAGCCAGAGGCTGGGAAGGAGTTCATAATTTACTGTGATGCTTCACACACGGGATTAGGATGTGTGTTGATGCAAGATGGAAAGGTTGTTGCATATGCATCTCGGCAGTTAAAATCGCACTAGTCGAATTATCCCACCCATGATTTGGAATTGGCGGCGGTAGTGTTTGCCTTGAAAATTTGGAGGCATTATTTGTACGGGGATAAATCTATCATTTATACGGATCATAAGAGTTTAAAGTACCTTTTGACTCAGAAGGAGTTGAATCTAAGGCAGAGGAGGTGGATCGAGTTGTTAAAGGATTATGACTGCTCGATCGAGTATCATCCGGGTAAGGCTAATGTGGTGGCAGATGCCTTAAGTCGTAAGGTGATCACTGACTTGAGAGCAATGTTTGCTCACCTTAGCTTACATGATGATGGGAGTTTATTGGCTGAATTTCAAGTGAAACCCTCTTGGGTCAGTCAAGTTAAGGAGAAGCAGTAGACTGATGAGTTGCTAAAGGAGAAGTTTCTGGTAGGAGCAAGTGATGAATCAACAGAATTTAGTGTGAATGAGGAAGGGCTATCATGTTTCCAAGGGAGAGTGTGTATGTCGAAGGATCCTGAATTGAGGCATAGGATTCTGCAAGAAGCGCATGGTAGTCCATACACTATGCACCCCGAGGGAGCAAGATGTATCGAGATTTGTGAGACCAATTCTGGTGGCCAGGCTTGAAGCGTGAGGTAACTGAGTTTGTGAGTAGGTGTTTAACCTACTAGCAGGTTAAGGCAGAACATTAGTTACCATCAGGGTTGTTGCAACCAGTGAAGATTCCACAGTGGAAGTGAGAAAGGATCAAAATGGACTTTGTAACATCCTGAATTTTTGGGCCTATGCGTTTAGCGTGTGTATATGTTTAAAGTGTTAATTTAACTGTTAAGGGTCAAAATTGAGCTCAGGCTTAGGCAGAGGCCTTGATTAAAATTTTCTGTTTGGGCATTATAGGACTTAAAAAGTAGTACCTGTGTTTAAAATATCAAAATGGGCTTGTGGCCCAAAGGTCGATAACACCACTTAGGGAACAAGGAGGTGACACCACACCGTGGGAGTTAGGGGCCCAAATTTAAGTTTCAATGAGCCCAATTCCTTGGATTCAAGTTAGCTAATTTTTGGCATTAGGGTTAGGTGGAGTGGACGGCTACAAGGCTCAAAAATAGGAGGATTTATTTGAATGGGATAATGTAGATAATATAGTTTATAATATGGAAGATTAAAGGAGAAAAATTAGGAGCTATCTGCTGAGAGTAGAGTTGGCCAAAATTCAATCACCTAGAGGAGTAAAGAAATCGGTTTCTAATAGCCATAAGGGTGCCAAATTTTCTATAAATAAGGGGAATAGCTCATCAATTTCGGCATTTGAACCCTACTTTTTCTTCATTCTTTGTGCCGAAATTCTCAGTCTCCCCCTCCACAATTTCTGTCAACATTCTTTCAAAAAGCCGAAAATTACCACCTCCTTCACCCTTTCTTCTTTCTTTGAAATTTCTTGTTAGCCGAATCTTTTGATCTCCATTGTTATTCTTCTCTCATGCACTAAAATTCGAAACTACACTCTTGTTTGTTCTTGTAGCCGAAATCTTCCTCTTGTTCATCATTTTCGGGATTTTCTTAAAAGCTGAAATTCTTAGATCTCTAATCTTATACGCTTCGATCTTCTGCTGTGATTTCCGAATCTTCCTACAAGGGGTAGCCAAAACCATTTGTAAAGGTAAGTGTCGATTCGTGAGATTTCAATCTTTTTCTAGCTTTTAGAGACCTTAGCCAAATGGCTATATGGTTAACTAATCGGGTGTTTTCTCTTATTTGCGGCATTCTGGGATTTGAAGGGGGTCTAATCGCTTAGATTTCTAAGCTAGAGTTCAGTAGCACTTGGATCGAATTACTTTCAGGATTTTAAGGTAAGGAGATCAGTTAATTTAAATGTATGAATCGAGTAAAGCACTAACCTTGGCCGAATATAAGAGAGGCCTTATCCTTGTATTCCTCTGGCTTTTAAGCAAGGTTGTAGACAAAGGGCAGTAGATCAGATTAGCGAGGGTATCGACATAGAGAGTAGTATTATGCGTTATCAGGTGTGTAACTTTTCACACTATTAGATTGTCTGTTAATATGTGTTAATAAATATGCTTATATAATGTTAAATGCTGAAATCCCAGCATAACGTTTGAAACCCAAGGAGGGTAAAAGTGAATCACCAGGTTAGTGATCTTTGTCATTCTTCAGTGAATGTTCCTGTTAAGATGATATGTTTTATAAGTATGCCGATTTCTGTGATTGCACGTGGTTGGGTTTGATGAAAGGGGAAGTGTTCTATGTAGTGGCTTTTGCCATGATCTATTGTAGTGGCTTTTGCCATGATCTGTTCTAGTGGCTATTGCCATGATCTGATGATGAGCAGCATGACTGCCATCGATGGTGTGTAGCGGTGTGGGTTGATTGTAGAAATCCCCAATGGTGTGATTGGCAAGTAAGGGTGGTGTGTAACGGATGGAAACCTAGACTTGGGTTGGGTTTTTACATATATTTTATTATATGATATCTGTTATTCTAATTTGTGGGGCTAAGGCCCAATCTGATGGTGCACGAGGGTTGCACATTGAATCTCGCAACTCAACCTATTATTTAATATTTTTTTAGTTAGCACCTAGTGCATCGAATCGGGCTGGAGAGGAGCGCAAGGTGGCCATGCAAAAGAACATTTGGATTCAGCAAAAGGCTTTAGTTTATTATTTTATATCTTTATTTAATAGGTTTTAAATTTCAATGTAATAAGGCCACGAAGTCATTAGCTTTATATTTGGTTCAGTTTTAATTTTGGGCTTTTATTATTATTATCAGACATTTTAAGTTTACATTTTTTTCCTAAGGCATGTATTTAAGTTTCGGTTTTTAATTCATAAAAACATCTCATAGAATTTATAGCTTATCTAAATTAACAACCTATTAATTTTTCCCAAATAAAAGGTTAAACTCAAGGAAAATATTTTCCAAAAATGCGACATGTTTTATTAAATTTTATTAGTGACATACCAGATTCGGTCGTGGTGTTTGGGCCGGGTTTGGGGTATTACAAATTTGTGTCAAAGCCCAGATCAAAACTCAGCTTTGGGGGTTTTTGGGCTTAAAACATTTTCTAAAGATGGGTTTTAGAAACATGCATGTTTATAAATAGTACAGGGTTGTTTTCTCGGCATGGCACTTGCGCCTTCGGCCCAAGTCTGCCAGGTAAGTATTCTGAACTCACTATGTGATATATATATATCTGTATGTGGGCTTTATGGGCTTTAAGGGACGTAGACTATCTTAGCTAGACCTTGATGGACTTTAGGCCTAGTTTAAACAACTTTATAAATTTCATAAGACTTAATTTATCCAAACAAATCCTATGAACTAGCCGCTGAGTTAGGGTGTGGCAACAGGCATACGCATGTCTAGGATTGGATTCATGGAGAGCTTGGTATTTAAGCAGTCCTAGTGACTCACCTCCTCTTCACTGGAATCCTACCTGGTGCGTAGTAAGTATTCACCTTAGCCATGTTACGGTGTGGGAACATGCAGACGCATGTCTAGGAGTGGATACAGGGAGGGCTTGGTATTTAAGCAGTCCTAGTGACTCACCTCCTCTTCGCTGGAATTCTACCTAGTGCGTAGTGACCGTTCACCCAAACCATGAGGACGTGTTGATAGGCCAAAACTCATAATTAAAACCCGAAAGGGACCAGCCACCCTATTTTGTAAAATCCTAAAATAAACCCTAGTTTTTAAATTACCAAATTACCCTTGACTCGTAAAAACTTCCCTGGTTTTGGAAAATAACCAAGGTACCCCTGATTGTAAAATGCCTAAAACACCTCTAATTTACAAAATTACCGTAATACCCTCAGATTATAAAATTACCGAAATAACCCCAGATTGCAAAATTACCAAAATACCCTTATTTCACAAAATCACCGAAAACCTTATTTTGGAAAATTACAAAAATACCCTTGTAGGTTAAAATTACGAAAATACCCACAGGTAGTGAAATGACGAAAATACCCTAGGTGATGAGCGTGGGTTTGTGAATGCCTCAGTATCTTGATTGTGAATGTATGAGATTCTCGAATTAGAGTAGTAGACTTGAGACCAATTACGAGACATGTTACTGAATTCAAAAGCACCACTCTTAAAGCTACTGTTCATAAGACTGTTCATGGTTAATCAGTGGAAGAAAAACTAATAAAGCATAAAATTTCTAATCAGATAAATGTCGATCAAAATAATGAGTACAAGGGGTCGAGGACGTCCGTCGCGTGGTCGCGGTAGGGGTAGGATGACCGTGTCCGAACCAGTAGGGTCTAACCACGGGTCAAGAAATAAGATGCCAGATCTGCTAGCTGTGGAGGGGGAATTTCAGGACCAAACGGGTGGAGATGATGCAGTGTCTCAGGCAATGTTGCGGGTCCTTGAAAGAGTGGCTGGAGTAGGCATAGGTTTAAGAGCTCGGAAGTCTGTGTCCGAACGACTCCGAGCCAACGGAGCGGAGATGTTTAGGGGAGTTTCTAGTGTGGCCCCTAACACAGCTGAGTATTGGTTAGAGGCAACTGAGCACATAATGGATGACCTTGACTTCACTGTGGAGGAGAAGTTGAAGGGGGTCGTGTCTCTTCTTTGAGACGAGGCCTACCAGTGGTGGCTCACGGTGAAGGAGGGTACTTCCACAGACCGCATTGATTGGGACTTCTTTAAGGAGTCGTTTCAAGGAAGGTACATCAGGGCTAGTAATGTGAATGCACAGAGAAAGACATTCCTGATCTTGGTACAGGGAAGTAAGTCTGTATCTGAATACGAGGCAGAGTTTCTGTGGTTGAGCCATTACGCTCGGGGGATTGTGGCGATTGACTATGAGCATTGCGTACAATTCAAGGATGTATTAAGAGATGGGCTGACGGTATTAGTAGCACCACAGCGAGAAAGGGACTTTGCGGTTTTGGTTGAGAAAGCTAAGATGTCTGAGGAGGTTAAGCAAACTGAGAAACAGAACAAGGATGAGGATAGGAATAGGAATAAGAGGAATTTTGGGTCGTCGAAATCATCTGGGAATTTTCAGAAAAGGCCTAGGTTTGATGGGCCAGCTCGTGCTCCGACGAGTCAGAATTGGTCATGCCCTTCATGAGTGAAGGTGCATTGTGGGGAGTGCAAATGGAGAACCAGTGGATGCTCTAGGTGTGGATCCATGGAGCATATGATTAAGGACTGTCCACAGGTGGAGCAGGCACAGCCCGTAGGACGAGGTTCTGATTAGGTTAGGAAAAGTGGTCAGCAACCACCAAATGGCCGTGGACAAGCTAGGGGCGATGTTGGTAATGAACGCGGTCATGGAGCATCAGGTAGAGGTGCAGGTTATGCTGAGGCGAGGCAGCCAGCTTTGGTCTATGTAGCACATTGCCAAGTGGATGGAGATGCTCCAGATGCGAATAATGGTGCGTATCTTACCATAGTATACTAAGTGTTTATTTTGGCTTTAGAATTAGAGTGCGCAGCGAAAGCATAGTGGTGAGACTTAGGTAGTATAATAACTAGTTAATTGGAAATTTCGAGGACAAAATTTCTTTAAGGAGGGTAGAATTGTAACATCCTAAATTTTTGGGCCTATGCATTTAGTGTTTGTATATGTTTAAAGTGTTAATTTAACTGTTAAGGGTCTAAATTAGGCTCAGGCTTAGGCAGAGGCCTTGATCAAATTTTTTTGTTTGGGCATTATAGGACTTAAAAGGTAGTACATGTGTTTAAAATATCAAAATGGGCTTGTGGCCTAGTGGTTAGTAGCGCCACTTAGGGAACAAGGAGGTGACGCTACACCCTGGAGTTGGGGCCCAAATTTAAGTTTCAAGGAGCCCAATTCCTTGGATTCAAGTTAGCTAATTTTTGGCATTAGGGTTAGGTGGAGTGGACGGCTACAAGGCTCAAAAATAGGAGGATTTATGTAAATGGGATAATGTAGATAATATAGTTGATAATATGGAAGATAAAAGGAGAAAAATTAGGAGCTATCTGTTGAGAGCAGAGGTGGCCGAAATTCCATCACCTAGAGGAGTAAAGAAATCGGTTTCTAATAGCAATAGGGGGTGCCAAATTTTCTATAAATAGGGGGAATAGCTCATCAATTTCAACATTTGAACCCTATTTTTTCTTCATTCTTTGTGCTGAAATTCTCAGTCTCTCCCTCCACAATTTCTGTTAACTTTCTTTCAAAAAGCCAAAAATCACCACCTCCTTCACCCTTTCTTCTTTCTTTGAAATTTCCTGTTAGCCGAATCTTCTGATCTCCATTGTTATTCTTCTCCTATTCACTAAAAGCTGAAACTACACTTGTTTGTTCTTGTAGCTGAAATCGTCCTCTTGTTTATCATTTTCGGGATTTTCTTAAAAGCCAAAATTCTTAGATCTCTAATCTTCTACGCTTCGGTCTTGCGAATCTTCCTGCAAGGGGTAGCCAAAACCATTTGTAAAGGTAAGTGTCGATTTGTGAGATTTTAATCTTTTTTTGGCTTTTAGAGATCTTAGCTGAATGGCTATATGGTTAACTAATCAGGTGTTTTCTCTCATTTGCGGCATTCTGGGATTTGAAGGGGGTCCAATCGCTTAGATTTCTAAGCCAGAGTCCAGTAGCACTTGGATCGAATTACTTTCGAGATTTTAAGGTAAGGAGATCTGTTAATTTAAATGTATGAATCGAGTAAAGCACTAACCTTGGCCGACTATAGGAGGCCTTATCCTTCATTCTTCCGCTTTTGAGCAAGGTTGTAGACAAAGGCGATGGTCAGTTAGCAAGGGTATCGACATAGAGAGTAGTACTACGCGTTATCGGTGTGTAACTTTTCACACCATTAGATTGTCTGTTAATATGTGTTAATAAATATGCTTATATTCTGTTAAATGCCGAAATCCCAGCATAACGTTTGAAACCCGAGGAGGGTAAAAGTGAATCACCAGGTTAGTGATCTTTGTCATTCTTCAGTGAATGTTCCTGTTAAGATGATATGTTTTATAAGTATGCCGATTTCTGTGATTGCACGGGGTTGGGTTTGATGAAAGGGAAGTGTTCTATGTAGTGGCTTTTGCCATGATCTGTTGTAGTGGCTTTTTCCATGATCTGTTGTAGTGGCTATTGTCATGATCTGATGATGAGCAGCATGACTGCCATCGACGGTGTGTAGTGATGTGGGTTGATTGTAGAAATCCCCAATGGTGTGATTGGTAGGTAAGGGTGGTGTGTAGCGGATGGAAACCTAGGATTGGGTTAGGTTTTTGCATATATTTTATTATATGATATCTGTTATTATGATTTGTGGGGCTAAGGCCCAATATGATGGTGCACGAGGGTTGCACACTGAGTCTCGCGACTCAACCTATTATTTAATATTTTTTTCAGGTAGCACCTAGTGCATCAGACCGGGCTAGAGAGGAGCGCAAGGTGGCCATGCAAAAGAACATTTGGATTCAGCAAAAGACTTTAGTTTATTATTTTCTATCTTTATTTAATGGGTTTTAAATTTCAATGTAATAAGGCCACGGGTTGTTAGCTTTATATTTCGGTTCAGTTTTAATTTTGCGCTTTTATTATTATTATCAAACATTTTAAGTTTACATTTTTTTTCTAAAACATGTATTTAAGTTTCGGTTTTTAATTCATAAAAACATCTCATAGAATTTATAGCTTATCTAAATTAACAACCTACTAACTTTTCCCGAATAAAAGGTTAAACTCAAGGAAAATATTTTCCAAAAATGCGACATATTTTATTAAATTTTCTTAGTGACATACTAGATTCTGTTGTGGTGTTTGGGCCAGGTTTGGGTTGTTTTACAGACTTTGTCAATGGGCTACCTCTCACGCCTACTAAAAAAGATTCGGTCTGGGTGATTGTAGATCGCTTGATAAATCTGCTCATTTCATACCAGTATGAGTCGATTACTTTTATAGAAATTGGCTAAGCTATACATAGTGGAGGTAGTAAGTTTGCATGGAGTACCAATATCGATCATATCAAATAGGAACCCTAGGTTCACGTTGCTATTTTGGAAGGCGTTGCATCAAGCGTGGGTACGAAGTTGGATTTTAGTACGGCGTTCCATCCTCAGACCGATGGATAGTCTGAGCGGGTGATTAAGATCTTGGAGGGCATGTTAAGGGGTTGTCTCATTGATTTCAGGGGTAGTTGGGAGGAGTTTTTGCCATTGGCAGAGTTTGCGTACAACAACAGCTACTAGGCTAGTATTCAGATGGCGCCCTATGTAGCGTTGTACGGACAGAAGTGTCGTACTCCTACTTGTTGGACAGAACTAGGGGAACATCAGATTTTGGGTCCGGACTTGGTCACCGAGACAAAGGAAAAGGTTGAGATAATTCGCGCTCGACTAAAGGAAGCCTCGAGCAGACAAAAGTCCTATGTTGATTTGAAGCATAAGGACATAGAGTTTGCTGTGGGAGACAAGGTATTTCTAATGATGTCACAGTGGAAAAAGGTGTTAAGATTTGGATGGAAAGGTAAATTAAGTCCCAGATTGATCAGACCTTATCGGGTGTTTAAACGAGTGGGACCGCTAGCCTATCAGCTGGAGCTACCTGCTGAGTTGAATCAGATCCACGATCTATTTCATGTCTCTATGTTAAGACGTTATCGTTCGGATCCGTCTCATGCAGTGCCTGTGGAAGAAGTCGAAGTAAGACCTGACCTATCCTTTGAGGAAGAACCAGTAGAGATCTTGGATCGTGATGTCAAAATGTTGCGAAGGAAAACGGTTCCATTGATTAAGGTTCTGTGGTAGAATCACGGCTCTGAGGAGGCTACGTAAGAACCAGAGGAAGCAATGCGGTAGCAGTACCCCCATCTGTTCTGACCAGGTAATTTCGAGGCCAAAATTTCTTTAAGGGGTAGAACTGTAACATCCTGAATTAATGGGCCTATGCGTTTAGTGGGTGGATATGTTTAATGTGTTAATTTGAGTGTTAAGGGTTTAAATTGGGCCCAGGATTGGGCCGAAGCCTTGGTTAAAATTCCTGTTTGGGTACCATCGATTTAAAAGATATTATCGGTGCTTTAGGTTGTAAAATGGGCTTGTGGCCCAGTAGTATGTGGTGTTGCAGAGGAGTTATAGGTTGGCGCCAATAACAGGAGGTGAGGCCCAAGGTTTGCCGCAAGGAGCCCATGTGTTTGGGCCATTTTTCGGCACTTAAAAGGAGCAAGGAGGGGGACGGCAATGATGCTTAATTTTAGGAGGGATTTAATGATTAGAATAATGTGGATATTGTGCTAATAATTGTAAGGAGAGGTGGTGTTTTTTAGGCCTCTTCTAAAGGTATGAATAGATTAAGATAAAGGAGAAAAGATAGGAGCTATCTGCTGAGAGCAGTGTTGGCCGAAATTCCATCTCCTAGAGGGGGAAAGAAATCGATTTCTTTATGGCAAAGGGGGTGCCAAAATTTACCCTATTATTTGATTAATTGCTAGTTATCAGGAAGGGCACTTTCGGGTTTTGATAAGTGCCAAAATTCTCTATGAATAGGGGTGGTATCTCTTCAATTTCGGCATTTGAACCCTATTCTTTTCCTCATTCTCTATTTTGAAACTCTCAGTCATTCACTGCAATTTCTTTTCTTTTGAATTCTTCAAAAGCCGAAACCTCTCACTTCACTTTCTTTTTCCATTCTTTTCCTCTTGTATCGATTTCTCCATAAAACTGAAATCTCTAAGCCTATTCTCTCATCTTTACTTTCATTCAAAAGCTGAAACTCTGAACTTTCTTCTCATCTCTATAGTCGAATACCTCCTATTCTCTTTTGTCAATTTCTCCACTAAAAGCTGAATCCGCATAGATTTCTTCCTATCATCTTCTCTCTTTTTGATCTTCTCAAAAGCCAAAAATTCTTTGGGAGTTGTCGAATTCTCTGTTAAGATAGGTGCCGATCTCTTCTGTTCTTTTTTTTACTTTTGATTTTTAGAGGCCAAAGCCGAAAGGCTTATAGGCGTGGTAAGGTTATCTTTTGAATAACGATTAGATTGTTCTTGTGTTCACATCATGAGGTGACACCTCGAGAAATTGGAGTAAATCAAATTATCTAGATTCTGAAAGCCAGAATCTGTTAGTCTTTAAGTATCCTATCTATTTTGGGATTTCAAGGTAAGGGGTTTTCATTTGATTTTCGTTAGATTCGTTATCGTACTTAAGATCTTAATCATACAATATGGTTTAACAACCCTATTTCGTTATAGTAGTTCTAACAAGGACTTTGATGGAATCAAATATGGATCAGGCAAAGGAGAGGATCGGGTCCGTAAACCCAATCTCTAAGTTTAAGAAACGAGCGGTGTCTGCTGTTTGAGATTGGCCACTGGGTTGTCGACCGACTTCTGAACAGCATCTTAGGCAGATAGCAGTTGTATCGACTTCTGACAGTGTTGACATAGAGAGTGTCATCTTAACGGTAACCAGGTGTGTAGATCTCTATCACACTCATTAATCTATATTATATGTATGTTGTGTGCTAAAACCCGAAAAGAGAGGCTGTATGAACAGTCGTATGCTGAGAAAGGGTAGGTAATGGATGCCAGGTACGTAATCATAGAAACTCCTCTATGTGTATCGAAGTATGAGAAAGTCTATGATCTGTTTAGATAATTTAATGTTTCGATTATTGTATGTATGTATGCATGGGATGGGATTGATTGATTTACGGAAGGGGAGCAGGTCACGAGGCGATCGGTGGCTTTGCCACATAGGTCACATAGTGATCGGTCTATATGACAGGCAGCATAGCTATCGAATACTATAATGTATTACTGAGGTCGCATAGCAATCGGTGGCTTTGCCACAAAGGTCACATAGTGACCGATATGGTGTGTAGCGGATGGAGGGTTGATTGTAGAAATTCCCACGGTGTGAAGGTTGCTATGAGGGTGTGTAGAGGATGGACTCTTAGGATTGGGATGGGCCATGTTGCATGAAATATTCTGTTGCCATTGTGTATGGGCCAAGGCCCATAATGTGTTTATGGACCCAAGTCTTTTATGTGTTTTCGGGATTTGCACACTGAGTCTTGTGACTCACCCATTTATTTTCCCCAACTTTTTAGATGAACAGTAGATCGTGGACATGGGTGCTGAGGCGGACTCAAGGGGCCATCAAGATTATTGTCTACATAGACTGTTTTTGAATTTTCATTTGAATTTTAATTTTCAGGAATATTTTTGTAATAAGGCCTCCATTACATAGGTTTTCGATTTGTTTTTTTTATGTTAAGCTTTTATAAACCTATGTTCTTTTTTCCCTTAAAGTCTTAATTATAAAATGAAATGATAAATGGGCTTTTCAAACACAAACAATGCGAATGCTTAAAGTTGTTTCAAAAATTTCACAATTATTTGATTGACTGGCTATAATAAACTAAGATTTTCAAAACCCTTCAAGGGGAAGTTTTCAAGCTTCAACCCGTAGCATACCAGATCCGGTCATGATGTATGGGCCGGGTTTGGGGTGTTACAACCTGTGAGAGGTAGATCTTCAAAGAATGTAAGAAATGCCGGTGGTAGTCAGAGGTGCACGAGAGACACTGTGGTAAGATGTGAAGCTAGAGCGCCTGCCAGAGCATATACTATCCGAGCTCGTGAAGAAGCTTCGTCACCTGATGTTATAACGGGTACTTTTACTCTTTATGATACTTCTGTGATAGCTTTAATAGACCCTGGTTCTATGCATTCGTACATATACATGAATTTAGTATATGGTAAGACTTTGCTTGTAAAGTCTACTGAATTTGCTATGAAAGTATCGAACCCTTTGGTAAAAGTGCCCTTGTCGACAAAGTATGCAAGAACTGTCCATTAATGTTTCGAGATATCTGTTTTCTTACTGATCTGATACTCTTGCCATTTGATGAATTCGATATTATTCTGGGTATGGATTAGTTGTTTATGCATGATGCTGTTGTAAACTGTAAAAGAAAGACTATAGATTTACGAGGTCCGAATGATGAGACTGTACGGATTTAGTCTAGTGATTTAAATGGATTGCCTGCTGTGATATCCATTTTGAAAGCTCAGAGTTATGTGAAAAAAGGGGTATGAATCATATTTTGCTTATGTGATTGATTCAAAAGTATCCGAGAAGAAAGTTGAATCAGTAGCCATTGTTTGTGGTTTTTTTTATATGTTTCCTGAAGAGTTACTGGGTTTACCTCTGATTCGTGAAGTTGAATTTGGTATTAAATTGTTGCCTGGTATGACACCTATTTTGATAGCTCAATATAGAATGGCCCCAACAGAGTTGAAAGAGTCAAAGTCACAGCTACAAGAATTGACTGATAGAGGGTCTGCTAGACCGAGTTTTTCTCCTTGGGGTGCTCCTGTTCTGTTTGTGAAAAAGAAAGATGGCACGATGAGAATGTGTATCGATTACCGTCAGTTGAATAAGATGACTATAAAGAACAAATATTTGTTGCCTAGAATTGATGATTTGTTTGATCAGTTAAAAGGAGCTACTGTGTTTTCCAAGATTGATTTGAGATCGGGATACTACCAATTGAGAGTTAAAGATTCAGACATTCTGAAAATTACTTTTCAAACGAGGTACGGGTATTATGAGTTTTTAGTTATGCCATTTGTACTAACCAATGCTCCTATTATTTTTATGGATCTGATGAATAGAATTTTCAGACCGTATTTAGATCAGTTTGTTGTAGTTTTCATAGATGACATATTGATTTATTCTCGAAGTGAAAATGAGCATGTTGAACACTTGAGGGTTGTGTTGCAAACTCTGCGAGAAAAGCAATTGTACGCAAAATTCAGCAAATGTGAATTCTGGTTGCATGAGGTTAGCTTTCTGGGACACATTGTGTCAGCTTCTGGAATCCGAGTAGACCCAAGCAAGATTTCTGCTATTTTGAATTGGAAACCTCCGCAAAATGTATTTGAAGTCTAAAGTTTTTGGGGTTAGCTAGTTATTACTGTAGATTTGTAAAAGGCTTTTCGACAATAGCTACTCCGTTGAAAAGATTACTTCAGAAAGATGTTAGATTTGAATGGTCTGATAAATGTCAAAGAAGATGGTTAGAACTGTTAAAAGATTATGAGCTGGTGATAGATTATCATCCGGGGAAAGCAAATGTAGTTGCTGATGTGTTGAGTAGAAAGTCATTGTTTGCACTACATGCGTTGAATGCTCAGTTAGATTTGTCTGATGATAGTTTTGTAATAGCTGAATTGAGAGCGAAACCGTTATTTGTACAGCAAATATGTGATGCTCAGAAGGTTGATAATGAATTGTTGTTGAAACAAGCTCAGTGTGAATTGAATTCTGAATCTGAATTTTGAGTTGTTGATGATTGTTTGAGATTCTAAGATCGAATCTGTGTTCCAAGAAATTCGGAGCTGATTCAATTGATTTTGAATGAAGCACATAACGATTATTTATCTCGCCCATCCGGAAGTACAAAGATGTATCATGATTTGAAGCAACACTATTGGTGGTCTGGCATGAAATTCAAAATGCTTAGTTTGTCAGCAACTGAAAGCAGAACATCAAGTTCCGTCTGGGTTGTTACAGTCAATTCTGATTCCGAAATGGAAATGGGATAGAGTGACAATAGATTTTGTTTCTGGATTGCCTCTGACTCTGAGAAAGAAAGATGTGATTTGGGTCGTAGTTGATCGATTGATGAAATCTGCCTATTTTATTCCGGTAAGATCTGATTTCTCACTGAAGAGATTAGCTGACTTTATATTTCTGAAATTGTGAGATTGCACGGGGTGCCATTATCTATTGTGTCAGATAGGGATTCGAGATTCACATCGCGATTCTGAAAGAAATTGTAAGACGCTTTGGGTGCGAAATTGCATTTCAATATAGCTTTTCATCCGCAAATGGATGGTCAATCCGAGCAAATTATTCAGATTCTCGAAGATATGTTAAAATGTTGTGTACTTGAGTTTAATGGGCCGTGGGAACAATACCTGCCGTTGGTCGAATTTGCGTATAACAATAGTTTTCAGATGAGCATTAAAATGGCACCATATGAAGCTTTGTATGAACGTAAATGTCGTACACCTTTATATTGGACTGAACTCAGTGAGAATAAGTTACACGGGGTCAATTTGATAAAAGATACCGAACAGAAAGTGAAACTGATCTGAGATTATTTTAAAGCAGCATCTGATCGTCAGAAGTCATATGCAGACTTAAAACGAAAGGATATAGAATTTGAGATCGGTGATAAAGTATTTTTGAAAGTGTCTCCATGGAAGAAAGTGCTCCGATTAGGACGTAAAGGCAAGTTAAGTCTGAGATTCATCGGACGTATGAGATCATTGAACGTGTTGGGCTTGTTGTATATAGATTAAAGTTACCCTCTGAACTACAAAAGATTCACGATGTATTTCACGTTTCGATGCTCCATAGATATCGGTCTGATTTGTCACATGTGATTGCCCCATCTGAAATTGAAATCTGATCTGAAATGACATACGAAGAGGAACCGATCCGTATCTTAGCTTGTGAAGTGAAAGAGTTAAGAAACAAGAAAATTCTATTAGTGAAAGTATTATGGAATTGTCATGGTATAAAAGAGGCTACGTGGGAGCCTGAAGATTCAATGAGACAACAATATCTGAAATTATTTAACGATAAGACTTTCAGGGACGAAAATCCCTAAGGGGGAGAATTATAACATTCTGGTTTATACCCTAGTCAGAATAGTGGTTTCGGGACCACAAATCTGAATCTGTATAATATTTTAATATTATATTCTGTACCGTTGATATGTGAATTAGCATGTGGTAAATTTTCGTAAGCGAATTTGTCTGTTTGCGTGTTTAATTTGACGAAAGAATGAAAATTGCATTAAAGGTGAAAGTTGTTTGCTAATTGTTAAAGTACTAATGTGATGTGGCTTTGTTAATATAGAGGCCTAATGTTGTTATTATACCACTTTATAGCTGGTGATGAATTAAATACTAATATACCCTTATTACATGTTTGTTTTATTTATTAATTGGATGGGTATTTTAGTAAAAAGATTATTATTATATGTTTTAATGAAATAAACATGAAAGGTGGCCATTTCTATCCACCCACCACCGAAATTCATAAAGAAAAGAAAGGGTTTGAACTCTTCAAACATTCGGCAAAGTTTGATCCAAATTTAAGGTATGTTTCGCTTCGATTTTTGATAATTTCTACGTTTTCGCAATCGTTGCTTCGAATGCTTCAAAACCCATGCTTCAATTTTGAAGATTGATGATGTTTGTGAAATGAGACTTTGATGAACTCATGTGATTTGTGATGTTTAATAGTGAAATATGAAAGATATGTGTTTGATGAACATGTTTTGTTCTTGAAGTTTTGATGAATTTAGCTAATTAGGGCTAAATTGAGAAAATGGCAAATTGAAAGACTAAATTGCAAATTTGATGAAATATTTTGGTTTATATAGTCCCTAGAGAGGTTCGGCCAAGCATGTATATGTATGGATTTTGTGAATTAGATGTTTTGTGAAAATGGACTAAATTGTTAAAGGGTGTAAATATGAGGGTTAATTTGCAAATAGCCCTAAATGTGTGTCCATGGATTGAATTGAATTGAATGGTGAATAAAATGGTTAATTCTGAATATGTTTAGATCAAGAACCGAGGAAAACGGACTTAGATCGCGGGAAAGCGAAAATAACCGAGTAGCCGTTTCTGTTTGGTAAACGAAATCTGAGGTAAGTCACTATGCAAATAAACTTATCTGTATTGAATTGAATATATGTATTCATTTGTCTATCAATGAAAATGAATGAGTATGAGCTGCTAAGTGTGTGAATTCTGAAATAAGTTCGATATAGTGATAAAGCCGAGAAGTCCCGTACGAACCTAGGAATAGATAGGATTAGCTATGTCATGACATAGGTATCTGTGCTATTTTATCATGTAAGACCACATCCGGGACGTTGGCGTTGATTTAAAATTTGTTTAAGACCTCGTCTGGGACGTAGGCATCAATATGAATTCTATGTAAAAGACCTCGTCTGGGACGTAGGCATCAATATGAATTCTATGTAAAAGACCTCGTCTGGGACATAGGCATCAATGTGAACTTTATGAGTAAGACCATGTCTGGGACATCGACATCATATTGACTCGTGTATGACCATGTTTGAGATGTTGGCATCGTTATGATCTCTACGTGTAAGACCCTATCTGGGACAGTGGCATCGATATACAAGTGCATGTAAGACCTCGTTTGGGACGTTGGCATTGTACTACTATTCTGAGCTTTCTGAGTATCCTACTAGGTTCCTAAGGGTTCAACGGGAAAGTCTACAATACGAATGGTATATCCGAGCTATGATCAAATAAGCTAATGAATATTCGATTCAGGTGCGTTGAATGCGCATTAAGTATGCATGAATGGTAAGTATGCATATGACTTTGATTTGAAGAAAAGTATGTTTGAATAGGATATTGTGAATGAGATGCAAGGAAGATTATGAATGAGCTATGTGTTTCAAATGAGTTTGACTGGATAAATGTGATAAATGTAGTCATAAGTATGAATCAAGCATATACATGATAAATTGTTAAGTGAATGAGATGTGCAAATGTACCAAATTGCATATATACTTCTTATGCCAAGTTTATTTGTATATGACTTACTAAGCTTTCGGAAAGCTTACTCTGTGTCAGTATTTTCTCTGTTTTATAGGTCATCGAAGCTACTGAAGGCTCGGGATTGTCAAGGATTGTCGTCACACTACTAAACTTATTTTGGTACCCTTTTGAAAATGTATATGTCTAATTATGGCATGTATAGGCTAGATAGGTATATATATGCTTTTGGAAGTGAACTTAGCCATGTGTTTTGGCAAGTTTAATTTGGTAATATGCTTGAAAGAATGTGATATTTGATGCATATCTTGGTAAGGTAGAAGCTTATGAAATAGCCATGTTTATGGTTAGTTAAATGATGAAGTTTTGCTTTGGTTATGTATGTGTTATTGTTTTGAAAGATGATATGAATTACCGTAACCATTTTTTGATAAAACAGAAAATGACGCGGTCGACTCGGGTTTTGAAAATGAAAACGAAGGGAGTCGCCACCAACCTTTTTTGATGAGGTGTGATCGTGCCACCTCGTAAAATAGTTGTTTTAATAAACAGTTTGATATATCAAAACAACGATTTTGGTCTACAAAATCCAGAAAACGAGTTCGGGAGTTGGTTACGCACGAGGAAGGGTTAGCACCCTCGATACGCCCAAAATTGGTACCAAATTGATTGATCGATGTCCTAATGTTGAAAACTTTGAAATGATTCGAAAATAGATACTTTTGATTTCCAAAACTTAAAGGGATCGAAAGGGACGTTAAGACTCTCTTATTTTCAAAGAGATAAAGCATCATGTTTAGTAAGTTAGGGCGCAATACTTTAGATTCTCGAAACTAAGCTCGCCTTTTAAAACTTGGCTTTATATTTGAAGAGGATCTCCCGTCATTTGTCAAACGAGAAGTCAGAACCTAGTAAGTTAGGGCTCATGTTCTTGAAAGTCCAAATTAGGAATATTGCCCCTTATTTTTTAAAAAAAACCTATCCGAAGTATCTAGATGTCGAGTCCAGTAAGTTAGGGCGCGACATGTCGAATTCCCGGGATTAAGTGTTTTGTTCGAAATTTGAATTACGATTTTAAAAGGGACATTCCGTTGTTTAGCTTAAACGAGAAGAATTGGAATCCAGTAAGTTAGGGCTCGGTTCCCTCGAATCTTTAATACGAAATATCGATTATTTAAAAACTTGATGACTCGAGCAAAGGTTAATGTAACACAGTTTGATAAAAGAAATAAATTACGAAGCTAGGTTGCGTAAAAAAAAATAATGATATATGTAATAATACTAAATTAACTAATTTGATGATAAAATGATGATAATAATGATAATAATAAAATAAGGAGTAATGATAATAACACATTTATAATAACGATAAAAGTAAGAGAAATAATAATAAAACAAAAAACAATGATAATAAAATGGTAATAATAAAAATAATAATGTTTAAGAGTAAGAAATAGTAATAATAAAATAATATTAATGATATTAATAAGAAAAATAATAAAATAAGGGTAATTAACAAAACTATATACATATAAAAATAATATAATAATAGTAATAATAATAATAAATATAGGAATAATAATATATAATATATATGTGCATAGGTATAATAGTAATAATGATAATCTAGAAATAACGGTAATTCAATAATAATAACATAGTAATAATATATATATATATATATATAAAAATGATAATATAATATTAGTAATAGTATAATACCAACAATAATATAATAGGTAATAACAATATATATGTACATAAAAATATGGTAATAATATTAGTATAAATGTAATAGACAAACAACGAAGACAAGAAAAGGAAAAAAAAATGATTGTAAGATCAAATAAAAAAATTATGAAATAATATAGCAAATGGGCCAAATTGAACTTAAAATAGAATGGAAGGGGTCAATTTTGGTAAAATGGAGTCTTTATTGGGGTTAAATTATAAATCAAACAAGCTATGGGGGTCAATTTGTAAATAAAACAAAATTTTAGGGTCAATTTGAAGCAAAAAATAAAAGAAAAGGACCAATTTGCAGACGCGGAGGAAACAGGGGGACCACGCACGCAATAAATCCTTTTGGCCAAAACGCGTAACAGTGAGGGAGACCAAATTAAAAACCGTGCAAAATTTCAGGGCCAATGTGCGAATACTGAAAACTTAATTTAAAAAATCAAAAAATACGGAAGAGTGATTATGCAATTTCCCCTACGGTTAAAAACATGCGGATCCTACCTAAAGCGGGTCGGGTTCAGTCGGACCCGTGTGAACGACGTCGTTTGGGGGTTAAAAGCCAGCCCCAAAACGACGTCGTTTTAAGGGGCTATATAAGGCCTAAATTTCAGAAAAAAATTCATTTGTTCGATTTTTGGTGGTTTCTTAATGTTTTCGATGCCTCTATTGTGTTTGTAAGTCTACTACGAAACTCTGTTCTTTTGATATTTTCAGATCTCTTTTCTTTTTTTGTTTGAATCTCTATGCTTTTTATTTTCTGTTTTTTGATTCATTAAAAGAGAAAAAAAAAACCCGCTATTACAAATACTTTGAATCGGCTTTTATAGCCAAATTATTTTACAACTTGCTGCTTTCTGTCATTTCCCATTTATTGCTTGCAGGGCCAGAGGTGGTGGATGTAACATCCTAAAAATCCGAGTATTATATTGCATGATTTGGTGTTTAGGTTATGAAGGAAATTTTTTATTTATTTTAGTGCTTATTATAGCCCTGAAGAAGAATTAGAATTTATTTGGGTATTGAATAATTTTTAGTTTTTAAAATTTATTGAAGTGGAGCAAGTGGCATTGATACATAAGTTAATTAAAGTGTCAAAGTGTAGTATAAGATGTGTTAATGGCAAAGTGGTGTTGGCGCATGAGTTAGTGCATGAGGGAGAAGGTTCGAATCCCTTGTTTAGCATCTAGATGAATTTTCATTTTAAATTTTTCTGCACATGTATAGCAAGTGTCAGCCAAGTGCATATATGGTAAGTGTTGACCATGTTATTTTTGGTTAGTATATCAAAGGATTAAGGAAATTGTTAACAAGGAAGGGAATCAAGAATTTAAGGAAAGGTATGAAGATATGGGGCAAGTATCAAGGAAATTATTATGGAAACAATATCATGGCCATTTGACCATGCATAGGGACGGCAATTTGGACTATAGGGGGAGCTGAATTTTTGGTGATAGTTTGGTTAAGAATTGAAGTTTCTTTTTGGTCATTCCTAGCAACTTTGTGCAAAATTTTGCATTCCTCTTCTCAACTTTTCCTTTGGCCGAAATTGAACTTTGGTAAAGCTCTAATCTTTTGACCATTTGGTCATTTTTGCTTATTGCTTTAGCATTTGTTTTGTGCCTTTTCTTTGAGTGCCGAAAACACCTATACCAAAAGCCATTCTTTTTCTTTTCTTTTTACCATTGCCGAATGTACCTAGCTCCTAAAACCATCTTTTTCTTCTCTTCTTTTTGAAAACCAAAATAACATCATCACCATCTTTTCTCTTATTTTTATTTCTTTTCAATCAAAATTTTCTCCATTTACACTCTCATGGCCGAATGCTAATGTGCCTATAGCTGAATTTATTTTCTCTTTTCTTTGATTCTTCATAGCCGAAATCTTCATCAATCACAAACACCATTCTCAACCCTTTCTTTTCGACCGTGGAAATAGGTAAGGGATTCTTTTTCGTTTTCGATTAGTTAATAGTGATATGGCCGAATATTGATGGTGTCATGAAGGACCATTTGGATCGAAATAAACGTTCGTTCTATTAACGTTTTATTCGTTATAATATAGTGCAATAATGGAAGATCGGAACTCAAGTGTTCGAGAGAATCGTAGAAACGTTGGAATCGATTTATTGTGGTAAGGAAATCACATCCTTAAAACCTTTAGTATTATTTCGATATTATTTTAGATTGGATTAATGTTCTTTTGATCTTGAAGACTTTCAAAATAGGGAAGAAAAGGGCGGTGTTTAGTTATATTAAGAGGGGCGGATCCACTATTCCCCCTAAGTTTAAACGAAGAGCGGTTTCGGCAGTCCGGGATTTTCCACCGGGTTGCGGACGTTCAACCGAGGAAAATCAACTGTTCGAAGTCGTTCGTACTCCCGAACCATTATTCGTTGGTGGATTCTCAACGTATAACGAACCAATAAACGAGAAGAAACCGAAAATCGAAGTGATTCAAAATCAAGAGGGTAAGGTTTTGGATCTAATATCGATAATGTATTTTATACAAAATAGTGTTCTAACGGATCGAAATATGTTTTAGGTATTGAGGAGTGAGAAGGATTAGTACTCTCGATATCGAGGTGTGTAACTTCACACTTTTTCTCGGGTTGGATATCAATTTCGGTATTGAAGTAAAATCGTAAAAACGACTAGATCGGTATAAAACGTAACAACTGATATTTTGACGAAAATACATGAAAACGACTAAAATCGTGAAAATTATGAAAACGCCCTCGAGAAATTACTTGTTAATATGTAAATTGTATGTTTCGTAAAAATGGGCCGAAAAATATGCTAGATCGTTAAATGGGCCTAAAAGCCTACTAGATTGATAATTGGGCCGAAATCTCTGTTTGATTGTAAATTGGGCCGAAATCTCTGCTAGATCGATAAATGGGCCGTAAACTCTGTTAAATTATTAAACGGGCTAAAATACTTGCTAGATCGATAAATGGGCCGAACTCTTGCTAGATCGTAAATTTGGGCCTAAGTTGATAAATAGTTAATTAGGCCAAAATGTTATTTTTGGGCCTTAATAAAGATTTGGAAATATTAACTCTTGTTAATGGGCCTTTTAATAAAATTATTGTATGACCATAGTTTACTTTGCATACATATTGCATGGGTTGGGAAAATGATGAAGAGAAGAAGGCTGTTGCCAAAATCTAGTTAAATGGCTTTGCCACAAAATTATAACTTTTGCCTCTAGTTCGTGGCTCGCCACAAAAGCAATAAATGGCTATTTGCCTCTAGTTCGGTGGCTCGCCACAAAATAATAATTGGCTAAATGCCTCTAGTTCGGTGACTTTGTCACAATCTAGTTCGATGGCTCTGCCACAATTATAAAATGGCTTAAAGCCTACGATTTGGTGTGATGGCGGGGTGGGTTGACTTGATCCCACAAGTGTGATGGTTGATGCAGGGGTGTGTAGTGGATGGAATTAGGTTTGGGAGGAAAAATTCATATTTTACATGCATGTTAATAATTATGTTTTCATTATGATATTTATTATGTTATTAATCATGTTGTTAATTTTGCTTATGGGCTCAAGGCCCAAATCCATAATTTGAAAATCGCCCGATGAACAAAGTAAGTGAGTTATACACTTTGAGTTCTAAGTAACTCACCCCTTAAATTTTTCCATCTCGGGTAATGGAAATTGATGTGGACTTGGTAGGGATAACCGTGGAGGCCATCTTGCAAAACATGGGTTTATTAAACTCGAACTTTTAATAAGTATTTTACTATTTTGGGTTAATGTAATAAGGGCCTCTATAAATAATTTATGGATTTTTATGTGTGTTTGGTTTTAAACTATATTTTGGACTTTTAAATATGGGCTATGATTATATGATGTTTTAATAAAATAAATTTGGGTTTTCAAATATATGAAATTCCTTTATAAATATTTTATTATTAACTCTTAAACAAATTACCTAAGGGTTTTGATAATACAATGTTAATAATATTTTTTTCAATTAATGATTTCTAATATTCATCAAATTAAAATACTCTTCCGATTTTTATTAAACCCGTAATTAAAAATAATATTGTAGTTTTCAACTTATTGAAGATTTTAAGATAGCTCGATTCATGTAACAAACCAAATCTAGTCTCAATGCATAGACCGGGTTTGGGGTGTTACATTTAATAATATCGAGCCGGTTTCAAAAACTTCAACTGTGGTTTGGGTTCGCAAATAAATTTGTGTATGAAATCGTTCAATTATATTTAAAGATCGAGATGGCACCACAAGCATCCAAGCAACAAGTCAAGTAAGTATTTATTGCTTAATAATTACTATGATGATCATAGGAATACTCTAGAACTTCTAGTTTTAGGCGTGAAAAATCGTAGAGATTGAGACTATAGGATATGTTGCGAAAAACAACTTTACCTCTCAAATCTCATAAAACATCGTTAATAAACACGAAACAAATTTTACGATTCATAAAACTTGTAATCGATAAAAGCGAACAAGCCATCATGAGCACTAGAGGGCGTGGTCGTGGGCCAGAGAGAGCGTGGCAGTGGTAGAGGCCGAGGTGCTACAAGCTGAAACACCAAATCATATGCGTAAATGGGCCTTTGCTTCAATTGAGAGTGAGGCGGGATCACGCGATCACATGGAAGAAGATAATGCATTGACTCAAGCAATGCTGCGAGTCTTGGAAAGGGTCATTGGAACTAGAATTGGGCCAACAACTCATGGGCCAATTTGAGCGACTCAAGTCAAATAATGCGAAGTTTTCGGAGGAGTTTCGGTGTAGCTCCAAATGTGGTGAATCTTGGCTCAAAGGCGTGGAGCGGATTATGGATGATATGGAATGCCTTTGTTGAGCAAAAAGCGAAAGGAGTCTGTATCTCATTAAGAGACGAGGCGTGTCGATGGTGGCTCACTTGTTCGAGAAGGCACCAAAATCGCATTGATTAATTGGGAATTCTTTAAAGGCGCCTTCCAAGGAAAATACATTGGAGCGAGTTATATAGGCGCTCGAAGGAAAGAATTTCGAATCTTGTCCAAGGAAGTAAGACGGTGGCGACATATGAAGTGAGTTTTACGTCGAGCCGTTATGCGGACAATTGTATCAACGGACCATGAACGTTGTGTGCATTTCGAGGATGGACTTAATGATGAGCTGAGGGTTCTGATTGCTCCTCAGCAAGTTAGAAATTTTTTCACGCTTGTAGAGAAGGCCAAAATAGTCGAAGAGGCTAAGAATTGAGCAGACGAACCGAGAAAGATTTTGAAACAAGAGAGAGACACAGCAGTCTGGTTCTTTAAAGAGATTCCAGAAGAGACCTCGGAATGATGAACCAGTTCAAGGTAAAACCCCGGTAGCAAATAATCGAAGTCGAGATTGCGCTGAGTGTGGGAAAAGACATTTTAGAGAGTGTTGGAGGAAAACGGGCGCATGTTACAAATGCGGTTCAATGGATCATCGATACAAAATTGTCCTCGACGTATGGATCGACTCAAGAAGTTCATAATAATGATGCACAGTCGGCGGAGGTAATCGCACCACCGAGAGGTCATGGACCGGTCGTGGTGGTAATGGGGCTGGGCGTGGTCAAGGTGCACCGGGCGAGGCAATGGTCCCGGAGGAACGCAGATGCAAGACGACTGGGCTGGTCTATGCGGTTAGGCGCCATGAGGGCGGCAATGCACCGGATGTGATAAGCGGTACGTTCTTCATCTTGATGTACCGTTATTGCTTTAATAGATATTGGCTCTACCCACTCATATGTAGCTAATGCCATATCTGGAAACACGAATTTAGAATCAAATTATCGATAGTGAGATGACGATAATTAGTCCTTTAGGACGATCGGTAATTGTAAATAAAATGTTTAAAGGCGTGCCCTTGAAAATCCAAGAAGAGGTATTCTTAGCAAACTTGATGGAACTACCTTTCGGCGAGTTCGATCTCATTCGGGCATGGATTGGTTGGTTAACCATCGGCGCAATTGGATTATCTTTGAAAAGCGAATGTCGATAAGAACTTGGATGATAAGGAAGTCATAATGATTGGTGAGCGAAGGAACTACTTGGCAAATGTGGTATCTGCATTAAAGGCAGAGAAGTTGGTTCGGAAAGGATATGGGGCATTCCTAGCCTTTATCTGTGCTTTGGACGCCAAAGAGTTATCTGTGGATGATGTGAGGACGGTGAAGGAATTTTCCAATGTATTTCGAAGAACTTCTGGTATACCTCGGATCGGAAGTAGAATTTGGCATTGAGCTTTTGCAGGGGACGACTCCGGTGTCCATTGCTCCTTATAGAATGGCACCGAAGGAGTTGGTGAGCTCAAAGCTCAAATTCAAGAATTCTTTGGATCGAGGATTTATTCGACCAAGTGTGTCTCCGTGGGGAGCACCGTTTTGTTCGTCAAGAAGAAGGATACATCGATGCGTATGTGCATTGACTATAGACAATTGAATAAATTGACGATCAAGAATCGGTATCCTCTGCCGAAATTGATGACTGTTTGATCAATTAAAAGGAGCTTGATTTTCTCAAAATTGATTTAAGGTCGGGTTATCACCACTCAAGGTGAAAGAAGCGGACATTTATAAGGCGGTATTTTAGACACGTTACGGACATTATGAGTTTGTAGTGATGCTGCTTTGGATTAACCAATGCACCAGCGCATTTATGGACATGATGAACCAGTCTTTCAACCATATTTAGACCGGTTTGTGGTAGTGTTCATAGATGACATATTGGTTTATTCGAGAAATGAGCAGGAGCATGACAAGCATTTACGGATAGTATTACAGCTACTTCGTGATAAGCAATTGTATGCCAAATTTAGTAAATGCGAATTTTGGCTAAAGGAAGTGACTTTCCTTGGTCATGTGGTATCAGCCGAAGGAATAAGGGTGGATCCTCGAAAAATTGATGCTATTCTGGATTGGAAACCACCAACATCGATAGCTAAAATTCAGAGTTTCTTGGGTTTAACTGGATACTATAGACGTTTTGTAGAGGGGTTTTCGTTGATTCTTTGCACCCTAACTAAACTGCTATTGCGAAAGGAAGTTCCGTATTATTGGACCTGAAAAGCAAGAAGAGAGTTTCGAGAAATTGAAGAAGATCTGGCGGAAGCTCGGTTTGATTCAAATGGGAGGTCGAAAAAATTCACTGTTTATTGTGATGCGTCTCATACGGGTCTGGGTTGTGTGTTGATGCAAAATGGAAAGGTGGTGGCCTATGCTTCTCGTCAATTGAGACCACACAAAGTAAACTACCCTACTCATGATTTGGAGTTAGCTGCTGTGGTCTTTGCTTTAAAGATTTGGAGGCACTATCTCTATGGTGAGAAGTTGATAATCTACACGGATCACAAGAGTCTTAAATACCTCCTTACCCAAAAGGAGTTGAATTTAAGACAAAGAAGATGGGTAGAATTATTAAAAGATTATGATTTCTCAATCGAGTATCATCCTGGAAAGGCTAACGTGGTAGTTGACGCGTTAAGTCGTAAGGCAGTATCTGATTTGAGAGCATTGTTTGCCCATTTGAGTCTGTATGAGGATGGTAGTTTATTAGCAGAACTTCAGGTGAAGCCTCTGTGGCTGGAACAAATCAAGGAAAAATAGACATCAGATGAGAAGTTGGGACCTTTACTTCGGCAAGTTGAAAATGGTGAAATCGGAATTTTAGAATAAACACGGAAGGTGACTTGTGCTTTCGAGGAAGAGTTTGTATGCCTAAGGACTCAGATCTGAGGCAAATGATTTTACGGGAGGCACATAGTAGCCCTTATGCTATGCATCCCGGAGGAAATAAGATGTATTGAGATCTCCGTGAACAGTATTGGTGGCCAGGGTTGAAGCGTGAAATCTCAGAATTTGTGGGAAAATGTTTGACTTGTCAGCAAGTGAAAGCAGAACATCAATTACCGTCTGGATTGTTACAACCGGTAAGGATTCCTCTTTAGAAATGGGAGCGGATAACTATGGATTTTGTTAGTGGGTTACCTTTAACACCTACTAAGAAAAATTCCGTTTGGGTAATTGTTGATCGTTTGACGAAGACCGCTTATTTCTGCCGGTTAAATGCGGATTATTCATTGCGAAGTTGGCGGCAGATGTATCCGAAATTGTGAGGTTGCATGGGTACCAGATCTATTATATCGATAGGGATCCCGATTTACATCACGATTCGAAAGCTCGCATGAAGCCTTGGGGACAAAGTTGAATTTCAAGATCTGACTTTTCATCCTCGGTCGATGGTCGACCGGAGAGAGTAATTCAAATTTTGGAAGATATGTTAAGGGATGTGTAATTGACTTGAGGGTAGTTGGGAGGATTATCTACCACCGGCGTAATTCAGCAGATAACAACAAATATCGCCTAGCATTCAGATGGCACCTTACGAGGCATTGTATGGTCGTAAGTGTCGTTCTCCTATTTGTTGGACCGAGTTGGGTGAACGATGATGTTAGGTCCTGAGATGATATCTAAAACAGAGGAAAAGGTAAAAGTTATCCGAGCACGGTTGAAAGAAGCCTCAGATAGACAGAAGTCGTATGCAGATCTGAAGCGAAAAGATATCGAGTATGCCATGGGGGATCAAGTTTTCTTGAAGGTCTCACCTTGGAAGAAGATTTTCAGATTCGGGAAGAAGGGCAAATTGAGTCCGAGATATATTGGGCCATACTGTGTGGTGAAGCGAGTTGGTCCAGTGGCTTATCAGATCGAATTACCTCTGGAATTGAGCCAAATTCATAATGTTTTCCATGTGTCCATGTTGAGGCGCTATAGATCGGATCCTTCGCACATAGTACCGGTAGAAGAAGTGGAGTTGAAGTCAGACTTGTCTTTTGAGGAGGAACCAGTGGAAATCTTAGACCGAGATGTTAAGGTACTAAGAAAGAAGACTGTGCCATTGGTCAAAGTGTTATGGCGTAACCACGGAGTGGAGGAAGCTACGTGGGAGCCTGAAGATGCAATTCGGCAACAATACCCTCATCTTTTTCAACCAGGTAAATTTTGAGGACGAAATTTTCTTTAAGGAGGGTAGAGTTGTAACATCCTAAAAATCTGAGTATTATATTGCATAATTTGGTTTTTAGGTTATGAAGGAAATTTTTTATTTATTTTAGTGCTTATTATAGCCCTGAAGAAGAATTAGAATTTATTTGGGTATTGAATAATTTTTAGTTTTTAAAATTTATTGAAGTGGAGCAAGTGGCATTGATACATAAGTTAATTAAAGTGTCGAAGTGTAGTATAAGATGTGTTAATGGCAAAGTGGTGTTGGCGCATGAGTTAGTGCATGAGGAGAAGGTTCAATCCCTTGTTTAGCATCTAGATGAATTTTTATTTTAAATTTTTCGCACATGTATAGCAAGTGTCGGCCAAGTGCATATATGGTAAGTGTTGACCATGTTATTTTTGGTTAGTATATCAAAGGATTAAGGAAATTGTTAACTTAAGGAAGCGAATCAAGAATTTAAGGAAAGGTATGAAGATATGGGGCAAGTATCAAGAAATTATTATGGAAACAATATCATGGCCATTTGACCATGCATAGGGACGGCAATTTGGACTATAGGGGGAGCCGAATTTTTGGTGGTAGTTTCGCTAAGAATTGAAGTTTCTTTTTGGTCATTCCTAGCAACTTTGTGCAAAATTTTGCATTCCTCTTCTCAACATTTCCTTTGGCCGAAATTGAACTTTGGTAAAGCTCTAATCTTTTGACCATTTGGTCATTTTTGCTTATTGCTTTAGCATTTGTTTTGTTCCTTTTCTTTGAGTGCCGAAAACACCTATACCAAAAGCCATTCTTTTCTTTTCTTTTTACCATTGCTTAATGTACCTAGCTCCTAAAGCCATCTTTTTCTTCTCTTCTTTTTGAAAACCAAAATAACATCATCACCATCTTTTCTCTTATTTTTATTTCTTTTCAATCAAAATTTTCTCCATTTACACTCTCATGGCCGAATGCTAATGTGCCTATAGCCGAATTTATTTTCTCTTTTCTTTGATTCTTCATAGCCGAAATCTTCATCAATCACAAACACCATTCTCAACCCTTTCTTTTCGACCGTGGAAATAGGTAAGGGATTCTTTTTCGTTTTCGATTAGTTAATAGTGATATGGCTGAATATTGATGGTGTCATGAATGACCATTTGGATCGAAATAAATGTTCGTTCTATTAACGTTTTATTCGTTATAATATAGTGCAATAACGGAAGATCGGAACTCAAGTGTTCGAGAGAATCGTAGAAACGTTGGAATCGATTTATTGTGGTAAGGAAATCACATCCTTAAAACCTTTAGTATTATTTCGATATTATTTTAGATTGGATTAATGTTCTTTTGATCTTGAAGACTTTCAAAATAGGGAAGAAAAGGGCGGTGTTTAGTTATATTAAGAGGGGCGGATCCACTATTCCCCCTAAGTTTAAACAAAAAGCGATTTCGGCAGTCTGGGATTTTCCACCGGGTTGCGGACGTTCAACCAAGGAAAATCAACTATTTGAAGTCGTTCGTACTCCCGAACCATTATTCGTTGGTGGATTCTCAACGTATAACGAACCAATAAACGAGGAGAAACCAAAAATCGAAGTGATTCAAAATCAAGAGGGTAAGGTTTTGGGTCTAATATCGATAATGTATTTTATACAAAATAGTGTTCTAACGGATCGAAATATGTTTTAGGTGTTGAGGAGCGAGAAGGATTAGTACTCTCGATATCGAGGTGTGTAACTTCACACTTTTTCTCGGGTTGGATATCAATTTTGGTATTGAAGTAAAATCGTAAAAATGACTAGATCGGTATAAAACGTAACAACTGATATTTTGACGAAAATACATGAAAACAACTAAAATCGTGAAAATTACGAAACGCCTCTAGAAATTACTTGTTAATATGTAAATTGTATGTTTCAGAAAATGGGCGAAAAATATGCTAGATCATTAAATGGGCCTAAAAGCACGCTAGATTGATAATTGGGCCGAAATCTCTGTTTGATTGTAAATTAATGAAATCTCCGCTAGATCGATAAATGGGCCGTAAACTCTGTTAAATTATTAAACGGGCTAAAATACTTGCTAGATCGATAAATGGGCCGAACTCTTGCTAGATCGTAAATTTGGGCCTAAGTTGATAAATAGTTAATTAGGCCAAAATGTTATTTTTGGGCCTTAATAAAGATTTGGAAATATTAACTCTTGTTAATGGGCCTTTTAATAAAATTATTGTATGACCATAGTTTACTTTGCATACATATTGCATGGGTTGGGAAAATGATGAAGAGAAGAAGGCCTGTTGCCAAAATCTAGTTCGGTGGCTTTGCCACAAAATTATGGCTTTTTGCCTCTAGTTCGGTGGCTCTGCCACAAAAGCAATAAATGGCTATTTGCCTCTAGTTCGGTGGCTCTGCCACAAAATAATAATTGGCTCAATGCCTCTAGTTCGGTGACTTTGTCACAATCTAGTTCGGTGGCTCTGCCACAATTATAAAATGGCTTAAAGCCTACGACTAGTGTGATGGCGGGGTGGGTTGACTTGATCCCCACAGGTGTGATGGTTGGTACGGGGGTGTGTAGCGGATGGAATTAGGTTTGGGAGGGAAAAATTCATATTTTTACATGCATGTTATTAATTATGTTTTCATTATGATATTTATTATGTTATTAATCATGTTGTTAATTCTGCTTATGGGCTCAAGGCCCAAATCCATAATTTGATAATCTGGCCCAGTGAACAAAGTAAGTGAGTTATACACTGAGTTCTAAGTAACTCACCCCCTTAAATTTTTCCATCTCAGGTAATGGAAATTGATGTGGACTTGGGCCGGGGATAACTTCGTGGAGGCCATACTGCAAAACATGGGTTTATTAAACTCTGAACTTTTTAATAAGTATTTTACTATTTTGGGTTAATGTAATAAGGGCCTCTATAAATAATTTATGGATTTTTATGTGTGTTTGGTTTTAAACTATATTTTGGACTTTTAAATATGGGCTATGATTATATGATGTTTTTAATAAAATAAATTTGGGTTTTCAAATATATGAAATTCCTTTATAAATATTTTATTATTAACTCTTAAACAAATTACCTAAGGGTTTTGATAATACAATGTTAATAATGTTTTTTTTCAATTAATGATTTCTAATATTCATCAAATTAAAATACTCTTGATTTTTATTAAACCCGTAATTAAAAATAATATTGTAGTTTTCAACTTATTGAAGATTTTAAGATAGCTTCGATTCATGTAACAAACCAAATCTAGTCTCAATGCATAGACCAAGTTTGGGGTGTTACAGTGGAAGGGCGGTGGACATGACCGCGGTGACAGAGGGGCGGCATCAGAATATCAGGGGTCAGAGAAGAAGACTATAGGTGCAGCATCTAGGGTTTTTTCTTTTGTTTGTTTATGATTTTTTTAGTGGGCTAGGGTAAATGGGCCTTTCAGGTTTGGGCTTAAATTTGGGTATGTAAATTGGTCCCTGGGTAGAATTGGGCTTGTATAGCTGCCCCTCTTTGCTCATTGTCGTGTAACGGTAATAGAGTAAAGACATAAGAAAGACCAATTTTGCCCGGTCTCACTGGGCTTTAACTTCTTTGGTGCTCTTTTCTTCAGGTAGCCTCATTCCAGTCCACCGCATCTTGTTGATTTGATCCACTTTACTGCAACCTTGAAAGATGAAGTTTGTAGTTGTAATTGATTTATTCCTACCTACTACAACTTCAGAGGTATAGGATTCGTTGTTTTAATCCTCTCTACTGCGACTTCAGGGAGATAGGATTAACTGTCTTCAGTTTACTCCACTGCAACCTCAGGGAGATAAGACTTGTTTTGATCTGCTCTACTGCAACTTTAGATAGATAAGATCTATTTATTTATAGCTTCTATTTGTTCCACTACAACTTCAGGGAAATAAGATTCGCTATTTTTAGTTTGCCCCGCTACAACTTTAGGGGGATAAGACTTGCAACTTCAACCCGTTCCACTGCAACTTCGGGGATAAGGTTTGTTTTGAATCTGCTCTTGCAACTTCAAGGAGACAAGATTTGCCATCTTCAATCTGTTATTTTCAATCAGACTTTCTATCTTCGATTTGCTCCACTGTAAATTTAAGGAGACAAGACCTATGTCTTTGATCTGCTTCCTGCAACTTCAGGAATGTCAAATCTGATACCTTCAATCTGATCCCTGCAAACTTAAGGACCACCAGAATAATATCTTCGATCTACTTCCTGCAACTTCATGAAGGTCAAATCTGCTATCTTCTATCTAATCCCCGCAAACTCAAGGACCACCAGACTGATATCTTCAATCTGCTTCCTGTAACTTCAGGAAGGTCAAATCTGCCATTCCCTCATCTGTTCCTATAGTGTCTTTTTAAGGACATAACCTGTAGAATGAGTACATGCTCATGCCTAATGATTAGGATGCCATGATTGGAATGAGTCAAAATGTTATGAGTATGATTCCTATTCAAGGTGTTATCACTCATTTATCTATCAAGGTTTTATCTTCGTTTCCCTTGCAGTAACCATTTTCCCATTAATAACTTGCCCCTGTGGAAATTTTAAAGCCCATTTTAGGCCTCAGAAGACGGGCCTATATTGACTTCTAGCTGTCTTCCCCGGGAGTCACAACTCCTACTTGAAGAATACCCGACTTGGTTCGTTTTGGATTCGTTCCTCAGTAATTTAGGGTTTTTGAATCTTTCCTTATCGAAAATTGGCATGTCATACCTTTTCTAAGTGACCCAGTAACATTATTCACCCTGCCACGATTACTGAATCGGGCGAGGAACTTTGAAGAAACGGTCTCCATTAAGAGCCCCCTTTCTCCAGTGTCTTTATCCTGTGTTCGTGGAAATTCTAAACAATTGTCCTGTCTCGGTTTTCTATTTTATCTAGAGATTTCCAAAGTAATATGTGGAACTTTCCTTTGTGAAATTGTTAGTTCATCAATTATTGTTTCAATGCAGCATGTTAATGATGGGTAACAATAGGTCGATTTCAAAGAGAGTTAAAATGAATTATCTATGAAACGCAGAAAAATTGACTAGGGACATATCCCTTTTTTACGGAGAAAAAGAACCCAAAAATAGTAAAATGAACAACATGGATCAGAAGCCCTAGACATCGCCAATTGGGCTTTTATATACAAACTTCAAGGAGAATGCTTTGAGCCTGTCATGTGTTTAGAAGACTCAAAGTGTTTTGTCGATGCCCCGATGTGCAACATGCTTCCTCTTCTGTTGATTCTAGCATTGCAAGATTGCGACGTGTCCATTCAAAACTCGAGCCGCCCTTTTCGGGTTTTCAAATCAAAAGCCCTTTGGTCTCAAGGTGCCCTTTTGCGGGTTTTCACCTTGGCCTATCCATTTTTTTTGTAGTCTTAAAGTGCCCTTTACGGGTTTTCACTTTGGCCTCTTCCATTTCAGGCAAAGTATTTTTTAACTGAATCTGAGTTCACGGAATTGGGCAAGCTTTTCCCGTCCATCTCAGTCAGAATCAGTACACCTCCCGAGAAAGCTTTCTTTACCATATACGGCCCTTCCCAGTTCGGCATCCATTTTCCTCTGTAATCCTTTTGTATGGGAAGGATCTTTTTCAGCACGAGGTCCCCCTCATGGAATTCCCTTGGGTGAACTTTTTTGTCGTAAGCTCACATCATTCGCTTTTGGTACATCTGACCGTGATGGATAGCCCTCAATCTCTTTTCTTCAATTAAGTTCAACTAATCATATCGAGCCTGGATCCATTCAGCTTCATCCAGCTTCGCTTCTGACAATACTCGAAGAGAAGGTATTTCCAGTTCAATAGGTAGAACTGCCTCCATCCCATAGACCAATGAGAAAGTCGTTGCCCCAGTAGAGGTTCGGACGGACGTTTGATAAGCATAGAGTGCGAACAATAATTTTTCATGCCAATCCTTGTAAGTCTCGGTCATCTTCCCCACTATCTTTTTGATGTTTTTGTTGGCCACTTTCACTGCCCCATTCATTTTTGGACGATATGGAGACGAATTGTGGTGTTTAATGTTGAATTGGCTGCAAAATCCCACTATCGTACTATTGTTTAGGTTCAATACGTTGTCTGGTAATCCTCTCAGCATTCCATATTGACAAATGATTTCTTTCTTCAAGAACCAACTGACCGCTGACTTAGTGACGTTAGCATATGAAGCGACCTCTACCCACTTGGTGAAGTAGTCAATAAGAACGAAGATGAACCGATGCCCATTTGAAGCTTTCGGTGAGATTGGTCCAATGACATCCATGCCTCACATGGAAAATGGCCATGGGAAAGTCATAACGTGTAAAGGTGACGGAGGCACATGACTCTTGTCTCCATAAATCTGGCATTTATGACATTTTTTGGCATAGTTGATGCAATCTCCTTCCATGGTGGACCAATAATATCCAAACCTCATTATTTGTCTGGTCATTGTGAAACCATTGGCGTGAGTTCCGCAAACGCCTTCATGGACTTCTTCCAGGATTAACTTAGCTTCGGCGGCATCCACACATCTCAGCAGCACTTGATCTTTCCTTTTCTTGTATAGGACCTCTCCATCCAGGATGTATTCACAGGCTAGTCTTATCAACGTCCTTTTATCGTTCTTAGTTGCTTGGTTTGGGTACGCACGATTTTTCACGTATCGCAGTATATCGTGGTACCATGGTAGGCCAGTTTTCTCTTCTTCCTCAACATTGTAGCAATGGGCTGGGTCCTGATGAATGCTCATTCGTATAGGTTTCATATCCTCATTTTCATTTATTCGGGCCATGGAGGCTATGGTGGCCAGAGCATCAGCCATCTGGTTTTCGTCTCTGGGTAAATAACGGAAAGTGACGTCGTCAAACTCTCTGATCAAATCTTGGGCCAATCTTTTGTAGATGGCCAACTTTGGATCCCTGGTTTCCCATTCCCCTTTAAGTTGATAGATTACCAGGGCAGAATCTCCATACACTTCCAATACTCTGATTTTGCATTTGATAGCGGCACGGAGACCCATGATGCAAGGTTCATATTCAGCCATATTATTAATGCAATTGAAATCCAGTTTGCAAGCAAATGGGTAATGGTCTCCTTTTGGGGATATCAGAAATGCCCCAATTCTATTGCCCACGGCATTTGATGCTCCATCAAAATTTATCTTCCAAGGATGATCTTCTGAGGCACCCTCTCCAATGTTTGCCACATACATCAAATCTTCGTTAGGGAAATCGAAGTCTAAAGGCTCGTAATCTTCAAGGGCTCTACTGGCTAAAAAGTCCGCTATTGCACTCCCTTTTACTGTCTTTTAGTTCACATAGACTATGTCGAATTTAGAAAGCAGAATCTACCATCTGGCCATCCTTCCGTTCAAAGCGGTAGACTCCATCATATATTTTAGAGGATCTAGCTTTGAGATGAGCCATGTCGTATGATACAACATATACTGCCTCAATCTCCGAGTTGTCCAAATCAAGGCACAACATAGTTTCTCGATTGGCGAGTACCTTGTTTCACACTCAATGAATTTTTTACTAAGGTAGTATATTGCCTTATCTCTTTTTCCCGACTCGTCGTGCTGACCAAGCACACATCCCATTGAATTATCGAAACATCACAAATAAAGGATTAATGGCCTACTGGATGAGGCGGTGTCAATCTTGGGGGCATTAGATGTATTGCTTTACTTTGTCAAAGGTCTTCTGGCATTCTTCATCCCACGTGCTCGGATTGCGTTTCTTAAGAAGACGGAATATGGGGTCACATTTCTCAGTCAGTTGTGAAATGAACCGAGCGATGTAATTTAGCCTTTCTAAGAAACCTCTAACTTCTCTTTGGGTACGTGGTGGAGGCAACTCTTGTATGGCCTTGACTTTGTCCAGGTCAACCTCAATCCCTTTTCTTCGACCATGAATCCGAGCAACTTCCTGCATCGAGCTCAAAGGTACACTTTCTTTGGATTAAGTTTTAGCTGGAATTTCCTCAACCTCAAGAATAGTTTTCTTAGGACCTGCATATGTTCTTTTTCAATTCGGGACTTGGCGATCATATCGCCGACGTAAACCTCAATTTCTCTGTGCATCATGTCGTGAAATAGGGTTACCATGGCTCTCTAATATGTCGCTCCTGCATTTTTTAGCCCAAATGGCATCACCTTGTAACAAAATGTTCCCCACATGGTCACAAATGATGTCTTATCCATGTCTTCATGATGCATCTTTATTTGGTTGTATCCTGAGAAACCATCCATGAAGGAGAACAACGAATAGCCCACCGTATTGTCTACTAAGGTGTCAATGTGAGGCAACGGGAAATTATCTTTCGGGCTAGCCTTGTTTAGATCCCTGTAGTCTACGCACATTCAGACTTTCCCATCTTTCTTAGGGACAGGGACGATATTAGTCACCCAATCTGAATACTTAACCACTTGTAAGAATCTGACGTTAAATTGTTTCTCGACTTCTTCTTTTATTTTAAGAAAACATCTGGTCTCATTCTTTGAAGCTTCTATTGGACGGGCTTGTATTCTTCTTTTATGGTCAACCGGTGTACTGCGATATCAGTGCCTAATCCGGGCATATCTTGATACGACCATGCGAATACATCCTTGAATTCTTGGAGTAACTCGATGTGGTCTCGCTTGGTCTCTGCTGTGATACAAACTCCAATCTTCACTTCTTGTCCTTCTCCCAGATTCATCATTTCCACAGACTCTTTATGCGGTAGGATATGTTGTTCTTCTTTCTCTACCATTCTCAACAAATCTGAAGGCAAGTCACATTCTCTGTCACTTTCAAAATTTTGAGATTCCTCTAAACACATGTCCTGCTCAAAACGGACCTCTGAATCTGTAGTATTGTTGCTCATATCATTGATGGCTAGGGACCTGTGATGGGTATCAAAGGATGTACACAGAATAAATGAATTGAAGGATAACTATTCACATGATATGACTGGGAACAAGAAATGAGAAAATGTTTGTTAGAATTAAAGATGTATTTCATTGGAACAAAATATCCGAACATGAGCCTATTTCACAAAAGAAATCTCATTGTTTCTAGGCTTAAAACAATAAGTGTGTTCTGAATATTACTCTGTATAATCTCTAAAAACTACAGGAAATTCTTCTGCAGTCCAATTATTCAGAATGCTTCCAGTTCAGATGCAGGCGAATGCCCAATGAGTTTCCTTGATCAGTTTCCTCGTTGTGTATGGCATTGATGTGAGGAAGATTCTCTGGGTAGATTATTCCTCCTGAAACGAAGGTATAGGATATGTGGGGGAATGCCATTGATTCCCACTTGACATCCTCTCTGTTCAACCATGCCCTTCTCCTTTCTTGTTTCTTCTCTATTTCCCTCCTTATTTGTTCTCCATCTGGTTTTAAACCCAAGCCAAAACGGTCTCTCTTCTCTTTCAGCATCAGGATCTGAACTTTCCCTTAGAGATGTTTGCCCAATCCTTTTCCTGGTAGAGCCCCTTTTCCTATCATTATTCGTAGGCCCATCCTTGTGGTCTTAGATAGCTTAGACACCGGGACTTCATTCCCCTCTGAGATGAAAGTAGCATTTACGAACTCTAAAGATCGAAAGGAGCATTCAACGGCCTCCTTACTTGTTTCTAGATATGGCGCTTCATTGGTAACAGTTGCTATGATGTCTTCTTCAGCGTTTATAGTTACCAGTTAGTTTTCTATTACTAGTTTCAATTTACAGTGCAATGGATTTAGGGCACAAAGACTCTTGAATGAATCCAGGGCCTTCCCAACAAGCAGTTGTAAGAGGGGTTGATGTCCATGACTAGGAAATCGATTTCATATATGTTAGGCCCGATCAATAATGGTACGTCCATTCTTCCCATCACTCTTCTTTCGGTGTCATCAAATGCTCTCACTATGTTACGCATGCTTTCATGTGAGAGCTGCCTATAAACAACCTCCTCGGTGTAGCCAAAGGTAAGACATTTAAAGTGATCCATTATCTATTAACACACTCTCAGAGTGTATCCCTTGCAACAGTAGTTATGTGCAAGGCTTTTGTTGATCCCATGCCTCCCGGTGGGATTTCATCATCAAGTAAATAAAATTGTCAAGACTTATGTTACTAACTGACGGTCCAACTTATTAATGATATATCCTTAGTAACATAAGTTTCATTTAGTACTTTCATCAGTGCTTCACGGTGCACTTCTGAGCTTAACGGCGAGGCTAGCACGGATATGCGAAATTGTTTGTTTGCAACTATTCTACCACGTACTCACACTGTGTTTCAAGAATTTCAAGAATTCTTTGGCCTCCTCCCCTTTTACGGGTTCATTGATAGGGGCTTCGGGTTCCTTTTTCTGCCTAATCAACACAGTCTTTGGTTTCACTGGTTCTGCTCCTCTGTCCTTAGGGTCGTAACGCTTCCCACTACGCGTATAGGACCCTTCATTCTTGACCTCCACAAAAATGCTAGTGGAGCTTTCTGCCCCTGGTATCATCACATTACAATTGTAGTCCCAAGGTACCTTTTTACTGTCTTTGTAGGGAAAAGAAGCAGGTCTCTGAATTATAATCTTTGGCCTTCCCTACACTCCACCTTCCGTGTTTCGCGAGATGATGATTCTTGGGTAATTGACTCCAGGCTTCGTCAATTCTTCCTCGGTCACACATACATTCCTTTCCTCTACTCCTTTTTCATAAAACTCTAGTTCTTTGTTGTCTATAAGGTTTTGTACCAAGATTTTAAACTGGATACATTCTTGAATCTCGTGCCCTTTTCTTTTATGGAGTTCGCAGTAGTTCTTTATATGCCTCCAGTTTTCCATAGGATCCGAATCTGTCAATCCTCTCTTTGTCATTTCCTCCCAAACTACTATCAATGGGGTTTTCACCTCCGTGACGTCCTTCTTGATTTTTCTCACCACCTCTTCACCAATCGTGTTTACCCCTCTACTCTCGTGATTGGGTAGTGGGTTCCCCTTTTTTATCAAATCGTCGAGTGTTATGACCTCCATCTTTATTAGCCTTTCGACTACCTTTTTAAAGGTGAGGCAGTTCTCTATCGAATGCCCCGCTACCCCTGCATGGTAATTGCATTGAGCGTTAGAGTCGTACCACTTAGGGTATAGAGGTTACAACAGTTGCAAATAGAATAGGGACACGATATGCTCATTGAACAAAGTCTGGTATAGCTCCTTGTATGTTATTGGAATTGTCGTGAATTGAATTTTTTCGGTATTCGGTCTGGTTCTCAATTCCTATCTTGTTGAACCTTGTTGTCTAGAGGTGACTGCCTTTGGCTGATTAACCATGATTGCCTTGTGTGTGCTCACGTTATTTACTTCACCGTCATTTTTCTTAGGAGCGGCCCTCCTAGCGCTTTCTCCTGCCTCAATCTTGCTGCCCCTTATGGCATATTCGATCATCTCTCCTGCGATTACTATGTCGGCAAAGCTTTTAGTCGTACTCCCTATCATATGAGTTATGAAAGGGGATTTCAGGGTGTTAATGAAGAGCATGGTAGTCTCTTTTTCTAAGAGGGGTGGTTGGACCTACATGGCGACCTCCCTCCACCTCTGCACGTATTATCTGAAACTTTCATTTTGTCTTTTTTCCATGCTTTGCAAAGTAATTCTATCTGGTGCCATGTCCGTAACGTGGTTGTAATGCTTTAAAAATGCTTGAGCCAAATTTCTCTAGGAACTAATGTTGGCTCGACTAAGCTGGTTATACCATTTAGCAGCTGCACCCACTAAACTTTCTTGGAAATAATGGATTAAGAGTTGATCATTGTTCATGTAGCCAGCCATTCGCCTACAGAACATGGTGATGTGGGCCTCCGGGCAACTAGTCCCACTGTATTTTTCAAATTCAGGCATTTTAAACTTATGAGGTAGCACCAAATCCGAAACCAGACTTAAATCTTTTGCGTCAATCCTATGATGATGATCGATACTTTCTAGCGCCTTGAATTTTTCTTCCAGCCATTTGCAACGATCCTCTAACTGCTTTGAAGATTCTTATCTCGACCCTATTTTCTCTGCCATATCTAAATTGGGTACAACAGGATTGGCTGAGTTATCTCCTGGTTGGGATCCGGAGCCTGCGTGGAAGCGCATGGGAGGTTTAGCGTCATCCTGCCCTTGTTGGGGCCTGATCGTAACTGGTGGCCTTAGGATATACTCCTCAGGCCTTGTTCTTGTGTGTGGCGGGGTAAAACTTGGGGGGACACCTTCACTACTTTCCTCGATCGGAGGCATAGGACCTTTCCCCTTATCCATTGCCCCGTTCATCATTTGGGCCATTTGGGCCATCATATTCCTTTGGGCCTCCAACATTCGGTCCCTCATTTCCTGTTGGAGTTTTAACATTTGCTCTTGCATTTGCTCCTGCATTTCTTTCTGGAATTGTCCGAACCTTTGATCCATTTACCTAGTTTTAACGCATGTTTTGTAGTGATGTTTCGCTTCCAGATTTTCTCCTTTCACTTCTTTTTTCTCTCTCTCTCTCTCTCTTTCTGATAATTTGAGCTAATTAGGCCCATTTTTATAAACTTAAATGCATGTAATATGATGCAATGCAAGAAGAAGACATTGATTCTGATCAACTTCATTTTAGAAAACTTTATTAGAAGGCAAAACCCTTTACATAAAGTAGATTACAAATATGCTTTCGCCCTAAGGCCTAAGGTTTTGATTTTCCCAAGGAAAGAGATTAGCTCTTGATTATAACACGGCGGTAGCTCATATCTCACGCTCAATATGTCAGCTTCTGCAGCCAAAGTCTGTAGGTGATCAGCTACCTCTCGAATCTGGATTATCGCTTCACCCATGAGGTAGTTTCGGTTTCTAACTTGCTCGCAAGAATGGCGAAGCTCCTCCTCCCAATGCCTTTCTCTTGTTTCCAAAAGCTCAATCCGGAGCTCACTACTATGTAATGCTGATTCTAGCTCTTCAACCTTACCATTCATTTCCTCGATTCTGTTCAGACTTGATTTCAGTTTGCTTTTTGAGTCTTGACTTCGATAGTCGTGCAGAGATCGCCCAAGCTCAGCTATTCTAGCTTTTAGTCCCTTTTTCTCCTTTTGGTTTTCTGTCATGCCCTTCTCTAAGGCCTCTTTTTGCGTTTGTATTTCTTGAAAATTTTTCTCCCAATTGCTAACTCTGGCTTTTTCCTCTCGGATCTCTTGTTGCCACTGCTTCAAAGTTTTCCCTAATCCAGTGTTTTTTTATCATCAGACGCATCTTCTTGTATTCCGTCTTCAAGTTATCTCGGTCTTCCTCTACCTTCTATTTTTATTTTCTAAGTTTTTCAGCCTCTGATTTTTGACCGTCTACCTCTAATTGGAGGAGCATCTTTTCTTCTTCCAGCTTTTCTATCCTTTTTCCAAGCTCCAAACTCATCCGTTCAAAATCTTGTTTCACAATCTCTAATTCTGACGGGACCACTCGCAAGCATTCTTCTCTCGATTGGGCGTCCTCTGGATTTGGCTCGAGGATGTTATCATTGATTCTCCTAGCCCTCCATTCACTGTATTCTAGGATCATCATCGAGCCTACGGATAATCTTCTCATTCTATGAATCTGATTCCAGGCACTAGAGATCTCTTTAACATTTTTCTTATAGCTCCCCCCTTCGTATGAGAACTCGCATTGAGCTAGCCCGTATGCCATTGGTACAAACTGTCTTGAACTATACTGCCTTAGAACCAGCAAAGAGGCATATGCAGTGGCACCCCAAATTCCTAGTAGAGGAACCCAGTCAAAGTTTCCACAACGATAAAGGACCTTGTCGGGAGTCATCCAAGGAGCCTTCCACTAGATGTCATCTTCTTGAAGGTTTTGAAGGAGCGCTATCCAGTTTTTTTCGGACACGTCTTCCCTCCTAGGCGTAGCTACTATCTCTTTCAACGGGGAGTAATTCTCTGATCAAAACTGATAAGACACTTTCTCCACCTTCCAGAAGTAACTATGGAACTAGGCCAATAACAATTGCGCACATCCAATAAACTTGCCTTCACCTATTCTCCGACATGCATTCAACGATCTGAACGTTTCAGCCAAGATAGCGAGAACAGGCATGACCCCTTTGTCTAATCGGTTGAATAGATCAATAACCGCTTCGTCAATATGCCTTAGAGCTTTTGGGAAGATCACCAAACCGTAAATACATAAGGCCAAGACGTCAATCTTTTTCTTTGCATCAGGATGCGTTAGGATCAGGTCTCTCAAATATATCCAAGGTATGCATTTACCCTCGCCTTTCTTCTGCATTCTAACTGAGACCCATTGTTCGCTCATTCCCGTGATATTCATCAATTTCCTTGCAAAAGTCGGGCTATTAACTGCTTTGGAATAAGCTTTATCAACTTGAATTCTCAGAAAATGTAGCAAGGTTGTGTATTCCTCTACCATGGGAACCAGATCTACTTTCTCGAATGAGAAACAACTATAAGCAGCATTCCAGAATTGAGTCATTGCTCGGAATAGGTGCTTATCTATTTTGACATCAAGCAGGTATGGTAGATCGCCGTAGGTGCTATAAAACAACTGCTTTGCCTCATCATCCCACTGGGCCCATATTTTTTTAACTCTCGAGTTCATTTTGTGTGACACTGATATTGGTGAAATCCCGTAATTCTGACACATATCTCTCAGCTAAGCTATCCCCTTTTTCTAATTGGCTTTGCTCTGACCATGTGCGGGTGGCCGCATTGTCTTCTACTTTATCAAGGAATTCACTTTCCATAACCAGCTCTTTAACTCAGAAACTGACCGTGAATCGATGCCTCTTAAAAATGGAAATGACATGCAAAGGAAATAAAACATCATCAATTAGTACCACAGAATGAGATATAAAGCATGTAAAATACACAAACGCCTATCCAGGTAACTACTAAGGTTTGGCATAGTTCAGCTCGGGGTGGGTTCTTGGGCTCTTTACATGTGGTTGAGTTCTAAAGTTTGAGGTACCCAAACCAGCAGATTCTTTGATCCTCACCCATTATAGGCTCATACAGACCGAGTTTGGTTCAGGGGAATACATTTCCCTATGGCCATGTGGAAGTGAAAACTGCACGAAAACATAGGTACGGATGTATCCTGAAAGTAGTCCGCTAGCCCATACGGAGGTGAAGACCTCACGAAGGCATAGCTTCTCGCTCCCACTTAAAGGTGTGACCACAATGGTCGTCCAATGCAATGCCAAAGTATTTACGAGACCCAATATTGAAAGTGCATTAAAAGAAGCATGATTTTTTGAAACCATTTTCCAATTTTAATCAAAAGGAAAAAAATCAATCAATCTATGGCCTGACCCTCGAGTCCTCAGTGGAGTCGCCAAGCTGTCGTAACCATTTTTTGATAAAACAGAAAATGATGCGGTCGACTCAGGTTTTGAAAATGAAAAAGAAGGGAGTCGCCACCAACCTTTTTTGATGAGGTGTGATCGGGCCACCTAGTAAAATAGTTATTTTAATAAACAGTTTGATTTATCAAAACAACGATTTTGGTCTACGAAATCCAAAAAATGAGTTCGGGAGTCGGTTACGTACGAGGAAGGGTTAGCACCCTCGATACGCCCAAAATTGGTACCAAATTGATTGATCGATGTCCTAATGTTGAAAAGTTTGAAATGATTCAAAAATAGATACTTTTGATTTCCAAAACTTGAAGGGATTGAAAGGGACGTTAAGACTCTCTTATTTTCGAAGAGATAAAGCATCATGTCCAGTAAGTTAGGCCACAATACTTTAGATTCCCGAAACTAAGCTCGCCTTTTAAAACTTGGCTTTATATTTGAAGAGGATCTCCCATCATTTGTCAAACGAGAAGTCAGAACCCAGTAAGTTAGGGCTCGTGTTCTCGAAAGTCCAAATTAGGAATATTGCCCCTTATTTTTTAGAAAAAACTTATCCGAAGTATCTAGATGTCGAGTCCAGTAAGTTAGGGCGCGACATGTCGAATTCTCGGGATTAAGTGTTTTGTTTGAAATTTGAATTACGGTTTTAAAAGGGACATTTCGTTGTTTAGCTTAAACGAGAAGAACCGAAATCCAGTAAGTTAGGGCTCGGTTCCTCGAATCTTTAATAGGAAATATCGATTATTTAAAAACTTGATGACTCGAGCAAAGGTTAATGTAACACAATTTGATAAAAGAAATAAATTACGAAGCTAGGTTGCGTAAAAAAAATAATAATAATATATGTAATAATACTAAGTTAACTAATTTGATGATAAAATGATGATAATAATGATAATAATAAAATAAAGAGTAATGATAATAACACATTTATAATAACGATAAAAGTAAAAGAAATAATAATAATAGATAATAATAATAATAAAACAATGATAATAAAATGGTAATAATAAAAATAATAATGTTTAAGAGTAAGAAATAGTAATAATAAAATAATATTAATGATATTAATAAGAAAAATAATAAAATAAGGATAATTAACAAAAATATATACATATAAAATAATATAATAATAGTAATAATAATAATAAATATAGGAATAATAATATATAATATATATGTGCATAGATATAATAGTAATAATGATAATCTAGCAATAACAGTAATACAATAATAATAACATAGTAATAATAATATATATATATAATGATAATATAATATTAGTAATAGTATAATACCAACAATAATATAATAGGTAATAACAATATATATGTACATAAAAATATGATAATAATATTAGTATAAATGTAATAGACAAACAATAGTACAATAAAAGGAAAAAAAATGATTGCAAGATCAAATAAAAAAATTATGAAATAATATAGAAAATGGGCCAAATTGAACTTAAAAGCAGAATGGAAGGGTCAATTTTTGTAAAATGGGTGTTGTGGGGTTAAATTATAAATCAAACAAGCTATGGGGGTCAATTTGTAAATAAAACAAAATTTTGGGGTCAATTTGAAGCAAAAAATAAAATAAAAGGACCAATTTGCACATGCGGAGGAAACAGGGGGACCACGCACGCAATAAATCCTTTTGGCCAAAACGCGTAACAGCGAGGGAGACCAAATTGAAAATCGTGCAAAATTTCAGGGCCAATGTACGAATACTGAAAACTTAATTTAAAAAAACCAAAAATGCGGAAGGGCTGATTGCGCAATTTCCCCTCTGGTTAAAAAACACGCAGATCCTACCTGGAGCGGGTCGGGTTCGGGTCGGACCAGGTGAAATGACGTCGTTTTGGCGTTAAAAGCCAGCCCCAAAATGACATCGTTTTAAGGGGGTATATAAGGCCTAAATTTCAGAAAAAAATTCATTTGTGCTGGTTACTAAAAAAAAATTCTGATTCTTTTCTTTCTCTCTGCAGGGCCCAGGTCCGGAGGGTTTTCGACAGTTCGCCGCCGCGGCTCCGCCATCGCCGGCCACCCAAAGAAAGGGTAAAATTTGTATTTTTTATTTTATAATAATGGTATGTATATACGCCGAAGAAAAGGAAAAAAAAGAAAAATAAAAATAGAAACAAAGATGCTTCGAAAAAAAATCACCTATTTGCCTCTGTCTTTTCGATTTTTTGTGGTTTCTTAATGTTTTTGATGCCTCTATTGTGTTTGCAAGTCTACTGCCGAAACTCTTTTCTTTTGATATTTTCAGATCTGTTTTCTTTTTTTGTTTGAATCTCTATGCTTTTTCTTTTTCTGTTTTTTGATTCATTAAAAGAGAAAAAAAAACCCCTATTACAAATACTTTGAATCGGCTTTTATAGCCAAATTTTTTTACAACTTGCTGCTTTCTGTCCTTTCTCGTTTATTGCTTGTAGGGCCAAAGGCGGTGGAAGGGCGGTGGACATGACTGCGGTGGTAGAGGGGCGGCGTCAGAAAGTCAGGGGTCAGAGCAGAAGACCCTAGATGCGGCGCCTAGGGTTTTTTCTTTTGTTTGTTTCTAATTTTTTAGCGGGCTAGGGTAAATGGGCCTTTCAGGTTTGGGCTTAAATTTGGGTGTGTAAATTGGGCCCCGGGCAGAATTGGGCTTGTACATGAATGGTTTGGCTATTGAATGTAGGGATAAAGTGAACCATTTGATATGTTTTGGTTGCCATATATGCATATTATGTTTAGGTATATATTGCTTGTAGGAAGACCCTAAGTGGGTGGCATATTGGCCTTGTAAAAGGGCCTATAATGTCACACAATTGAGGCACACGAGCGTGCCTAAAACCGTGGGTAAATTGGCAGAATGTGGCTTAAATTGCACACGGCCTCGACACGGGCCTGCTTGGTGGCCGTGTGAGAAATGACAGTATGTGATCTATTGTACACGGCCTTAGCACACGGGCGTGCTTGGTGACCGTGTTGGTTTTGGCAGTATATAGCCACGGGGAAGACACACGGGTGTGTCAAGTAGTCGTGGGAGAGGCACGGCCTACCCCCACGGCCGTGTGTCCCCTGTATGTTAGAAAATTTTCAAATTTTTATGAAATTACTTATGTGTTTCAGTTTAGTGTCGACTCGGTTTATAAGCATGCTTAAGGTCTCGATGACCTACTTAAGGGATATTATAATTGATATCAATGAATGGTTGTACGATTAATTCAGTAAATGTTTCCAATCTGTCTGGTAATGCCTTTAACCCTAATTCGGTGATCGGACACGGGATAGGGGTGTTACAGATAAGTTTTATGAAAGTAACATGAGTTGGCATGTTAAGTTACTTGCAACATCTAATGACCATAGTTATAGATATATGCTCACTTTGTTGATGTTTTGAGCGCCATGTTCTAGCCAAAATTATGCCAAATTAAGGTAGCTTTAATGCCTTTGTAAAATTCAAGGTAAGCCTAGTATTTTCTATTTGACCTTATTAGGCATTTCTTAATGCTGACTCAAGTTGTTTCCTTTCCTTGTAGATCGTCACCTTGCGAATCTCATCAAGCCGGATCGTCTCCAAGCTCACACTATCACTGTTTTGGTAGTAATATGTTTGTTTTGGTTTAAGGTTGTGACATGTATATAAGGGCTCTTTAGTATGTACTTTGACATTTTGGAGTTACTTGCTATGTGGTGATGATTGAGTTGACTACATAATACATAACTTATAGATACATATTTGGTCATCTTGATGCTATGAAAATGGTAATCCTGCTCTTGAATGGTTTGCCATGTTAAGGTTTGAAATTGGACTAGTTGAAGTACTAAATTAGTTGATGAATTGAAAGGTAAGTTGAATGTTGAATATTAGGCATAGTTTTGTGTATGTATGAATAAATCAAGCCAAGACCATTGCATTGCTTTACTCTTGAAATTCTAGATGAAACATGATTGAATAGGTAAATGGTATGCTTTGAAATTGTTTAGTTGGTATGATATTGCATATGCCAAAAGTTTGGATAGTTGGATTGTTGATATTGAATGGTTGATTAAGTTGAATTCATGTTGAGTTGGTTTTTGATTTGGATGGTTATGTGACCTTATTAAGATGAAATGGTATGTAATTGAGTTATTTTTTATGGTATAAAAGATGTATGAATCATTTAGATGGTACTGCAAAATTGTTGAATGAGAACCAAATGGTATTTTTGCCAAAAACTAAGGCCTTGTCATGACCTCCAACTTCCAAAGTCGCAACATGACGTCGACAGTAAGTGATGTCATGATGTAAATATGCATGAATTTTTTATGTGAATTACTGAGTTGGCGATGTTACGATGTGGAGATTGTGAAGTCACGACTTTGGTCCTGAATTTTCAAAACATTACAATTTGGTCTTAATTCATGTTAGGATTAACAAAAGAGATTTTGTAAGCTCGTGTGGGACCCGAAAGTGATTGTAATGCATATTTAGAATATGAATGGTGCTTGTTTGCATATGTGATTGGTTAGTGATAATACTTTGAAATGACATATTTTTATGTATTAATTACATAATTATTTTGAGTATGATCCTACTAATTTGGATTATTTATGGCTTTTTATCTTATAGGGACTAAATTGAAGGAAAAAGGAAATTTGGGGACAAAAAGTGTGAATTTAAAGACAAAACGGATCAGCATGTGAAATAGGGAAGAAATGGTGCCGAAAATACAAAGTACGAAAGACTTGGGGCAAAAATTCAAAAAAGAGATTTATGAACAAAAGACTCTATTTAAATTTGAATTTTATTTTTAGTATTACTGTTAAGATTATTATATTATTATTTAGATTTAATTTCGGATTATATCTTTATTTATCTTTTAGATTTTAAATAGGAATAAACTAGGTTTTCTATGTACAATAAATAGGGGATAGAGTGACATGAATATTGACTCATCATTTTCTGGAAAAAGCTCATTCCCTCTAAGATTCTAGCCTGTTTGTTACTTTTCCCTTTTCAATAAAATTTTATTCCACTTTACTTGTGTTTCTTTCCCGAAAGAATAAGCCACTAAACTCATCTAGTGAAAGGTTATCGAGATTCCCCAAAAAAGGTTCATGAGGCTTAGAACCCGTACTTAGCATTCTCAACGAGTATTCATCGTTTCTCTGCATTACGGGACTGATGCTTCCGTCCATGTCCTTCCAAAGTGATCTTTTCATCTTGTGCAAGGGACGATCGCTTTGTATGTTTTGGGGAAGGTTGCACAGTCGGTTCGCTAACTTACTGCATCAGTTGTTGTCGAGCTCAAGAGACGAAATGGCGTGGCATTCATCATTGAGAAATGATGATCTAATGTAAGACAGTCCCACAAAAGTGACGGTTGGCAAGAGTCAGGTTCCTATAAATCGTAAGGCTAAAACCTGAGTGGAGTTGGTGGTTGTAGGCATTGTTTTCCACTATAATTGGATTATTCGGTCATGAGAAGGATCACCTAAAAGCCTATGATTGAATCCAAGGAGGATCGAGATATTCAGAGGCTGGAATCCCTTAAATCGAAGAATCCCCTTTCCTTAATTCTATTTCTTTTTACAATTTCAATTTCAATTTATATAATTTCAATTCGTCCATATTTTTAATTCTGTCTTTTTTTCCTAGGTACGTCATTTTTCTTGCACACGATTACGCCCAGGATTTCGAGGAACAAGAAGTTGTAGCAATCCAGTCCCTGAGGATTTGACCCTACTTCCCTTATACTATTCTTTTTGTTATTTCATAGGGATAGGTTATTTTTGGTGCTCTCAATGACACACCAAATTTTGGCGCTATTGCTGGGGACTGGTAATGTAATAATATTGTTTCTTTTTCTTATGACCATATTTGCTCCAGGAAATCTTACGTTCGATTCAAAAATAGAAAAGACTGCGAGAGATAATCGCAAGGAAACGAAGCTATGGAAAAAGCAGTTAGAGGTGGTAGGAACTCAGAGTAACTGTAACACCCTTAACCCCTGTTCGTCGCCGGATTGGGTTGTAAGGCATGACCGAACAAAACACAAGTAGCCATAGACAATTACTGCTCACATAGTCTCATCCGAAAGCAAATTAAACAACACGAATATGCTTAGATAATAACATACAAAAATTTAATCCCTTTAATGAAATTCACAAATAACTCATCAATATAATTAACAATGAATCATCAAACTTGATCTTTTAAACCACATTAGCCGAATATACACATGCTTGTAATGGCTTTTCTTAAAAATAAATAGAAATCACTAAATATAAACATACATATGTATAGTTGCATGGTATCTTGTTCAATCATATTCAAATAAACTAAATAAACTCATCTTACCAAAGTACATCTCAATTTATTTATAAGAACATAACCGAATATGCAAATTTCGTTATAATAGTATCCTCTCAATTCATGTTTCATTTAATCACTTCACAGTAAATCCTCATCAATCATTAATCCAAACACATTTGAATATGGTACTAATCATTTCTCAACTTCAACCTTATTGTTTCAAATTGCATAAATATAACCAACTATTACATAATGAACTTTCCATTCATGATTTATCAAAACATGCATAATAGAACGACATTTGTCAACCACCTCAACATTTCAGTCAAGTCACATGAATATCCAACACACAAGTGATATACAATAAGATATATTTCTAAGGTGAGCTAAATACTTGATCCTATGCCTGACATGTTTAACATAAATCAATCATACTACTGTCACACGCACAATCTCATTATGAAATACACTACCATGGTGCTTAATTGCCATGGCCGAAAGCAATAAAGACAAAAAATACCATAATTCAGCCATTAAATTAAAAGAAACATTAAAACACAAACATCTCATTGTACACCTAAGTTGCATATACATATTAGTATACCTGAACTTCATATCATATTCTTTTAACTATCCATTACAACTAATTAGAACATACTTGCCATATCCATCATATACATATATAAACTCATACACCACATTATTTACGAAATATAGCAATCATATACTACATATAATTAAGTCATAATCAAATTGATATAACCAAACACATTAAACACTTAATCACGAACTCATAAAGCCAAGTCTAATTCTAATGATCCAAGTTAAGCCATTTTCACATGGCTAATATATACAAGAACAAATTCATAGCTCAAAACTTAGTCTAGCCTATACATGCCTTTAGTTTAAAATCCAAACTCAAAAGTACCAAAATAGGTTGATAGTGTGGATGACTTTGATGACGATCCCCTGAGCTCTTAGCTTGATCAAAATCTATAAAACAGAACGATGAACACACGGAGTAAGCTAATTTAGTTTAGTAAGTCTTAAGCAATCATAATATACCAATTAGACATTCTAACATATTAAAACAATCAAGTAATAACATTGAATAAAATAGCTTAACTCAAAAGTCCTTCAAAACCGAATGCTTTTACCTCACTTAACATAACACTTGTCATTTCCTTACCATTAGTATATAACTTACCAACTCAGCCTCAAATTCAAAATATAAAACATCCTTTCTTATTAATATATTCATAATACACATACATGAAACTCAATAAGTTCACATAAATATTCGAACAAGTAAAGGGCCGTGTACATCCGAATTACCTCTTTAATTACATAAACACATGTTCATTTAAACTCTCATATATCCAAGCATCTAATATCAATATTTCAAAGCTTATTTAATTACTTCTTTAAATATTTGAACAAGTAAAGGGCCGTGTACATCCGAATTACCTCTTTAATTACAATGCTAAATTACTTCTTCAGATTCGATTTTAACATGTTTAACTACACAAGTTCATAATTTAACATATATGCTAGATTATAATCAATTCTTATGAAATTAATTTGCTTAAAGACTTACCTCGACTATCGACAGACGACGAAGACCGGCTATTCGTAAACTTTCGTTTTTCCCCGATCCAAATCCTATTTTCTTTGTTCTTGATCTAAACATATTTAAAATAAGCTCATTCAAGTACATTTCATCTCAATTTAATCCAAAAACACCTAAATAGGAAAATTACCATTTTCCCTAATATTTCACATTTTTACAATTTAGTCCTTACACAAAACACAAAATACACAAAATTTCATTACACAACCTAAGGGCCAAATATTCATAGGGACTATACAAGTCCATTTATTTCCTTTATTTTGCATTTTGGTCCCCTCAAAAATTCATTTTTGCAATTTAGCCCAAAATACTCAAATTCACCAAAATTTCCAATTCAAAATTTGTTAATCTTTAACATATCTTTAATATAAAATCATCAAACATAAAAAATCACAAGAACATAACAATGGCCAAACATCAAACATGCTCAAATTCAAAAATTCTAACATGGGTCAACTAATATTCAAAGCAACGATCTCAAAAACATAAAAATTATCAAGAACCGAAATCAAACTAACCTTGAATTTGTGATTATAGGTGCCAAAATTCAAATGAAACCAAACCCCTTTCTTTTCTCAACATTCGGCCAAGCAAAAATAAAAGATGATAATGGCCATTTTTCTTTTGTTTTATTACTTATATTATGTTATAAATAAATTACCAAATTAACCTTATAAAATAAAATAAACATAACATATAAATAAGGACATTGTTGGCACATATCGTCCACTACCTTGTAAAATGGGCTAATTTCCCTTTTAGTATCTCATATTGAAAAGCCATTATCACTTTAGCACTTTTCACTATAGTATGCAACTTTTACACTTTACGCAATTAAGTCCTTTTTGTCAAATTAAACACTCAAACGATAAAATTTTTTTACGAAACTTTCACACACATTAATACACATATAACAAGCACCGAAAATAATATCTAAAAATTTTTCGCACTCAGATTCGTGGTCCCAAAACCATCATTCCAATTAGGGTTAAATTCAGACTGTTACAGTAACCCACAGCTGGAAATAGAAACAGGCAATGAAGTCGAGTCCAGGGTTAATTGATCGTGTCAAACAGTTTAGTTTTAAAATTTATAAAGAATGATCGAACCTGTAGACTAACTATGACAATGATAGAGGCAAGTGCACCTATCGAACAGTAGTATAGTTAAGGCAAGAATATCTTATCGAACCCAAGGAACCTAAAAGTACTATTACTCACTTTCTTTCTATTATTTAGCCTGAAATATGGAGTGATTGTTTGATTTATCTAAAACTAATGAAATACTTTAAACTAAAATGCAAAGATAAACAAATAAATTGGGAAAAGACTTTGGAAAACTCAGTTGATAAAGACGATACCCTCAGGAGAATCCACCTATGACTTCACTCATTATTTATCCATAAACCATATGATTTCTTTACTTAGCTTGATCCGTGAGACTCCCTAACCTATATTAAACCTTCTCTCGAAGCGAATAACGTCTAACCTTAGGTTAATTAGTGGAACTCTCATTCTCTTATAATACCCCCTAAGGAAGTAGTAAATCAATCAGTGGATTCCCATATAAGGTTTCACCCTAATCTAGCAAAATATTGTAACCCTATCTTTAGGCATCCGATCAACTCCGCTTAATTATTCTAGATCTACTCTAAGGCAGGGTCTATTCCTCCTCCACCTAAGCACATCAGATTAAATTAAGCAACATAATTAAGAACAAACCAAGTATTTATCATATAAATTCAGAAAATAATAACAAAATCCATCATAGGTTTCATCCCCTTCAGGTATCTGAAGGGTTTAGTTCATAACTAAATAAGAAAACATCTTAAGAGAAAAGATAAAATAAAACATTAGAAATCCCTAAAACCCCCTGAAGGAATTGATGGAGAGATCCTCCGTCTTGAGTAGAATTCTGGCTCTTCGAGATGGATCAACTGGCTATCTTCAAGTGATTCCCTAAAAGATGAAAGCTTCAGCAAAAGCCTCTGCCAAAAAGTTATCCTGTTTCGGCTTCTGCCGAACTCCCCTTTTTAGTTGCTACCTTCGGTGTTTATATAGGCTTTGAGATGCTTTACTTAGATCCTAAGTATCCTAATTCAAGTAGAATTCCTCCTAGGATGTTTAAGTAGACATAGGAATGTGTTTCTTTGCCTCTAAGCATCCAAATCTGAGTGAAATTGCTCTTTTTCGCGGCAGAGGCATGCCCATGGCACACGCCCGTGTAAGTCATCTTTAGGCTGTGTCTCGATTCTATCGATTGGGGCACGACCGTGTAAATCGTGGTATGGCCATATGAAGTAAATGGTAAGGCACAACCGTGTGCCTTAAAGTCCAAGCCGTGCTGATTTCTTGGGTTGGCTCAATTTGGTCGGTTTTAAGCCCATTTTACATTCTTTTTATCCTTAGGTGCTTTCCTAGCATAAGACACGAAAAGAAAGGATTAAGAGCACCTTTTTACATAAATCGAGGATAAATTCATCCAAAAGAATACTAAATGTGGGAGTATTTTGATAATTACTGTATAATATCATTATTGATAATTACTGTATAATAAGGAGTATTTTGATAATACTTTAATACGAGCTTTTTCAACAATTGGAGTTTTAATGCTCTAAGCTCTTTTGTATACTATTAATATTGAATAAACTTGGATTTTTTTAAGAACAAACTAAAACAAACATAATAGAAGGAACTTTGATAATTGAAATTACCTAATTTGGAAATTGATCAAATCAATTCTCGATAGAGGGGTAGTAAAAGAAATGTTGATAACAAATACAAAGGGATTTTGGGTTAATATTAGTGGGTGTGTAACATCTGAGATTTAGGGGTCATGCATTTTTAAGTCATATTTATGTGGTAGTATGCTCTATATGCTGTTTGTATGTGTTTGGGGGCTTCGGGAAATCTTGAGTCTAAGGTTGGACCTTAGGTAAATTTTTGGTTTAGAGCCTTAGGGGAGAGCTAGGGGAAGATAGGCCTTAAGGGTTTTTATGTGGAGTTTAAGACACAAGAAAAGAAGTGGTGAAGTGGCAAGGGTAACGCCTAGGAGCAAGAGGGAGTGTTGCATCACAAAAGGGTGTCAAGGGGGAGAGAGGTTTGAATCACGCCAGCTGCAAGGGAGCTTGTTTTATTTTGCATTTTTGTGTCAGGGAGAGGAAAGTGTTGGACGGCAAGAAAACTCTGGGGGAGACTTGGTCAAGATATTAGAATGAGTGGTGGAGAGTAAGGTGGGAGGGTTAAATCATTCAAACCTGTTTGAATGGAAGGAGAAGAGGAAGAGTAGTAGGAAAAGAAGGGATTTGGGAGAGAGGCAAGGTGTTGGCCATAGGTGAGGTTCTAGAAGGGGGAGTTTCAGTCATTCAAGGGGGTTTTAGGTGCCGAAAATGCTAGACAAATGTTTTCTTTTCCTTTTCTATTCATATGACCCAAAAGAAAAAATTGTGAATACCATAAGTTCATTCGTCTCCGTTGCTATTCACTTTCAAAAGTCGAACTATATCTTCTCCTCCTTTCTTTTTTATTTTGATATCTTTGAACCTTCTCTACTTTAGCAAAAGTCGAATAGCTCCTCATTTCTTGTTTTTAGTGACTGAAAGTATCTAGCAATTGTGGAACCATAGCCGAAACACCATAAATCTCAACCCTTTTTCTTCTTTTTCATCTATAACTTCTCTTCTTCTTCATCTTCTCACCGTTGCACCCATCCTCAAAAGTCAAAGGAACTTTTACCATTTATGAAATCTTAGCCAAACCTCTATTGAGCCTCACCATTATTTCTTTTTCCTCTCTTGCTTTTCATCAAGGCCGAATAGTATCTTGGTCGAATCTCCCATCCATCGTTTTCTCTTTCTCTTCTTTTATTTTTGTCTACACTCATCTTCCATTCTCTCCTAATAAGTTAATCCCCAAGGGTTGTCATTTAGCCGAATCGAGTTAGTAGAGTGGTAAGGATCTCTTCTTTGATCGATTTTCTTTCTTCTTTTCTTCTTGGTTAGCCGAAACCAAGAATCTAATCCTGTTTATTTGGTTGGCCAAAACCATGAAGGGTTAGGTTCGGGTTCTTTGTAGCCAGCGTTAAGAGCGGGATCCTTCGGGATTCAATCAAGCAAGAGGGTTTCGATAAAGGTTGAGGAGGAGCCTTCGGGATTCAAATCTATTTCGGTAAGAGTATTCATTTCAGATTAGGTTTTTGTCTCGTTTGGATTTGATTTAACGTTTAACCAGGTCTTCTGATTAAGTGCTATTCAATGGATACGAGTACCAGCCAAGGAGAGAAAGGGGTTGCCCCTACCCCTAAGTTCAAGAAACGTTCAGTTTTTGCGATTCGGGATTGGCCACCGGGGTATGGGCCAGCGTCGAAAAGAGACAAGCAGATCACTGTAGTCTCTTTGAGTGAGGACGTTAGGGAAATCGGGAGTCTAGTGCTTTGGGTTGTCAGGTGTGTGGTTAATTCGCTGTTTCCCTGTTAGTCAATTAATTATATGTGTTATGTGTGTGATAGCCGGTACAGTGGTTGTGGTGGAATTGTTACCCTTAATTGGGTATTTCGGTAACCAGGTTAGTATCCTATCTAAGGTGTAGTTGTGGCTGACTACTGTGGATACTTGTAAGCATGCCGTATGCCTACCTAAAATGTTCATGCATTATCCTGCCATATCATTATAATATGTTGGATATGCATGGGGTCGGGATATATATTGAATGAAGGACAGGGTGTACATTTATGTACGTGGTTTAGTGATGGCCTCGAGCCTCACTATGGATTGATGATTGGCTATGTGCCATATCGTGGCTTGATGTCAGCTATGTGCCACATCGTGGGTTGATGGTACTTTGTGCTTCATCGTGGATATCGAGATTTGGTCACATAGTGATCGATGGCTAGGCCACATTATATTTGGTCACATGGTGATCGGTGGCTATGCCACGTTATATTGACTTTGAGTAGTACGACTGCCAAAGAGGTGTGTAGCGGATGGAGGGTCGATTTAGTAATCCCCTGGTGTGTGGCGGTAGGATACGGGGGTATGTAGCGGATGGATATTAGGCTGGGATGGGTAACATTTTGCATCATCATGTGTGGTATGTGGATTGTGTGGTTTTGGGCCAAGCCCATCTGTGGAAACATGTGGAATAATTGCACACTGAGTCTGTCCGACTCACCCTATTTTCCTAAAAACAATGCAGGTAATACATGATACTTGGACCGGGCTGGAGTAGATTCGAGGTGGCCATTTTAAATATTTGGGCTTGAGCATTTATTTATGCACTTTAGATTCTTAATTACTTTTGGGTTAATTTTTCTTTATCGTAATAAGGCCATTTTAAATATTTGGGGATTTTTACTATGTATTGAGTTAGATTGACTACCGGTTAATAACTGGAAAAGATTTTTGAAATAATTTACAACTTAAAGACTTAAATTAAAGTTTTAAACCCGGATACTCTTAACAACTCGATTTTTCTTGAATTTTCAAACGTACAATATTTTAAACTACACATGACCTTCAAAGTTTTCATCCTCCTCGACAACCTACTTTCAAAACGACGAACATGTTGTAAACCAGTTATCTCTTATAAACTAAGAAAAATATTTTAAACTCAAAATGTGTTTTCACTAAGAAAAATATTTTAAACTCAAAACGTGTTTTCACCCTTAAATCAAATTCTTTTCAAATGTTTTTCCTAGTAACATTCTGAATTCGACGGTGGTGTTTTGGGCCAAGTTTGGGGTGTTATAGTTTGGTATCAGAGCCAGGTTCAAAACTCGGTTTTGAGGGTTTTTGGGCTCAAAACATTTTTCAAAGATGGGTTTTACTAAAACATGTATTTCTACAAGCTATTCAGGTTTATTCTGGCATGGCACCTGCGTCTCCGGCCTGATGTCCACCAAGTAAGTACTTCAAACTATTGTGTGATTTGTATGTAGAAATGATGGGTGATATGGGATCGTAGATTAGTAAGTTAGAAACTATTGAACCTTAGGATTAGCTTACTTCAACACTAAACTTCATAAGACTTAACTTATTTCACCAAACCCGGGAATAAGTCATAGAGTTTAGGTGTGGTAACAAGCATGCGCATGTCTAGGCATGGATTTCGAATGAGCTTGGTATTTAAGCAGTCCTAGCAACTCACCTTCTCTTTTTTGGAATCCTACCTGGTGCGCAGTGATTGTTCACCTTAACCATAAGGACTTGTTAACGGGTCAAACCTATAACTAAAACCCGAAAGGGACCGAATACCCGGTTTGTAAAACTATCAAATTACTCATGGTTTCAAAAAAAATTATCATACTACCCTCGATTGATTACCAAAATACCCCTGTTTGCCAAAATTACCAAGATACCTTTATATTTTGAAAATCACAAAAAATACCCCTATAAGGATAAATTACGAAAATGCCCTTAGGTTGGGAACGAATGAAAATGCTCAAAGTGGTAAACGTGTGTAGTGGATAGTGTTGATGAATGAATGCGATTCTCTAAATTAGGGTGGAAGACTTGAGACGAAAACTTTGAATGACCAGAAGAACTACTATTAAATGTCTTTACATAAAATTGCTTGTGGGTAATCAGTGGAACAAGAAGTTAATGCATAAAATTTCTTAAAATAGACTAAAACGCAACGATAGACATGGGTTCTAGGGGACGAGGTCGTAATACGCGTGGACGTGGTAGGGGCAGATTGGCTATATTAGAACCAGTTGGGTCTGGTCATGGATCGGGGAATGAAACGATGCCGCTTGTGGTAGAAGCTGAGTTTTAAGATCAGACGGGTGGAGATGACGTGATATCTCAGGCTATGCTGCAAGTCCTAAAAAGAGTTGCGGGAGCGAATATAGGTACTAAGGCTCGAAAGTCCGTCTTTGAGAAACTTCGAGCGAATGGAGCTGAGATATTTAGAGGTGTCTCAAGGGTAGCTCTGAATGTGGCGGAGTATTGGTTAGAGACAGTCGAGAGGATCATGGATGACTTGGACTGCACTGCGGAGGAAAAGCTGAAAGGTGCTGTATCTTTACTTCGGGATGAGGCCTACCAGTGGTAGCTTACCGTTAGAGAGGGTACTCTAGCAGACCGAGTAGATTGGGGTTACTTTAAGGTAAAGTTTGAGGGGAAGTACATCGGAGCTAGTTACGTGGATGCACAGAGGAAGGCGTTCTTGAATCTGGTGAAGGGGGTAAGTCAGTAGTGGAATATGAGGCAGAATTCCTGAGGTTAAGTCGGTATACCAGAGGGATTGTTGCTACTAATTATGAGCACTGCGTGAGATTTGAGGATGGGCTACGAGATGAACTACGGGTGTTGATAGCTCCTCAGCGTGAGAGGGACTTTGCTACTTTGGTGGAGAAAGCTTGGATCGCGAGAAAGTTAAGTGAACTGAAAGGTAGAATAGAGATAGAGACAGAGGCCGAAATAAGAGGGGTTTTAGACCATCAAGATCTTCGGGGGGTTTTTAGAAAAAGCCTAGGGTGGATAATTCTACTCGTGCTTTTATGCCAACTGTTGGGAATCAGGCCCGTCCATGTGCTCAGTGTGGGAGAGCTCATATAGGTGAGTGCCGGGAAGGAGTAAGGAGTGCTTCAGGTGTGGATCCAAGGCTCACTTAGTGAAGAATTGTCCTCAGAATGTGGATAGGGCTTAGACAGTAGGTTAGGGGTATATGCAACCAGGAAGGGGTGGTCCACAAATGTCGAGAGGTCGTGGTTCAAACTGTAGAGGAAATGGTTTTGGTTGAGGTCGTAGAGCACCGGGTAGAGTGCTGGGAGCTCAGATGCAAGGCAGCCAGGGTTAGTGTATGCAGCCAGACGTCGTGAGGAGGGGGCGGACCAGATGTTATCACGGGTATGTTCTTTATTTATGGGTTACCCTTTACTGCTTTAATTGATGTTGGGTCAATGCACTCTTACATTGCTAGCATGGTGTCTGGAACCTTGAATGTGAACTCTGAGACTGTCCCTAGAAAGATGATTGTATTTAGTCTTTTAGGGTAATCTGTGGTAGTAGATAAACTCTTTAGAGACGTGCCTTTAGAGGTTTAGGGGGTGGTGTTTCCAGCTGACTTGATGGAGCTGCCGTTTGAGGAATTTGACCTGATCTTAGGGATGGATTGGTTAGTAAGGTATCGTACAAATCTAGACGTGCTACTAAGCACATGTCATTGAGGACTCCCGAGAACTATGAGGTTGTAGTGATAGGTGAGAGGAGAGACTACCTGTCTAATGTAGTGTCTGCTCTTCAGGCGGAGAAGATGGTGAAGAAGGGGTGCTTGGCTTTTCTGATGTTTGTGAGTGCTTTGGATGCTAAGGAAGCAGCTGTGGGGAAGGTCAGGACAGTAAAGGAGTTTGTGGATGTTTTTCCAGAAGAACTTCCAGGGTTACCTCCGGATCGAGAGGTGGAATTTGAAATCAACCTATTGCTAGGTACAGCGCCACTGTCTATTGCTCCGTACAGAATGACACCAAAAGAGTTGGTTGAGCTGAAAGCCAAAATCTAAGAGTTACTATATTTCGGGTTTATACGACCCAGTGTGTCTCCGTGGGGAGCACCGGTGTTGTTCGTAAAAAAAAGATGGGTCTATGCGTATGTGCATAGATTACCACCAGTTGAATAAGCTGACGATCAAGAACAAGTACCCGCTACCAAGGATAGACGACTTGTTTGACCAGCTCAAAGGAGCTGCGATCTTTTCAAATATAGATTTGAGGTCGGGGTATCACCAGCTTAAGGTGAAGGAGGCTGATATCCATAAGACGACGTTTTGGACTCGATACGGGCACTACGAATTCCTGGTAATGCCGTTCGGGTTGACTAATGCACCGACTGTGTTTATGGATATGATGAATCAGGTTTTCCAACCTTACTTGGATCAATTCGTCGTGGTGTTCATAGACGACATCTTAGTGTATTCCAAGTCGGAGGAAGAGCGTGATGTACATCTTCGGGTAGTGCTGCGAATTTTAAGGGAAAAGAAGTTGTACGCCAAGTTTAGCAAGTGCGAATTCTAGTTGAGTGAAGTCACTTTTTTGGGTCATCTGGTATCCGCGGAGGGAATAAGGATGGATCCTCGGAAGGTTGAGGCAGTACTGGAGTGGAAACCACCTAAGTCAGTAGCAGAAATTTGCAGTTTCTTGGGGCTAGAAGGGTACTATAGGAGGTTTGTCGAGGGTTTCTCTGCAATAGCGGCACCTTTGACTAAGTTGTTGAGAAAGGCAGTACCTTTTGTATGGTTGGATAAGCAGCAGGAGAGTTTCGAGAAGCTAAAAAGAGTTTTGATAAAAGCTCCGATTTTGATTTAGCCTGTGGCGGAGAAAGATTTTGTGGTATATTGTGATGCTTCTCATACAGGGTTAGGTTGTGTATTGATGCAGGAAGGGAAGGTGGTTGCTTATGCGTCTCGGCAGTTGAGATCGCATGAAGTCAACTACCCGACTCACGATCTAGAGTTGGAAGCAGTAGTTTTCACTTTGAAAGTGTGGAGGCATTATCTGTATGAAGAGAAGTCAGTGATCTACACGGACCACAAAAGCCTGAAGTATCTATTGACTCAGAAGGAGCTGAACTTGAGACAACGAAGGTGGGTGGTGCTGTTAAAGGATTACGACTGTTCGATTGAGTACCACCCGGGTAAAGCGAATGTGGTGGTGGATGCACTAAGTCAGAAGGTGGTATCAGATCTGAGAGCGATGTTCGCGCATCTTAGTCTTTATGATGACGGGAGTTTGTTAGCAGACCTGCAAGTAAAGCCGACATGGTTAAGTCAGGTAAAAGAGAAATAGTTGGTGGATGAGGGTTTGAGTGCTCGATTTCAGCAAGTTCAGAGTGGGGAGTTAGGGGACTACAGTGTGAACAGTGATGGAGTTCTGTGTTTTTGTGGTAGGGTGTGTATGCCGAAGGATGTGGAATTGAGGCAGAAGATTCTGCGGGATTCGCATAGTAGCCCTTACACTATGCATCCTGGAGGAAGTAAGTTGTATAAGGATCTACGGGAATAGTTTTGGTGGCCTGGATTGAAGCGAGAAGTTACAAGATTTGTGGGGAAGTGCTTGATGTGTCAGTAGGTCAAAGCTAAACACCAAGTACCTCTGGGGTTGCTGCAACCAGTGAAGATCCCGCAATAGAAGTGGGAGAGAATCACAATGGATTTCGTTAGTGGGCTTCCTCTTATGCTTACTAAGAAAGACTCGGTATGGGTGATTATAGATCGGATGACAAAGTCCGCTCATTTCATACCTATGCGTGTTGATTACTCTCTGCAGAGATTAGCGAAGCTGTATGTAGCAGAAATTGTGAGACTGCATGGAGTGCAGGTGCCGATCATATCGGATAGGGATCCTAAATTTATGTCGAGGTTCTGGAGGGTGTTGCATCAGGCTTTAGATACTAGGTTGGACTTTAGCACGGCATTTCATCCGCAGACGGATGGCCAGTCTGAAAGGGTGATTCAGGTGTTAGAAGATATGCTAAGGGGATGTGTTATCGACTTCAGGGTAGTTAGGAAGAATTCTTGCGTTTAGCAGAGTTCACTTATAACAACAGTTATCAAGCTAGTATTCGGATGGCGTCGTATGAAGCACTGTCTGGGCGAAAGTGTCGAACTCCTATTTGTTGGGCGGAACTGGGAGAACGTCATGTTTTGGGTCCAGAAATAGTGGCAGAGTCAGAGGAAAAGGTTAAAGTAATTTGGGCACGGTTGAAAGAGGCATCTGACAGACAGAAATCGTATGCGAATCTTAAGCGGAAAGAGATAGAATTTGCCATGGGTGATCGTGTATTCCTGAAAGTTTCGCCCTGGAAGAAGGTGATGAGGTTTGGACGCAAGGGTAAACTGAGTCCCAGGTTTATAGGGCCTTATCAGGTTTTGAAGCAAGTTGGACCGGTGGCTTATCAGTTAGAATTGCCTTCAGAATTGAAGCAGATGCATGATGTGTTCCACGTGTCAATGCTACGTCGTTATCGATCGGATCCGTCCCACGTAGTGCCAGTGGAGGAAGTGGAGTTGAGACCAGATTTGTCCTATGAAGAATAACCGATTCAGATTCTTAAGCGAGATGTGAAGGTGCTTCGAAAGAAAGCAATTCCTCTAGTTAAAGTATTGTGGCGTAACCAAGGTTCAGAAGAAGCTTCGTGGGAGCCGGAAGAAGCGATGCGACAGTAATACCCTCACTTATTTTGATCAGGTAATTTCGAGGCCAAAATTATTTTTAAGGGGGTAAAACTGTAACATCCGGGATTTAGGGGTCATGCATTTTTTAAGTCATATTTATGTGGTAGTGTGCTCTATATGTTGTTTGTATGTGTTTGGGAGCTTCAGGAAATCTTGAGGCTAAGTTTGGACCTTAGGTAAATTTTTGGTTTAGAGCCTTAGGGGAGAGCTAGGGGAAGATAGGCCTTAAGGGTTTTTTTGTGGAGTTTAAGACACAAGAAAAGAAGTGGTGAAGTGGCAAGGGTAACGTCTAGGAGCAAAGGGGGAATGTTGCATCACAAAGGGGTGTCAAGGGGGAGAGAGGTTTGAATCACGCCAGCTGCAAGGGAGCCTTGTTTTATTTTGCATTTTTGCGTCAGGGAGAGGGAAGTGTTGGACGGCAAGCAAACTCTGAGGGAGACTTAGTCTAGATATTCGAATGAGTGGTAGAGAGTAAGGTGGGAGGGTTGAATCATTCAAACCTATTTGAATGGAAGGAGGAGTGAAAGAGTAGGAGGAAAAGAAGGGATTTGGGAGAGAGGCAAGGTGTTGGCTGTAGGTGGGGTTCTAGGAGGGGGAGTTTCGGTCATTCAAGGGGGTTTTAGATGCTGAAAATGCTAGACAAATGTTTTCTTTTCCTTTTCTCTTCATATAACCTAAAAGCCAAAATTTTGAATACCATAAGTGCATTCGTCTCCGTTGCTATTCACTTTCAAAAGCCGAACTATATCTTCTCCTCCTTTCTTTTTCATTTTGATATCTTTGAACCTTCTCTACTTTAGAAAAAGCCGAATAGCTCCTCATTTCTTGTTCTTAGTGACCGGAAGTATCTAGCAATTGTGGAAACATAGCCGAAACACCATAAATCTCAACCCTTTTTCTTCTTTTTCATCTATAACTTCTCTTCTTCTTCATCTTCTCACCGTTGCACCCATCCTCAAAAGTGAAGGAACTTTTCCCATTTATGAAATCTTAGCCGAACCTCTATTGAGCCTCACCATTATTTCTTTTTCCTCTCTTGCTTTTCATCAAGGCCGAATAGTATCTTGGTCGAATCTCCCATCCATCGTTTTCTCTTTCTCTTCTTTTATTTTTGTCTACACTCATCTTCCATTCTCTCCTAATAAGTTAATCCCCAAGGGTTGTCATTTAGTCGAATTGGGTTAGTAGAGTGGTAAGGATCTCTCCTTTGATCGGTTTTCTTTCTTCTTTTCTTCTTGGTTAGCCGAAACCAAGAATCTAATCCTATTTATTTTGTTGGTCGAAACCATAAAGGGTTGGGTTTGGGTTCTTTGTAGCCAGCGTTAGGAGTGGGATCCTTCAGGATTCAATCGAGAAAGGGTGTTTCGATAAAGGTTGAGGAGGAGCCTTCGAGATTTGAATCTATTTCAGTAAGAGTATTCGTTTCAGATTAGGTTTTTGTCTCGTTTGGATTTGATTTAACGTTTAACCGTGTCTTCTGATTAAGTGCTATTCAATGGATGCGAGTACCAGCCAAGGAGAGAAAGGGGTTGTCCCTACCCCTAAGTTTAAGAAACGTTCGGTTTCTGCAGTTCGGGATTGGCCACTGGGGTGTAGGCTAGCGTCAGAAAGAGACAAGCAGACCGCTGTAGTCTCTTTGAGTGAGGACATTAGGGAAATCGAGAGTCTAGTGCTTCGGGTTATCAGGTGTGGTTAATTCGTTGTTTCCCTATTAGTCAATTAATTATATGTGTTATGTGTGTGATAGCCGGTACAGTGGTTGTGGTGGAATTGTTACCGTTAATTAGGTATTACAGTAATCGGGTTAGTACCCTATCTAGGGTGTAGTTGTGGCTGACTGCTGTGGATTCTTGTAAGCATGTCGTATGCCTACCTAATATGTTCATGCATTATCCTGCCATATCATTATAATATGTTGCATATGCATGGGGTCGGGATATATATTGAATGAAGGATAGGGTGTACATTTATGTACGTGGTTTAATGATGGCCTCGAGCCTCACTGTGGATTGATGATTGGCTATGTGCCATATCGTGGCTTGATGTCGGCTATGTGCCACATCGTGGGTTGATGGTAGCTTCGTGCTTCGTCGTGGATATCGAGATTTGGTCACATAGTGATCGGTGACTAGGCCACGTTATATTTGGTCACATGGTGATCGGTGGCTATGCCACGTTATATTGACTTTAAGCAGTACGACTGCCAAAGAGGTGTGTAGTGGATGGATGGTCAATTTAGTAATCCCCTGGTGTGTGGTGGCAGGATACGGGGGGTGTGTAGCGAATGGATATTAGGCTGGGATGGGTAACATTTTGCATCATCATGTGTGGTATGTGGATTGTGTGGTTTTGGGCCAAGCCCATCTGTGGAAACATGTGGAATAATTGCACACTGAGTCTGTCCGACTCACCTTATTTTCCTAAAAACAATGTAGGTAATATGTGATACTTGGACCGGGCTGGAGTAGATTTGAGGTGGCCATGCAGAAGTTGTTTGATTTATTTATGCACTTTAGATTCTTAATTACTTTTGGGTTAATTTTTCTTTATTGTAATAAGGCCATTTTAAATATTTGGGGATTTTTACTATGTTTTGAGTTAGATTGACTACCGTTAATAACTGGAAACGATTTTTGAAACAATTTACAACTTAAAGACTTAAATTAAAGTTTTAAACTTGGATACTCTTAACAACTCGATTTTTCTTGAATTTTCAAACGTACAATGTTTTAAACTACACACGACCTTCAAAGTTTTCATCCTCCTCGGCAACCTACTTTCAAAACGACGAACATGTTGTAAACCAGTTATCTCTTATAATCTAAGAAAAATATTTTAAACTCAAAACGTGTTTTCACCCTTAAATCAAATTCTTTTCAAACATTTTTCCTAGTAACATTCCAAATTCGGCCGTGGTGTTTTGGGCCGGGTTTGGAATGTTACAGGGTGAGTCAATAAAGAGGTTGTTAGGATTCAACAGGGTTCACTAGGGATTAATTTGTATGGGTAGGCTTTTTAGCGGAGTGAGTCGGGTTAAACCCTAGGTGCCTTTATCATCTCAGTATATCAAACCATTAATGTGGTCTCGACATGTATAAACGAGGCAAGTTCTAGAATAACAGTTCAAAGTTGACACACTCATAATCAATAAAGTGAGCACGAAAAAGAATATATATGCTCTACAAGGCTCAAAGTCTCACAAAAATTATAGGTGTTTTGAAATCAGTCCTTATAAATTTTGAACTTCAAGGTGATACTCAAATTCAGTTCAACGACCCATCAATTTTTTTTAATTTTAGAAAGTAGACTTATCATGCTCGATTCTCTAATACTCTTAAAATTTAATCATCAATGCACAATTAACTATGACTTACCCTAAAACATATCAATAAAAATCATAAATCATTAGAAATTTCATCCTAATTAGTAATATGAGAAAAATAGTTTCGAACAAGACTAAATTCAGGATTTTGAGAATAATGCAAAAAGTCAGGTATTTTGCCCCCCCCCACACTTAAGATGTACATTGCCCTCAATGTACAAAGATAGATAAACAATTATGTAATAATAAAATCAAAAGAGAATAGGAGAAGTAACACTTCCTGAATTTTTGGATGAAGTCTATGAAAAGAAATCGGATAAGATTAGAGGTGAACGTGGGAAGCGTCTCGAACCGTTTGAAATTGAATCCTCGAAGTAGCCGGCTTGGTTTTATTGTATCCTAAGCTAAATCTGAATATCATAAAGAATAAGAAGAATAAAATAAAATAAAATGAAATAACATAAAGTAAAAAAATAATGATGAAATAAAATAGAAACAAAAATAAATAATGGAAAATGAAAGACAACTAGAAAAATAGGGAATGAGGTTTAAATAGAGATGTAGCCCGTGTTTTGGGATTTTGAATTTTGAAAGCATTCAAGGTGTTCGAGCATGGCCGTGGGTGTCGTGGCATGCCCGTGTCTTTCTTTACATAGTCATTCACTACAGGCGTGCTCCTTCGGTGTTCAATAAGTCAGAATGTTGGCACAGTTGGGAGGCACGATCGTGTTTATCCCGTGCTTGACGAGTCAATAACCTCGCACGGGGCATCGACACTGGCGTGGACTAGTATCGCAGCTCGTGTTGGAGAAAGAAGTTTTATTCCTGTTCGGTACGCGCTAATCAAGACGCCCATGGTTCAGACCCTAGCTTCCACCACCACGACGCACGCTTGCCAGTAGGCCGTGTGGCCTAGAAATCTGCTCTTTTGTTAGTTTATGGCTAGGTGCTAAAAAGAAAAAAAAAGAAAAAAGAAAAAAATAAAAAAATGTAAAAATGGGGTTAGTGCTCGGGTTGCCTCCCGAGAAGCGCTCGAAAATTTTAGGGAGCTTTAAAAGTTTGAATATTTTCCCTCTTACTGACAGTTTTATTTTCATGACAAAGTTTAGGTCGAGAAGTATTTACCTTGAAATTACCAAATATTGGATTGCTTACCTCGACTATTTCGTGTGGGAAAACATTGTGTACCTGAAGGAGTATTTCTTCCTTTTTCTTCAGGCCTGTTGAAGTGATGTGACGATCGGCTTTGTCTAACAGCACCTGGTCTCCTATTTTAAAGTGATTTGAAGTCCCTATGAGCTCTTCTGGCGGTTCCTTAGGTTTTATTTGTAACACCCCAAACCCGGCCCAAAACACCACTACGAATCCTAATGCTACTCTTGTAAAAGTGAAAAAATTACATTTTGAAAGTGAGAATAATGTTTAAATTCTAATAGAAATATTACGCTTAGAAAGGGGTTTGTCATTTAGAAATAGCAGTTTGCTGACGAACAAACTTACAAGTTTGAGTAAAGTTCGATTCGTTATTCATGCTTGAATTTTAAGGAAGACGTTTGTTTAAAAGCGACCCAAAATTTAAACTAAACTTCGAAATATCAAAAACCACTTTTAATTAATTAACTGATAGTTTAGAACCATAATATCCCAAAATATTTAAAATGGCCATATTACAATAAAAATATCCCAAATAGTAATTAAAAAGTTTAGAATATACGAAGTGCGCGAAAAAAAAACAGCTCCTGCATGGCCACCTCGAATCGACTCCAACCCGGTCCAAAGAGTTATGGATTACCTGCATTGTTTGAAAACCAGGGTGAGTCACTAGAATCAGTATGCAATTAATCCACATGATTCCACAAATGGGCTTGACCCCAAATCCACATTAAAACAATATACCACGCATATTGATGCAATATGTTAACCCAACCCAGCCTAGAATCCATCCGCTACACACCACCCATATATCCATTCTCAAACACACTTGGGGATTACTAAATCGACCCTCCATCCGCTATACACCTCTTTGGCAGTCTATGCCTACGGACACACTGCTCAAAGTCCACTTAGTAGTCTAGCCACTGATCCACGTGATTAAATCACAAATATCCACGATGAGACTCAAAGTCATCATCAATCCACAATGAAGCTCGAGGCCATTATTAATCGTGACAGAGTCACCCACGTACATAAATGTACACACTTCCCCTTTATTCAATATATATCCTGAACCCATGCACATACAGCATAATATGATGAAATAGAAATATAATAAAATATAAACACATCCAGACATGCGTATATAACATCCTTTCATACATCCACAATTATTAACCACAACCTCGACATAGGTAGTATCCTAACCTGGTTTTCGAATTACCCAACACGGGTGCCATATCTCCGCAGCCACTATTGGCTACCACACATGATACATATATTTTATTAAAATAACTAAGGAAACAGTGTGATAATTACACACCTAATAACACGTAATACCACGCCCTCTATGTCGACACTATCGCTAATCGACACTACTGCTATTTGCCTACGATCCTGCTCCGAAGCTAGCCCATACCCTGGTGACGTTAAAACTGATCACTTCCTGAATTTAGGGGTAGGGACTACGTGCCCAACCTCTTTCTCTCCTTGGCTGGTACTCGGATCCATAAGATATAATCTTGGTCAGAAAACTCGGTTAACACGTTAAATCAGATCTAAACAAAACTAAATAATATCATAATCGAATATCTTTACCTGGAATTGACAAAACCCGGAGAGTCTATACTTGAACCAAGAGATTGTCGAAATCCCTACATGAATCAATGTCAGATTCGGCCTAACACCTACAGCCCAAACAAAGTGACCTTCGGCCGAACCAAAAGGGTATATCCATCTTACCTTGGATAATCGAAACCCGAAAGATCCTTAATGCTCCTCCTGCTGGCTTCAAACGAAAGAGACATGAAGTCAAGGCCTTATATAGATTCGGCCATACCCAAGAACCAAAGTCAGGCTTTTGGTTTCGGCAACCAAAGAAAGAAAAGAAAAAGGATTTAAAAGAACAAGAACCCTTACCACTACTACTAACCTGATTGAGCAATTTGGCCAAAAATAAACGACGGCACCTCCACTAAAGATCGACAATCGAAAAGTGTCACCACTCAAGAGAGATTCAGCTTTGAAGAATAACAAACAATGAAGGAAAAGAATGAATGGGGATGGCTAGAAGGTTCGACTATGGTTTCACAAATGGGAAGAGTTCATTCGGATACACCCAACAAAGAAACAAATGGGTTGTTCGGCTTTTGAGAGTAAAGTAATCAGTGAAAAAGAGAAAGATAGGGTTGAGGTTTGAGAGGTTTCGGCTATGGGGAAAGTGAAGGGTATATTTCGGCTTTTAGAGAGTGAATAGAAAAGAGGAGAAAGAGTTGCAAAGAAAAGAGCAAAAATGCACAAATGGTCTCTCACTTTCGGCTTTTGAAGATGAGAAGAAAAAGATGAATAAAAGTGACCCTAATGGTCTTCTAAGTTTCAGCTATGAGTCAAAAAGAGAGAAAGAGAGTTGAAATGCTAAGTGTTTTTTGGCACCAGGGAGGATGAGAAGAAAGAAAAGAAAGACCAAATTTTAGCACTGCACTATACACTAGCACCCAATTTCGGCACCCTCACCTTAAGCTCAAAACCGAATGTTCCCCTCCTCTCAACCCCTCAAAATTTCACCTAACACCCACCTAGCCAACACCCTCCACGATTTCCTCCTTAACTCCCTCTACATCACCTATTCAAATGAGTTTGAAACATTCAAACTCCACAAATAGCTCTCCACCATCTATTTAAAATGTTTGACCCATTCAAACCTCTACCTTCCAAGTGCCCTTGCCGAATCCACTACCTCCTCCCCTCTTGACACAAAATGCAACCCAAAATGCTGTCCATGTTGCTCGAACCTTCTCCCCCTTGGAGCTCTCCTTGACGCAACTCCCCTTGCACCCCAGATGACGTCTCCTTGCCACTCCACCACTTCTCTTGTTGTGTCCTTAATCACCACTTAGATTCCCTTAAGGCCTAGCTCCACTAGCTCTCCCTTAAAGACTTCAAACCTAAATTTTTCACTAAGGCACCCACCTAACCCCAAGGTTTCCCGAAGCCCCCAAACACACTCAGCAGTCATGCCACACACAAGAACACATAGACACAAAATAAAATGTGAGACCCCTAAATCCCGGACGTTACAGTTCTACCCCCTTAAAGAAATTTTGGCCTCGATATTACCTGGTCAACACAAATGAGGGTATTGCTGACGCATTGTCTCCTCCGGCTCCCACGAAGCTTCCTCTGAACCATGGTTTCACCACAATACCTTGACTAGAGGAACTGATTTCTTCTGTAGCACCCTCACATCTCGCTCCAAAATCTGATTGGCTCCTCCTCATAGGACATGTCTGACTTTAACTCAACTTCCTCTACCGGCACCACGTGAGACGGATCTGATCGGTAACATCTTAGCATCGAGACATGGAACACATCGTGCATTTGCTTTAACTCTGAAGGCAACTCCAACTAGTACGCTACTGGTCCCACACGATTTAAAACCCGATAAGGTCCTATAAACTTGGGACTCAACTTACCCTTATGTCTGAATCTCATCACCTTTTTCCACGGCGAAACTTTTAGGAAGACCCGATCACCCACTACAAACTCTATCTCTTTTCAGTTAAGATCTGCGTACGATTTCTGTCTGTCTGATTCCTCCTTCAACTGAGTTTGGATTACCTTAACCTTCTCCTCTGATTCTGCCACCATTTCCTGACCTAAGACATGACGTTCACCTAGCTCAATCCAATAGGTAGGAGTGCAACACTTCCGCCCATACAAAGCTTCATACGGCTCCATCTGAATACTAGCTTGATAACTGTTGTTGTAGACGAACTCCGCCAAAGGCAAAAATTCTTCCCAACTACCTCTGAAATCGATGACACATCCCCTCAACATATCTTCCAACACCTGAATTACCCTTTTCGACTGCCCGTCCGTCTGCGGATGAAATGCTGTGCTAAAATCCAACCTGGTACCCAAAGCCTAATGCAATGCCCTCCAAAATTGTGATGTAAATCTAGGGTCCCTATCTAATATGATTGACACTGGTACCCCATGCAACCTCATAATTTTCGCCACATACAGCTTCGCCAACCTCTGCAGTGAGTAGTCGACCCGAATCGGTATGCAATGAGTGAATTTTGTCAACCGATCCACGATCACCCATATCGAGCCTTTCTTAGTAGGCGTAAGAGGAAGCCCACTAACGAAATCCATCGTGATTCTCTCTCACTTCCACTGTGAAATCTTCACTGGCTGCAGTAACCCTGAAGGTATCTGGTGTTCAGCTTTGACCTGCTGACATGTCAAGCACTTATCCACAAATTTTGTAACTTTCCGCTTCAATCTAGGCCACCAGAACTGTTCCCGTAGATCCCGATACATCTTACTCCCTCCAGGATGCATAGCGTAAGGGCTACTATGCGATTCCCGTAGAATCTTCTACCTTAACTTCTCATCCTTCGGAATACAAACCCTTCCACGGAAACACAATACTCTGTCGCTGTTCACACTGTAATCCTCTATTCCCCCATCCTATCCTTGCAGAAGTCGAGCACTCAGAACCTCATCCACCAACTGTTTCTCTTTTACCTAACTTAACCATGTCAGTTTCACCTGCAGCTCCGCTAACAAACTCCCGTCGTCATAAAGGCTAAGATGACTGAACATTGCTCTCAAGTCCGATACTACCTTTCGGCTTAATGCGTCCGCCACCATATTTGCCTTACCTGGGTGGTATTTAATCGAGCAGTCGTAATCCTTCAACAGCTCCACCCACCTTCGCTGTCTCAAGTTCAGCTCCTTCTGAGTCAGCAAATACTTTAAACTCTTATAGTCAGTGTAGATCACCGACTTCTCTCCGTACAAATAATGCCTCCACACCTTTAAAGCGAAAACCACCGCAGCCAACTCTAGGTCATGAGTGGGATAGTTGACCTCATGTGGTCTTAACTGCCGAGATGCATAGGCAACAACCTTCCCTTTCTGCTTCAGTACACAACCCAATCCCATATGAGAAGAATCACAATACACCACAAAATCTTTCCCCGCTTCAGGCTGAATTAAAATCGGAGCCTCTGTTAAAACCCTCTTTAGCTTCTCGAAACTCTCCTGCTGCTTGTCTGTCCACACAAAAGGTACCTCCTTTCTCAATAGCTTAGTCAAAGGTGTCGCTATAGAAGAGAAACCCTCGACAAACCTCCTGTAATAACCTGCTAACCCCAAGAAACTCTGAATTTTTGCCACAGACTTAGGTGGTTTCCATTCCAACATCACCTCGATCTTCTGAGGATCCACTCTTATCCCCTCAGTCGACACCACATGACCCAGAAAAGTGACTTCCCTTAGCCAAAAATCACACTTACTGAATTTTGCATACAACTTCTTCTCCCTTAAAACCTGCAACACTACTCGAAGATGTGTATCATGCTCCTCTCCTGACTTGGAATACACGAGAATGTCGTCTATGAACACCATGACGAACTGGTCCAAATAAGGTTGAAAACCCCGATTTATCATATCCATGAACACAGCTGCAGTGTTTGTCAACCCGAATGGCATTACCAGGAATTCATAGTGCCCGTATTGAGTTTGAAAAGCCGTCTTATGTATATCTGCTTCCTTCACCTTGAGCTGGTGATACCCCGACCTCAAATAAGTCTTCGAAAAGATCGCAGCCTGTTTGAGCTGATCAAATCCTCGGCAATGGGTACTTGTTCTTGATTGTCAATTTATTCAACTGGCGGTAATCTATGCACATATGCATAGATCCGTCCTTCTTCTTTACAAACAACATCGGTGCTCCCCATGGAGACACACTAGGTTGAATAAACCCGCGATCCAACAACTCTTAAATTTGAGTTTTCAGTTCCACTAGCTCCTTCGGTGCCATCCTGTAAGGGGCGATAGACACCGGAGCCGTACCTGGTAGAACCTCGATTCCAAATTTCACCTCACGATTCGGAGGCAGCCCTGGAAGTTCTTCTGGAAAAATATCTACAAATTCCTTTACTGTTTTAACCTCCCCCACAGTTGTTTCTTTAGCATCCAAAGCACTAGCAATCATTAAGAAAGCCATGCACTCCTTTTTCACCATTCTCTCTGCCTTAAGAGCAGACACTACATTAGACAAGTAGTCTCTCCTCTCACCTACCACCAAAACTTCATCGTCCTCGGGAGTTGTCAACGTCATGCGCTTAGCAGCACAGTCCAAATTCGTACGATACCTTACTAACCAATCCATGCCTAGGATCAAGTCAAATTCTCTGAACAGTAGCTCCATCAAGTCAACCGAAAACACTGACCCCTGAACTTCTAAAGGCACATCTCTAAAAAATTTATCTACCACTACCGATTGCCCTAAAGGACTAAGTACAGTCATCTCCCTAGAAGAAGTTTCAAGATTCACATTCAAGGTTCCAGACACCATACTAGTAATATAGGAGTGAGTCGATCCAACATCAATTAAAGCAGTAAAGGGTAACCCAAAAATGAGAAACGTACCTATGATAACATCTGGTGCATCCCCCTCCTCACGATGTTTGGTTACATAAACCAACCCAGGCTGTCTTATATCTGAGCTCCTAGCACATCTGCCCAGTGCCCTACGACCTCGGCCCGAACCATTCCCTCCTCAATTCGAACCATGACCCCTTGACATCTGTTGACCACCCCTCCCTGGCTGCACATACCCTTGACCTACCATTTGAGTCCTAGCCATGTCCTGAGGACAGTTCTTAATTAGATGGTCCCTTGACCCACACCTGTAGCACTCTTTATTCCTTCCCCCAGCACTCTCCTACATGAGACCTCCCACACTGAGCATACTGATGAAACTGACTTCCGAGAGTCGCCTTGAACGCGAAAGCAGTCCCTCAACCCTAGGCTTTTTCTGGAAAATCCCAATGATGCTGATGGTCCATAACTTCTCTTATTCCTGCCTCTGTCCTTATCCTTGTTTTGCCTCTCAGTTTATTTAACCTCCTCTGCTATCCTAGCTTTTTCTTCCAACATTGTAAAATCCCTCTCAGTTCAGGAATGCCTTTCTCTGAACATCCACATAACTAGCTCCCACGTACTTCCCTTGGAACTTCATCTTGAAGAAATCCCAATCTATTTGATCTGCCGGAGTGCCCTGCTTGATAGTGAGCCACCACTGGTAGGCCTTATCCCAAAGTAGAGAAACTATACCCTTCAGCTTCTCTTCAGCGGTGCAGTCCAAGTCATCCATGATCCTTTCAACCGACTCTATCCAATACTCTTCCACGTTTGGAGCTACTCCAGAAATACCTCAAAACACTTCAGCTCCGTTAGCTCGGAGTCGCTCAAGAATGGACTTCTGAGTCACTGTCCCTGTGCTCGCCCCAGCCACACGCTCTAGCATACTCAGCATTGCCTAAGACACTGCATCATCTCCCCCTGTCTAACCCTGGAACTCTGCCTCTACAGCTGGCGGTAGTGGTACCTCATTTCCTAACTCATGACCAGACCCCGCTGGTTTCGATCTGATAATTCTACCTCTACCATGACCACGCGTGTTACGCCCACGTCCCCTCGTGCTCATATCTATTGTCGTATTTTAATGTGTTTTAGAAAAATTTATACATTAGCTTTCTTTCCACTTGTTGCTTTACGGATAGTTTTATGACATAGAATTCTCAAGTTATTCTTTCGTCAAGCACACAAATCCCTAGAAAGTATGTTATCCTTCTATAGTAAATATTCTAAATTCCAGTATCCACAATAATATACCATATAACCACCCCACATAAATAATCAGAAGACTTACCTGGTCGACTTGGGCTGGGAACTCGGGTGCCATGCTTTCTTAAATCTATTTCCTGAAAAGTACTTTTTAAACTAATTTTGAATACACAATTTGAAAATGTTGTGGGCCTCAAACCCCCAAAGGTCGAGTTTAGAACCAGGCTCTGATACCAAATTGTAACACCCCAAACCAGGCCCAAAACACTACGGTCGAATCCGAAATGCTACTGTAAAAGTGAAAAGAATTTGTTTTGAAGGTGAGAATAATGTTTAAATTCTAACAGAAATATTGCGCTTAGAAAGGGGTTTGTCATTTAGAAATAGTAGTTTGCTGACGAACAAACTTACAAGTTTGAATAAAGTCTGATTCATTATTCATGCTTGAGTTTCAAGGAAGACGTTTGTTTAAAAGCGACCCAAAATTTAAACTAAACTTCGAAATATCTTAAAAACCACTTTTAGTTAATTAACTGATAGTTTAGAACCATAATATCCCAAAATTTTTAAAATGGCCTTATTACAAAAAAATATCCCAAATAGTAATTAAAAAGTTTAGAATATACGAAGTGCGAGAAAACAAACAGTTCTTGCATGGCCACCTTGAATCCACTCCAATCCGGTCCAAAGAGTTACGGATTACCTACATTGTTTGAAAACCAGGATGAGTCACTAGACTCAGTGTACAATTAATCCACTTGATTCCATAAATGGGCTTGACCCCAAATCCACATTAAAATAATCTACCACGCATATTAATGCAATATGTTAACCCAACCCAGCCTAGAATCCATCCGCTACACACCACCCGTATATCCATCCTCAAACACACCTGGGGATTACTAAATCGACCCTCCATCCGCTACACACCTCTTTGGCAGCCTATGCCGACGGACCCAGTGCTCAAAGTCCACTTAGTGGCCTAGCCACTGATCCACGTGATTAAATCACAAATATCCACGATGAGACTCAAAGTCATCATCAATCCACAATGAGGCTCAAGGCCATTATTAATCGTGATAGAGTCACCCACATACATAAATGTACACACTTCCCCTTTATTCAATATATATCCCGAACCCATACACATACAGCATAATATGATGAAATTGCAATATAATCAAATATAAACACATCCAGACATGCGTATATAACATGTTTTCATACATCTACAATTATTAACCACAACCTCGACATAGGTAGTATGCTAACCAGGTTTTCAGATTACCCAACACGAGTGCCACATCTCCGCAGCCACTATTGGCTACCACACATGATACATATATTTTATTAAAACAACTAAGGAAACAGTGTGATAATTACACACCTGATAACACGTAATACCACGCCCTCTATGTCGACACTATTGCTAATCGACACAACTGCTATTTGCATACAATCCTACTCCGAAGCTGGCCCACAACCCGGTGGCCAATCTCGAACCACTAAAACTGACCGCTTCTTGAATTTGGGGGTAGGGACTACGTGTCCAACCCCTTTCTCTCCTTGGCAAGTACTCGAATCCATAAGATATAATCTTGGTCAGAAAACCCGGTTAACACGTTAAATCAGATCTAAATGAAACTAAATAATTTCTTAACCGAATATCCTTACCTAGAATTGACAAAACCCGGAGAGTCTATACTTGAACCAAGAGATTGTCAAAATCCCTACATGAATCAATGTCAGATTCAGCCTAACACCTATAGCCTAAATGAAGTGACTTTCGGCCAAACCAAAAGGGTATATCCATCTTACCTTGGATAATCAAAACCCGAAAGATCCTTAATGCTCCTCACGCTGGCTTCAAATGAAAGAGACACGAAGTCAAGGCCTTATATAGATTCGGCCATACCCAAGAACCAAAGTCAGGCTTTTGGTTTCGGCAACCAAAGAAAGAAAAGAAAAAGGATTTAAAAGAACAAGAACCCTTACCACTACTACTAACCTGATTGAGCGATTTGGCCAAAAATAAACGACGGCATCTCCCCTAAAAATCAACAATCGAAAAGAGTTACCACTCAAGAGAGATTCAGCTTTGAAGAATAACAAAAAATGAAGGAAAAGAATGAGTGGAGATGGCTAGAAGGTTCGGCTATGGTTTCACAAATGGGAAGAGTTCATTCGGCTACACCCAACAAAGAAACAAATGGGTTGTTCAGCTTTTGAGAGTGAAGTAATCGGTGAAAAAGAGGAAGAGAGGGTTGAGGTTTGAGAGGTTTCAACTTTAGGGAAAGTGAAGGGTATATTTTGGCTTCTAGAGAGTGAATAGAAAAGAGGAGAAAGAGTTGCAAAGAAAAGAGCAAAAATGCACAAATGGTCTCTCACTTTCGGCTTTTGAAGATGAGAAGAAAAAGATGAATAAAAGTGACCCTAATGGTTTTCTAATTTTCGGCTATGATTCAAAAAGAGAGAAAGAGAGTTGAGATGCTAAGTGTTTTTCGGCACCAGAGAGGATGAGAAGAAAGAAAAGAAAGACCAAATTTTGGCATTACACTATACACTAGCACCCAATTTCGGCACCCTCACCTTAAGCTCAAAACCGAATGTTCCCCTTCTCTCAACCCCTCAAAATTTCACCTAACACCCACCTAGCCAACACCCTCCACGATTTCCTCCTTAACTCCCTCTACATCACCCATTCAAATGAGTTTGCAACATTCAAACTCCACAAATAGCTCTCTACCATCTATTCAAAATGTTTGACCCATTCAAACCTCCACCTTCCAAGTGCCCTTGCCGAATCCACTACCTCCTCCCCTCTTGACGCAAAATGCAACCCAAAATACTGTCCATGTTGCTTGAACCTTCTCCCATTTGGAGCTCCCCTTGACGCAACTCCCCTTGCACCCCAAATGACGTCTCCTTGCCACTCCACCACTTCTCTTGTTGTGTCCTTAATCACCACTTAGAATCCCTTAAGGCCTAGCTCCACTAGCTCTCCCTTAAAGACTTCAAACCTAAAATTTTCACTAAGGCTCCCACCTAATCCCAGGGTTTCCCGAAGCCCTCAAACACACTCAATAGTCATGCCACACACAAGAACACATAGATACAAAATAAAATGCGAGACCCCTAAATCTCGGATGTTACATATTTCGTGTGGATCAAATTTTTCTTTAGTGTGTATCTTCTACTCTTGTAAATCATTGATCGTATGATTTTGTGTTGGCTCAGTTTTGATGTTTTGTGATGTTTCCTACGATGAAGGTTGAATAATTTGATTATCTATTGAAACGACTTTCTTACCTTCATCTTATGTGGTTCTGGTTGAGTCGAGAGCTTGAAGATTGACTGATTCATCTCCTACACGAAGTATGAGTTCTCATGTGGAAACATCAATTTTAGTCTTGGCAGTTGCAAGAAAAGTTCTTCCTAAAATTAAAGGGATTGAATTTTCCTCATCCATGTCTAAAACAACAAAATCTACTAGGAAGACGAATTTTTTGATTTTTACTAAAACGCCTTCAATAATTCCCCTAGGAATTCTAACAGTTTTATCAGCTAGTTGGATACTCATCCTAGTTTGTTTGGGCTTCCCTAAACCTAGTCGTTTAAACAGTGTATAAGGCATGACATTTATACTTGCCCCTAAATCAGCTAACGCATTATTAATAGTTAAACTACCAATTAAACATGGAATCGTAAAACTCCCTGGATCTTTTAATTTCTGTGGTAGTCGGTTTTGTAACATTGCTGAGCATGTTGCGTTAAGTTCCACATGTTGCTCTTCATCTATTTTGCGTTTGATTGTTAAGAGCTGTCTTAAAAATCTTCTTGAGTCAGGCATCTGAAAAAGAGCTTCAAGAAGAGGTAAGTTAATGTGTAATTTCTTTAGAAGTTTGAGAAACTTACCAAATTGTTCCTTTGAATCATCTCTTTTCAATGCTTTGGGATAAGGTATTCGAGGGTGGTACTCCTTGATTACTGGTTTTAATTTTCTTGTGTTACCTCTATCTTACCTTCGTCTACCTTGTTTTCTTGTATTGTGTTTGGTTCATCTAACCCCTTACTATCTTGAGCTGAGATGGCTTGAATTTGCTTATTTGGGTTAACCTTGGTGTTACTTGGTAGACGTCCTAGTGGTCGTATTAGCTTTGCGAGATGTCCCACTGACCTAGTAAGTTCTCCAACTTGATTCTCAATCCCTTTGATCGATTTTTATTGTTCATCAAGTGCTGCTTCTATCTTTTGGAAACAAGAATCTGTGGCTACCATGAAATTCATCAGCATCTCTTCAAGATTCGGCTCCTCTTCTTGTTGTTGAGGAGGTTGTTGCAAATCTGGAGGAAGTTTCGATCTTTGGCTATTTTGATAATTCCACGAGAAATTGGAATGGTACTTCCAACCTGCATTATAAGTGTCACTATAAAAATTATTTTGATATCTAGAATAGTTACCTGTATAGTGATCTTGCTCGTTTTCCATGCCATATCCGTAGGGTGGGTACTCAGGATTCGCCACGCCTCCTAGATTCAAATCATATTGTATTTCTGGATGTACCTGCGAGGGACTATACCAATCGTCAATCTTTTTATTCATCATCTCTAACTGACTAGATAACCTGGTGACCACGTCGAGGTTGAAAACACTGGTTGCTTTAGTAGGAATTGCCCCCATGCCTTGCCACTGATAATTATTCTGCGCCATCTTTTCCATAGACTAAAATTTTCTGCCAAAAGCAAAATAGAGGAAAAAATTATCAAAGTAAAAAAGAAATAATAATAAAGAATAATATAATAATAAATTTCAAATAAAAAAATTTGGCTAAAGTAATAGAAATAAAGTTTTCTTAATATTTTAGTGTTCCCCGACAACGGCGCCAAAAACTTGATCGTGTCAAGTAGTCTAGTTTTACAATTTATAAAGAATGATCGAACCTGTAGGCTAACTATGATAACGATAGAGGCAAGTGCACCTATCGAACAGTAGTATAGTTAAGGCAAGAATATCTTATTGAACCCAAGGAACCTAAAAGTACTACTACTCACTTTTTTTCTATTATTTAGCCTGAAATATGGAGTGATTGGTTGAATTATCTAAAACTAATGAAATACTTTAAACTAAAATGCAAAGATAAATGAATAAATTGGGAAAAGACTTTGGAAAACTCAGTGGATAAAGACGATACCCTCAGAAAGAATCCATCAATAACTTTACTCATTATTTATCCCTAAATCATATGATTTCTTTACTTAGCTTGATTCGTGAGACTTCCTAACCTATATTGAACCTTCTCTCAAAGTGAATAATGTCTAGCCTTAGGTTAATTAGTGGAACTCTTGTTCTCTTATAATAACCCCCTAAGGAAGCAGTAAATCAATCAATGGATTCTCATATTAGGTTTTACCCTAGTCCGGCAAAATCTCGTAACCCTATCTCTAGGCGCACGATCAACTCCGCTTAATTATGCTAGATCTACTCTCAGCCAGGGTCTATTCCTCCTCCACCTAAGTACATCAGATTAAATTAAGCAACATAATTAAGAATAAACCAAGTATTTATCATATAAATTCAGAAAATAATAACAAAATCCATCATAGGTTTCATCCCCTTCAGGTATTTGAAGGGTTTAGTTCATAACTAAATAAGAAAATAGCTCAAGAGAAAAGATAAAACAAAACATTAGAAATCCCTAAAACCCCCTGAAGGAAATGAAGGAGAGATCCTCCGTCTTGAGTAGAATTTTGGCTTATCGAGATGGATCAACTGGCTATCTTCAAGTGATTCCCTAAAAGATGAAAGCTTCGGTAAAAGCCTCTGCCAAAGAGTCGTCCTATTTCGGCGTCTGCCGAACTCCCCTTTTTAGTTGCTACCTTGGGTGTTTATATAGGCTTTGAGATGCTTTACTTGGCTCCTAAGTATCCTAATTCAAGTAGAATTCCTCCTAGGATGTTTAAGTAGACTTAAGAATGTGTTTCTTTGCCTTCAAGCATCCAAATCCGAGTGAAATTGCTCTTTCCCGCGGCAGGGGCACACCCATGGCACACGCCTGTGTAAGTTGTCTTCAGGCCGTGTCTCGATTCTGTCGATTGGGGCACGGCTATGTAAATTGTGGCATGCCCATGTAAAGTAAATGGCAAGGCACGACCGTGTGACTTGAAGTCCAGGCCATGTTGATTTCTTGGGTTGGCCCAATTTGGTCCGTTTTAAGCCTGTTTTAAGTTCTTTTTATCCTTAGGTGCTTTCCTGAGCATAAGACACGAAAAGAAAGGATTAAGAGCACCTTTGTACATAAATCGAGGATAAATTCATCCAAAAGCATACTAAATATGGGATTAAAATATGTTACTTTTACGATTTATCATTAACAAAAACCCTACTCAAGCACTAGCGAATGAAAGAATAAGAATCGATCCACCAGAAGAAGTGCCTAATGCTAGGGTTAACGAAAACTCGAATCTAGCACAACAACATATGGCTCAAACGATTCAACAAATGGCCGAAGCTTCTACAAACAACAGTTGTTATGCATTGCGTATCTTACTGTGGATACTAATTTTGAACTTAGGTCAGTATTAATCTAGTTGCTATCGACTTTTCGTGGATTACAAAATGAAAATCCACATAAACATCTAAAAGAGTTTCATATGGTTTGACTTAGTATGAAACCTCAAGGCATAATTAAGGATCAAATCAAATTATTTGCTTTCTTTTTTTCCTAGCAGGCTTCGCTAGGGAATGATTATTTTATTTACCTCTTGGATCTATCACAACGTGGACAAATCTTTCCCATTTGTTTCTCAATAGATTTTTTTCATCATCACGCGCATCTGAATTAAGGATAGAGATTGTTGGGATAAGGTAAAAAGATGTGGAGTCTCTTTACGACTATTGGGAGCCATTTAAGAAGTTATGTGCAAGTTTCCTACAACATGGGATAACAGAACAGTCTCTGCTCCAATACTTCTATGGGGGCTTGAAGTCCATAGAAATGAATATGATAGATGTCGCTAGTGGAGGGGCATTAGTCAACATGACCCCCTAACAGGCAAGGGACTTAGTCTTCACGATGGCTGCAAATACTCAGCAATTCTGAGCCAATCCTGAACCCACTAGAAGGGTTCACTAGCTAAGTAATTCAACTTTAGAAGATAAAGTTGAAAGAATTACTAATATCATGAATTCTCTTTTAGTAGTAAAATAGGACCAGCCCAACTGTGCAGAATTTGTGCAACACTTGAACATACAACTGATGCATGCCTTAGTTTGTGTGACGATACTATGGCCCATTTAGATGTTGTGGGGAACTTTCTTGGACTACCTCAAAGGCAATATGACCCATATGCAAATACATATAACCCATGATGGAAAAACCATCCTAACTTGAGTTATGGAGCAAACCTGTAGTATAATCAGCCATACCAAAATCGGTTTCCACAACAAAAGCAAGATTCAAGTACCTCTTTAGAAACCATAGTCAATAAATTAGTAGCTAATATGCTTGATTTCCAACAGCAAATCTTGTTTTCCAAAAGGAAACAAAGGATTTTCAACAAAAAGCTGAAGCGTCTATAACAGAATTGACCACATCAATTGAGAAAATGAACTCATAAGGAAAGCTGCTGTCACAAACGAAACCTACCCCAAGACCACATGCAAATGCAGTTACGTTGCAAAGTGAAAAAGTATTGGAACCAAATCTTGGCAGGAATTTTGATCAAGATTCTGTCTAGAAAAAGCAAAAGAACGATGAACAGGTCCGAACAAAACCTCCACTGCCCATAATTCAACCTCTATTCCCAAGACGATTAAACCAACATCAGAGAGGTAAGGAGGAAAATGAGATCCTCGAAACATTCAGAAACATCGAGATCAACATACCATTTTTGGATGCCAGCAAACAAGTTCCACGATATGCCAAGTTCCTTAAGGAACTTTGCACCAACAAACAAAAATTAACTGGAAATGAAAGAGTAAGTGCTAGTGAAAATGAGTTCTATGAACACTAAAGTTCTACCTTCTATTGTGCAGGCACTAGATCTAGAACTAAAACCACTTGCCGAGCATTTCAAGTGCACATTTTTTGGAGAATGATGAGACCATTGTCGAGTTAAAAGGGATTAACCCCTTGACATGCACACATAAGATTTTCTTGATGGAAAACACGAAACCAAAGCAAGAGGTGCAAATATGATTGAACCCAAATATTTTGGATGTGGTAAAAAAAGGAGAATTTCCAAGCCCATACAATCGAAAGAATTCAGTTGGAACATCCCCAATACTAGTTAGAGCATTAAGCTAACGACGTTAAACAAGCGCTTATTGGGAGGCAACTCGATTTTATTTTTATTTTTAATTATATATATTTTATATTTTTATATTTTTTTATTTTCTTTCATGTTAATAAATTTTATTCTCTCTTCTTATATCCAAGAAAATCAATGAGAAGAAAAATTAAAATTGAATGACATCTTGAAGGAATGGGTATGTTTTATCAAAACCCCATATTTTACCCTAATCTAGGTAAGAATAGCGCATCCCTACTTTAAACTCACCCAAACCTATGCCTAAACACCCAACCTACAGCCAAACACCCTTCCTTATACACTTTCAAACTCAAAATTTTCACCCATATTCACCCAAAACTCCCTCAAGCTGTCGTTACCCTCTCCCCCACCCCAACGCCAATTTTCAAACCACCATGGCTAGGACTAGGAGTCGTACTGCAGTTGAACCCTCCTTCATCATTAACAATCATTGGCATCGGTTCTCAGTACCCCAACATGTCGACCTTGGCGACGCTAAACCTTCCCCTCCTTGTAGCTATGTGTGAACGATGGTGACAACATGATGAGTTTTTCCAAAACCTTTTTCTTCGCATATTTTTTTTTCACATCGAGAACAATGTGTTTTAACTAGGGGAGGCATTCCTTATTATTTCTTCCATTTTATCTATTGTTCTTTTCTCTTGTGTTACTGTTGCTGCTACCTTGTGCTTATTTTTGAACACATTTAATTTTTTTAAATATATCTTGCCTCTTTTCATGGCCAAGATTTTAACCAAAAATTGCCCACTGTTTGACCCACGAGCATATTTTTTGTCTATTGAGTTAGTTATGTTTTTGCTAATTTAATTTTATCTCCATTGTTTTATTTCTATTAGGCTAAAATAATTATGGTTAACAAAGTTAACCTTATCTTACTTATAGTAGAATTGATTAAGTCTAAATACAAAGAAGACATTTAATATGAATGTATGCTAAATTTATTTTCATGACTATTAGGTAGTTACCAAAACTTATTTTTGACACTTGATTATTTTTCTTAGTCCTCCAAAATTAAAATTTTGTTTCATTAAAATAATAATAATGCTTCTGTGGTTATGATCACAGCTTAAAACATGATTGACTGATTAAATGGGGTAGGGTGCTTAGGTTGTCATCCTACTTCACGTAAAAAGGTTGTGTGACGTGTTAGGTAAAACTCCCCTAACCGAAATTAAACAAAAAAAAGAAGTGTGTTGGGCTGAGTAACCGGGGTGAGGTGCTTGGGTTGTCATCCATTTTTGTGTCAAAAGGGCTGATGCATTCTTAAACCAATATATATGTAACACCCCAAACCCGATCTATGCGTTAAGACCAAATTTGACATGTCACACTAAATGAACATACACCTAGTCTTTTAAAGATTTAAAGAAAACGGATTTTTAAAAATATTTTAACGTGGAGTTATTGAAAACTAAGTTTGATTACTAAATCTAATAATTTGGGTCGTAAAAATTTATAAATTGAAACTTAGGAAAATTTGATTTAATATTTTGAGAAAATTTAAAGAGTTCGAAGTAATTTGAAAACAAAATTTTAAAAATATTGTTACGTAAAAATTACCAAGTTAAAACTATTTAATAATGAAACCCTTTTAAATGCGTTTATTTAAGAAAACATTTATTTCTATTTTAGAAAAATAATCCCACTTAAGTATGTAAAGCATATTATAAAATCCATCCACAAGTAAAACATCCATAAAGATTTAACTAGAGGCCTTATTACAAAATAGCAAAAATAATAAAAAGTACTTAAAAAGAAATCCGAAATTTAAATAACCCATTATTCGTAGTATGGCCTCCATTGAGTCGTCCCCGGCCCAAGCCTCCATCACTTATCATTACCTGAGGAGGTGTAACACCCCAAACCCGGCCCATACGTCATGACCAGATCTGGTATGCTATGGGTTGAATGTTGAAAACTTTTCTTTGAAGGGTTTTGAAGAATCTCAGTTTATTTTAACCGATTAATCATTAATTGTAATATTTTGAAGAAACTTTAACATTTGCGTTGATCATGCATGGAAACCCATTTTAGATTCACTTTATAATTAAGACTTTGAAAACATAAGTTTGTAAGGTGTATAGAATAAATAAAAGATAAAAAAAAATAAAATGATAACCTAAGTTATGGAGGCCTTATTACAAAAATGATCCCAAAATTTAAATTTAAAAAAAACCCAAAAATAGTCTATGAGAATAAAAGACTTGATGGCCTCTCGAGTCCGCCTCGGCTCCCATGTCCACGATCTACTGCTCATCTGAAAAGTTGGGAAAAATAAAAGGGTGAGTCACCAAGACTCAGTGTGCAAATTCTGAAAACACATAAACGTCTTGGGCCCACAAACACATTATGGGCCTAGGCCCATTCATAATGGCACAAAATATATTACATGCAACATGGGCCATCCTGAACCTAAGAGTCCATCCTTTACACACCCTCGTACCAACCATCACACCATGGGGATTTCTACAATCAACCCTCTATCCGCTACACACCATATCGATAATTTGTCTTTGTCATCATAAAGACCGATCACTATGTGACCTGTGTGGCAAAGCCACCGATCGCTATGCGACCTTAATAATATATCGACAGCTGTGCTGCCTGTCATAAAGACCGATCACTATGTGACCTTTGTGGCAAAGCCACCGAATCGCTTTGCGACCTACTCCCCTTCATCATATCAATCCCATCCCATGCATACATACATGCAAGAATCAGAACATTAAACTTACTAAACATATCACATACTTTCACATACTTCGATACACAGAGAAGTTCCTATGATTACGTACTTGGCATCCCTTGCCTACCCTTTCTGGGTAATACGACTGCTCACACAGCCTCATTTTCTGGCTTTTAGCCCATAACATATGTAATGCAGTTTAACTAGCGTGATAGAGATCTACACATCTGATTACTAATAAGACAATATTGTTTAAGTTAGCACTATCAGTAGCCGCTACAACTGCTAACAGTATAAGATTTTATTCTAAAGCCGGTCCATAACCCGGTGGCCAATCCCAAATCACGACACCGCTTGCTTAAACTTAGGGATTGGTTTAATGATCCAATCCTCCTTCGCCTGATCGATATTTGATTCCATCAAAAGACCTTATCAGTTGCTACCATCATAACATATGGTTAAGATCACCATTACGATAGCAAATCTAATGGAAATCTAAAGAGAACCCCTTACCTTGAAATCTCAAAAAGAGAGATATGAGGTTCAGAGACTAGCGGTTTCGACTTTTAGATCTACGCAATCTACTTCACTTCTCGAATGTCGCCCAACACGTAGACACAAGAAACCAACAATCCATTAGCCTTTCGGCTTTGTCTTCTAAAAATCTAAAGAGAAAAGAAAAAAAGAAAAGAAAATAGATCAGAAGAAATCGGCATCTACCTTTACATAGAATTTGGCAACTCCTAGGGAATTTCAGCTTTTTGAAAAGATCAGAAAGAAAAGATGATCTCAAGAGATCTATGAAGATTGATGAAGAAATCGGCAAAGAGAAAAGAATAGACAAGGGTATTCGGCTATGGAAAAATCGGCACAAGATGAAGAAGAGAGTGAAATAAGAGGTTTCGGCTTCTGAAGAAATCAAAAGAAAAGATTGCAGGGATTGTCTGAGGTTTTGGCTTGTAGAAGAGAACAGAGAATGAGAGAAAAGATTAAGGGAATGGGGTTCAAATGCCAGAATTGAAGAGATATCCCCCTAATTAAAAATAATTTCAGCACCTACCTCTCAAAAGCCGAAAATTCCCTTCCTCGAACCAAAAACTAAACAATTAATGAGGGAAATTTTGGCACCCCTCAGGCATATTGAAACCGATTTCTTCGCCCTCCAAGAGATGGAAATTCGACCACCACTGGCTATTCAGCAGATAACTCCTATTCTTTCTCCCTTATCTTTATCCATTCACCTCCAAAATAGGCCTAAATAACACCACCTCTTCCATCCTTTATCAGCACGTTATCCACATTATCCAAGTCATTTAATCCCTCTTAATTTTAAGCCTTATTGCCGTCCCACTTGCTCCTACTTTAAGTGCCAAAAATAGCCCAAATACATGGGCTCCAAGCGGCCATAACTTGGGCCTCTTCACCTGCTAATGATGCCACATTATAGCTCCCTTGCAGCGCCCCTTGCTACTGGGCCACAAGCCCATTTTGTAATTTAAACCCTATAGTGTCCATACAGAAAATTTAACCAAGGCCTCGACCCTATCTTGAGCCCAATCTGGACCCCTAACACTCTAATTAACACATTACACATAACCACACATTAAATGCATAGGCCCACTAATTTAGGATGTTACAGGAGGGTAAAGAAAACGGGGTGAGTTACTTAGAACTCAGTGTGTAACTCACATACCATTGTCACTGGGCCAAAAATTTAATTAAGCATTTATTGGGCCAAAGCCCATTTACAATCATAACATAATATCATATACAACATGCATGTGTTATGCAATTTCCCAACCAAACCTAGTTTTCTATCCTCTACACACCACCCGTACCAACCAACACACCTGTGGGGAGCTTTAGTCACCCACCCCGCCAACACACCAAACTGGGCATTAAGCCATATATTAAACTGGACATTAAGCCATATATCAAACTGGGCATTAAGCCATATATCAATTTGTAGACAAGCCACCAGAATTTTGTAGCAAAGCTACCTGAACTTCTCTTCATCAAAATCCCAACCCATGCAAATCATGTATATAATATGCATATCCAATTACAATATTCCATTCATATAATTATTACGAACAATATGGCCCATTTATCACATATCACATTTGGCCCATTTATCACATATCACATTTGGCCCATTTATCACATATCACATTTGGCCCATTTATCATATATCACATTTGGCCCATTTATCACATATCACATTTGGCCCATTTATCACAGTCTTAATACTGATATTTATAGTTTCTACCAAAATAATGATAATTATGCCATCTTACCCGATTTCACTAACTAGTGACTAAATCAAGCGATTTACCATTAGTCATAATATAAATATCTATCCCATGAAATATGGTGTGAAATTACACACTTGATTACAATAAGCACTATTCTTTCCTGATCGTCAACACCGAAAAATATTTTAACGCTCGATTAGAACATTAACACTTACGATAAATCCATTCTAAGATAAGCGGTCTAGATTTTTACCTTCGGAATCTCGAATAACTACTATTTGTAGGTTCTCTGCAGATGATGGTTCATAACCCGTTAGAAAACCTCGAACAGCTAATGGCTCAGAACTGCGAATAACCTCAAATAATTGATTTTCACCAGATGAGGGTCCACAACCCGGTGGAAAGTCTCGAATTGCCGAAACGGCCCTACGTTTGAATTTAGGAGTTGGGATCGTCAATCCACTCCTTTTGAGATCACCACTAGATTTCCTTTTCAACACATTACTACAAGCCTCCAGTCGTTAGATCTTCAATAAATCAATAATCTATTAAAGTATGGACTTAACAAAATGGTATAGATAAGCTTACCACGAAATTCCGAGTGATCCACGAATAAATCCCTATATAAAATAATCGGTTACTCCTTTCCATACTGTTAATCATCTTAATAAATAAAGGATGATCATGAAATCCGTGAAGAACTCTTACCTTGAAGGTTTTTTATCCGAATTCTAGTGATTACAAAATAACTTCGAGGAAATGGTAATTCGGCCCTTCTCTATTTCACTATAAAGACGAAAAAGGATTTGTCTAAGAGAGAGATGATGATTTCGGTCAAAAAGACCCTCCCAAGCCAATATATAGATTCGCCAAAAGAAAAAGAAAAATAAAGCATTGAAGAGGGTTCTTACCGATTGATCAAAACGTGAGTAGAAAGAATGATTAAGTAGGAAAAAAAATATGTGTGAAGAGAAAAATTTAGCTAATGAGATGATCATTGACATTCGGCCATGGTGAAGAATTAGGGAGAGAGATATGTTTGAGAGTTTTTTTGTGAGAAGAAAGAAGGAAGAAAAAGAAATAGAAGATAGGGTATTTATGTCTTGGTTTTCAAGGATGGAAGATGAACAAAGAAAGAGTCTTGTGGTTGGTGTGCATTCGGCCAAATGGAAGAAAAATAAAATGAATTATGCTTCTTCAAAGTTGCATGGTTTCGGCACAAAGGAGAAAAAAGTTTGGGGAGAAAAGAAGATGATACTAATTTGGTAAAAAAGAAATGGCCAAACAACCAAAAATTTACCTATTGCTACAACCACATTCGGCTAGGGAAAGGGTTTTGGAGAGAAAGGAAAATAATGCTCATGTTGCTAAAGAAATTGACCAAACTAGCTCCTAATCCCTATCAAGCTACTAACAAAATTCAGCCAACCTCCCTAGCCCCAAAAACCGTCCAAGTTCATAGCCATCAAGGATCAACTTTTGCCAACCTTCCTTTCCATAGCACATTTCACAAATTAAGCCATTTGTTCCCTTACTTGCCTTATCCTATTGATTCCTTTCCTCAACTTCAATGTTTCTTTAATCCATTTAGCCACCTTACCATAAAAATTAAAAGTCCAACATACCAAAAATGAAGCTTGGCCTACACTTGATAGGAGAGTACAAAAATTTAAGTCACAAAAATGCATACCAAGAGATTCGTACGTCTCCCCTCAAGACAATACATATGGCACATATCCTCTTAACCAATAGCTCATTTGCGCTAGATACTTACTCAAAAATTTCCATATGCTATAAATCCACTGACTCCCTCTCCTAAAGTACCATATGCTAAAAATTTTCACTAAGTCCAAATAGATCCCAAGCCTTCTCAAGACCTCCTTAACAAACAAAATTAATAATCTAGCAAGCTTAATCACCAATTTAATATAACACATACAAACTCAAATTCTAGGGTGTTACAATATATATATATATATATATACATTAGGAGTATGTTGGGCTGAGTAACCGGGGTGGGGTGCTTGGTTGTCATCCATCTTCACGTCAAAAGATTCAATACATTCTTAAGAAAAGGAAAAAAAAGAGAAAAAACAAGTAGGAAAAACAAGTAAAAAATATAATAATAATAATAATAATAATAATAATAATAATAATAATAATAATAATAATAATAATAATAATAATTGCATTTGGGGACTAAGGGTGGAACAAATAGAGTGTATTGGTAAGTTTAGTAAATTACCTAATTTTCATGAAATAATTCAAGACGATTTAATCTGTGTATGTTTAAGTTGGAATACTTTTTCAGTTTTACTTAAAGCAAGCTAAAAGGTTTCTTTATTTTTCATATACATTATGCCTAATTTTTATAAATCTTTGGAGTGATACTTCTTTCATGACAAAATGTAAATTACACAGTGGATAGGAACCGTACTTGAGGGCAAGCATGAGCTAAGTAGGGGAATATGATAATACTCTAAAATGACATATTTTTATGTATTAATTACATATTTATTTTGAGTATGATCCTACTAATTTCGGCTATTTATGGTTTTTTATCTTCTAGGGACTAAATTGAAGGAAAAAGGAAATTTATGGGCAAAAAGCATGAATTTAAAGACAAAACGGGTCAACATGTGAAATAGGGAAGAAATGGTGCCGAAAATACAATGTGCGAAAGACTTGGGGTAAAAATTCAAAGAAGAGATTTATGAACAGAAGACTCTATTTAAATTTGAATTTTATTTTTAGGATTATTGTTAGGATTATCATGATATTATTTAGATTTAATTTTAGATTATATCTTTATTTATCTTTTAGAGTTTAAATAGGAACAAACTAAGTTTTCTATGTACTTTAAATGGGCGATAAACTGACATGAATATTGACTCATCATTTTCTATAAAAAAGCTTCTTCCCTCTAAAGCTCTAGCCTTTTTGTTTCTTTTCCCTTTTCAATAAAATTTTATCCCACTACACTTGTGTTTCTTTTCCTGAAAGCATGAGCCACTAAACTCAGCTAGCCAAAGGTTATCGAGATTCCACAAAAAAGTTTCCTTCCAAAAGTGATCTTTTCATCTTGTGCAAGGAACGGCCACTTTGTATGTTTTGGAAAGGTTGCACAATTGGTTCGCTAACTTACTACGTTAGTGCTTGTTGAGATCAAGAGACGAAATGGCGTGGCAATTGATAAACCGTAAAAGTAACATATTTTAACCCCATATTTAGTATGCTTTTAGGTTGATTTAGCCCTGATTTATGTAAAAAGGTGCTTTTAATCCTTTTTTTCATATTTATACTCAAGAACGCACCCGAGGACGAAAAGAACAAGAAACGAGCTTAAAACGGACCAATTTGGGCCAAAGAAGAAATCAAAACCGCCTGGACTTCAAGCCACACGGTCGTGCCTCGATAATTAACTAAGACACGGCCATGCCACGATTTACATGATCGTGTCCCAATCGACAGAATCGAGACACGGCCCAACCACGATTTACACGAGCATGTGCATGGCCGTGCCCTTGTTACGGGAGAGAGCAATTTCACTCAGATTTGGATACGTAGAGCCAAAGAAACACTTTCAAAAGCTTATTCAAATACCAAGTAAGAAGCAGACTTAAATTAGGACACTTAGAGGCCAAGTAAAGCATTCCAAGAGCCTATATAAACACCCTAAGTGAATCCTGAAAAAGGGCAGGGAGCTAGGCCAAGGAGCCGAGCCAGAAGGATCACATTTGTGGGAATCACTCGAAGATAGCCAGTTGATCCATCTCAAGAAGTCAGAATTCTACTCAAGACGGAGGATCTCTCCTTCAATTCCTTTAGGGGGTTTTAGGGATTTCTTATGTTTTGTTTTATCTTTTCTCTTGAGATGTTTTATTTTAAATTTATAAACTAAATCCTTCAGATACCTGAAGGGGATGAAACCTAGATGAATTTTGTTATTATTTTCTGAATTATATGATAAATACTTAGTTTGTTCTTAATTATGTTGCTTAATCCAAATCGATGTGCTTAGGTGGAGGAAGACTAGACCCTGCTTAAGAGTAGATCTAGCATAATTAAGCGGAGTTGATCGAGCGCCTAGAGATAAGGTTACGAGATTTTGCTGGATTAGGGTTAAACCTAATATGGAAATCCATTGATCGATTTACTGCTATTCTAGGGGGTTATTATAAGCGAACGAGAGTTTCACTAATTAACTTAGGGTTAGACGTTATTCACCTCGAGAGAGGGTTTAATATATGTTAGGGAGTCTTACGGATCAAGCTAAGTAAAGAAATCATATGACTCAGTAATACATAACAAGTGAAGTCTAGGTGGATTCTTCCTGAGGGTATCGTCATAATCAATTGAGTTTCTTCAAGTTATTTCCCAATTCATTCTTTTTGTCTTTGTGTTTTTAGCTTACTAGTCATTAAACTAGATTAAATCAACCAATCACTCCATATTTTAGGCTAAATAATAAAAAGAAAGTGAGTATTAGTACTTTTAGTTCGTTCGGGTTCGATAATCCGGTCTTGCCTAAGCTATACTACTATTCGATAGGTACACTTGCCTTTAAATCATTGTCAGACTTAGTTTCTAGGTTTGATCATTCTATTTGTAAATTTTAAAGCTCTGATTTCATCGATCAAGTTTTTGGCGCCATTGCGGGGAACGAAAATATCAAGAAAACTCTATTTTTATTACTTTAGCCATTATTTTATTTTGCAATTTATTTTATTCCATTATTTTTTTTCTAAATTTTATTTTTCTTTCTTTTTCCTAGCAGGTACCTCTAGTTTATGACTAGACAGAACCCGACAGGACCTCTAGTATATGATAGTGAAATTGAAGCTACCGCTCAAAGAAATCGCAAAGAAATTAGGCGATTTCTAAATTACATGAAAGAAGAGCGAGAAGATGATCCAATCCTCTTGAAGGGATGGACGAGAATAATCCACCACGAGATGTGGCGGATGCTCCGCGCACTATGTATGATTATGCTAAACCCAATTTAATAGGAGCAGAATCTAATATTGTTAGGCCTGCTATAGCTGCTAATAATTTTGAATTAAATCCTAATACAATACAAATGATTCAACAATTTGTTCAATTTGATGGTTTGTAGGACAAAAGCCCGAACACTCATATAGCAAATTTTTTAGAGTTCTGTGATGCTTTCAAAATAAATGACGTTTCTAATGATGCCATTCGTCTTCGGTTATTTCCCTTTTCATTAAGGAATAAAGCCAAACAGTGGTTGAACTCGTTACCACGAGGGTCAATCACTACATGGGAACAAATGACCAAAAAATTTTTATTAAAATACTTTCCACCAGCCAAAACGGCTAAATTATGAAATGATATTTCTTCTTTTGTGCAGATGGATTTAGAGACATTATACGATGCATGGGAGAGATACAAAGATCTCTTGAGGAGATGTCCACACCACATATTACCATTATGGCTTCAAGTCCAAACCTTCTACAATGGTGTAAATCCCTCAACGAGACAACTAATTGATTCAGCCACCGGTAGAACCTTGAATAATAAAACTCCTGAAGCAGCCTATGAATCCATTGAAGAGATGTCGTTGAATAATTATCAGTGGCAGGTTACAAGGACAAAACTGACAAAATTAGTCGGAGTCTACAGCATTGATGCAGTAACCATGCTATCAAATCAGGTAGAGATGATGAATAAAAAGCTTGACAGTTTATGTTCTTCGCAGGTACACCCAGTCATGCAGTACGACACAAGTGGAACTGTGGCAAATCCTGAGTACCCACCCTACCAACCAGGAGCAGAGAACGAACAGATGAACTATATAGGTAATAATTTCAGATCCAATAATAATCCTTATAGTAATACTTATAATCTAGGTTGGAGGAACCACCCAAATTTTTCATGGAGAGGCCAAGGAATTCAAGGAAATCGAAGACAACAACCTCCCTCAAATTTCCAAAATCACCCATATCCGTAAGAAAAGAAACCAACCCTCGAAGAGATGCTGACAAAATTTACGTCAGACACAGAAAATCATTTCCAATATACTGAGAGAACATTTAAAGATCAACAAGCGTCAGTTGAAAAACTTACTGAGTCATTCAGGGAGCTCACTAAGTCGATTAGACTACTTACTAAGATGATATGTGAAATACGGGCAGAGATTTTTTCTAAAGAAATAGAACAGGTGAAAGCAGTTACACTAAGAAGTGGAAAGGAATTAGTGGAATCAAAGAAACAGATTCCACACGAAGATAACAAAGCAAGAGATTAGGGAGTTGAAGATGTAAATCTAGTACGCAAAGGAAGTAAACTACCAATCCCATATCCAGCAAGGATAAAGAGGGAACGACTAGATGCCCAATACGATAAGTTCCTTGAACTTTTTAAACAAATACATAGTAACTTACCTTTTGTTGAATCTATTTCACAGATGCCAAAATATGCAAAATTCTTAAAGGAACTCCTGAAGAATAAAAGGAAGCTTGAAGAAGTATCGATGGTGGAACTTAATGAAGAATGCTCAGCCATCCTCCAGAACAAGTTACCAACCAAATTAAAAGACCCAGGAAGCTTTACTATTCCTTGTTTAATTGGAAGCCTAAATATTAAGAAAGCATTACTGATCTAGGTGCCAGTATTAATCTAATGCCTTACAAAATGTTTAAACAATTGGATCTTGGGGAACCAAAACCCACTAGGATGAGTATTCAATTGTCCGATAGATCCATTAAATATCCTAGAGGAATTATCGAAGATGTTTTAGTAAAAATTGATGAATTTATTTTCCCTATTGATTTTGTTGTGTTAGACATTGAAGAAGACATTTATGTTCCTTTAATTTTAGGATGTCCTTTTTTAGCCACTGCTAGGGCCGTTATTGATGTAGGTGATGGTAAACTTGCATTAAAGATAGGCGATGAAGAAATTATGTTTCAAATCTATGATGCCATGCGATATTCTAAAGAGCAAGATGATTCCTGTTATTTTATTGATACTACTGATCATATCATTCAAAATTCACTGCAGGAAATTATACATGACTACACAATGGAACACTGTTTGACTCAAGAAGAGGGGGAAAAAGATGAAAGCGATAAGATGAATTTGAATACATCGTCATTCAGGCAAGTGAAAGAAGAAAGCATTTAAAATAATGACAAAATAAAATAAAAATCCTCCATTGATGAGCCACCCATCTGGAATTGAAACAATTACCAAACACTTAGAATATGCTTTCCTCAGGGACAATTCTATGCTACCAGTAATTATCTCTTCAAAACTAAAACCTAAGGAAAAAGAGGAGTTGATAAAAGTACTAAGAGAACATGAAAAAGCCATAGCTTGGAAAATATTTGATATAAAGGGTATAAACCCCTGGTTCTGCACCCACAAAATTTTAATGAAAGAAGAATACAAGCCATGTGTGCAGCCCAGAGACGGCTAAATCCCAACATGAAAAAGTAGTAAAAGCTGAGGTAATTAAACTTCTAGATGTAGGAATAATTTATCCTATTTCTGACAGTGGGTAAGTCCTGTGCAGGTAGTTCTAAAGAAAGGAGGTATGACGGTAGTGCCTAATGAGAAGAATGAATTAATCCCCACAAGAACAGTTACAGGATGGAGAGTCTGTATAGACTATAGAAAGCTCAATGATGCCACCAGAAAAGATCACTTCCCTCTACCCTTCATAGATCAAATGTTAGAAAGACGATCCGGGCATATTTACTACTGCTTCTTGGACGGACTCTCTAGCTACTTCCAAATTCTCATAGCTTCTGAAGATCAAGAGAAGACAACATTTACATGTCCATACGGTACGTTTGCTTATCGTAGAATGCCTTTTGGATTATGTAATGCTCCTGCTACTTTTTAATGTTGCATGTTGGCAATCTTTGACGAACTCGTGGAAGATATCATAGAGGTATTCATGGATGATTTCTCGGTATTCAGTAATTCTTTCAATTTTTGCCTTAAAAATTTAAAATGAGTTCTAATGAGATGTTAAGAAACCAGCCCTGTTTTGAATTGGGAAAATGTCACTTTATGGTTAGAGAAGGAATTGTATTAGGACATAAGATTTCTAGTAAAGGGATTGAGGTAGATAAAGCGAATGATGAAACTATAGAAAAATTACCTCCCCCTAGTTCAATTAAGGCTATTAGAAGCTTTTTAGGACATGCAAGGTTTTATAGAAGATTCATTAAAGATTTTTCTAAAATAGCTAAGCATTTGACAAAATTCCTAGAAAAAGATGTTCCTTTTAATTTCAATCAGAAATGTTTAGATGCATTTAATGTCCTTAAGGATAAATTAATAAATGCTCCGATTATATTGCCCCTGATTGGAACTTACCCTTTGAACTAATGTGTGATGCAAGTGATTTTGCAGTAGGTGCAGTTTTGGGACAACAAAGAAACAAGCATTTTCAGCCAATTTACTACCCTAGCAGAACATTAACACCCGCACAAGAAAACTACACCACTATAGAGAAAGAATTGCTAGCTGTAATTTTTGCTTTTGACAAATTAAGACAGTATTTAATAGTCTAAAGTTGTCGTTTACACTGACCATTCGGCTCTTCGTTATCTTTTAAACAAACCTGATGCAAAACCCAGACTCATATGATGGATTTTACTCTTACAGGAATTCGACTTGGAAATATAAGATAAAAAGGGAGCCGAGAATCTTGCAGCGGATCACCTATCTAGACTTGAAAATTCGCACGCCAAAGAGATCAATAAAAGTGAAATAAATGATTCATTTCCCGAAGAATAACTCTTTTCTATAACATATTCTGAGGTACCATGGTTTGCAAATATTGCAAATTATTTAGCAGCTAATATCTTGCCAAGAAAATTAACACATCACCAAAAGCGGCGATTCTTTGCTGATGTGAAAAATTATTTTTGGGAAGATCCTTTCCTTTTTTGCATATGTGTAGATCAGGTAATTCGAAGATGCATTATGAAAACGAAAGCAAGCAAACTCCTGGAGCATTGCCATTCAAGACCCTCAGGAGGACACTATAGTGGTATTAAGATAGCACACAAAATACTCGAATCAGGTTTTTATTGGCCCACTCTATTTAAAGATGCCAACAGGTATGTTGCCTCATGTGATAGATGCTAAAGAACAGGTAATATTTCTAAACGTGATGAAATGCCTCAAACATATATGTTTTCATGTGAAGTATTTGATGTATGGGGTATAGATTTTATGAGACCATTCCCTAGTTCGTTTGGAAATAAGTACATCCTAGTGGTAGTTGATTATATGTCAAAATGGGTTGAAGCGGAAGCTTTTCCTACAAATGATGCCAGGATAGTTAAATTTCTCAAAAAATTATTCTCCCGATTTGGCACACCAAGAGCTATCATTAGTGATAGGGGCACTCATTTCTATAATACCCAATTCGAAAGAGTCCTAAAGAAATATGGAGTATACCACAGGACAGCTACCCCATATCACCCCTAAACCAGCGAGCAAGTTGAAGTAGCAAACCGAGAACTTAAGCGCATTCTAGAAAAAACTGTTGAATGAAATAGAAAAGATTGGGTAGTTAGAGTAGATGATGCTTTATGGGCATATAGAACAGCTTTTAAAACACCTCTAGGGACATCCCCATACAGACTTGTATATGGAAAAAGTTGTCATCTACCATTATAGTTAGAACACTGTAACACCCCAAACCTGGCCCATGTGTTTCGACCAGATCTGGTGTGTTATGGAACACATAACACTTTATCAGATTTTGAAAACACAAGTTAATTATTTAAAATTTGAATAAAGAAGTGACTTTTTGAAAATAAACCTCTTTGTATTATTATTACGTATAAATAAACCTTGTCATAAATTCATAAGTTGCATAACATTGAAAACTACTTAGTTGAATAAAACTAGGGGCCTTATTACATAAATATTCCCAAATAAAATAAAATAAAATTTAAAGAAATCCCAAAAATAATTTGTAGAAATAAAACTTATGGCCCCTCAAGTCTGTCTCGGCTCCCATGTCCACGCTCTATTGCTCATTTGAAAGCGTAGGAAAAAAAGGAAAGCCTGAGTCACCAAGACTCAGTGTATAAATCTCAAAACACACAACGGCCCGAGCCCACAAACACATTATGGGCCCTAGCCCATACATGAAGGTAACAATCATAATCACATGGTAAATGATAAATAATGAAAAACCCAACCCATCCCAGGTTTCCATCCTCTACACACCAACCCGTGCCAACCATCACACCTTGGGGATTTCTACAATCAACCCTCCATCCGCTACACACCAAAACGATAGCCGCACTACCTATTCTTATTAATTAGGAATCATTGAATGTGGCATAGCCACCGATCACTATGTGACCTAACATTTGTATATGTGGGATTTCCACCACCGATCACCAAGTGACCTATCGTGCACTTCCCCTTCAATATCATATTCCTATCCCATGCATACACATAAAGAAAACATCATGTAGCTATATATATTTTTCGATACACATAGGGAGTTCTATTTTTACGTACCTGGCATCCTTGCCTAACCCTTTTAGGGTTCCATTTGACTGTCTATACAGCCTCATTCCGGCTTTTAAGCCGATAACATATAAATATAGTCATACATACAGGTTTATTAGTGTGTTAGAGATCTACACACCTGATTACTGATAAAACGATTCTTTCTATGTCGACGCTATCCTTAGTTGACACAACTGCTATCTTCCTAAGGTCTTGTTCAGTAGCCGGTCCACAACCAAGTGGCCAATCTCGAATGGCAGATACTGCTCTTTTCTTAAACTTAGGTATTTTCTCCTTTGCACGATCCATATTTAATTCCATCACAAGTCCTTATCGTAACTCATCACAATATTTAATCGTTAATTCTCATTATAACCTTAAGATCTTGTATACAATGAACAAATCTAATAGAAATCTAAGGAAATCTTCTTACCTTAAAAATCCCGAAAGTGGAGACTAGCTATTTTTGGCTTTTAGATCTAATTGACCATGCTTGTAACACCCCAAACCCGGCTAATACACCACGACCGAATCTAGTTTGTTACGGGGAAATTTGTATTTGAGAGGTTAGGTTTCAGTCTTGGTTGAAAGTTTGATAAAACTCTTTGCTATAAGAAATTGAATTCAAGTCTTGGGACAATGAGTTTCATTTATTAAACCGATGGTGTTTTGAAAACAACAACAAGGATTACTTGAATTTCTAAATGAGATAAACTTGTTTTACTTACATATTCAAGTAATCCTTGTTGATTTAAACACTTTTCAAAAGTATTGAATTTCAAATACACCATCGACAATTGAGTTTCAATCATGCCCAAGTTTTCTACAAGTACAAAAATATAGCAAGAGTTTTTATCAAACTTTCAACCGGAAACCTAACCTCTCAAATACAAATTTCCACGTAACAAACCAGATTCGGTCGTGGTGTATTGGCCGAGTTTGGGGTGTTACAATTGTGGTATCAAAGCCAAGTTTAAAGGCTCGGCTGTGGGCCCGAGGCCCAAAATGTTTTAAATTTTGGTTTTAAGTGTTTTGGTTTTAAAGTATATGGTTTGAAAGGCATGGCACCAAGACTCCGGCACCAATCCGCCCAGGTAAATACCCATTATTATTGCTTGAGATTTTGATGTGATGTGACCGAATGACTAGCGGTAGTAAACTACTTTAGAAACTGAAAATCAATAGGACTCTGTGGACTTGCGAAAACAAAACTTCTTTAGGAAGCAATATTCATAATACTTTGCTTTTAAACAAGGAATAATTCTTGATGCATAAAATTCTTTAAATCGCACAAGTAGAGATCTTAGTCATGGCGCTAGAGGTGGACGTGGTCGTGGGCGTGGTCGAGGTAGGATGATGCTTTTGAACCCGTAAGATCCGGTCGGGTTAGAGAATGAGATACTGCATCGCCACCACCGGAGGTGGTGAGTTTTAGGAATAGATCGGGACGACGCAGTGTCACAGGCGATGCTGTGAGTTTTGGAAAGGGTAGCTGGAGTAGGTGGAGGCGCAGGAGCTAGGAAATCTGTGCCTGAACGACTCTGAGCAAACGGGGCTGAGGTGTTTCGAGGTGTTTCTGCTGTTGCTCCCAGCACGGCTGAGTATTGGCTGGAGGCGATAGAGCGGGTTATGTATGATTTGGACTTGACTGCTGAGGAGAAGCTGAAGGGCATAGTATCGCTTCTTCAAGATGAGTCATACCAGTGGTGGCTTACGGTTCGGGACAGTGCTGCAGCAGAAGATCTTACTTGGGATTATTTCAAGGCTGCTTATCAGAAAAAGTACATTGGAGCCAGCTACATCGACGATAGTGAAAAGCATTCTTGAGGTTGGTTCAGGGGAGTAAGTTTGTGTCAAAGTACGAGGCCGAGTTCTTGAGGCTAAGTCGGTATGCTAGGGGCATTGTGGCTACCGAACACGAGAGGTGTGTTCGTTTCGAGGATGGTTTGAGAGACGAGTTAAGGTTGCTGATTGCTCTACAGCAGGAGCGTGAGTTTGCTGTCCTGGTTGAGAAGGCTAAGGTAGCCGAAGGGGTTAAAGAGTCCGTGAGGCAGAACTTGGATAGGAATAGGCAAAAGCGGAGTTTTGGATCTTTTGGGTTGTCAGGAAATCCTCAGAAAAGGGCTAGACAGAGTGGGCTGAAATAGTCTGGTAGGTTTGTTGCTGCTAATCAGGGACCGCCACAGTGTAACCGTTGTGGGAAATCTCATTGGGGAGGATGCTGGACCGGTGAAAAAGGGTGCTTTGAGTGTGGCTCTCTGGATCACCGTGTGAGGGACTGTCCGCGTAAGTTGGCTAGGATTCAGTCTGAGGGTCAGGGCCGTACTCAGTTCAGGAATAATGGACCGCCACCGCAGAGGGGTCGTGGTAATGGCGGAGGAGGTAATGGTTCTGGTCGGGGCGGTGGAGCACTGGGCAGAGGTGCAGGTAGTTCAGAGGCCAGACAGCCTGGGCTAGTGTATGCAGCGAGGCGCCGAGAGGAGGACAATGCACCGGACGTCATAACCAGTAGGTTCTTAATCTTTGGTTCTCCATTTACTGCTTTGATTGATGTGGGTTCAACGCATTCATACGTTGCAAGTAGCATAGTGAAGACCATGGATTTAGACTCTGAGATATCTTCTAGGCAGATGACCATAATTAGCCCTCCGGTCACTCAGTAGTTGTAGATAAGCTATATAGAGATGTACCTCTAGAACTCAAGGGGTAGTGTTTGTGGCGATCCGATGGAGCCGCCGTTTGGGGAGTTCGATCGATTCTTAGGATGGATGGTTGGTTAAGTACCAGCGAAGTTAGATTGCCTGCTAAGCGCATGGTTCTAAAGACGTCGGAGGGTGATGAAGTGGTCATGATAGGTAATAGGAGGACTACCTATCCAATGTGGTATTTGCTCTGAGGTTTGGGAAGATGGTCGAGAAAGGTCGTGAAGCATATGTGGTTCATGTGTATGCCTTGGAGGCTAAAGAGTCTCATTGTAGAGAAGGTTTGGACAGTTAGGGAATTTACTGATGTGTTTCCTGAGGAGCTTCCAGGTTTGCCACCAGATCGTAAGGTAGAGTTCGGAATAGATTTGTTACCCAGAACCACGCCAGTGTCTATTGCTCCGTATAGGATGGCGCCAAAGGAGTTAGTGGAGCTTAAGGCTCAGATCCAGGAGTTGTTGGACCAAGGCTTTATCAGGCCAAGTGTTTCACCTTGGGGAGCGCCGGTACTCTTTGTTAAGAAGAAAGACGATACTATGCAGATGTGTATAGACTACCGCCAATTGAATAAGCTGACGATCAAAAACAAGTATCTGCTGCCATATATAGATGACTTGTTTGATCAGCTGAAGGGTGCATCGGTATTCTCAAAGATCGATTTAAGGTCTGGGTATCACCAATTAAAGGTGAAGGAGGCGGATATCTGCAAGACGGCATTTCGTACTCGGTATGGGCACTATAAGTTCTTAGTAATGCCGTTTGGGTTGACTAACGCGCCGGCAGCATTCATGGATATGATGAATAGGGTGTTCCAGCAGTATTTGGATCAGTTCATCGTGGTTTTTATTGACGACATCTTGGTGTATTCAAGGACTGAGAAGGAGCATGATGCGCATCTACGAGTGGTGCTGCAGATTTTGAGGGAGAAGCAGCTTTATGCTAAGTTTAGTAAATGCGAGTTCTAGCTTAGAGAGGTGACCTTCTTGGGTCATGTAGTGTCGGCTGAGGGGATTAGAGTGGATCCTCGAAAGATTGAGGCAGTTTTGGATTGGAAGCCGCCTAAGTCGAGAGTGAGATTCGAGTTTTTGGGCTTGACAGATACTACCAAGATTTGTAGAGGGATTTTCATTGATCGCAGCACCGATGACCAAATTGTTAAGAAAAGGGGTTCCGTTCATTTGGACTGAGAAGCAGCAGGAGAGTTTCGACAAGTTGAAGAAGATTTTGACTGAAGCTCCAGTTCTAATTCAACCTAAGGCAGGAAAGGAATTCACAGTATATTACGATGCATCACATACAGGTTTGGGTTGTGTTCTGATGCAGAAAGGAAAGGTTGTGGCTTACGCATTTTGGCAGCTGAGGCCACATGAGGTCAATTATCCGACGCACGATCTGGAGTTAGCGGCTGTAGTCTTCGCCTTGAAGATTTAAAGGCATTACTTGTATGGAGAGAGATCGATAGTCTACACAGATCACAAGAGTCTAAAGTATCTTTTGACTCAGAAAGATTTGAATCTGAGGCAGCGCAGATGGATTGAGTTGCTAAAAGACTACGACTGTTCGATTGAGTATCATCCGTGCAAGGCTAATGTGGTGGCAGACGCATTGAGCCGTAAGGTTGTTGCAGACTTAAGAGCGATGTTTGCCCATTTGAGTTTGTATGACGACGGAAGTATTCTGGCAGAGCTGCAGGTTAAGCCTACTTGGGTTGAGCAGATCAAGGAAAAACAGTTAATGGATGAGGTTTTGAGTGCGCAGAGGTCACAAGTGCAGAATGGTGGTTTAGAGGGTTACAGTTTGTCTAGTGATGGAGTGCTGTGTTTTCAGGGGAGAGCTTGTATGTTGAGGGATGTTGAGCTGAGACAGATGATTCTTCAGGACGCACATAGCAGCCCATATGCTATGCATCCTGGAGGTAGCAAGATGTATAAGGATCTCAGAGAGCAGTTTTGGTGGCCAGGTCTGAAGAGAGAGGTGACAGAGTTTGTAGGAAAGTGTCTGACATGTCAGCAGGTCAAGACTGAGCATCAGTTGCCATCAGGGTTGCTTCAACCAGTGAAAATTCCTCAGTGGAAGTGGGAAAGGATAACCATGGATTTTGTCAGTGGATTACCGCTTACGCCAAGCAAGAAAGATTCAGTTTGGGTAATTGTGGATCGTCTGACTAAATCAGCTCGCTTTATCCCGGTGAGGGTGGATTACTCACTTGAGAGGTTAGCGAAGTCGTATGTGTCGAGATAGTGAGGTCGCGGTGTGCGATGATCGATCATCTCGAGACGAGGATCCCGATTCGTCAAGGTTCTAAAAGCGTTGCATCGGGCTCTAGGTACGATTGGATTTCAAAGACGGCATTTCACCCGCATCGATGGATGATCGGAAAGGATTATACAAATCTTAGAGGATATGCTGAGAGGTTGTGTTCTGGACTTCAGGGGTAGTTGGGAGGAGTTTCTGCCATTAGCTGAGTTTGCCTATAACAATAGTTACCAAGCGAGTATCAAGATGGCACCATATGAGGCGTTGTATGGTAGGAAGTGTCGCTCACCTACTTGTTGGACGGAGTTGGGTGAACATCAGTTGTTGGGACCCGAGTTGGTTGCAGAGACCGAAGACAAGGTTAAGTTGATTCAGGCTCGGTTGAAGGAAGCTTAGGACCGGCAGAAGTCTTATGCCGATCTTAAGCGGAGAGATATAGAGTTTGCTATGGGGGATCAAGTTTTTCTGAAGGTCTCGCCATGGAAGAAAGTGTTGAGGTTCGAAACGAAAGGCAAGTTAAGTCCGAGGTTTATTGGGCCGTATAAGGTACTGAGACGAGTGGGACCAGTAGCTTACCAGCTTGAGTTGCCAGCAGAGCTAAGTCAGATTCATGACGTATTTCATGTTTCGATGCTTAGGCGATATCGTTCAGATCCATCGCACGTGGTAGCAGTGGAAGAGATCGAGGTAAATCTAGATTTGACCATGGAGGAAGAACCTGTGCAGATTCTAGATCGAGATGTGAAAGTTCTGCGTAGGAAGTCTGTGCCTTTGGTAAAGGTACTATAGCAGAATCAAGGCGTGGAAGAAGCTACGTGGGAACCCGAGGATATGATGAGACAGCAATACCCGCAACTCTTCTGATCAGGTAATTTCGAGGCCGAAATTATTTTAAGGGGTAAACTGTAATATCCCGGGTTAAGGGCTATTTTGTTATGGCCTTGTTTGCATGTGCTTGGTTTGCTATGTTGTTGTTTTTGAGGTTTTGGGGGGCTTGGGTGTAAGCCTAGTATAAGCCTGTGTGGTAGGAAAATTTTAGTTTTTAGGTTTAGGTGAGAGGAGCTGAAGGAGCTGGGGTTTATAGGTATCATTTGGTAAATGTTAGCACAAGAAAGGAGCTGGTGGAGTGGCAGGATAGGCACCACTTGAGGCTTGTGTGTGTGACGCCACTTGCAGGGAGGAGGTCCTGTGTTTAAGCTGCAGAATGCCCACATTTTGCTTCCATTTTGATGGCATGGAGGAGGAGAAGTTGTGGGCAGTTCAAACTCTACCATGGACCAAGTCAATTGTTTGAATGGTGGGTGGAGAGTGAATTTAGGAGGTTGACTAGTTCAAACAACTTTGAACTAGTGGATGGGAGTGTTTGGGGGGTGGTGGCCGAATGTTGGAGAGATTTTGGGGGGAGTGGCCGGTTTGATAAGTGTGGGAATGGGGAGTGCCGAATTTCACTTTGCATTTTGGTACATTTTTGGTCAAGTTGTGTAAGCCAAGTTCTTCCTTTTGTCACCGAATGTTCAAGAGAGCTTTCTCTCATTTTCTTTACTTCTTGAAACCGAAAGACCAAACCCCTATAGCTTACCGAAAGTTGCTTGTTTTCTTTGGGTTTTCTTTGTTAGCCGAATGCTCTTGAGCCTTCAAACTTTCATCTCTTTTATTCACTTTGGCCGAACCCTCCCACTTCTTTTACTTGTTGTTCATTTGTGTTGAGCCGAAACTAGCTTCTCTCTTCCTCTCATACTCTCTTTTTCTTCTTTTACTTGTTGTTCATTTGTGTTGAGCCTTCAAACCTGGCCCATGTGTTTCGACCAGATTTGGCGTGTTATGGAACACATAACACTTTATCAGATTTTGAAAACATAAGTTAATTATTTAAAATTTGAATAAAGAAGTGACTTTTTGGAAATAAACCTCTTTGTATTATTATTACGTATAAATAAACCTTGTTATAAATTCATAAGTTGCATAACATTGAAAACTACTTAGTTGAATAAAACTAGGGGCCTTATTACATAAATATTCCCAAATAAAATAAAATAAAATTTAAAGAAATCCCAAAAATAATTTGTAGAAATAAAACTTGATGGCCCCTCGAGTCCGTCTCGGCTCCCATGTCCACGCTCTACTGCTCATCTGAAAGCGTAGGAAAAAAAGGAAAGTGTGAGTCACCAAGACTCAATGTATAAATCTCAAAACACACAAGGACCCGAGCCTACAAACACATTATGGGCCCTGGCCCATACATGAAGGTAACAATCATAATCACATGGTAAACGATAAATACTGAATAACCCAACCCACCCTAGGTTTCCATCCTCTACACACCAACCCGTACCAACCATCACACCTTGGGGATTTCTACAATCAACCCTCCATCCGCTACACACCAAAACGACAGCCGCACTTCCTATTCCTATTAATTCGGAATCATTGAATGTGGCATAGCCATCGATCACTATGTGACCTAACATTTGTAAATGTGGGATTTCCACCACCGATCACCAAGTGACCTATCATGCACTTCCCCTTCAATATCATATTCCCACCCCATGTATACACATAAAGAAAACATCATGCAGTTATATATATATTCTGATACACATAGGGAGTTCTATATTTACGTACCTGGCATCCTTTCCTAACCCTTTTAGGGTTCCATTCGACTGTCTATACAGCCTCATTCTGGCTTTTAAGCCCATAACATATATATATAGTCATACATACAGGTTTATTAGTGTGTTAGAGATCTACACACCTGATTACTAATAAAACGATGCTTTCTATGTCACGCTATCCTTGGTCGACACAACTACTATCTTCCTAAGGTGTTGTTCAGTAGCCGGTCCACAACCAAGTGGCCAATCTCGAATGGCAGATACTACTCTTTTCTTAAACTTAGGTATTTTCTCCTTTGTATGATCCATATTTAATTCCTTCACAAGTCCTTATCAGAACTCCTATCACAATATTTAATCATTAATTCTCATTATAACCTTAAGATCTTGTATACAATGAACAAATCTAATAGAAATATAGGGAAATCTTCTTACCTTAAAAATTTCGAAAGTGGAGACTAGCTATTTTTGGGTTTTAGATCTAATTGACCAAGCTTCCTGCAAATCTCGAATTTTTTCCCATCATAAAACCATTAAACTATTACCTTTCGGCTTTTGCCTTTCCAAAATCGGGAATAAATCATGAGAACTAATCAAAAATTGACACTTACCTTAGCATAGGAGATTTGGCTAGCACTAGAAAGAGGATTCGACAATGCGAATGGAAGATTTAAATGCAGAAAGTATAGAACTAATTCTCAAAAAAGATGAATAAAAGAGAAGACTATAGATGCTTTGACTTTTTAGAGAAACCGGCACAATGAGGAAAAAGTGGAGAAGAGTTTCGGCTTTTGAAGAAATTAGAGAGGGAGAAGCTAGGGAAATTCGGCATAATGGGAGAGGAATTTGGGGTTTTCAGTTCAGAAACAAGGAGCTATCCCCCCATATTTATAGATATTTTAGCACTTACTGCTAAAAACCTAAAATGCCCTTAAATTCAAGCTAAAATAGAGGGGAAATTTGGCACCCTCTTTGCCATGCAGTAGCCGAATTTTACACTCCTCTAGGTGATGGATTTCCGGCCATCACCTCCCTTGTAGATAGGCTCCTAACTTTTCTCCTTTTATCTACTATTTTATCAATTATAAAATCCATCTAAATCTTCCTATTTTTGAGCCTTGTCACCGTCCACCTCATCAAATCTTAATGCCTAAATTTAACTCACTTAAATTAAAATATTTAGGCTTTACTAAACTTAAATTTTTTGGCCCCTAACTCCTTGTGTGTGGCATCACTCCCTACTTTATTCTAGGTGCCGAAAATGGCCCTAAAAACATGGGCTCCTTGCGGCCAAAACTTGGGCCTCTTTTATCCACCTTAAAATAATTCAATCAAGGCCTTTGCCTACTCCTAAGCCCAATTTTGAACCCCTATCACTTAAATTAACAGATTTAAACATATCCCCACACTAAATGCATAGGCCCATAAATTTAGGATGTTACAAACACAAAGCTGTTTGGGTCATTTTTAAATTTTGATATTAGAACTGCAGGAAAGAGAAGAATAATGCAGATAAATGAGCTAGACTAGTGGAGAATGGAAGCCTATGAAAACTCGAAGCTATACAATGAAGCAACAAAGTGACGCCACGATGCAAGTCTCAAGAGATTAAAACAATTCGAGGCAGGGGACCTGGTCCTACTATACAACTCAAGGCTTAAACTATTTCCGAGAAAGCTGAAATCAAGATGGTCAGGCCCATTTATGATCAAAACAATTTTTCCATATGGCACCATTGAGGTAACTCATCCCACTAAAGGCACAATCAAGGTAAATGGTCACCGACTTAAAATTTATAATGGTGCAGATTTTGGAGATATAAGAGAGGAGCTTATGCTCCATGAGCCTTCTTTTAGAATCAAAATAGGGAAAGTCTAGCTTAAGACTATAAAATGATCGCTTCTCGGGAGGCAACCCGAGCACTAACGTGATTTATCTAAACATTATACTTTTGACTTTAAGCATCTTATCGCCATCAGTATGATTAAAGCACAAGTTTCGTAGACCACACGGCCTTACACACGGGCATGCCCATAGCCGTGTGGAGCGCATGAGACAAGACACGGGCACTCTTATGGCTGTGTATGACAAAAGGTAAAACTTTTATCGACACGGGAAAAACACGACCGTGCTAAGATACTGACTTCCTAGACACAGCCAGGACACGGTCGTGCGTCACAATCGTGGGGACATACTGGCTTATCGAACACGGGTAACACACGCTCGTGCTAAGTAACCGTGCTTAAATACTAACTTCCAAAACACGGGCCACCCACGACCGTGCTTCATGACAATAGGGACATACTGACATATCACACATGGATAACGCATGCCCGTGTTACAACCGTGCTAAAAACCTAATCGCGCCTAAAAATTCAAGACCCCGAATTACACGGGCACTTGAAAAAATAGCACGGCCGTGGCACCAGCCTGTGCCTCTGCTGTTATTTAAACCAATTAACCAAAATCCCTCTCCATTTTTAACCCTAGAAAAATTTTCAACCCCCTCTTCTAAAATTTCGGCCATGCTCTCACCTAAACCACCATATTTTCCATCCAAAACAGAACAAAAACCATCCACATGTCCAAAACACCGTCGTACGACATAAACACCCATGCCCCTGCTTCCGCCGTGCTCATCCTACAACACCTCACCACCACCGTGCCTAGCCCGTGTTCTGCAGAAAACCTCTACCATCAGCCCTGGTTCTTTCTATTAATTCACTTATAATTTGTTTTATACCTTTAATTTAAGTTCTAAATATAGGCTTTCTCATCATTATAAGAGATAATAGTCATTTTAATTTTGTTTTAGTCTAAACTATAAATTTCTCATGTTTTTACAATTATTTTGTATTATGTATATATTTCTTTCTCAAGCATGAATTATTATATTGATTCTATAACTTTAAAATGCTCATGATTATTTCAATATTTTGTTCATATAATTTATTTCCTGTTTATGATAATGTATAATTTTCCTCATGAATTGATATTGGTTTCCTATTCGAATATCTTAAATCGGAATTATATTCAGTACAATTTTTCTCCCTTTTTCCAGGTAACTTGTCATCATCACGACCAAAGCGATCCACAACCACCCCAAGCAAGAAGAGAAAGGGTCCGGCTCATCCTCAGCAAGTGCTTCTTCCGAGATCCGACACCACTTCCTTCAATTTAATCAAGACACTCAGGAAGAACGATATAGAGCATTGCAGAAAAGGCCTTTAGGCACCGAGAGATGCATCGATTGGGATATAGTGTAGCAAGTCAGACTAGAAATAGATATTTGAGCCCTAGTATCGACTGAACCATGGGAGCAGTTCTTTTCTATTATCGAGGCGACCTACCTAGAACTCACACTCGAGCTCTGTACTACTTTCACTTTTCAGTCAGTGATGCCTAATTATAACGATCCGGGAATAATCCAATTTCGATTAGAGCGCATGGTACTACAGCTTAGTGTACCACAATTTGGAACAGCACTCGAAATTTACACAGAATAACTTATAAAAGAGAACAACCTCTCTGAATTAGACCGCCAACTCCACCGTACTCCGCAGAACTGTTGGCAAAGCCTAAAACCCACCACAGGCGTTTACGACCCCAGTAGTTCTAAAGTGACAGCTCTTGGACCAGCCTTGAGGTATATTCACGCCCTTTTCGCTCATACAATCACCGGTCGACGTGAGAGCACGAGCGTAGCAAACAAGCATGATGTCTACTACTAGTCGTGCATGTCAGAAGGGCACATATTTGACCTTGCCTACTTCATTGCCAGTGCAATCCAACACCAAACGAAACTACACAGAAAGGGCATTTTATCAATGGGGCCGTACATCACTCGGTTAGCTTAACATTTTAATCTCCTCAACACCGAGGCTTAGACTTCCTCTCTCACACTAGTCGGCCAGATACTACCCCAGGGTGATAAACCGTAAGAATAACATATTTTAACCCCATATTTAGTATGCTTTTGGATGATTTAGCCCTTGATTTATGTAAAAAGGTGCTTCTAATCCTTTCTTTTCATGTTTATACTCAGGAAAGCACCCGAGGACGAAAAGAACGTAAAACAGGCTTAAAACAGACCAAATTGGGCCAACCCAAGAAATTGACACGGCCTGGACTTCAAGCCACACGACCGTACCTTGCCACTTACTTCATACGGCCATGCCACGATTTACGTGGCCGTGCCCCAATCAACAGAATCGAGACACGGCCTGAAGACGATTTACACGGACGTGTGACATGGGTGTGCCCTTGCCACGGGAATGAGTAATTTCACTTAGATTTGGATGCTTGAAGCCAAAGAAACATACTCTTAAGTCTACTTAAACACCTTAATAGTAATTCTACTTGAAGGAAGTACTTAGGAGCCAAGTAAAGCATCTAAGGAGCCTATATAAACAACCCAAGGCAGCTGTTCTAGAGAGAAGGAAGTTTTAGGCAGAGTTTTCTGCCAGAGCTTTTATTCAGGGAATTACTCGAACATAGCCAGTTGATCCATCTCAAAAAGCTGGAGTTCTACTCAAGATAGAGGATCTCCTCTTCAATTCCTTTAGGGGTTTTAGGGATTTCTTATGCTTTGTTTTATCTTTTCTCTTGAGATGTTTTCTTATTTTGTTATGAACTAAACCCTTCAGATACCTGAAGGGGATGAAACCTATGATGGATTTTGTTATTTGATTTCTAAATTATATGATAAGTACTTAGTTTGTTCTTAATTATGTTGCTTAATTTAATTTGATGTGCTTAGGTGGAGAGGAATAGACCCTGCCTAAGAGTAGATCTAGCATAATTAAGCGGAGTTGATCGCACGCCTAGAGATAGGGTGATGAGATTTTGCCGGATTAGGGTGAAACATAATATGGGAGTCTATTGATCGATTTACTGCTTCCTTAGGGGGTTATTATAAGAGAACGAGAGTTCCACTAATTAACCTAAGGTTAGATGTTATTCACCTCGAGAGAGGGTTTAATATAGGTTAGGGAGTCTTATGGATCAAGCTAAGTAAAGAAGTCATATGAATTAAAAGTTAGATAACCAGAGAAGTCATAGGTGGATTCTTCCTGAGGGTATCGTCTAAAATCAACTGAGTTTTTCCAAAATCTTTTCCCAAAGTTTCATTCTTTTTTCTTTGCACCTAGTTTAGTTTTTCATAAGTTTTATATTAATAAACCAATCACTTCATATTTTAGGCTAAATAATAGAAAGAAAGTGAGTAGTAGTAATTTTACGTTGCTTTGGGTTCGATAAAATAATCTTGCCTAAACTATATTATTGTTCGATAGGTGCACTTGCCTCAATCGTTGTCATAGTTAGTCTACAGGTTTGATCATTCTTTATAAATATTAAAACTCCACTGTTTGACACGATCAAGTTTTTGGCGCCATTGCCGGGGAACCCTAAAATATTAAGAAAGCTCTATTTCTATTACTTTAGCCATTATTTTATTTTTCACAATTTACTTTTATTTTTAGTTTAGGTTAAATTTTTATTTGCACTAAATTTTTTTCTTTCTTCTCCTAGCAGGTACCTCTAGTTTATGCCTAGAAGGAATCCAAGAGGACCTTTAGCGTACGAAAGTGACATTGAAGCTACCGCTCTTAAAAATTACAGAGAAATTAGACAAGCTCTAGACTACCAAAGAGAATAACAACAAGACAGATCCAATCCTACTGAAGGGATGGACGAAAACAATCCACCGTCAAATGTGCAAGAACAGAATGCTCCGTTTACTATGTATGATTATGCTAAACCTAATTTGACAGGAGCGGAATCTAGTATTGTCAGGCCTGCTATAGCTGCTAACAATTTTGAATTAAAGCCTAATATAATAAAAATGATTCAACAGTTTGTTCAATTTGATGGTTTGCAGGATGAAGACCCAAATACTCATATAGCTAATTTTTTATAGTTCTGTGATACCTTCAAAATAAATAGCGTTTCTGACAATGCCATACGTCTTCGGTTATTTCTCTTTTCATTAAGGAATAAAGCCAAGCAGTGGTTGAACTCGTTACCACGAGGATCAATCACCACATGGGATCAAATGACCGAAAAATTTCTTTTAAAATACTTTTCATCAGCCAAAACGGCCAAATTTAGGAATGACATATCTTCTTTTGTGCAGAATGACGCAGAAACATTATATGATGCATGGGAAAGATATAAGGATCTCCTGAGAAGATGTCCACACCACGGATTACCTTTGTGGCTTCAAGTCCAAACTTTTTACAACGGTGTGAATTCTTCAACGAGGCAAATGATTGACTCATCAGCCGGTGGAACTTTGAATAATAAAACTCCTGAAGCGGCTTACGACTTTATTGAAGAGATGTTGTTGAATACCTATCAATGGCAAATTACAAGGGCCAAACCGACAAAATCAGCCGAAGTTTTTAACATAGACGCAGTAACAATGCTGTCAACACAGATGGAGATGATGAATAAAAAGCTTGATAATTTATGTTCTTCACAGGTACACCCGGTAATGCAATGTGAAGCGAGTGGGAATGTGGCGAATCCTGAGTTCCCACCCTACCAACCAGGAGCAGAACATGAGCAGACAAACTATATAGGTAACAATTTCAGATCCAATAATAATCATTATAGTAACACTTATAACGCAGGTTGGAGGAACCACCCAAATTTTTCATGGCGAGGACAAGGAAATCAAGGAAATCAAAGGCAGCGACCTTCTCCAAATTATCAAAATCACCATATCCATAAGAGAAGAAATCAAACCTCGAAGAGATGCTGACGAAATTCATGGTAGTCACAGATTCTCATTTCCAAATGATTGAAGCAGCACTTGATGAACAGCAAAAATCGATCAAAGGGATCGAGAATAAAGTTGGAGAACTTACTAGGTCAGTGGGACATCTCACAAAGCTGATTTTTAAACGTCAACAAGGACGTCTACCAAGCAACACAGAAATAAACCCAAAAGAATAGATCCAAGCTATCACAGCTTAAGAGGGTACAAAGGTAGACGAGCCCACCACAGCACAAGAAACCAAGGAAGAAAAAGGTAAAATAGAGTTAGCACACGAAAAGCCAAAACCAATAATCAAAGAATACAAACCTCGTATACCTTATCCTGAAGCATTGAAAGGAGATGATTCAGAGGAACAGTTCGATAAGTTTCTTAAACTTTTAAAGAAATTACATATTAACTTACCCCTTCTTGAAGCTCCTTTCCAGATACCAGACTCGAGGAAATTTTTAAGACAACTCTTGACAAACAAACACAAAATAGACGAAGAGTACCACGTGGAACTAAATGCAACATGCTTGGCAATGTTACAGAATAGACTACCGCAGAAACAAAAAGATCCAGGGAGTTTTACGATTCCATGCTTAGTTGGTAGTTTAACTATTGATAATGCGTTAGCTGATCTAGGGGCAAGTATAAATGTCATGCCTTATGCATTGTTTAAACGACTAGGTCTAGGAAGCCCAAACAAACTAGGATAAGTATTCAACTAGCTAATAAAGCATTAGAATTCCTAGGGCATTATTGAAGATGTTCTTGTAAAATTGATAAATTTTTTCCCAAGAGATTTTGTTGTTTTAGACATGGATGAGGATAATTTAATCCCCTTAATTCTAGGAAGACCTTTCCTAGCAACTGCTAGAACTAAAATTGATGTCGCTACAGGTGAACTCATACTTCTTGTAGGAGATGAATCGATCAATCTTCAAGCTCTCAACTCGGCCAGAACAATAGATGATGAAGGTAAAAAGTCAATTCAATAGATAATCAAATTGTTCAACCTTCACTACAGGAAACATAACAAGTCATCAAACCTAAGCCAACTCATAGCCCCCAAGTCGACAAAGAAGAATCACACAAGAAACAAAACCTTAAGGTCGACGATTTAGAAGAGCAGAAGATACAAGTCAAAGAAAAGCCAGATCCACACGAAGTAAAACTAGAGGAATCGCCAAAAAAGCTCGTAGGGACATCAGATCACTTTAAAATAGAAGAACAGGTACTGTTAGACAAAGCCAATCCCCACATCACTTCAACAGACCTGAGGGCAAAGGGAGAAACTCTTCTTAAGGTACACGATATCTTCCCACAAGAAATAGTCGAGGTAAGCAATCTAATATTTGGCAATTTCAAGGTAAACGCTTCTCGACTCCAACTTTATCACAAAAATAGAACTGTGAGCATGAGGGAAGATATTCAAACTTTTAAACCTCTCTAAAATTTTCAAATACTAGGACAGTCTAACTTAAGACTATAAATGAGCGCTTCTCGGGAGGCAACCCGAGCACTAACTCAATTTATTTTCAAATTTATTCTTTTCTTTCCATCCTTTTCTTCTAAATATTTATCTTTAAACTAACACAAAAGTGTAGATTTCCAGGCCACACAGCTTTATACACGACCGTGTTTGTAGCCGTATGGACCACCAAACCACTACACTGACAGAGCAGAGGCCGTGCAATTCAGGCCAACCACCGTCAGACGTCATGGACCTAACCACCCTTCCCCACGGGCACCGATAGATCAGCACGGTCGTGCCCCTAAATCGTGTGAAGGTACTGACTATCTCCCAATGGGCGTGGCTGACTGAGGAACGGGCGTGGGAGACTCAACACGCCTGTACCCACGGCCGTGCGACGACGGCCATGGTCGACACTGACTACTCAGACAAGGGCATGGCACATCAAGAACGGGCATGGGTAATGCAACATGCTCCACACCACGGCCGTGCGAAGTAGTCTTGTGAATCGACACACCCTTGAACCATGGGCGCGGGAACGTGCCAAATTTGAAATACTATTTAAACCCAACAGCCCTTCCCCTTCTTCCCATCTTTTCTCTTCTTCCTTCTTTCATTTTTTTCTTTCTCCGTAGGAAAAGTGTCCAAGACTCTTGAGCAACACTAAAATCATGCAGAAGAAGTGGAAGAAGGCAAGTATAATCTCCCTATGGGAGACCGATCTACATAAGTTCATGCCGGCCGCTTCATTCAAACACCAAGCCAAGGGTCTTTGAGACAATATAGTTTTTACTTTCTTTTTCTCTTTTACTTCAATTTCCTTCTTTTTCGCAATCCTATGCTTAGTTTAGTTTATTTTAATTTAATTTTTTAGTGTCAGGTTCACCAGGCTGCTTGGGAATCACACCGACCACCACGATAACCTTTTCAATCCGCCACTGCCATCACATCCCCAACCTTAGTGTTGATTCCCACCTTGCGAACCATCCTTCAATAAGGACTTAACAGTCCATTTATTTTTTATTTTCACTTTAGATTATTTTCTATTTTAATTCTCGTCTTCTTTCTTATCTTCATATATATACTTAGTTTATTTTAAATATGTCTTAATAATCCCTGGCTAATTCTCTACAAGCTCCCCAATTTCTTCATCTAGCACAGAGATCGTTGGTAGTCACCCCACCAAGACCATAGAAAATGCCACCACCGCCTCCTCCAACTATCTTCTACCACGACCACTGCCAACTCCCGGAGCCATCCAAAAATCAGGAAGTCACTTTACCCCTTATCTTTTGATTTATCCCATAACTATCATTATTCATCTTTGTACATTAAGGATAATGTACATCTTAAGTGTGGGGGGTAAAAGTGTCAAACTTTTTGCATTATTATCCTAAATTTAGCCTTGATTCGAAAGTATTTTTATCATATTACTAATTAAGATGAAATTTCTAATGATTTATGATTTTTATTGATATGTTTTAGATTAAACCATAGTTAATTGTGCATTGATGATTAAATTTGAAGGATACTAGAGAATCGAGCATGATAAGTTTACTTTCTAAAAATTAAAAATTGATGGGTCGTTGAACTGAATTTGAGTATTACCTTGAAGTTTGAAATTTACAAGGATTGATGTCAAAAACACCCATAATTTTTGTGAGATTTTGAGCCTTATAGAGCATATATTCTTTTTCATGCTCACTTTATTGATTATGAGGGTGTCAACTTTGAACTGTTATTCTAGAACTTGCCTCATTTATACATGTCAAGACCACACTTTTGATTTGATATACAGAGATGATAAAGGCACCTAGGATTTAACCCACTTACTCCATAAAAAGCCTACCTTCACAAATTAACCCCTAATAAACCCCGTTGAATTCTAACAACCTTTTTATTGACTCACCTATTAATATTAACCCAAAATCCCTTTGAATTTGTTATCACCATTCTTTTGACTACCCTTTAATCGAGGTGTGATTTGATTAAGTTACCGAATTATATTAGTTCAGTAGTTACATTTATCATTTATGGTATAATATTTTAGTTTGTTCTTAAAAAACCCAAGTATATTCAATATTAGTAGTATATAAAAAGCTTAGAGCATTTAAAATGCAATTGTTGAAGAAAAAGCTTGTATTAAAGTATTATCAAATTTTAAGTGATGAAAATACTCTTTATTATAGAGTAATTATCAATAGTAGTATTATTAGTTTTCATTCGATGAAAATATTCATATTTAGTTCATTGTTTCTAGTTAGGTAATTTGTCAAGTCAGTCTCGATTCTAACCCTCTAATTCAGCCTGTATCCACACCCTTAACCTTGCTCGTTACAACCACGATAAAGACCTTTTGATCCGTGTATCATCTCATATCTGATGGTGGAGATTTGATTTTCAGGCAAGCCTATGGGATTAACTTTTCAGGTTCGACTTATGAGTGCTTATTCTTCAACCTTAAACACTTTGAGTGATTTTAGTGAACCTTTAGTGAGGATGTCAATCCTTGTCGGTTTTGAATTAAAGGTAATTACTTAGATAATGGGAGACACCTATGTTTTTGTACTACAAAGGTATGACTTATCGTGATTGAATCTTTAGGACTCTTTGAGTTGAATTATCCATGTATAAATTATCTATGAATTATGATGAGACATTGTCGATAGGAATTATGAATTATAGAAAGTTCATTTTAATTATAAGTTGAGAATTTTGCTTGAGGACAAGCAAAAGCTTAAGTGTGGGGGTATTTGATAAACCGTAAAAATAACATATTTTAACCCTATATTTAGTATGCTTTTGGATGATTTAGCCTTTGATTTATGTAAAAAGGTGCTTTTAATCCTTTCTTTTCATGTTTATACTCAAGAAAGCACCCGAAGATGAAAAGAACATAAAACGGGCTTAAAATGGACCAAATTGGGCCAACCCAAGAAATCGACAAGGCCTGGACTTCAAGCCACATGACCGTGCCTTGCCACTTACTTTACACGAACATGCCACGATTTACATGGCCGTGCCCCAATCGACAGAATCGAGACACGGCCTGAAGACAATTTACACGGGCGTGTGACATGGGCATGCCGCTGCCACAGGAATGAGAAATTTCACTCGGATTTGAATGCTTGAAGCCAAAGAAACATACTGCTAAGTCTACTTAAATTCCTTAATAGTAATTCTACTTGAAGGAGGTACTTAAGAGCCAAGTAAAGAATCTAAGGAGCCTATATAAACAACCCAAGGCAGCCGTTCTAGAGAGAAGGGAGTTTTAGGTAGAGTTTTCTACCAGAGCTTTTATCCAGGGAATTACTCGAAGATAGCCAGTTGATCCATCTCAAGAAGCCAGAGTTCTACTCAAGACAGAGGATCTCCTCTTCAATTCCTTCAAGGGGTTTTAGGGATTTCTTATGTTTTGTTTTATCTTTTCTCTTGAGATGTTTTCTTATTTTGTTATGAACTAAACCCTTCAGATACCTGAAGGGGATGAAACCTATGATGGATTTTGTTATTTGATTTCTAAATTATATTATAAGTACTTAGTTTGTTCTTAATTATGTTACTTAATTTAATCTGATGTGCTTAGGTGGAGGAGGAATAGACCCTGCCTAAGAGTAGATCTAGCATAATTAAGCAGAGTTAACTGCACGCCTAGAGATAGGGTGACGAGATTTTGCCGGATTAGGGTGAAACATAATATGAGAGTCCATTGATCGATTCACTGCTTTCTTAGGGTGTTATTATAAGAGAACAAGAGTTCCACTAATTAACCTAAGGCTAGACGTTATTTTCCTCGAGAGAGGGTTTAATATAGGTTAGGGAGTCTCACGGATCAAGCTAAGTAAAGAAGTCATATGAATTAAAAGTTAGATAACAAGAGAAGTCATAGGTGGATTCTTCCTGAGGGTATCGTCTAAAATCAACTGAGTTTTTCCACAGTCTTTTCCCAAAGTTTCATTCTTTTTTCTTTGCATCTAGTTTAGTTTTTCATTAGTTTTAATAAACCAATCACTCCATATTTTAGGCTAAATAATAGAAAGAAAGTGAGTAGTAGTAATTTTATGTTCCTTTGGGTTCGATAAAATAATCTTGCCTAAACTATACTATTATTCGATAGTTGCACTTGCCTTAATCATTGTCATAGTTAGTATACAGGTTCGATCATTCTTTATAACTATTAAAACTCGACTGTTTGACACGATCACAGGGTATTCAGACGATGTTGCACATGAAGATGGTTAAATATTGTCGAGGGCCTGATCCATCACAGTACCGACTAGCCACAAACGAGGCAGAGCCAGAAGACATTAATGATGATGTCCCACCACCAACATAGGAAGCACCAATTCCAAGCCAACAGCCATCCCATCCAGCAGCCTCAATGGAAGATATCTCTACACACCTCACCCAGCTCGAGCAGTACTGTACTCAATAGTTCATCGACACCGCTCGACGTTTTGATGGGATCGAGGCCACACTCCAGCAAATATGCCATCACTTCCATATATCATCACTGACATAACCATGGGATCCGGTAGATGATGAGGACCTTTGAGTCCTTTCTTATTTTTAGTTCTATTATATTTCTACTCTTCATTTATTTTAAATCTCTATATTCGTCGTAACTTTGAACTTCATTGCAAATAGCTTCTGTTATTTTAGTTATGATTGGTTATCTAATATTCGAGTATTCTTAACATATATTTATTTACGCCTCTGACATATCTAACTAATGACTTTGCAGTCCACATACACAAATCACTAGGAGTAGTTCACTTCTATATAAGTCACCTACTTTCTACCACCAAAGATGCCAACTCTCGAAATCATCCAAAATTCTGAAAGTGTTACTTCTCCCCTTTTCTTTTTATTACATAATTGTTTATCTATCTTTGTACATTGAGGGCAATGTACAACTTAAGTGTGGGGGGTAAAAGTACCTAACTTTTTCCATTATTCTCAAATCCTGAAATTTAGTCTTGTCCATAAGAAATTTTCTTATATTATTAATTAAGGCAAAATTTCTAATAATTTATGATTGTTATTGACATGTTTTTGAGTAAGTCATTGATAATTGTGCATTGATGATTAATACATGAAGAATACTAGAGAATCAAGCATGATAAGTCTATTTTTCAAGAATAAAAAATTTCCTAGGTTGTTGAACTGAATTTGAATATTACCTTGAAGCTTGAAATTTACAGGATTGATGTCAAATACCCATAATTTTTTGTGAGATTTGAGCCTTATAGAGCATATATTCTTTTTCATGCTCACTTTATTAATTATAAGTGTGCCAACACTGAATTGTTATTCTAGAACTTGCCTCGATTATATATGTCGAGACCACATCAATAATTTGATATACTGAGATGATAAAGGCACCTAGGTTTTAACCCATTCACTCCACTAAAAAGCTTACCTACATAATTAACCCTTAGTGAACCCATTTGATACCAAGAACCCTTTTATTGAATTACCCACTTAATATTAACCTAAGACCCTTTGTATTTGTTATCACAATTCTTTTGACCACCTTTCTATCGAGAATTGAATTGATCAAGTTACCGAATTAGTTTATTTGATAAAGTTCTTTATTTATTTAATTATATACTTAGTTTGTTCTTTAAAAAAACCAAAGTATATTCAAGTATTAGTATATGATTAAAAGAGCTTATGCATTTAAATTCCAATTGTTGAAGAAGAGCTCGTATCAAAAGTATTATCAATAGTAGTATTATTAGTTTCAAATTTTCAATTGATGTAATCATTTATTATTGTTAGTTAGGTAATTAGTCAAGTTAATCTCGATTCTAAAACCTTCTAATTCATCCTTTATCCACACCTTTAACCCAAGCCCCGTTACAACCCTGTCAAAGACCTTTTGATTTGTATATCATATCATATTACAGTGGTGGAGATTCGATTTTCAGGCAAGCCTATGGGATTAACTTTTCAGGTTTGACTTATGAGTGCTTTTTCTTAAAACTTAAACACTTCGAGTGCTTTGAGTGAATCCTTAGTGAGGATGCCAATCCTTGTCGGTTTCGAATTAAAGGTAATCATTTAGATAAGGAGAGACACCTATGTTTTCGTACTACAAAATTCATGACTTATATTGTTTGAATCGTTAAGACTCTTTGAGTTAAATTATCCATGTATAAATTGTTTGTGGATTATGATGAAGCATTGTTGATAGGAATTGTGAATTATGGAAAGTTCGTTTTAATTGTAAGTTGAGAATTTTGCTTGAGCACAAGTAAAAGCTTAAGTGTGGGGGTAATTGATAAACCGTAAAAGTAACATATTTTAACCCCATATTTAGTATGCTTTTAGGATAATTTAGCCCTGATTTATGTAAAAAGGTGCTTTTAATCCTTTCTTTTCATATTTATACTCAGAAAAGCACCCGAGGACGAAAAAAATAAGAAACGAGCTTAAAACGGGCCAATTTGGGCCAAAGAAGAAATCGACACGGCCTAGGCTTCAAGCCACACGGCCGTGCCTCGATAATTAACTAAGACACATCCATGCCATGATTTACATGGCCGTGCCCCAATCGACAGAATCGAGACACGACCCAACCACGATTTACACGGGCATGTGCCATGGCTTTGCCCCTATTACGGGAAAGAGCAATTTCACTTGGATTTGGATACTTAGAGCCAGAGAAACACTTTCCAAAGCTTATTCAAATACCGAGTAAGAAGCAGACTTAAATTAGGACACTTAGAGGCCAAGTAAAGCATTCCAAGAGCCTATATAAACACCTTAAGTGTATCGTGAAAAAGGGCGGGGAGCTAGGCCAAGGAGCTGAGCCAGAAGGATCACATTTGTGGAAATCACTCGAAGATAGCCAATTGATCCATCTCAAGAAGTCAAATTCTACTCAAGACGATGGATCTCTCATTTAATTTCTTCAGGGGTTTTAGGGATTTCTTATGTTTTGTTTTATCTTTTCTCTTAAGATGTTTTATTTTAAAGTTATGAACTAAATCCTTCAGATACCTGAAGGGGATGAAACCTAGATGAATTTTGTTATTATTTTCTGAATTATATGATAAATACTTAGTTTGTTCTTAATTATGTTGCTTAATCCAAATCTGATGTGCTTAGGTGGAGGTGGAATAGACCCTACTTAAGAGTAGATCTAGCATAATTAAGCGGAGTTGATCGAACGACTAGAGATAGGGTTACGAGATTTTTACCGGATTAAGGTGAAACCTAATATGGGAATCTATTGATCGATTTACTGCTATTCTAGGGGTTATTATAAGCGAACGAGAGTTCCACTAATTAACCTAAGGTTAGACATTATTCACTTCGAGAGAGGGTTTAATATAGGTTAGGGAGTCCTACGGTTCAAGCTAAGTAAAGAATCATATAATTCAGTAATACGTAACAAGTGAAGTCTAGGTGGATTCTTCCTGAGGGTATCGTCATAATCAATTGAGTTTCTTCAAGTTATTTCCCAATTCATTCTTTTTGTCTTTGCGTCTTTAGCTTACTAGTCGTTAAACTAGATTAAATCAACCAATCACTCTATATTTTAGGCTAAATAATAAAAAGAAAGTGAGTATTAGTACTTTTAGTTCCTTTGGGTTCGATAATTCTGTCTTGCCTAAGCTATACTACTGTTCGATAGGTACACTTGCCTTTAAATCGTTGTCAGAGTTAGTTTCTAGGTTTGATCATTCTATTTATAAATTTTAAAGCTCTGATTTCAGCGATTAGCAATCCCCATTGAGAAATGATTATCTAGTGTAAGACGGTCCCACAAAAGTGACGGTTGGCTAAAGTCAAGTTCATCTAAATCATAAGGTTAAAATCTAAGTGATGCTGGTGGTCTTAGGTGTCCTTTTCCACTATAATTGGCTTATTCAGTCATGTGAAGGATTACCTAAAAGCCTATGATTGAATCCAAGGAGGATTAAGATAACTGGAGGCTGGAATCCCTTAAATCGAAGAATCCCCTTTCCTTAATTATGTTTCTTTTTACAATTTCAATTTAAATTTATACAATTTCAATTCTTCTATATTTTCATTCTGTTTTTTTCCCAGGTACGTCGTTTTTCTTGGCACAACTGCACCCAGGATTTTGAGGAACAAGAAGTTGTACCAATCTAGTCCCTGAGGATTTGACCCTACTTCTCTTATACCTATTCTTTTCATTATTTCATAGGGATATGTTATTTTTGGTGCTCTGAACGACACACCAGTTAGATGTTGTAAATTTGCCTGAAGTTGTTATGGTAACGAACGTATCATCCAATAGCTCGGGATTGATGATTGGCTAGGGTTAAGGGTGTTACAGGATTCGTTTTTAAACCATATTGGGCTTAATTTTAATGTTTTATTTTGATATTATATAAGCCCTATATTGTATTTATTGCTTTTTACATTTTAGGTATTTATTTCGAATTTTATAAGATTTTCAAGCCTTTTATGTTTATTAATTAATAAGAAAGTTTAGCTCAACTAGAGCTACTTTTGTTCAACCAATTTAGGAGTTCTAATGCAACAAGGAGATTTCTTTATGTAATTTATATAAAGGCATTCATTTATTTAATGAAATGAGGGCATTCCTTTGATTGATAAATACTTTTTTGGAGTTTATTCCTTGCAAGATTCAACTTTTGTTTTATTTTCAGGTGTTATTGCTACTCAATTGTTCAAGTTTGTTGGGGGAAGTTTTTCACACTCCAATTTTCTAAGAAATCTTTCTTGGAGGGTTGATTAGCATCATTAATTGAATTTTTTAGGTTTTTTATTCCAAAGAGTTCTGTAACACCCCGAACCCGGCCTAGAAGTTAGGCCCAAATCCAGCGTGCCACACTGAAGTGTTTGTCGAAAATAATGTTTTCATTAAAAACCCTTCTTAAATAAAAGCTTGAGAAAATCTCAGTTACGTCAGTTTATTATTTTTCTGAGGTTTTTAAAAAAATTTATTACCATCAAAACCTTCTTTGTTGCAGAAGCTTAATTTAAGAATAATTGAGCTACGAAAACGTGATGTTTTGAAAATAGTTTTGTTTAGGGAAATCGCAATCTACTTTTAACAGTTATAAAACATCATAGATAAATATCCCAAATAAAAACTAGAAAAGCGGCCTTATTACAACCCAATAAGAAAGTGGTTTTTGTAAGGTAAAATAAAAACTAAAATTTAAAGCTGTTCATTGTGTGGCCACCTCCGAGTCCTCCCGTACGTCGAACCGCTTATTGAGGATTACCCGAAAAATTAAAAAGAGGGGATGAGTTTACAAAAACTCAGTGTGTACAACCCTCATCGATAAAAACATGCATCACAAAAATTCGGGCCTAAGCCCATTACAATAATCAATGTGGGCCTAAGCCCAACACAATTACGGTGGCAATTGGGCCTTGGCCCATAATAGCCTCTGTTGGATCTTAACCCAATATAGTAACGGTGGCCTTTGGCCCTTAGCCCATAATAGCCTCAACTGGGCCTTAACCATATCAAAAGTCACAGATCACATCTATCTGGGCCTAAGCCCATCTCAATAACATAATAAGTGTATCCAATGCATTAATGCCCATACCAACCCTGCACTCCGTCTCCTGTCCAACCCTGCACTCCTATGGGGATTTAATCGACCCACCCATCCTTACACTCCTTTTATAGCACCGATTACGACACTAACGAATATTGTAGTAGAGCTGCCAATCACATAATCGGCTTAAAGTCATCGGTGGATCCACAATCGTCAAGTGACCATGCGACCCTAACAACTCATATACTTCCTCTAGATCAACAATCACACCTCCCATGCAGCATCATATCACATGAATGCAGACATAACATAAATGGCATACAATAACAATCATATAACATGTAGGGGCATTTTAGTTATTTTCCCTTTAGAGGCATAACGGTCATTTACCTTATGTGGGTATTTCAGTCATTTTACCCTCTAGGGGTATTTCGGTCATTTTACAACCTTTCCAAAGGTCTACAGCCATCTCAAGCGACACAGACAACATCTATGAACAAAACGCTCGTGTGGCCCAAAACTACCTTTGGCCATGTGATTGCTGTAATATCCAAGGTTCGGGGGTTGTGTAAATTTTATTGTGTATCTATGTGTTTATGTACTCTGTATGACGTTTGGAAGTGTTTGGGGGTTTCAGGAAACCTTGGGTTTGGATAGAGGCCATAGGAAAACTTTTGTCTTAACCTGAGTTAGGGGGAAACAAGGGAGCTAAGCCTTAAGAACATTAGTGTAGGACTTATGACACAAGAAGTGCCTTGGTAAAGTGGCAAGGAGGCGCCACTTAAGTCACAAGGGAGGTGACGCCACTAGGAGCAAGGAGGACCTAGGTTCGAGTCATGCGAGGATAGCGTTTGATATGCTTTTGCGTCCAAGGAGGAGGGAGAGTTGGACGGCATGTGGACTCTAGGAAGGATGAGGTATAGATGGGGTTGGAGAGCTTGAGGATTCAGCTAAGATGAGGGGGATCAAGGGATAAGGGAGTGAGAGAAGAGTTGGCCGAATATGGGACTCTAAAGGGGGTGCATAATTCGGTCATACAAGGGGTGTGATCATCTTTTGATATTTCTTTTCTTCCTTAATTTTCTTTGTGCCGAAAATTTGTTTCTCTCATCTCATTCAACTTGTTTCCTCTTCAATTGACAAAATCCGAAATTGTGAGTACCTATTCTTTTTCTTTTCTTCCCTTTTGTGATTCACTTTCAAAATTTGAAATATTTCTTGTGTTAGCCGAACCTCTATTAAATCTCTCCTCCACTTCTTTTCTTCTTTTGTTCTCTTCAAAGCTGAAAGTACCATTGGCCGAGATCTGCTTCAGTCATTTCTAAAAAGTGGTAAGGGTCTTCTTTTTCTTCTCTTTGTCCATTCGTATCATCATCTTCCCGAAATCATTCTTTTTCTGTCATTTTTCTAAAGCCGAAATACTTCTTGTTAGTAGCCGAAAGTGGCCAAACCTACAAGGGTAGTGACGTCGACTACTTTCTTTTAGTCTCTTCAAGCAAGCGTTGGTGGTAAGTACCCTTCTCTTAGCAATCGAGTTTTTATCTCATCTTTGTTGGTGGCCGAAACCGAATGGTTGGCTTTGGTTTTAGGGATGGCCGAACCTTAGGAGGCCCTTAATCTTGTGTTTCTTTGTTTGTGTAGCCAAAGGAAGGAAGCGTTAAGGATCTCGCGGGTTCGATTGCATAAGGTAAGGGGTTAATATTCGGTCAAGGGTTTTTCCATAGGAATTTTTATGTTGAAACCGGATCTGACTTGAGTGTATAGGGATTCGACAGACTCAATAGGCAAGTGATAGTTTTGGGATCTAGACGAACAAGGTAAGGAGGGGTCTAGAAATTTGGCCAAAGGCCGTATTGTCTATCAAGGTTGGCCGATTCTGACTATGATCTTTTAGGGGTAATTCGGCAAGTGGGGAATAAAGAAAAAGAGCCTTCGGGTTATCAGGTGTATAGTTATTACGCAATTTCCCGAGTATGTCTTAAATATTGTGCATGTTATAAATGTGATGATTAGTGCTGTAGCAATAATGAGATGGTTACCCTCAGTGGGTATATCGATAATCAGGTCAGTGTTAAATGCCGATAAAATTGTGGTTCTTGCTGTATATATGTGCTGTATGTTGGAATAATGTGTTCATGCATTATTTCATTATATCACTATCATATGTTGCATAATCATGGGGCGGGATTTGTATATTTGAAAGAAGGACGGGGTGTACATTTATGTACGTGGTTTAGTGATGGCTACGAGCCTCACATGGATTGACATTGACTACGGTCACATTGTGGATTATTTTGTTATTTGATCATGTGGACCAGTGGCTCGACCACTTGGTGGATGGCATGACTTGCCGAATTGGTGTGTAGAGGCCAGAGGGTCGATTTAGTAATCCCCTGGTGTGTGGTGGTTGGATACGGGGGTGTGTAGAGGATGGACCCTAGGTTGGGTTGGGTGCATTTTGCATTATTCTCTATTATGTGGATTGGTGTGGTTTTGGGCCAAGCCCATATGTGGAAATCTGTGGACTAATTACACACTGAGTCTGTTGACTCACCCAAATTTTTACCAAACAATGCAGGTGATTCATGATGTTGGACCGAGCTTGGATGGGATTCGAGATGGCCATGCAGACGCAGTTTACATATTCAGAGACATTGTTTTTTTTAAATTCAGTTTATTTGGGATGTTTTGATGTAATAAGGCCATTTAACTAGTTTGGGTTTTCATTGTGGTATATGTTAGAACTAGACATGGTTTAGTAGTTGCAAACAAAGTTTCAAATTATGACGCTTTTATCACTTAAAAACTTACTTAAGGTTTTTCAAACTGAATGTACTTACTCGGATTTTCTTAAGAATTCCAAAAGGACCCGTTTTCAATTAACCTAGAACTTCAAATTGTTTTTCCAATGAAAGGCTTCATGTAAACTCAAAAGTTTTATCATCATTTAGCCATTTTTCGACCTAAGGTTTTCTCGTAGCATTTCGAATTCGGCCGTAGTGTTTTGGGCCGGGTTTGGGGTCTTTCAAATTGGTATCAAAGCCCAGGTTCTACACTCGGCCTATGGATTATTGAAGCCCATAAACGTTTCCATTTTGTGTTTTAGTGGGTCAAAGAAAAATTTTCAGGAAAAAGGGTTTTGTGGAGCATGGCACTCGAATCGTCCGGCCCGAAGTCCACCAGGTAAGTACCCCTAACCCTTGTGTGATTTGTATGTAGGTGTTATAGGGACGTGGATTAGTAGATTAGGAGGTATTGAACCCTAGGGTTAGCTTACTCCAACAATCAATTACATAAAATTTAAGGTCTAACCAAACAAACACGTGAGTGAGTCACCGAGTTAAGGGTGTGGTAACCAGTTGCGCATGTCTAGGATTGGATTAGGGGAGCTTGGTATTTAAGCGCCTTAGTGACTCACCTCCTCTCCGCCGAATCCTACAGTGCGTAGTGACGGTTCACCCTAACCAAGAGGACTCAATCACAGGCTAAATTTCATAATTAAAACCCGAAGGGGACTAGTCACCTTGTTTTGTAAAACCCTAAAATTAAACCTTGGTTTTGAAATTACCAAAGTACCCTTGATTTGCAAATTGACCAAATTACCCCTAACCTGTACAAATTACCAAAATACCCTCAGTATGGAAAGTTGCCAAAGTACCCCCAAATTAAAAATTTCCAAAATACCCTTATTTCATAAAATCACTTGGAACCATATTTTGTAAAATTACCGAGATACCCTTGGTTTGTAAAATTACAAAAATACCCTCAGATTATAAAATTACCATATTACCCTTGAATCTTCTTACCAAGTATTTTTATTTTACAAGAATATCAAAAATCTCTATTTTGCAAAATTTTCAAATACCCTGATTTGGAAAATTACCAAAATACCCCTATAGGACAAATTACGAAAATATCCCTGGGTAGTGGAAAACAACAACAATGAAACCCCAACACTTTTCTCAGAATGAGCATAAGTTCATGAATGTTGATGATTGGATGAATGAACTTGAGGCTGTGTGTGTATGAATTGAAAGAACCACTTTTTAGAACTATTAAACATAAGACTGTTCGCGATAAATCAGTGGAACAAAAACTAACTCATAAAATTCTTAATCAGATTAAATCACAAACATAGACATGAGCTCTAGGGGATGTGGTCGTAATGTGCGAGGGCGCGGTAGAGGCAGAATGACTATGTCAGAACTAGTTGGGTCTGGTCAGGGTTCCAAAAATGAAGCACCGCCACCGGCTGTAGAGGCAAAATTTCAAGAGCAGATAGGAGGAGATGACGCAGTATCGCAGGCTATGCTGTGAGTTTTAGAGCGAGTGGCTGAAGCAAGTATGAGGAATGGGGCTCGAAAGTCAATACCTGAGAGACTTAGAGCGAATGGAGCTGAGGTCTTTAGAGGAGTATCGGGAGTAGCTCCGAATGTGGCGGAGTACTGGTTAGAGGCAGTCGAAAGGATCATGGATGATTTGGATTTCACTGCTGAGGAAAAGCTAAAGGGTGTTGTTTCGTTGCTCCGGGACGAGTCTTACCAATGGTGGCTCACGGTCAGGGAAGGTACCCCTGCGGACCGAGTGGACTGAGGTTATTTTAAGATCAAGTTTGAGGGAAAATACGTAGGAGATAGTTATGTGGACGCACAGAGGAAGGTGTTTCTCAATTTGGTGCAAGGTGGTAAATCGGTAGCTGAGTACGAGGCAGAATTTTTGTGATTGAGTAGGTATGCTCGGGGCATCGTGGCTACTGATTATGAGAGGTGTGTCCGATTCAAGATGGATGAGAGATGAGTCATGAGTCTTGATTGCCCATGAGAGAGAAGGAACTTTCTTTGTTTTAGTAGAGAAAGCTCGGATAGCAGAAGAGGTCAAGAGGACTGAGAGACAGAATAGGGATAGAGATAGAAACCGAAATAAGAGGAGTATTGGGCCGTCAGCATCATTTAGGGGTTACCAGAAAAGACCAAGGGTTGAGAATTACGCTCAGGCACCTGTACCGGTCATAGGAATCAGAATCGCCTATGTGCTAAGTCTTGGAGAGCTCATGCGGAGAGAGTCTTTGAGATGTAATAAGGAATGTTTTGGTGTGGGTCCAAGGCTCATTTGGTTAGGAATTGTCCTCGGGAGATGGAAATGGCTCGGACGGTGGGCTGTGGATATGTGCACCCAGGCGGTGGTCGACAATTTAGGGGGTCGTGGTTCAACCATGAAGGAATGGTTTCGATCGAGGTCGTGGAGCACCGTGCGAGGTCTTGAGGGTTCGTGTGAGACGGCCAGATTGGTTTATGCGGCGAGCGTCGCGAGGAGGATCGCGGATGTAATCACAGGTATGTTCTTTATTACTGGATTACCCTTTATTCCTTTAATAGACATCGGGTCAACTTATTCTTATATTGCTAGTGAAGTAGCTGGAACTCTGAATGTAAACTTTGAGATTGTACCTAGGAAGATAACTGTACTTAGTCCCTTAGGCAGTCAGTAATAGTAGACAAACTCTTTAAGGAGGTGCCTTTAGAGGTTCAGGGAGTGAAGTTTTTGGCTGATTTAATGGAACTACCATTCGAGGAGTTTGACCTAATATTAGGCATGGATTGGCTGGTGAGATATCATGCGAATCTGGACTGTGCTGCTAAGCGCATGTCGTTGAAAACTTCTAATGACAAAGAGGTTATAGTGATAGGGGAACATAAAAATTACTTGTCGAATGTAGTGTCTACTCTTAAGGCAGGAAAGATGGTGAGGAAAGGATGTGTGGCTTTTCTGATGCTTGTTAGTGCCTTGGAGGCTAAGGGAGCAACGGTAGGTGAGGTCAGGACAGTGAAAGAGTTTGGGGATGTTTTTTTAGAGGAACTATCGGGGTTGCCTCCAGATCGCGAGGTGGAATTTGGGATTGATTTGTTGCCAGGCACAGCGCCAGTATGTATCACTCCGTACAGAATGGCACCAAAGGAGTTGGTTGAGCTCAAGGCTCAGATTCAGAAATTGCTTGATCGTCGATTTATCTGACCCAGTGTGTCACCATGGGGAGCATCGGTCTTATTCGTAAAGAAGAAGGACGGGTCTATGCGGATGTGCATAGACTACTGGCAGCTAAACAAGCTGACAATCAAAAACAAGTACCCACTACCGAGGATAGACGACTTGTTTGATCAGGTTAAGGGGGCTGCGGTGTTTTCGATAATAGATCTAAGGTCGGGATACCACCAACTCAAAGTGAAGGAAGTGGATATCCATAAAATGGCTTTTTAGACCCGGTACGGGCATTATGAATTCCTAATGATGTCGTTCGGGTTGACGAACGCCCCAGCTGCGTTCATGGATATGATGAATCGGGTTTTCCAACCCTACTTGGATCGATTCATCGTGGTGTTCATAGACGACATCCTGGTATATTCCAAGTCTGAGGAGAAACATGATGAGCATCTTCAGGTGGTGTTGCAAGTGTTAAGGGAAAAGAAGCTATATGCCAAATTCAGCAAGTGTGAATTCTGGCTGAGGGAGGTTGCTTTTCTGGGTCATGTGGTGTCTGAGGAAGGGATAAGGGTAGATCCCAAGAAGATTGAGGCGGTGTTAGATTGGAAACCACCTAGGTCGGTGGCAGAGGTTCACAGTTTCTTGGGATTGGCAGGCTACTACAGGAGATTTGTAGAAGGGTTCTCGTCTATAGCAGCACCATTGATGAAACTGTTAAGAAAGAAGGTGCCTTTCGTGTGGACGGACAAGCAGCAGGGAAGTTTTGAGAGATTAAAGAGGGTTTTGACTGAAGCTCGGTTTTAATTCAGCCTGAGGCATAAAAGGACTTTGTGGTGTATTGTGATGCTTCCCATACAGGATTGGGATGTGTTCTGATGTAAGAAGGGAAGGTTGTTGCCTATGCGTCTCAACAGTTAAGGCCTCATTAGGTTAACTACCCGACGCATTACCTAGAGTTAGCTGCTGTGGTTTTTGTGCTAAAGGTGTGGAGGCACTACTTGTATGAAGAGAAGTTGGTGATCTATACGGACCACAAGAGTTTTAAGTATTTGCTGACTCAGAAGGAGCTGAATCTGAGACAGCGAAGGTGGGTGGAGTTGTTGAAAGATTATGATTGTTTTATAGAGTATCACCCGGGCAAGGCAAATGTGGTGGCAGATGCCCTAAGTCGAAAAGTAGTGTCGAATTTGAGGGCGATGTTTACACATCTTAGCCTATATGACGACGAAAGTGTGCTAGCAGAGTTACAAGTAAAGCCGACATGGTTGAGTCAAGTGAAAGAAAGATAGTTGGTAGACGATGATCTAAGTGCTAAGCTACGACAAGTGTAGGATGGGGGATTGGAAAGTTATGGTGTAAACAGTGACGGAGTGTTGTATTTCAAGGGTAAGGTCTGTATGCTGAAGGATAAAGAGCTTAGGTAGAGGATTCTTCAGGAATCACATGGTAGCCCTTATGCTATGCATCCTGGAGGAAGCAAGTTATACAGAGAACTACGGGATCAGTTTTGGGTGGCCTGGTCTTAAGCGGGAAGTCACAGAGTTTGTAGGGAAGTGCTTGACATGTCGACAAGTTAAATTTGAACACGGTACCCTCAAGGTTACTTGATAGATAAAGATTCTGCGATGGAAGTGGAGAGAATCACCATGGACTTCAAGTAGTGGGCTTCCCTTACGCCTACTAAGAAAGACTCAGTATGGGTAGTAGTAGATTGGTTGAAAAAGTCTACACATTTCATCCCAGTGCGGGTTGATTATTCTTTGTAGAAGTTGGCGATGCTGTATGTGGCAGAAATTATGAGACTGCACAGAGTGCTGGTGTCGATTATTTCAGATAGGGACCCGAGGTTTACATTTTAGTTTTGGAGGGCACTGCATCAGGCATTAGGGACCAGGTTAGACTTCAGTACGGCATTTCATCCACAGTCGGACGGCCAGTCCGAGCGAGTAATCCAAGTATTAGAGGATATGTTGAGAGGGTGTGTGATAGATTTCAAAGGAAGCTGGGAGGAATTCTTGCCTTTAGCAGAGTTTGCATACAACAACAGCTACCAAGCAAGCATTCGAATGGCGCCGTATGAAGCTTTGTATGGACGGAAGTGTCGGACACCTACTTGTTGGACGGAGCTGGGGGAGCGTCGTGTTTTAGGACCAGAGATGATGGTAGAGTCAAAAGAAAAGGTTAAGGTAATTCGGGCACGGTTGAAGGAGGCATCTGACAGGAAAAAGTCATATGCATATCTTAAGCGGAAAGAGATAGAGTTTGCAGTAGGTGACTATGTGTTTTTAAAGGTTTCACCGTGGAAGAAGGTAATGAGATTTGGTCGCAAGGGAAAGCTGAGTCCCAGGTTTATAGGGCCTTATCGGGTTTTGAAGCGGGTTAGACCGGTGGCATATCAATTGGAGTTGCCTTCAGAGTTAAAGCAGTTGCATGATCTATTCCATGTCTCAATGCTACGTCGTTATCGATCAGATCCATCTCATGTGATTCCAGTTGAAGAAGTGGAGTTGATACCAGACTCGTCCCACGAGGAAGAACCAATTCAAATTTTGGAGCAGGATGTGAAAGTCTTGCATAGGAAATCAGTTCCTTTAGTTAAGGTGTTATGGCGTAACCATGGATCGGAGGAAGCTTCGTGGGAGCCAGAGGAAGCAATGCTGCAGCAATACCCACACTTATTTTGATCAGGTAATTTCGAGGCCAAAATTATTTTTAAGGGGGTAGAACTATAATATCCAAGGTTCGGGGGTTGTGCAAATTTTAATGTGTATCTATGTGTTTATGTACTCTGTATGAAATTTGCAAATGTTTGGGGGTTTCGGGAAACCTTGGGTTTGGATAGAAGCCATAGGAAAACTTTTGTCTTAACCTGAGTTAGGGGGAAACAAGGGAGCTAAGCCTTAAGAACATTAGTGTAGGACTTATGACACAAGAAGTGCCTTGGTAAAGTGGCAAGGAGGCGCCACTTAAGTCACAAGGGAGGTGACGCCACTAGGAGCAAGGAGGACCTAGGTTCGAGCTGCGAGGATAGCATTTTGAGATGCTTTTTGCGTCAAGGAGGAGGGAGAGTTGGATGGCGTGTGGACTCTAGGAAGGATGAGGTATAGATGGGGTTAGAGAGCTTGAGGATTCGGCTAAGATGAAGGGATCAAGGGATAAGGGAGTGAGAGAAGAGTTGACCAATATGGGACTCTTAGGGGTGCATAATTCACCATACAAGGGTGTGATCATTTTTGATATTTCTTTTCTTCCTTAATTTTCTTTGTGCGAAAATTTGTTTCTCTCATCTCATTCAACTTGTTTCCTCTTCAATTGACAAAAGTCAAATTGTGAGTACCTATTCTTTTCTTTTCTTCCTTTTGTGATTCACGTTCAAAAGCCAAAATATTTCTTGTGTTAGCGAACCTCTATTGAATCTCTCCACCACTTCTTTTCTTCTCTTGTTCTCTTCAAAGTGAAAGTACCATTGGTGAGATCTACTCGGTCGTTTCTAAAAAGTGGTAAGGGTCTTCTTTTCTTCTCTTTGTCCATTCAGATCATCATCTTCCGAAACCATTCTTTTTCTCATCATTTTCTAAAGCCAAAATACTTCTTGTTAGTAGTGAAAGTGGCCAAACCTACAAGGGTAGTGACGTCGACTACTTTCTTTTAGTCTCTTCAAGCAAGCATTGGTGGTAAGTACCTTTCTCTTAGCAATCAAGTTTTTATCTCATATTCGTTGGTGGCCGAAACCGAATGGTTGGCTTTGGTTTTAGGGATGGCCGAACCTTAGGAGGCCCTTAATCTTGTGTTTCTTTTTTTGTGTAGCCAAAGGAAGGAAGCGTTAAGGATCTCATGGGTTCGATTGCATAAGGTAAGGGGTTAATATTCGGTCAAGGTTTTTCCATAGGTATTTTTGTGTTGAAACCGGATCTAACTTGAGTGTATAGGGATTCGACAGACTCCATGGGCAAGTGATAGTTTCGGGATCTAGACGAACAAGGTAAGAAGGGGTCTAGATATTCGGCCAAAGGCGTATTGTCTATCAAGGTTGGCCGATTCTGACTATGATCTTTTAGGGGCAATTCGGCAAGTGGGGAGTAAAGCAAAAGAGCCTTCGGGTTATCACGTGTGTAGTTATTACGTAATTTCCCGAGTATGTCTCAAATATTGCGTGTGTTATAAATGTGATGATTAGTGCAGTGGCAATAATGAGATGGTTACCCTTAGTGGGTATGTCGATAATCAGGTCAGTGTTAAATGCCAATAAAATTGTGGTTCTTGCTGTATATATGTGATGTATGTTGGAATAACATGTTCATGCATTATTTCATTATATCACTATCATATGTTGCATAACCATGGGGTGGGATTTGTATATTTGAAAGAAGGACAGGGTGTACATTTATGTATGTGGTTTAGTGATGGCTACGAGCCTCACATGGATTGACGTTGACTACGGTCACGTTGTGGATTATTTTGTGATTTGATCACGTGGACCAGTGGCTCGACCACTTGGTGGATGGCATGACTTGCTGAATTGGTGTGTAGAGGCCGGAGGGTCAATTTAGTAATGCCCTGGTGTGTGGTGGTTGGATACGGGGGTGTGTAGAGGATGGACCCTAGGTTGGGTTGGGTGCATTTTGCATTATTCTCTGTTATGTGGATTGGTGTGGTTTTGGGCCTAGCCCATATGTGGAAATCTGTGGACTAATTACACACTGAGTCTGTTGACTCACCCAAATTTTTACCAAACAATGCAGGTGATTCGTGATGTTGGACCGGGCTTGGATGGGATTCGAGGTGGCCATGCAGAAGCGGTTTACATATTCAGAGGCATTATTTTTTTTTTTTAAATTCGATTTATTTGGGATGTTTTGATGTAATAAGGCCATTTAACTAGTTTGGGTTTTCTTTGTGGTATATGTTAGAACTAGACATGGTTTAGTAGTTGCAAACAAAGTTTCAAATTATGACGCTTTTATCACTTAAAAACTTACTTAAGGTTTTTCAAACTGAATGTACTTACTCTGATTTTCTTAAGAATTCCAAAATGACCCGTTTTCAATTAACCTAGAACTTCAAATTGTTTTTCCAATGAAAGGTTTAATGTAAACTCAAAAGTTTTATCATCATTTAGCCGTTTTTCAACCTAAGGTTTTCTTGTAGCATTCCGAATTCAGCCGTAGTGTTTTGGGCCGGGTTTGCGGTGTTTCAGTTGCCATGGCTGGCTCATTAATTCCTATCCATCCACAAATTACTCGCGTAGGGCCCACGGGCCCAACCCAGTCCATTTGGCCTCAAAAACGGCCTAAGCCCATGAGAATGCTCATGGTGGCCTCAACCATCTTACGCCCATATTCGTGGACTCGGTCTACCACACGTGCGATCGCACGCTCGTGTGGCATCATTTCGATCATTTTTCGATCTACTGCTTGAGTGGTATGTGAACACACCTTGTTTATGAACGTGCGTTTAACCCGCTCGCGCCAAACCTATAATCCAAAAACACTTTGTTAACCGAACGTCGTTTAAGGTTAATTACATTCCATTACTAAACCCAGAACGTAAACCTTCCTCACCTTGCTTGAATGAGAGTCCTTGAATCTCCTAAATCCACTGACCATAATCGGTTACCCCCCTTAGTCAAATATCTATAATATCACAAATGCTATTAACAAAATTGCTTACGAAAATATGGCTCTAAGTCCAATCCATAAGTCATGAAATATTCGGCCCAACAATACTTACCTCCTAGAACCGGTTGATTGTCGAAAGAGGAGAGGTTCGGCTTAGAAGACAAAAATACAAAAAAAAATATACGAAATAAAAAGCAAGAATTTTTGGAATAACAGAGGTGATTTTCGAACCATTTTTTATTTAATTTGTTTTATTTTTTACTAAATACAACGGAAAAGGTTTTTACCTTTCGATTCAAGTGGAAGAGCGGGAATTTTTGACCTCCGGCCACTGCGTGTGGCGGTAAATATGCCGGCGCGTGAGGTAATCCATCGCCGGAACCTAGCCCGAATTCGGACCTCAAGACGAAGGCCAGAGAGAATTTTGGGAGCCCCAGATTTTTTTTTTTTTAAAGGAGTGTTTAAATGAATTTTTGGGGGCTGGTTTTGCTTATATAGCAAGATGAAAACGGCGCCGTTTTTGCTTAATTCAATAAGCATAAATCGAAGTCGTTTTCAGGGAGGATCCGCGCGTTGACCTAAAACCAAGGGAGGATTCACGTGTTTTTGTTAAAAGGGCTAATTGCCTCTTTGGTCCTTCCGCTATTTTAGTATTTTTAATTCAGTGCAATTTTATATTTTTTATTTTTTAAATTAGCCCTAAAACTTTTATTTTGTTACAATTGGGTTCCTCAGGCAATTTAAAGGCCAAAATCAGAACGGCGTCGTTTTGGAAAAAAAGGTATAATTGCCATATTAACCCCTACAGTGTGACGCGCATTTTGATTTATTCCTTTTATATTTATTTTTGTTGCTATTTAATCCACATTTCTTTATTTATTTTTAAAACCTTTTATTTTATTTTATTTTAAATTATTCTAATACTATATTGAATTATTTTATCATATTAAAAATTTTATATTATTTTTATTATTTGTATATTAATTTATTAATAGTATAAATTCATATGTTTTTTTACATATTATATTTATATATATTAAATTACCATTATGTATTACTTTATTTGATTCAATATTATTTATATTATATATTATTTATAATTTGTATATTAGTTATTGCATTATACATTTTCAAAATTTTATATATCATATATATTATATTATATTATATTATATTATATTATATTATATTATATTATATTATATTATATTATATTATATTATATTATATTATATTATATTATATATATATAAATCATTTAATGTTTTATAAATTTTGTATATCATATAACATATATTGTTTACATTATTTATATTAAAGATATAGTTATTTTATTATCATATTTATTTTTAATTCTTATCTTCCATATAGATTTTTAATTGTTATCGCATATTTTATTTGTTTATTTATGTTCTATATTTTTTAATGTTGTTGTAACATAATCTCGTTATTATGTGTATTATTTGCTATGTCATATTATTCTTTTGATTATTGTCTATATTAATAAGAAATGTTAGTATATCATGATTGCTTTTAAAATTTATGTTCGTTGATGTATTAATGCAATATTTTCACATGGATCATCATTTAAAACAAAAATACATTTTGCAAAATTACTATATTTTATCTAAATGTTTTTTTTTTAAATAAGGTAATGTTTTGTATTTAGAAATTCGGAATAGTGCCTTAACGTGCTGGGTTTCGATTTTCTATTTGAATAAATAACTAAATATTCTTTTAATAAACTTTGTAAATCATGAGATGATTTTGACTACGAGAGTTTAAAATATCATGTCCTAACGTGCTGGATGTGATGTTTGTATTCTTTCGAAACAAAGAAATCTCAAATTTTAATTCAAATTGTTCAAGTTCTTAAAGAAATCATGTTTTTAAATCTTTTTGAATTTTTGACATTAAGACATGAAATTATCAATTAGGTACCAATTTTGGGCATTACGAGGGTGCTAATCCTTCCTCGTACGTAACCGACTCCCGAACCCGTTTTCTTGAATTTCGTAGGCCAAAATTAATGTTTTGAAATAAAACATTTTATAAGGTGATCCGATCACATCTAAGCAAAAAGGATTGGTGGCGACTCCATTTTTGTTTTTTTTAAGTCAACCCCATTTTTTGAAATGAAAAAAATGGTTTCCACAGCTTGGCGACTCCGCTGGGGACCAATAAAAGAGTCAAGTCGTAAAATCGATAATTTCATGTCTTTAAGTCTTAATTTAAAATTTTGTTCTTTAAAAAAAACTATGATCCTTTTTATTGCATGAGGTTCTATTTTCATAAAATATCTCTGCATTACATTGCATGACCGTTGTGGTCATACCTTTTAAGTGGGAGTGAAAAACGATGCCTTCGTGAGATTTTCATCTCCGCATAGGCTAGTGGACTGCTTTCGGGATACATCCGTACCTATGTCTTCGTGAGGTTTTCACCTCCGCATGGCCATAGGGAAATGTATTCCACTGAACTGAATTCGATCCATATGAGCCTATGATGGGTGAGGATTGAGGAATCTGCTGGTTCACGTACCCACCCTTTAGAACTAAGCCACATATAGTGATCCTTAAGAGACAACCCTAGATAGAGTTATATTGAACCCTAGTGGTCACCCAGATAAGTACCCTATTTTGTTATTTATTTTTCTTGTACTAACGTGGTCTTTTTTGTTTTGATTGCATTGCATTCACATCATAGAAATAAGGTGTTGATTCAGATTTGATTGCTAAATAGAAGAGTTTTTCATTAGAAAACGAATTTCTTGATAAAGTGGATTATAATATGGTCGTTTGAATATTGTACAAGTAAATACAATGAGAGAAGACTGATAGTCCGTGAAGTAATACAAGATTTTATTGCCCAAGGATTCAAGGTGACAAAGACTATTTGAGGATCACCATGTTCCAGCTTTCTTGAAGAGGCTAATAAGAATTGCGAGGATAAGTGAGTAATGAGTCACGGCCCAAGCAAAAAGGAGCTAGAGGAGGCATCTATCAGAAGTTTGCAAGATTTGACCTTTGCAAAGAAGGGGATTGATATTTTTGCTTGGAATATGAGGGCGGGGTCGCATATGTAATCCGTTTTATGTAAAGAAATTTGTTTTCTAGAAAAGTTTTTCTAATGGAATTGAATTTAGAATCAAAGCCTCTCTTTCTTTTGCATTCATTCCATGCATCTGCATTTCATTGCATCATATGCATTAAAAATCATAGAAGGGCCCTAATTAGGTAAAATTATTTTAGTTAACCTGGAAAACATGGAACAAAGATTGGAGAGATTAGAGCAAAGGAAAATATAGATGTAGGAGCAATTGACCAAAATTCAACAAGATATGCAGTATCAAATGTTAGAATTCCAAAAGAATGTGATTGGCCAGTTAAGTCAGTTACTAGTCGAAAGACTTGAAAAAAGGAGTGGCTCAGTGGGCAATAGTATAGATGATGATGAGACATCGTTTATTCCCCAATAGGCGTCTAGACTCAACTAGATGCATATCCAAAAGTGGTACCCGTTACTATTAGACCCCAACAGCATCAGGTCACCTCAAAGCAAGAACCCAATCCAAGACCGAACTTAGAAAAATCTCAATTCTCGCCCATCCCAATCACGTATAGGGAGCTGTACCAAATTTTGTTTGATGCACATGTAGTATCCCCTTTCTACTTAAAACCTATACAACCTCCATACCTTAAATGGTACGACATGAACGCTCAATGCGAATACCATGCAGGAATCATAGGACACTCGATCAAGAATTACACCGCTTTCAAAAAGATGATCGAAAGACTTGTCAAAATGGGTATTGTCAAATTTGATGATCCCTCTGGGGCAAAAAATCTGTCACCCAACCATCTAGGTGAAGGGGTGAGATCTATGAGATTAAAGAATGCATCGAGTTTAGGGCTTTAGTGCAAGACCTGATATTGGGAATTTGAACACTAATGACATATCTAAAGAGGGAATCGGGGAATAAAAGTTTCCAAGCCCTTGTATACTTGGGAGTGTTTTGAATAATGGGACTGTGGAAGAGATCCTTGTATTTTTAGAGCTGATATAGAGTAATATTCAAAACGTGCTTGTTGCCTTAAGCCTAGAGACAATAAGAATCCTTTTGTGAAATAGGCTTATGTCCAGAATTTTTATTTCAATAAAATGTATTTTTAAGCAAATATTTTTTTTTCATTCTTTACATTTCATATTGAACATTCATTTGTTTCTGTCAAGTATTCTTTCATTCTCCATTTATGACCATACAAATGGTTATTCTTTAAATTATTTATTCTTTGGAATCTTCTTCCAAACCTACAATAGGTCTCCAGATATCAATGATGTGAGCAACGCTGTTACTGGCTCAGAGTCTCCTTTCGAGTAAGATATGAGTTTAGAGGAATCTCAGGACTTTGAAAATGACAGGGATTGTAATTTATCTACTGATTTGTTAATAATGGTAGAACAAGATGAAAAACAGACCTTACTCTACAAAGGGTCAGTGGATATTATGAGCCTAGGAAAGGGGTGAAGATCGAAACCCAACTCATCACAGAAATAAGGCAAGATATCATTGAGTTATTTTCGAGAATTCAAAGATGTTTTCGCACGATCATATCAGGACATGCCTAGGCTACTAAGAAACGGGCTAAACATGAGGATCGGGCACTGTTGGTCTACCATGGAAAGGGATTGCATCAATTATACCGCAAATACTGAATTGAAGAAAATGAGATTTATGTGACTCTTCCATTTTCTTCACAGATTTTTCTATATGTGGGGCATGGATGTGATGGGGCCAATCTCGTCAAAAGCTTTTAGCCAATATAGATTCATCATCGTGGTCGTCGTTTACTTCAATAAGAGGGTGGAGTTTGTAGTCTGTTCAAAGATTAGATGCCATATCATAGAGCAACAAAGGAGGCCAAAAAGAAGAAAAAAACAAAACAAAATAAGGATTGTAGGAAGGATGACCTGGACTTATAAATATTGGCATAAGAAGCTACCATTTACTCTCTATGCTGATCAAACGTAGATTAGGACTTTTGCTGGGGCAACGCTTTTCCCATTGGTTTATGGAATAGAAGTGGTCTTGTCCATGAAAATCGAGATTCCTTTGCTCCAAGTTTTGATTGAGTCAAGAATTTGATGAATTAGAATGTCTCCAGTAAACTTGGCTGAAGAAAAGGGTTTTGTAACATCCTAAAATTCAGGAATTTATGTTCTACATTATACCATGCGATAGGCTAGTCAATAGTGTTAATTGTGTATGTTTAGGGGTCCTAAGAAGGCTTAGGATTGAGTTGGGCCTTAGCAAAATTTTTGTGTTTAAGCACTCTAAGGAGAGAAGGTAAGTGGCATCAAGGCTTAAGGAAATAAGTATGTAATTTTGCTAACACAAGTGGAGCATTGGCAAGGTGGTTGTGGCGTGAAATGATAGAGGGGAGAGCTTGGGTTCGAATCCTACCTAGTGTAAATATTTTGGATTAAATTTTTTTTGTGCTATATAGTAAGTGTCGGCCATAGCATCAAAAAAGAAGGAAGACTTTTTTATTATGGAAAGAAGACTAAAGAATATGGTAAGGAGGAAAGCAAGGGAAAAACAAGGAAAGAAATAAAAGAAAAAGGTAAGGGAGGGAACATGTTGGCCGATTTTGTGGAAGGTGTTTAGGAAAGAATTTTTGGTCAACCATGACCTTTTTGGTGCTTGAGATACACGGTTTTGGTAGGGAGAAACGGGGAGCCGAATTTCTATAGTCATTTTGCAAATTTTGGTGCATGAAAGGCTTATTTCTTTTTAGCATTTTTGAGTTTTCTGTTTTCCAATTTCTTCCCTCACTTCCCGAAACTCCAAAGCCAAAATTGTGCACCTTTTTCCTTTGTTTTTCCAAAATTTCAAGCCACTTTGCTATTCTTTTCTTGCTTTCTCATCGTCCTTCCTATCTTTCTCTCTTCTTTCTTTAGTCGACCACTTTTTGAGGACGAATTTTCCCCGTTTCTTTCTCTCAAAGTAGCCAAATCTTCTTGTTCATTTCTCTTCATAGCCGAACCTTTTAACCCTTAATCTCTTCTTCATTATTTCTTTCTCTTTCGTGTTGGCACTCTCTTCTTTGATCAATCGGTAAGTGGTTTCTTTATTCTCTTTTCATTTTCTTTTCTCTCTAGCCGAATGTGTGTCCATCACTATTCGGTTGTTCTATTTTGTTTTTAAACCGAAATATCATTTTCTCCTACTCTCTCAAATCGTGATCATCTCTTCTTTTTCGTAGTGTTTTAGTGGGTGGCCGAATATCACATCCTTGCCAATTCATCTCTAGTCAAAAGCCCAATCATTGGAAGTTTGATCTATTATTGTCAAGGTAAGGGATTGCTTTAGGGTTCATCTCAATATTTCTCAATACTTGGTTATTCCATTAAAACAGAATGATAGATATGACTAATCGATTTTTATAGGGATTAAATTGCTCGTTTTTTCTATATTCATTGATCCTTCAAAAGTGGTGGTGAGCCGAATCCTATCCCTAATCAACTACTCTATTTCATAGTAGTACTTTACTAACCAAGACTTTTTCAATGGAGGCAAGTGGTAACGATTGTAAAAGAAAGGCGATAGGAGGACAAAAAGGGAGTGGATTTACAATTCCTATTCCTAAGTTTAAACGTAGGGCGGTATTGGCAGTTCGGGATTTCCCACCGAGTTGTGGACCATCATCCGGTGAAAATAGGTAAATCGTGGTTGTTCACAATACTAAGGGTAAGCATTTCATTAGATCGTCTGATTTAGATTTGGATTAATGAAATCTTGTTTGTTAGTTAATCAAGTGTAATGGTGATTTAGGTGCCGACGATCAAGAAGGTTTAGTCCTTACCGTAATCAGGTGTGTAATCTCACACCGAAATTTCGTAGATTCGTGATTCAATATTATGTTGGAAGAATAGATCGTTGTTGTTTTACAAGTCTAATAACTGTAATATAGCATGAATCGAGTAATTGGCCTAAACATCATTATTTCTAAAATTCATTAAAAACGGTATAAAATTGTTAAATTACAAAATGCCCTTATGGGCCGAATTACGAATATGCCCTCAATGGGTCGTTTTTTATCAAAATGCCTTAATGGGCTTAATTGCTAGAATGCCTTAATGGGCCGATTTGCTAGAATGCCTTAATGGGCCAAATTACTAGAATGCCTTAATGGGCCTATTTGCTAGATTGGCTTAGTGGGTCAAATTATTAAATTGCTTAAATGGGCCGATTCACCATAATAATTTACTTGATTAATGGTTGTTATATATGTGGATATTTTATTATGTATGTTGCATTTTACATATTGTATGGGATGGGAAATTGTATGGAGAGTAGTGTAGCCTGGTGGGATTGCCACAATTCGTTTACTATCATGTTTAACTATGATTTTGGTGGCTTGACCACAAAAATATTATAAATAGCAGCTTGACTACAAATTTGGTGTGAGCGGCGAGGTGGGTTGACTTGATCCCCACAAGTGTGATTGGCTGGTCGGGGGTGTGATGGATGGATGGGTTGGGTTGCATACCTTGCATATATTTATTGTTATGTAAATGGGCTTCGATCCAAGATAATGCTATATGAGTTCTGGCCTAGTGGATAATGGTAAGGGGGTTATATACTGAGTTCTTGTAACTCACTCCTTTTCCTTAATCCTTACAGGTAATTCTCAGTAACAAGGACTTGGGGCCATGTATGACTTGGTGGAGGCCATACTTTGGGAATAATAATTTCGAACTTTAGTAAATTTCTTTTCCTCTTATTTCGTTACTTTTACTATTTTGGGTTTTAAAGTTGTAATAAGGCCTCTAGGATATTTATATTTTGCTTTATGTTTAGTCGTACTTATTATCTTGTTTGAAATGTTTTGAAAAGGGGATTTTCTAAAATCATAAATAACGATTTTCAAAATTGATTAACAAATGGATTTCATAACAAAAATAATTTAACTCGAAGTTTCTTTCGAATTATCAACAAAAATTTTTAGAAGTTGCAGTTTTATAAGATCATTAGTCAAATATCGATTCTTCAATCAGCCTTTCAAAGATTAGTAGTATTTTTATTTCTAAACAAACTTGTTTTTCTTAACTATAACAAATTAATGTCAATCTTAAGTACAATCACAAGTTCTTTAAACACTTTCTTCATGTGACATACCAGATCCGGTCGTAATGCATGGGTCGGGTTTAGGGTGTTACATTTTATGGTATCAAAGCCCGATTTCAAAACTCGACTGTGGTTTGGGTTCAAAAGTGTTTTTAAAAAATGTTTAAAATTTTAATTTATAAATGTATGTTCTAAAGGAAGTATGGCACCACGGGTATCCGGCACCAAGTCAGTAAGTTTTGTTTTCTTTTTATGATTATTTTGGTATGACTGTGATGAGGAAACTCCACAAAATAGAAATACTCCAGAACTTTTAGCTTTAGGAGCTGAAACTATAGAGATTGAGACTTTAGGATACATTTTGCGAAAACAACTTTACTTCTTATACTCCATAAAACATTGTTTAATAAAACATTGAATAATATACTGATTCATAGGACTTTTAATCAGATTAAATTGACTTAGCAAACATGAGCGCTAGATGACGTGGATGCGGTAGACGTGGCCGTGGTAGAGGTCGAGGTCGAGGTGCTAGAGTTGTATCTGAGGCATCAGGACATATGCCAAAAATAGATGCACCTGCGTCACCTATGACTGAAGCTAGGTCACATGATCGAATGAGAGAGGATGACGCTCTATCCCAAGTGATGTTGCGAGTTCTGGAAAGGGTTGATGGGCAAGAACTAGGTCGACAGCTCGTGGTTTGATATCGGAGCGACTCAGATCGAATGGGGATAAAGTTTTTAGGGGTGTTTTGGGTATAGCTCCTAGTGTAGCGGAGTACTGGCTTGAGGTAGTGGAACGAATTATGGACGATCTAGAATGCACAGCAGAGCAGAAACTGAAAGGGGTAGTGTCATTGCTGAGAGACGAGGCATATCAGCGGTGGCTTATCAGACGGAAGGCACTCAGTGATCAGACACAGGATTTCTTTAAGACAGCATTTCAAGGAAATATGTCGAGGCTAGCTATGTGGATGCCCAAAGGAAGGAATTCCTAAATCTGGTCCAAAGAGGTAAATCTGTGGTAGCATACGAGGCAGAGTTTCTGCGTCTGAGTCGGTATGCCCGGGGTATAGTGCTGACTGATTATGAACGCTGTGTGCATTTTGAGGATGGATTGCGTGATGAGTTACGGGTACTGATAGCCCCACAGAAGGAGAGGAATTTTGCTACACTGGTGGAAAAAGCTAAGATAGCTGAAGAAGTCAAACACTAGGAATGAAAAATCGAGACAAGGATAGGGGCAGGAACAAGAGAGACTCTGGGTATTCAGGTCCTGCTAGAGGATTTCAAAAAGACCCAAGAATGAGGGACCAGTTCGAGTGGGTACTCTAGCTGCTACCAATCAGTTACAGCCTTGTGTGGACTGTGGGAAACTTTACTCGGGTGAATGCTGGAAGAGAACTGGTGGTTGTTTCAGATGTGGGTCCAAAGACCATTGGTTTAAGGATTGTCTTTGAGAGCTTGCTCAGACTCAAGTAGTTCGTAACAGATTTGTACAGCCAGCAGGAAGCGCTTAGCAGCCGTAGAGAGGCCGTGGGCCAGGTCTGGGTAGAGGTACCGATAATAGGGGTAACACGGAGGTGAGACAGCCAGGATTGGTTTATGTGATCATGCGTTGAGAGTATGGCGATGCACCAATGTCATAACCGGTACGTTCTTCATATCTGATGTACCTATTACTGCTTTGATAGATATTAGATCCACCCATTCGTATATTGCTTATGCTGTGTCTGGAATTTTGAATATTAGATCTGAGATTACTGCTAGAGAAACAACTATAATTAGCCCTTTAGGACAGTCGGTGTAGTAAATAAGTTGTTTAGAGATGTGACCTTAGAAGTTCAAGGGGTAATTTTTCTGGAGGATTTGATGGAACTGCCATTCGGTGAGTTCGACCTTATATTAGGTATGGACTGGCTGGTTAAGCATCGTGCGAACTTGGACTATGCTGCAAAGCGGATGGTACTAAGAACTTCAGAGGATAAGGAAGTGATGATGATAAATAAAAGAAGAAATTATTTGTCTAATGTGGTATCTGCTTTAAAGGCAGAAAAGTTGGTACGAAATGGGTGTGCAGTGTTCTTAGCCTTTATCAGTGCTTTGGATGCCAAAGAGTTATCAATGGAGAGTGTTAGAACGGTGAAAGAGTTTTTAGACATCTTTCCCAAGGAGCTTCCAGGATTGCCTCCAGATCGGGAGGTAGAATTTGGTATTGAGCTGTTGCCAGGAACGGATCCAGTGTCCATTGCCCCTTACAGAATGGCACTGAAGGAGCTCATAGAACTTAAAGCTTAGATCTAGGATTTGATGGATCATGGATTTATTCGACCAAGTGTGTCACCATGGGGAGCGCCGGTGTTATTCATTAAGAAAAAGGATGGATCGATACGTATGTGCATCGATTATAGACAATTGAATAAGTTAACGATCAAGAATAAGTATCCGTTATCGAGGATCGATGATCTGTTTGATCAGTTGTGAGGAGCTTTGGTTTTCTCGAAGATAGATTTGAGATCAAGGTATCACCAGTTAAAAGTCAAGGAGGCAGATATTCACAAGACTGTGTTCCGAACTTGTTATGGGCATTACGAGTTCTTGGTGATGCCATTCAGGTTGAAAAATGCACCAGCTACATTTATGGACATGATGAACCGAGTCTTCCAACCCTATCTAGACAGGTTTGTGGTGGTGTTCATAGATGACATCTTGGTGTACTCAAAGATTAAAGAAAAGCATGATTTGCATTTACGTGTTGTGTTGCAGATATTAAGGGAGAATCAGCCATATGCCAAATTCAGTAAGTGTGAATTTTGGCTGAAGGAAGTGACCTTTTTGGGGCATGTTGTGTCTACTGAGGGAATTAGAGTTGATCCCCAAAAGCTCAAGGCTGTGTTGGACTAGAAGCCACCGAAGTCAGTGGCAAAAATTTAAAGTTTTCTAGATTTTGCTGGGTATTACAGGCGGTTCGTTGAGGGGTTCTCATTGATTGCTGAACCCCTAACTAAGCTATTGTGTAAGGAAGTACCATTTATGTGGTCATATAAACAACAAGAGAGCTTTGAGAAGCTGAAAAAGATTCTGACAGAAGCGCCAGTATTAATTCAACCTGAGGCTGGTAAGAAGTTTAGTGTTTATTGTGATGCGTCACACACAGGCTTGGGATGTGTGTTGATGCAAGGGGGAAAAGTGGTGGCTTATGCATCTCGCCAATTAAAGCTGCATGAGATAAACTATCCCACGCATGATTTGGAGTTAGCTGCAGTGGTGTTTGCTCTGAAGATATGGAGACACTATCTGTACGAGGAGAAGTCGACTATCTAAACGGACCATAAGAGTCTGAAGCATCTCCTTACCCAGAAAGAGTTGAACTTAAGACAACGGAGGTGGATAGAATTATTGAAGGATTATGATTTCTCAATCGAGTATCACCCAGGTAAAGCTAACGTAGTGGCTGATGCATTGAGTCGTAAGGTGATATCGGATTTAAGAGCGATGTTCGCTCATCTTAGCCTTTATGAAGATGGTAGTATGTTAGCCGAACTTCAAGTGAAGCCTGCATGGGTAAGTCAGATTAAGGAAAAGTAGTTGTTAGATGAAGTGTTGGGTTCTTGACTTCAGCAAGTGAAAAGTGGTGAGATAGGGGATTTTGGATTAAACAATGATGGAGTATTATGTTTCCGTGGAAGAGTTTGAATGCCCAGGGATTCGAAATTGAGACAAATGATTCTGCGTGAGGCGCATAGTAGCCTATACGCTATGCACCCCGGGGGAAATAAGATGTACCGAGACCTCCGTGAGTAGTATTGGTGGCCAGGGTTGAAATGGGAGGTTACTGATTTTGATAAATCGTAAAAGTAACATATTTTAATCCCATATTTAGTATGCTTTTGGATAAATTATCCTTGATTTATTTAAAAAGGTGCTCTTAATCCTTTCTTTTCATGTCTTATACTCAGGAAAGCACCTAAGGATAAAAAGAACGTAAAATAGGCTTAAAACGGACTAAATTGGGCCAACCAAAGAATTTGACATAGCCTGGCCCAAAGCCCACATGACCATGCCTCGCCGATTACCTAGAGCACGGCCTCAACTCCGTCACACACGGCCGTGCATCATCCATTACCACACACGGGTGTGTCAAGCATTCTATATGGCCGTGCCCAAAATAACAGAATCAAGGCACTGCCCAACCCCGAATTACACGGGCGTGTGCCATGGGCGCGCCCCTGCCGTGGGAATGAGTAATTTCACTCGGAATTGGATGCTTGAAGCCAAAGAAACATACTCTTAAGTCTACTTAAACACCCTAATAGTAATTCTACTTGAAAAAGGTACTTAGAAGCCAAGGAAAGCATCTCAAAAGCCTATATAAACAACCCAAGGCAGACATTGAAAGGACGGTTTTTGATAGAGGCTTTTGCCGAAGCTTTCATCTTTTAGGGAATCACTTGAAGATAGCCAGTTGATCCATCTCAAGAAGCCGAAACTCTATTCAAGACGGCGAATTTCTCCTTCAATTCCTTTAAGGGGTTTTAAGGATTTCTTATGTTTTGTTTTATCTTTTTTCTTGAGATTTTTTCTTATTTAGTTATGAACTAAACCCTTCAGATACCTGAAGGGGATAAAACCTATGATGGATTTTGTTATTTGATTTCTAAATTATATGATAAGTACTTAGTTTGTTCTTAATTATGTTGCTTAATTTAATCTGATGTGCTTAGGTGGAGGAGGAATAAACCCAACCTAAGAGTAGATCTAGCATAATTGAGCGGAGTTGATCGGGCGCCTAGAGATAGGGTTACGAGATTTTGCCGGATTAGGGTGAAACCTAATATGGGAATCCATTGATCGATTTACTGCTTCCTTAGGGGGTTATTATAAGAGAATGGGAGTTCCACTAATTAACCTAAGGTTAGATGTTATTCGCCTCGAGAGACGATTTAATATAGGTTAGGGAGTCTCACGGATCAAGCTAAGTAAAGAAATCATATGGTTTAGGGTTAAATAATAAGTGAAGTCATAGGTGGATTCTTCCCGAGGGTATCGTCTTCATCAACTGAGTTTTCCTAAAGTCTTTCTCCAATTCATTCTTTTGTCTTTGCATCTAGTTTAGTTTTCTTTCATTAGTTTTATAAACCAATCACTCCATATTTCAGGCTATATAATAGAAAGAAAGTGAGTAGTAGTACTTTTAGGTTCCCTTGGGTTCGATAAAATATTTTTGCCTAAACTATACTACTATTCGATAGATGCACTTGCCTCTATCGTTGTCATGGTTAGTCTATAGGTTCGATCATTCTTTTTATAAATATTAAAACCTGACTGTTTGACACGATCAAGTTTTTGGTGCCGTTGCCGGGGAACACTAAAATATTAAGAAAGCTCTATTTCTATTACTTTAGCCATTATTTTATTATTTCGCAATTTACTTTTATTTTTAGATTAAATTTTTATTTTTACTAATTCTCTTTCTTTCTTTCTTTTCCTAGTAGGTACCTCTAGTTTAAGACTAGAAGGAACCCGAGAGGACCCTTAGGATACGAAAGTGACATTGAAGCTACCGCTCGCAGAAATCGCAAAGAAACTAGACGAGCTCTAGACTACCAAAGAGAATAACAACAAGAAAGATCCAATCCTTCTGAAGGGATGGACGAAAATAATCCACCGCAAAATGTGCAAGAACAGAATGCTCTGTGTACTATGTATGATTATGCTAAACCTAATTTGACAGGAGCAGAATCTAGTATTGTTAGGCCAGCTATAGCTGCTAATAATTTTGAATTAAAGCCTAACACAATACAAATGATTCAACAGTTTGTTCAATTTGATGGTTTGCAGGATGAAGATCCAAATACTCATATATCTAATTTCTTAGAGTTCTGTGACACCTTCAAAATAAATGGCGTTTCTGATGATGCCATACATCTTTGGTTATTCCCTTTTTCATTAAGGAATAAAGCAAAGTAGTGGTTGAACTCGATACGATGAGGGTCAATCACCACATGGGATCAAATGACCGAAAAATTTCATTTAAAATATTTTCTACCAGCCAAAACGGCTAAATTTAGGAATGACATATCTTCTTTTGTGCAGAATGACCAGAAACTTTATATGATGCATGGGAGAGATACAAGGACCTCCTGAGAAGATGTCCACACCATGGGTTACCTTTGTGGCTTCAAGTCCAAACTTTTTACAACGGTGTGAATTCTTCAACGCGGCGAATGATTGATTCATCATCCGATGGACCTTTGAACAACAAAACTCCTGAAGCAGCTTACGATTTTATTGAGGAGATGTCATTGAACACCTATCAATGGAAAATTACAAGAGCCAAACCGACAAAATTAGCCAGAGTTTTCAACATAGACACAGTGACAATGCTGTCAAAACAGGTGGAGATGATGAATAAAAAGCTTGATAACTTATGTTCTTCACAAGTACACCCAGCCATGCAATGCGAAGCGAGTGGGAATGTGGCGAATTCTGAGTACCCACCCTACCAACCGGGAGTAGACAACGAGCAGACAAACTATATAGGTAACAATTTCAGATCTAATAATAATCCTTATAGTAACACTTATAATGCAGTTGGAGGAACCACCCAAATTTTTCGTGGGAGGACAAGGAAATCAAGGAAATCAAAGGCGAGAACCTCCTCCAAATTACCAAAATTAGCCTATCCACGTGAAAAGAAATCAAACCTTGAAGAGATGCTGACAAAATTCATGGCAGCTATAGATTCTCGTCTCCAAAAGACAGAAGCAACACTTGATGAACAACAAAAATCGATCAAAGGGATCGAGAATCAAGTTGGAGAACTTACTAGGTCAGTGGGACATCTTAAAAAGCTAATTTCTGAACGTTAACAAGGACGTCTACCAAGCAATACAGAAACAAACCCAAAAAATAGATCCAAGCCATCACATCTCAAGAGGGTACAAAGGTAGACAAGCCCACATCAGCACAAGAAACCAAGGAAGAAAAAGGTAAAATAGAGGTAGCACAAGAAACACCGGTAATCAAAGAGTACCAACCTCGCATACCTTATCCTGAAGCATTGAAAAAAGAATATTCTGAGGAACAATTCAGTAAGTTTCTAAAACTTTTAAAGAAATTACATATTAACTTACCTCTTCTTGAAGCTCTTTTTCAAATGCCCGACTCAAGAAGATTTTTAAGACAGCTCTTGACGAACAAACGCAAAATCGATAAAGAGCACCATATGGAACTCAACGCAACATGCTCAGCAATGCTACAGAACAGCCTACCATAGAAACTAAAAGATCCATGGAGTTTTACGATTCCATGTTTAATTGGTAGTTTAACTATTGATAATGCGTTAGCTGATTTAGGGGCAAGTATAAACATCATGCCTTATGCATTGTTTAAACGACTAGGTCTAGGGAAGCCCAAACAAACTAGGATGAGTATTCAACTAACTGATAAAACTGTTAAAATTCCTAGGGGCATTCTTAAAGATGTTCTAGTAAAAATTGACAAATTTGTTTTCCCCGTAGACTTTGTTGTTTTGGACATGGATGAGGATAATTCAATTCCCTTAATTTTAGGAAGACCTTTTCTTGTAACTGCCAAGACTAAAATTGATGTTTCCACAGGAGAACTCATACTTCATGTAGGAGAAGAATTGGTCAATCTTCAGCTCTCGACTCAGCTAAAACAATAGAAGATAAAGGTAAGAAAGTCATTTAAATAGATAACCAAATTGTTCAACCTTCGTCGCAGGAAACAACACAATGCATCAAACCTGAGCCAACTCATAGCCCTCAAGTCGTCACAGCAGAATCACACCAGAAACAAAATCGTAAGATCGATAATTTAGAAGAGCAAAAGGTACACACCAAAGAAAAGTCGGATCCACACGAAGTAATCGAAGGAACCACCAGAAGAGCTCATAGGGACATCAAATCACTTTAAAATAGGAGACCAGGTGCTATTAGACAAAAGCGATCCTTGCATCACTTCAACAGACCTGAAGAAAAAGGGAGAAATACTCCTTCAGGTACACGATATCTTCCCACACGAAATAGTCGAGGTAAGCAATCCAATATTTGGCAATTTCAAGGTAAATGCTTCTCGACCTAAACTTTGTCATGAAAATAAAACTGTCTGCAAGAGGGAAAATATTCAAACCTTTAAACCTCCCTAAAATTTTCAAAGTCTAGAATAGTCTAGCTTAAGACTATAAACGAGCGCTTCTCAGGAGGCAACCCAAGCACTAACATTATTTACTTTCAAATTTATTTTCTTTTCTTTCCTTTTTCTTCTCTCAACATTTAAACTAACACAAAAATGCAGATTTCCAGGTCACACAGCCTTACACATAGCCGTGCCCATGGCGGTGTGGACCACCGAAACCACCACATCGACCGAAAGTAGTCGCAAGTCACCCACCCACCCCCAACGTCATGGATCCAACCACCCACACCACGGCATCGATAAAATAGCACGATCGTGCCTCACGACCGTGCTAAGATACTGACTTATTGAGCACGGGCAAACCACGCCCGTGCATTCCATCCGTGCTCACATGCTGGCCTTTTAGGAACAGGAGTGCCAATCGACAAAACGGGTGTGAAAGAACAATACACTCCACAACACGGCCGTGCGATGCGGCCGTGTGACTCAAGACACCCTCGGTACACGGGCGTGGGAATGTGCCAGATTTGAAATCTTATTTAAATCCCCACAGCCCTTCCACTTTCTCCCATCTTCTTTCTTCTTTCTCTTTCTTTCAAATTTTTCTCTCTGTTCATAAAAAAGGTCCAAGACTCTTGAGCAACACAAAAATCATGCCGAAGAAACGTAAGAAGGTAAGCATCATCTCCTCAGAGGAGACCTCAACATGAGTTCATGCCGGCAACTTCAGCTAATTAACACGCCAAGGGTCTCCTAAACCTTTTCAGTTCTATTTTTCTTTTCTGCTTAATTTAATTTATTTCATGTTAGTTTCTTGGTTTTATGTTCTAAAGGCTGCTAGGGAATCACGCCACTTCCACCATCACCAACACTCCGCAGCCCTAGAAACCATACCCACCTCACGAACCATCTGCCAATAAGGACTCCTTAGTCCATTAGTCTTTTCTTTAAATTTTAGTTTTCTTCTTAGTCTCCTTCTCTTTATTTTCTTAATCTTTAATTCTATTATTAGTATATTATTATTATTATTTCTCTAGATCTCTTGGCTATATCTTCACAGGCTACCCAATTTTTTCATCTAGCAAAACACTTTTCGGTAGCCACACCACCAGGCCCATAGAAAACACCATCACCGCCACTAAAGACGCCAGGAATCATCCAAAATTCAAAAAGTGTCACTTTCTCCCTTCTCTTTTGATGCATTCCATTACTGTCATTATTTATCTTTGTACATTGAGGGCAATGTACATCTCAAGTATGGGGGGATAAAAGTGCCTAACTTTTTGCATAATTCTCAAATTAATGCCTAATTTTGCATTGTTCTCAAAATCCTGAATTTTAAACTTGTTCGAAAGTATTTTTCTCACATTACTAATTAGGATGAAATTTCTAATGATTTATGATTATTATTGATATTTTTAAAGTCATTGATAATTGTGCATTGATGATTAAATTTAAAGAATACTAGAGAATCAAGCATGATAAGTCCATTTTTCAAAAATCAGAATTTGATATGTTGTTGAACTAAATTTGAATCACCCTGAAGTTCAAAATTTATAAGGATTGATGTCAAAAACACCCATAATTTTTGTGAGATTTTGAGCCTTATAGAGCATATATTCTTTTTCGTGCTCACTTTATTGATTATGAGTGTGTCAACTTTGAACTGTTACTCTAGAACTTGCCTCGTTTATGCATGTCGAGGCCACATTAATAATTTGATATACTGAGATGATAAAGGCACCTAGGTTTTAGCCCATTCACTCCACTAAAAAGCCTACCTACATAAATAACCCCTAGTAAACCCATTTGATCCTAACAACCCTTTTTATTGAATTACCCGTTTGATATTAACCCAAAACCCTTTGTATTTGTTATCAACATTCTTTTGACTACCACTTTATCGAGAATTGATTTGATCAGTTGCCGAATTAGGTTATTTCAATTATCAAAGTTCCTTCTATTATGTTTTTTTAGTTTGTTCTTAAAAAAATAATTCCAAGTTTATTCAATATTAGTAGTATATAAAAAAGCTTAGAGCATTTAAACTCCAATTGTTGAAGAAAAAACTCGTATTAAAGTATTATCAAATTTCAAGTGAGGGAAATACTCGTTATTATAGAGTAATTATCAATAGTGGTATTATTTGTTTTCATTCAATGTAAATATTCATTTTCAGTTCATTGTTTTTAGATTAGGTAATTAGTTAATTCGATCTCGATTCTAACCCTTTAATGCAGCCTGTATCCACACCCTTAACCTTAGCCCTGTTAAAACCCTGATAAAGACCTTTTGATCTGTGTATCATCTCATATACAGTGGTGGAGATTTGATTTTCAGGCAAGCCTATGGAATTAACTTTTTAGGTTCGACTTATAAGTGCCTTATTGTGAACCTTAAACACCTTTGAGTGATTTGAGTGAATCTTTAGTGAGGACGTCAGTCCTTGTCGGTTTTGAATTAAAGGTAATTATTCTGATAAGGGGAGACACCTATGTTTTCGTACTACAAAGGTATGATTTATCGTGATTGAACCTTTAGGACACTTTGAGTTGAATTATCCATGTATAAATTATCTATGAATTATGATGAGACATTATCGATAGGAATTATGGATTGTGGAAAGTTCGTTTTAATTATAAGTTGAGAATTTTGCTTGAGGACAAGCAAAAGCTTAAGTGTGGGGGTATTTCATAAACCGTAAAAGTAACATATTTTAATCCCACATTTAGTATGCTTTTGGATGAATTATCCTTGATTTATGTAAAAAGGTGCTCTTAATCCTTTCTTTTCATGTCTTATACTCAGGAAAGCACCTAAGGATAAAAAAACGTAAAACGGGCTTAAAATGGGCTAAATTGGGCCAACCCAAGAATTTGACACGGCCTGGCCTAAAGCCCACACGACCGTGCCTCACTGATTTACCTAGAGCACAGCCTCAACTCCGTCACACATGGCCGTGCATCATCTATTTACCACACACGAGCGGGTCAAGCGTTCTACACAGCCGTGCCCAAAACGACAGAATCAAGGCACGACCCAACCCCGAATTACACAGGCGTGTGCAATGGGTGTGCCCCTGCTACTGGAATGAGCAATTTCACTCAGAATTGGATGCTTGAAGCCAAAAAAAATACTCCAAAGTCTACTTAAACACCCTAATAGTAATTCTAATTGAAAGAGGTACTTAGGAGCCAAGTAAAGCATCTCAAAAGCCCATATAAACAACCCAAGGCAGACATTGAAAGGGCGGTTTTTGGCAGAGGCTTTTGCTGAAGCTTTCATCTTTTAGGGAATCACTTAAAGATAGCCAGTTGATCCATCTCAAGAAGTGGAACTCTATTCAAGACGGCAGATTTCTCCTTCAATTCCTTCAGGGGGTTTTAAGGATTTCTTTTGCTTTGTTTTATCTTTTCTCTTGAGATGTTTTCTTATTTAGTTATGAACTAAACCCTCCAGATACCTGAAGGGGATGAAACCTATGATGGATTTTGTTATTTGATTTCTAAATTATATGATAAGTACTTAGTTTGTTCTTAATTATGTTGCTTAATTTAATCTGATGTGCTTAGGTGGAGGAGGAATAGGCCCTACCTAAGAGTAGATCTAGCATAATTGAGCGGAGTTGATCGGGCGCCTAGAGATAGGGTTACGAGATTTTGTCAGATTAGGGTGAAACCTAATATGGGAATCCATTGATCGATTTGCTGCTTCCTTAGGGGGTTATTATAAGAGAATGAGAGTTCCACTAATTAACCTAAGGTTAGATGTTATTCGCCTCGAGAGAGGGTTTAATATAAGTTAGGGAGTCTCACAGATCAAGCTAAGTAAAGAAATCATATGGTTTAGGGTTAAATAATAAGTGAAGTCATAGGTAGATTCTTTCCTAGGGTATCGTCTTCATCAACTGGGTTTTCCTAAAGTCTTTCTCCAATTCATTCTTTTGTCTTTGCATCTAGTTTAGTTTTTTTTCATTAGTTTTATAAACCAATCACTCCATATTTTAGGCTAAATAATAGAAAGAAAGTGAGTAGTACTTTTAGGTTCCCTTGGGTTCAATAAAATATTCTTGCCTAAACTATACTACTATTTGATAGGTGCACTTGCCTCTATCATTGTCATAGTTAGTCTACAGGTTCGATCATTCTTTTTATAAATATTAAAACTCGATTGTTTGACACGATTAGATTTCGTGAGCAAGTGCTTGACATGTCAGCAAGTGATGGCGGAACATCAACTGCCTTCAGGGTTGCTTCAACCGGTGAAAATCTCACTATGGAAATGGGAAAGGATAACGATGGACTTTGTTAGTGGGTTACCCTTAACGCCTACTAAAAAATATTCAGTATGGGTTATAGTGGATTGGTTAACGAAGATTGCTCATTTCCTACCTATTCGTACGAATTATTCATTACAGAAGTTAGGCAAGTTGTATGTAGCAGAGATCGTGAGGTTGCTTGGGGTACCCGTGTCTATTATATCAGACAGGGATCCTAGCTTTACATCACGTTTTGGAAGGCTTTACATGAAGCTTTGGGTACAAGACTAAATTTCAGTACGGCATTTCATCTGCAATTAGATGATCAGTCGGAGAGAGTAATCCAGATTCTAGAAGACATGTTAAGGGCCTGTGTGATCGACTTTAGGGGTAGTTGGGAAGATTTTCTACCATTGGCAGAGTTTGCATACAATAACAGCTATTAATCCAGTATTCAGATGGCACCCTACGAGGCATTGTATGGTCATAGGTGTCGTACTCCTACTTGTTGGACTAAGCTGGGGGAGCGACAGTTATTAGGTCCAGAGTTGATCTTGAAGACGGAGGAAAAAGTTAAGGTAATTTGGGCTCGATTAAAAGAAGCTTCAGACAGACAAAAATCGTGCGCGGATCCGAAGCGGAAGGAGATAGAGTTCTCTGTGGGTGATCAGGTCTTTTTGAAGGTCTCACCTTGGAAAAAGATCTTAAGATTTGGGCAGAAGGGCAAGTTGAGCCCCAAATTTATCGGACCTTACCGTGTATTGAAGCGTGTTGGGCCTGTAGCTTATCAGCTTCAGTTACCTCCGAAGTTAAGTCAGATACACAGTGTATTTCATGTTTTGATGTTAAGGCATTATCGTTCGGATCCGTCTCATGTTGTACCAGTGGAGGAAGTTGAGATAAGACCTAACTTGTCTTTTGAAGATAAGCCAGTATAGATTTTAGATCGGGATGTTAAGGTGCTAAGAAGGAAGTCGATTCCGTTAGTCAAAGTATTATGGCATAATTGCAGATCAGAGGAAGCTACATAGGAGACAGAGGACACGATCCGACAATAATACCCTCATCTATTTTAATCAAGTAAATTTTGAAGCCAAAATTTCTTTAAGGGGGTAGAATTGTAACATCCTAAAATTTGGGAATTTATGTTCTACATTATACCATGCGATAGGCTAGTCAATAGTGTTAATTGTATATGTTTAGGGGTCCTAAAAAGGCTTAGGATTGAGTTGGGCCTTAGCAAAATTTTTGTGTTTAAGCACTCTAAAGAGAGAAGGTAAATGGCATCAATGCTTAAGGAAATAAGTATGTAATTTTGCTAACACAAGTGGAGCATTGGCAAGGTGGTTGTGGCATGAAATGGCAGAAGGGAGAGCTTGGATTCGAATCCCACCTAGTGAAAATATTTTGGATTAAATTTTTTTTTGTGCTATATAGTAAGTGTCGGCCATAGCATCAAAGAAGGAAGGCAGACTTTTTGATTATGGAAAGAAGACTAAAGAATATGGTAAGGAGGAAAGCAAGGGAAAAACAATGAAAGAAGTAAAAGAAAAATGTAATGGTGGCCGATTTTTTGGAAGGTGTTTAGGAAAGAATTTTTCATCAACCATGGCCTTTTTGGTGCTTGAGATACACAGTTTTGGTAGGGAGAAAAGGGGAGCCGAATTTCTATAGTCATTTTGCAAATTTTGGTGCATGAAAGGCTCGTTTCTTTTTAGCATTTTTGAGTTTTCTCTTTTCCAATTTCTTCCCTCACTTACCGAAACTCCGAAGCCAATATTGTGCACTTTTTCCTTTGCTTTGCCAAAACTTTCAAGCCACTTTGCTATTCTTTTCTTGCTTTCTCATCGTCCCTCATATCTTTCTCTCTTCTTTCTTTAGTCGACCACTCTTTGAGGATGAATTTTCCCCGTTTCTTTCTCTCAAAGTAGCTGACTCTTCTTGTTCATTTCTCTTTATAGCCGAACCTTTTAACCCTTAATCTCTTCTTCATTATTTTTCTCTTTCGTGTTGGCACTCTCTTCTTTGATCGGATCGGTAAGTGGTTTCTTTATTCTCTTTTCATTTTCTTTTCTCCCTAGCCGAATGTGTGTCCATCACTATTCGGTTGTTCTATTTTGTTTCTAAACTGAAATATCATTTTCTCCTACTCTCCCAAATCGTGATCATATCTTCTTTTTTGTAGTGTTTAGTGGGTGGCCGAATATCATGTCCTTGCCAATTCATCTCTAGTCAAAAGCCCAATCGTTTAAAGTTGGATCTATTATTGTCAAGGTAAGGGATTTCTTCAGGGTTCATCTCGATATTTCTCAATACTTGGTTATTCCGTTAAAATGAAATGATAGATATGACTAATTGATTTTTATAGGGATTAAATTTCTATTTTTTCTCTATTCGTTAATCCTTCGAAGTGGTGGTAAGCCGAATCCTATCCCTAATCAACTACTCTATTTCATAGTAGTATTTTACTGACCAAGACTTTTTCAATGGAGGCAAGTGGTAACGATTTTAAAAGAAAGGCAATAGGAGGACAAAAAGAGAGGGGATTTACAATTCCTACTCCTAAGTTCAAACATAGGGCGGTATCGACAGTTTGGGATTTCCCACCGGGTTGTGGACCATCATCCGGTGAGAATACGTAAATCGTGGTTGTTCACGATACTAAGGGTAAGCATTTCATTAGATCGTTTAATTTAGATTTGGATTAATGAAATCTCGTTTTTTGGTTAATCGAGTGTAATGGTGATTTAGGTGCCGGCGATCAAGAAGGTTTAGTCCTTACCGTAATCAGGTGTGTAATCTCACACTGAAATTCTGTAGATTCGTGATTCAATATTATGTTGGAAGAATAGATCTTTGTTGTTTTACAAGTCTAATAACCGTAATATAGCATGAATCGAGTAATTGGCTTAAACATCATTATTTCTAAAATCCACTAAAATCGGTATAAAATTGTTAAATTACGAAAATGCCCTTATGAGCCAAATTACGAATATGCCCTCAATGGGCCGTTTTTTATCAAAATGCCTTAATGGTCCGAATTGCTAGAATGCCTTAATGGGCCGATTTGCTAGAATGCCTTAATGGGCCGAATTGCTAGAATGCGTTAATGGGCCGATTTGCTAGAATGCCTTAGTGGGCCGAATTATTAAATTGATTAAATGGGCCGATTCACCGTAATAATTTACTTGATTAATGGTTGTTATATATGTGGATATTTTATTATGTATGTTGCATTTTGCATATTGCATGGGATGGGAAAATTGTATGGAGAGTAGTGTAGCCTGGTGGCATTGCCACAATTCGTTTACTATCGTGTTTAACTATGATTTCGGTGGCTTGACCACAAAAATATTATAAATAGTAGCTTGACTGCAAATTTGGTGTGAGTGGCGGGGTGAGTTGACTTGATCCCCACAGGTGTGATTGGCTAGTCGGGAGTGTGATGGATGGATGGGTTGGGTTGCATACCTTGCATATATATATTGTTATATAAATGGGCTTCGATCCAAGATGATGCTATACGGGTTCTGGCCCAGTGGATAATGGTAAGGGGATTATACACTGAGTTCTTGTAACTCACTCTTTTTTCCTTAATCCTTACGGGTAATGCTCTGTAACACCCCAAACCAGGTCTATGCGTTAAGACGAGATTTGGTTTGTCACACAGATCGAACATCCATTTAATTCTCTAATGATTTAGGTAAAACAGTTCTACAAAACCTTTTGAAAGTGAAGTTTAGTAAAAATCAAGATTTTGATTTAAAATCAATGAATAAAGAAATACTAGTTTGAAATCTTATCATTTAGTATTTAATTGTCAAAAACCTTTTAGTAGTTTTTTTTTTTTGTTAAAGAGTTCAAAAGAAATTTTAAAACAAGAATATTTAAAGAATCTCATATGTTTTAAAACAAAATATTTAAGGAAACATTATTGAGTTAACATCAGCCCATATTAAGTGTCTAAAACAAAATTAAATCCATCCACACATAAAAATCCATAAAATATTAATAAAGGCCTTATTACATCATACCCAAAATAGTAAATAAATAAAAAATACTTAATAAAAGTTCATAGTTTATAAAACCCATGTTTGAAGTATGGCCTCCACGAAGTGATCCTCGGCCCAAGCCTCCGTCAATTGCCATTACCTGAGATTGATAATTAAACAGAGAGAGTTACTCAGAACTTAGTGTATAACTTACTTACCATATTCATTAGGCCAGATCATCAAGACATTATTTTGGGCTTGAGCCCATTTACGGATTTAACAATATAATAAATAAAATGCATGTAAAATGAAATTCCCAACCAAACCTAATTTCCATCCGCTACACACCACCCGTACCAACCAACACACCTGTGGGGATCAAGTCAACCCACCCCGCCAACACACCAATCGTAGTCATAAAGCCATTTTAAATAATATTGTGGTGCACCACCGAACTAGATTGTGACAAAGTCACCGAACTAGAGGCATTAAGCCATTTAAAATATATTTATGGCGAGCCACCGAACTAGATTTTTGGCAATGTGCCTTTCTTCTCTTCACAATTATCCCAACCCATGCAATCATGTATGCATAACAATATATATATATATATATATATATATCCGTATGATAATTTAACAAAAGCCCATAATACATGTGAGTCCAAAAATTCAAATTTTTATTTTGGCCCATAAGACAAAATAGCATTTTAGCCCATTTAACGATCTAGCAAACTTTGGCCCACATATCGATCTAGCAGTTTTTCGGCCCATTTATCGATCTAGTAGTTTTTTAGCCCATTTATCACATGAGGCATAAAATTTACTATTTACCAATTAACTCATTGAGGGCGTTTTCATAAATTTCATGACTTTAACTGCTTTCATACATTTACACAAAAGTGTTAATTATTATGCATTTTTCGATTTTGTCATCTTTACGATTTTATCCCAATACTTACGGTATAGTATCTAACCTGAGATAAGTGTGAAGTTACACACCTAGTTACTGTGAGAACTAGACTTTCTTGCTCGTCGATACCTAAACGCATCGCGATAAATTAGGACACTATTATTTATTTACAAACTGAAACTTAGAAATAACGATCTAGACTTTTACCCTCAGAATTTTGAACCACTTCTATTTGCGGTTTCTCCCCGATTGTTGGTTCGTTACCCGATGAAAATCCATGAACAAACAAAGGTTTGGGAGTACGAATGACTTCAAACAACTGGTTCTCCTCGGATGAGGGTCCACAACCCGTGAAAATCTCGATTCAAATGACCTTCGCTTAAACTTAGGGGAAATAGCGAAACCACCCCTCTTTCGAACACTATTTACCGCCCTTTTCGTCCCTATCTTGATTGTCTCCATTGACAAAAGATCATTAATCTGACTAAATAATATATCAAAATTATGACTAACGGTTTTAAGGGTGAGATTGGCTTACCACAAATATCCTTGTTCCACAATATGAAAATCGAGCGATAACATCCTCTAAAACGAAATCGATTAATAATCCATCTATATCAATATGACGAGTAATATGAGAGTCCTTAATAAACCCTTACCTTAACACCTTAAATCAATTCCAACGATTCACGACGCTCATGAACACTTAAGTTTCGGCCCTCCACTATCACACTAAAATTTTAACGAAAGAAAACGTTTAATAGAATGAACGATGATTTCGATCAAAGAGATTCTTCTTACAACCATTAAGATTCGGCCAAGACATCCCTTAAGCCAACATAAGAACCACCTATTGCTTAAACAAGGGTTGAAAGAATAACCAACAAGACAATATAGATGAATAGGAGATTTGACTTTGAAGGAAAATTGGAGAAAATGGTATTAATACCATTCGGCCATGAGAGAAAAATAATGAAGAAAGTGTTTGAATGATAAATAAAAAATGAAGAAGAAGAGAGAATGGGAAGAAGGTGTTATAATTCAGTTTTCAAAGAGAAGGAAAGAGAATGAGGAAAGAGATGAATTTAGGAGCAAAAATGCATTCTTGCAATGGGAAAGGAGAAGGAAAAGAATGGCTTTTTATGTTGGTAGTTTCGGACTAGGAGAAAGACACTAGAATGATTAGCAAAATGACCAAATGGTCAAAAGATGACCAAAAGAAATAAAGCAAATGTTGTTTTCTTCTACACCAATACATTCGGCCAAGGGAAGGAAAAGATGAATGGAGAAAAAGTGTCTTCAAACAAAACAAAAATGACCAAAAGATTTCTAACAAGCTACCATCCTACCCCAAGCTAACCACCAAATTTTGGCTCCCCCATTTTTTCCATAATGCCGTCCATATTCATGGTCAAAATGGCCATGAAAAAGTTTCCAAAACATCAACCTTGATTCAAGCCTTGCAATCCTCCATTTTCCAGAAGTTTGAGAAATCCTATCCCCAAAATTAAGCAATTCTATCCCTAATTCATGCTTGCCATAACCTTAAGTCTCATTACCATAAAAATTTAGTCCATCTTATCCATGAATGATGCTTGGCCGACACTTGCTAGGAAAAAGCAAAAATTAAAGCTCCCAATTTGCATGCTAGGAGATTTGAACCTCTCCCCTCAAGTCCTACTTATGGCGCCATCACCATTTTGCCAATTACTCATCTTATGCCATCTTTTATCACTTAATTAACTTAAACTTCAAGGTCACCTAATTCCTCTACAGTAAAGTAATCTTTACTAAAATTTATTCTAATTCCAAGTAAACCCGAGCCTTCTCAAGACTATATTAAGCAAACAATAAAATCATACCCGAGCTGACACCAAAGACAAGCAACATATTGATACTCAAATTTTTAGGATGTTATATTTCTACCCCTTAAAAGAAAATTTCTCCCTCGAAATTTACCTGATTAGAAGAGGTGAGGATATTGTTGCTGAATTGCATCCTTAGGCTCCCACGTAGCTTCCTCCGCTCCGTGATTATGCCATAAAACCTTGACCAATGGCACAGTCTTCTTTCTTAGCACCTTAACATCTCGGTCTAAGATTTTCACTGGTTCCTCCTCGAAAGATAAGTCTTATCTCAACTCCACTTCTTCTACCGGTACTATGTGAGATGGATCCGATCTATAGCGCCTCAGCATGGAAACATGGAAAACATTATGAATTTGACTCAACTCTGGAGGTAATTCAATTTGATAGGCCACTGGACCAACATGCTTCATCACACGATATGGTCCAATGAACCTAGGGCTCAACTTGCCCTTCCTTCCGAATCTGAAAATCTTTTTCCAAGGTGAGACCTTCAGAAAGATCTGATCCCCCACAGTAAACTCGATATCCTTACACTTCAGATCTGCATATGACTTTTGTCTATCCGAAGCTTCTTTTAACGATGCTCGAATAACTTTTACCTTTTCTTCCGTCTCAGGTATCAATTCAGACCCAAAAGATCATCGTTCACCCAATTCACCCAACAAGTAGAGTACGACACCTACGACCATACAATTCCTCGTAGGTGCCATCCGAATGCTAGATCGATAGCTATTATTATACGCAAACTCGCCAACGGTAGAAAATCCTCCCAACTACCTCTGAAGTCAATTACACAACCCCTTAACATGTCTTCCAATATCTGAATTACTCTTTTCGACTGACCATCTGACTGAGGATGAAAAGCCGTACTGAAGTTTAACTTTGTTCCCAAAGCTTCATGCAGAGCTTTCCAAAACCATGATGTAAATCTCGGATCCCTGTCCGATATAATAGACACTGGTACCCCATGCAACCTCACGATTTCAGATACATATAGCTTAGCCAACTTCTATAATGAGTAATCCGTACGAACTGGTATAAAATGAGCAATCTTCGTCAATCGATCAACTACTACCCAAACGAAATTTTTCTTAGTAGGTGCTAAAGGCAACCCACTAACAAAATCCATTGTTATCCGCTCCCATTTCCAAAAGGGAATCTTTACTAGTTGTAATAAACCTGACGGTAATTGATGCTCCGCCTTCACTTGTTGACGAGTTAAACATTTTCCTACAAACTCAAAAATCTCACGCTTCAACCTTGGCCACCAATACCGTTCACGGAGATTTCGGTACATCTTATTTCCTCCGGGGTGCACAGCATAAGGGCTACTATACGCCTCCCGTAGAAGCATTTGTCTCAAATCTGAGTCCTTGGCATACAAATTCTTCCACGAAAACAAAGCAGTCCATCAATGTTTATACCAAAATCCCCTATTTCACCACTTTCAACTTGCTGAAATAAGGGTCCCAACTTTTCATCTGATATCTGCTTTTCCTTGATTTGATCTAACCACAGAGGCTTCACTTGAAGTTCCGCTAACAGACTACCATCCTCATACAAACTCAAATGAGCAAACATTGCTCTCAAATCAGATACCACCTTACGACTTAACGCATCTGCTGCCACGTTAGCCTTTCCAGGATGATACTCGATTGAGAAATCATAATCCTTTAACAGCTCCACCCATCTTCTTTGTCTCAAGTTTAACTCCTTCTGATAAGAAGATACTTAAGACTCTTATGATCCGTATAGATGATAGACTTCTCACCGTAGAGATAGTGCCTCCAAATCTTTAAAGTAAACACTACCACAGCTAACTCCAAGTCATAAGTAGGGTAGTTTACTTCGTGCGGTCTCAACTGACGAGAAGCATAAGCCACCACTTTTCCATTTTGCATCAGCACACAACCTAAACCCGTGTGTGACGCATCACAATAGACGATAAATTCTTTTCCAGCCTCAGGTTGAATCAAAACTGGTGTTTCCATCAAAATCTTCTTTAATTTCTCAAAACTCTTTTGTTGCTTTTTAGTCCATACATACGGTACTCCCTTTCGCAACAGCTTAGTTAAGGGCGTGGCAATCAGGGAAAACCTCTCAACAAAGCATCTATAATAACCAGCCAAACCCAAGAAATTCTGAATCTTAGCTACTGACTTCGATGGTTTCCAATCCAGTACAGCCTCAATCTTCCGAGGATCCACCCTTATTCCTTCAACTGATACCACATGACCCAAGAAAGTCACTTCCTTAACCAAAATTCACATTTACTAAATTTGGCATAAAGTTGCTTATCTCGAAGTAACTGCAATACTATATGCAAATGTGAGTCATGTTCCTCTTCATTCCTCGAATATACAAAAATGTCATCTATGAACACTACTACAAATCGGTCTAAATATGGTTGAAAGACCTGGTTCATCATGTCCATAAATGCAGCTGGTGCATTTGTCAACCCAAACGGCATCACCAAAAACTCATAATGTCCATAACGAGTTCGGAATGCCGTCTTATGAATAACTGCTTCTTTCACCTTGAGTTGGTGAAAACCCGATCTCAAATCAATTTTAGAGAAAATCGAAGCTCCTTTCAATTGATCAAACAGGTCATCAATTCTCAGCAAAGGATACCTATTCTTGATCGTCAATTTATTTAACTGCCTGTAATCAATGCACATACGCATCGACCTATCCTTTTTCTTAACGAACAAAACTAGTGCTCCCCACGGAGACACACTCGTTCGAATGAATCCCCGATCCAACAATTCTTGAATTTGAGCCTTAAGCTCCGCCAACTCCTTCGGTGCCATTCTATAAGGAGCAATGGACACTGGAGCCGTTCCGGGCAAAAGCTCAATACCAAATTCTACTTCCCGATCTGGAGGTATACCAGAAAGTTCTTCGAGAAATACATCTGGAAATTCTTTCACCGTTCTCACATCTTCCACTGATAACTCCTTGGCATCCAAAGCACTAATAAAAGCTAGAAATGCTCCATACCCTTTCAGCACCAACTTTTCCGCCTTTAACGCAGATACCACATTTGCCAAATAATTCCTTCGTTCACCTATCATTACTACTTCCTTATCATCCGAAGTCCTTATTGACATCCATTTTTTAGCACAATCCAAATGCACCCAGTGCTTAACCAACCAATACATGCCCAGAATGAGATCGAACTCACCGAAAGGTAATTCCATCAAATTTGCCAGAAATATTTCTCTTTGGATTTCTAAGGGCACGTCTCTAAATAGTTTATTTACAATTACTGACTATCCTAAAGGACTAATTACTGTCATCTCACTATCGATAATTTCAGATTCTAGATTCAGGTTTCCAAATATGGCACTAGCAACATACAAGTGGGTAGAACCAATATCTATCAAAGCAGTAATAGGCACAATAAAAATGAAGAACGTACCAATTATCACATTAGGTGCATTGCCATCCTCGCAGCGTCTAACTGCATAGACCAATCCTGGCTGTCTTGCATCCGCGTTACCTCTAGAACTATTGCCTCGACCCGGTGCACCTTGACCACGTCTAGCCCCATTACCACCACGACCCGATCCACAGCCTCTCGGTAGTTGCTGAGTACCTCTGGTCGGCTGTACATCAGGATTATGAGCTTACTGAGTCGTATCCATTTGTCGAGGGCAATTCTTATATTGATGATCCATTGAACCACATTTATAACAAGCACCAGTTTTCCTCCAGCACTCTCCGGAATGTCGTTTCCCATATTCAGCACAGTCTCGACTCTGATTAATAGCCTTAGGTGCTCTACCTTGAGCTGGCTCATCATTCTGAGGCCTCTTCTGAAACCTTTTTGAAGAACCCAATACTTTATATCTCTATTTCCTCTGACTCTTTCCCAGTTCTGACGTTCTGAGCTCTTAGCCTCTTCGGCTATCTTGGCTTTCTCCACAAGCGTGGCAAAAGTTCTTACTTGTTGTGGGGTGATCAGTACCTGCAACTCATCATTTAGCCCATCCTCGAAGCGTACACAGTGTTCATGATCCATTGGCACTATCATCCGAGCATAGTGACTCAAGCGTAAAAATTTAGCCTCATACGCTGCCACCTTCTTATTTCCCTGAACTAGATTCAAAATTCCTTCCTCCGGGCATCCACATAACTTGTTCCTACATATTTCCCTTGAAAGGAAGCTTTGAAGAAATCTCAAGTAACTAATGCAACTTCAGTGCCTTCTCGGACAGTAAGCCACCATTTATATGCCTCGTCCCTTAACAAAGACACCGCTCCCCTTAGTTTCTATTCTACAGTGCACTCTAGGTCGTCCATAATTCGCTCCACCACCTCAAGCCAATATTCAGCAACATTTAGAGCTACACCTGAGACACCTCAACACCACTTGATTTCAATCACTCCAATATCGACCCACGAGTTGCTGGCCCAGCTCTAGTTCCAGTGACCCTTTCAAGGACTCGCAACATTACTTATGTAAAAGTATTATCTTCATTCCTATTATCTTGTGAATCATTTTTTGACACTGGTGATGCCGGTGCATCCATTTCTGAAATATGTCCTGATTCCTCAGACATAGCTCTAGCACCTCGGCCTCTACCACGGCCACGTCTACCACGTCCGCGTCCTCTGGCGCTCATACTGACTAACTCATTTTAATCTGATTACGAATTTTATGAATTAGAAAACTGTTTCAGTGTTTATTAACGATATTTTATGAGATTCAAAAGATAAAGTTGCTTTTCGCAAACACATCCTATAGTCTCGATCTCTACGATTTTCAACATCTAAAACTAGAAGTTCTAGAGTGTTCCTATGATCATATCATCATAATAATCATTCAGTAATGAATACTTACTTGACTTGGTGCCGGATCCTTGTGGTGCCATACTAACTTTAAAACATAATTAAAAATAATTTCAAACGGAAGTTATTTATTGAACCCAAACACAGCTGAATTTTGAAACTGACTCTGATACCATTAAATGTAACACCCCAAACTAGGTCTATGCGTTAAGACGAGATTTTTTTTGTCACACAGATCAAACATCCATTTAATTCTCTAATGATTTAGGTAAAACAGTTCTACAAAACCTTTTGAAAGTGAAGTTTAGTAAAAATCAAGAATTTGATTTCAAATCGATGAATAAAGAAATACTAGTTTGAAATCTTATCATTTAGTATTTAAATGTCAAAAACCTTTAAGTAGTTTTTTTTAAAGAGTTCAAAAGAATTTTGAAAACAAGAATATTTAAAGAATCTCATATGTTTTAAAACAAAATATTTAAGGAAACATTATTGAGTTAACATCACCCATATTAAGTGTCTAAAACAAAATTAAATCCATCCACACATAAAAATCCATAAAATATTAATAAAGGCATTATTACATCATACCCAAAATAGTAATTAAATAAAATACTTAATAAAAGTTCATAGTTTATAAAACCCATGTTCAAGTATGGCCTCCACGAAGTCATCCTCGCCCAAGCCTCCGTCAATTGTCAGTTACTTGAGATGGATAATTAAACAGTGAGTTACTCGAACTCAAAGTATAACTCACTTACCATATTCATTGGGCAGATCATCAAGACATTATTTTGGGCTTGAGCCCATTTACTGATTTAACAATATAATAAATAAAATGCATGAAAATGAAATTCCCAACCAAACCTAATTTCCATCCGCTACACACCACCGTACCAACCAACACACCCGTGGGGATCAAGTCAACCCACCCCGCCAACACACCAATCGTGAGGCATAAAGCCATTTTAAATAATATTGTGGTGCACCATCGAACTAGATTGTGACAAAGTCACCGAACTAGAGGCATTAAGCCATTTAAAATATATTTGTGGCAGAGCCACCGAACTAGATTTTTGGCAACATGCCTTTCTTCTCTTCGTCAATTATCCCAACCCATGCAATCATGTATGCATAACACTATATATATATCCATATGATAATTTAACAAAAGCCCATAATACATGTGAGTCCAAAAATTCAAATTTTCATTTTGGCCCATAAGACAAAATAGCATTTTAGCCCATTTAACGATCTAGCAAACTTGGCCTATATATCGATCTAGTAGTTTTTTCAGCCCATTTATCGATCTAGCAGTTTTTCGGCCCATTTATCACAAGAGGCATAAAATTTACTATTTACCAATTAACTCATTGAGGGCGTTTTTGTAAATTTCACGACTTTAACTGTTTTCATGCATTTGCACAAAAGTGTTAATCATTACGCATTTTCTGATTTTGTCATCTTTACGATTTTATCCCAATACTTATGGTATAGTATCTAACCCGAGATAAGTGTGAAGTTACACACCTGGTTACTGTGAGAACTAGACTTTCCCGCTCGTCGATACCTAAACGTATCGCGATAAATTAGAACACTATTATTTATTTACAAATCGAATCTTAGAAATAACGATCTAGACTTTTACCCTCAGAATTTCGAACCACTTCTATTTGCGATTTCTCCCCGATTGTTGGTTCGTTACTCGATGAAAATCCATGAACAAACAAAGGTTCGGGAGTACGAACGACTTCAAACAACTAGTTCTCCTCGGATGAGGGTCCACAACCCAGTGGAAAATCTCGGATTCCTGAAATAGCCCTTCACTTAAACTTAGGGGAAATAGCAGAACCACCCCTCTTCCGAACACTATTTACCGCCCTTTTCGTCCCTATCTTGATTATCTCCATTGACAAAAGATCATTAATCCGACTAAATAATATATCGAAATTATGACTAACGGTTTTAAGGGTGAGATTGGCTTACCACAAATATCCTTGTTCCACAATATGAAAATCGAGTGATAACGTCTCCTAAAACGAAATCGATTAATAATCCATCTATATCAATATGACGAGTAATATGAGAGTCCTTAATAAACCATTACCTTAACACCTTAAATCGATTCCAACGATTTACGACGCTTATGAACACTTGAGTTTCGGCCCTCCACTATCACACTAAAATATAACGAAAGAAAACGTTTAATAGAATGAATGATGATTTCGATCAAAGAGATTCTTCTTACCACCATTAAGATTCGACCAAGACATCCCTTAAGCCAACATAAGAACCAAAAAGAAAGCTCTTACCTATTGCTTAAACGAGGGTTGAAAGAATAACCAACAAGACAATATAGATGAATAGGAGATTCAGCTTTGAAGGAAAATTGGAGAAAATGGTATTAATACCATTCAGCCATGAGAGAAAAATAATGAAGAAAGTGTTTGAATGATAAATAAAAAATAAAGAAGAAGAGTGAATGGGAAGAAGGTGTTATAATTCGGTTTTCAAAGAGAAGAAAAGAGAATGAGGAAAGAGATGAATTTAGGAGCAAAAATGCATTCGGTAATGGGAAAGAAGAAGGAAAAAGAATGGCTTTTTGTGTTGGTAGTTTCGGCATTAGGAGAAAGACACTAGAATGATTAGCAAAAATGACCAAATGGTCCAAAAGATTACCAAAAGAAATAAAGCAAATGTTGTTTTCTTCTACACCAATACATTAGGCCAAGGGAAGGAAAAAATGAATGGAGAAAAAGTGTCTTCAAACAAAACAAAAATGACCAAAAGATTTCTAACAAGCTATCATCCTACCCCAAGCTAACCACCAAATTTCGGCTCCCCCATTTTTTCGATAATGCCGTCCATATTCATGGTCAAAATGGCCATGAAAAAGTTTCCAAAACATCAACCTTGATCCAAGCCTTGCAATCCTCCATTTTCCAAAAGTTTGAGAAATCCTATCCCCAAAATTAAACAATTCTATCCCTAATCATGCTTGCCATAACCTTAAGTCTCATTACCATAAAAATTTAGTCCATCTTATTCATGAATGATGCTTGGCCGACACTTGCTAGGAAAATGAAAAATAAAAGCTCCCAATTTGCATGCTAGGAGATTCGAACCTCTCCCCTCAAGTCCTACTTATGGCGCCATCACCACTTTTCCAATTACTCATCTTATGCCATCTTTTATCACTTAATTAACTTAAACTTCAAGGTCACTTGATTCCTCTACAGTAAAGCATTCTTTACTAAAATTTATTCTAATTCCAAGTAAACCCGAGCCTTCTCAAGACTATATTAAGCACACAATAAAATCATATCCGAGCTAACACCAAAGACAAGCAACATATTGATACTCAAATTTTTAGGATGTTACATGCTCAGTAACGAGGACTTGGGGCCATGGAAGACTTGGTGGAGGCCATACTTTGGGAATAATAATTTCGAACTTTAGTAAATTTCTTTTCCGCTTATTTCGTTACTTTTACTATTTTGGGTTTTAAAGTTGTAATAAGGCCTCTGGGATATTTATATTTTACTTTATGTTTAGTCGTACTTATTATCTTGCTTGAAATGTTTTGAAAAGGGGATTTTCTAAAATCATAAATAACATTTTTCCAAAATTAATTAACAAATGGATTTCATAAAAAAATAATTTAACTCGGAGTTTCTTTCAAATTATCAACAATAATTTTTAGAAGTTACTATTTTAAAAGATCACTAGTTCAAATATCGATTCTTCAATCAGCCTTTCAAAGATTAGTAGTATTTTTATTTCTTAACAAACTTGTTTTTCTTAACTATAACAAATTAATGTCAATCGTAAGTACAATCACAAGTTCTTTAAACACTTTCTTCATGTGACATACCAGATCCGGTCGTAACGTATGGGCTAGGTTTGGGGTGTTACAGGTTTGAAAGTATTCATCATAGTCAAATGTACCAAAAAAGGACGATGCTGATTTATGTCAAAATGGTTTATCCAAGGGAATGTCATGATAGAGGCCTAGTATTGAAAGATCTTTCTTCTACAAAATGATTTCAGATGGAAGCAGATGCCAAATTGAGAAGGACCTTATGTTATAGAGAAGGCCTGTTTTGGAGGAGCATTGATATTGTTCGAGATAAATGCCAAAGACTTGCCCAATCAGATGAATTTAGGTTCATTCAAGAAGTATTTACCTGAAAGGGGAAAGGTCAAGGTGAAAACCCGTAAAGGGCGTCTTGAGTAAAAATTCAAAAAAAAGAAGAAAAAGAAAAAGAAAAAGAAGGAAAGGCCAAGGCGAAAACTCGCAAAAGGCGCTTTGAGACCAAAGGTGTTTTGAGTCGAAAGCCTGAAGATGGCAACTCAAATTTTGATCAAAGGTAGGGCATGTGGTAGTCTTGCTATGCCTAAATTAACAATGAGGAAGTATGCTACGTATTGGGGCATTGATAAAGTACTCCGGATCCTCTAAACACATATTGAGCTCAAAATGGTCCTCAAGAAGTTTGTACAGAGAAGCTCATGTTGCGATATCTGGGGCACCTAGCTTCTATCTTACCCATTTTTGAATTTGTTATCTTTGTTTACTTTTTTTCTTTTCAAAGATACACCCCAATCAATTTTCTTCGACAGACTTGGCTATCTTTTCTTACTTTGTTCTTTTCAAGATACACCTCAATCAATTTTCTTTCATTGCTTTGGTTATCTTCGATTAACTTATTTGTTTCGAGCTATGCTCCTGATTAATTTCTTTTACGTCCATTGTTGTGATCTTTTTCAAGCATTTTATATTGAAATAATGATTATTGGACTAATAATACTTTCAAAAAAGGAGTTTTGAATATTACTCTAGAAGCTTCTAAATAATATGAGAATCTGAAATAGGACTTTTGTTTAGAACTCACCAGGCCTAAGGGTTGGAAATATTGAAAGATGATTATCTCTTCAAAATTTTATTGGGTAACCCAGGTGTAAAAGGGGATCATTCTTGGAAAAAGAAAATGATACATTGCATTCATGCAAATTTCAAGCACATACATCGGGTCATTACACCTAGGGAATGGCGTAACGGATCAACTTGATTAAAGATGATACAAATTTCATACCACTGAGTGGTAACAGGAAGGATGAAAGAAACCAAATGTTATTCCCCTGAAGTTGTAGTGGGAAGTACAAACTTTATGTCCCAGAAGGTACAGTGGAAGGGACTCTAATATTACAGCGGGGCAAGCTGGCTAAGCAGAATATGATCGTTTCTTTGGGTTTTCTGTCAAAGATATCAGCTGAACGAGAAAGCACGGTAACACGTCAGTGATAGAACCTTGATGAACTATGAGCAGTGACAACCCAATAGGGATCATTCTCATGTAAATATCATTCATACATAATCATCTAGAATTGTCGAGTTTTACAATTTATAAAGAGAATGACCGAACCTGGAAACTAACTCTGACAATGACTTAAGGCAAGTGCACCTATCGAACAGTAGTATAGTTTAGGCAAGACCGGATTGTCAAACCCAAGGGAATTAAAAGTACTAATACTCACTTTCTTTCTATTATTTAGCCTAAAGATGAAGTAATTGATTGATTAAACTAAAAACTAACTAATTACTAAACTAAGATGCAAAGACAAAATGAACAAATTGAAGAAATAACTTTTAGAAAAACTCAGTTGATTACGACGATAACCTAGAAGGAATCCACCTAGACTTTAGTTGTTGTCTAACACTGAACCAGACGATTTATTCACTTAGCTTGATCTGTAAGACTCCTTAATTTATATTAAACCCTCTCTCGAGGCGAATAACGTATAACCCTAGGTTGATTAATTGAAATCTCTTTCTAATTAAAACCTCTAAATTCCCATTAACTCGATCTATGGACTCCCATATTAGGTTTCACCCTAATCTGGCAAAATCTCATCACCCTATCTCTAGGCGCGATCAACTCCACTTAATTATGATAGATCTACTCTTAAGTAGGGACTTTTGGTCCACCACCTAAGCACATTCAACTTGAATCAATATCCTAGAAATATTAACACAAGAAATAAGCACACATAATTAAGAACAAACTAAGTATTTATCATATAGTTCAGAAAACAATAACAAGATTCATCTAGGTTTCATCCCCTTCAGGTATCTGAAGGGTTTAGTTCATAATGACAAAATAAAACATCTCAAGATAAAAGATAAAACAAAACATAAGAAATCCCTAAAACCCCCTGAAGAAAGTGAAGGAGAGATTTGCCGTCTTGAGTAGAATTTCGGCTTTTTGAGATAGATCAACTGCCTATCTTTGAGTGATCCCCACAAATCTGGCCTTCTGGCTCAGCTCCTTGGCCTAGCTGACTGCCTAAATGATCGCCAAAAGCCCTGGCAGAAGGCTTCTGTCGAACTCTCTACTTAAGTTGCCCCCTTGGGTGTTTATATAGACTTTGAGATGCCTTACTTGGCCCCTAAGTATCCTAATTCAAGTAGAATTCCTACTTGGGTCTTTGAATAGGTTTTGGAATGTGTTTCTTTGCCTTCAAGTATTCAAATCTGAGTGAAATTCCTCTTAGCCGTGGTAAGGACACGCCCATGGCACACGCCCGTGTGAATCGACTTCAAGCCGTGTTCGGGTCTGTTGATGGAGGCACGGCCATGTGAATCATGGTTAGGCTGTGTTTGGACTTCTTTTAAGAGGCACGACTGTGTGGGCTTAAGTCCAGGCCGTGCCGTTTTCGTGATATGGCCCAATTGGTCCGTTTTGGGCCCGTTTCTCGTTCTTTTTGTCCTTAGGTGCTTTCCTGAGTATAAAACATGAAAAGAAAAGATTAAGAGCACATTTTTACACAAATAAGGGGCTAAATCATCAAAAAGTATGCTAAATGTGGGATTAAAATATGTTACTTTTACGATTTATCAAATACCCCAACACTTAAGCTTTTGATTATCCTCAAGCAAAATTCTCAACTTACAATTAAAATGAACTTTCCACAATTCATAATTCTCATCAATAATGCCTCATCATAATTCATAGATAATTCATACATGAATAATTTTAACTCAAAGAGTCCTAAAGATTCAAACAATATAAGTCATACATTTGTAGCATGAAAAACATAGGCATCTCCCCTCTTCAAATAATTACCCTTAATTCAAAACCGACAAGGATTGACATCCTTACTAAAGATTCACTCAAAACACTTGAAGTGTTTAAGGGTTAGGAAAAAGCACTCATAAGTCGAACTTGAAAAGTTAATCCCATAGGCTTGCCTGAAAATCAAATCTCCACCAGTGTAATATGAGATGATAAACAAATCAAAAGGTCGTTTAACAAGGTTGTAACAGGGCTTGGGTTAAAGGTGTGGATTAAGGCTGAATTAGAAGGTTTAAAATCGAGATTGAATTGACAAGTTTCCTAACTTTAGAAAAATGAACTAATAACTTGAATAATTACATCACATGAAAATTTTAAAATACTAATAATACGAGCTTATTCTTCAAGATGTTGAATTTAAACATGTAAGCTCTTAGAACATAGAACTAATAATGAATATACTTTATTTTTTTGTAAGAACAAATCAAATAAATACATAATATAAGAAAGAACTATATCAACTGAAATAAAGTAATTAGGAAACTGATCAAATCAATTTTCGATAGAAGGGTAGTCAAAGGAATGGTGATAACAAATACGACCGGGGTTTTGGGTTAATATTAATGGGTGAATAAAATAAAAGGGTTGTTAAGATCAAAGGGTTCACTAAGGGTTAATTGTGAAGGTAGGTTTTCTAGTGGAGTGAATGGGTTAAAACCTAGGTGCCTTTATCATCTCAGTATATCAAATCAAAAATGTGGTCTTGACATGTATAGTTGAGATAAGTTCTAGAATAACAATTCAGTGTTGACACACTCATAATTAATAAAGTGAGCATGAAAAAGAGTATATGCTCTATAAGGCTCAAAATCTCACAAAAATTATGGGTTTATGATATCAATCCCTGTAAATTTCAAACTTCAAGGTAATATTCAAATTCAGTTCAACAACCTAAAAAAAAAATTTCTGAAAAATAGACTTATCATGCTTGATTCTCTAGTATCTTAAAGTTTAAATCATTAATGCACAATTATCTATAACTTAATCTAAGACATATCAATAAAAATCATAAATCATTAGAAATTTCATCCTAATTAGTAATATGAGGAAATTACTTAAGAACTAGATATAATTCATGGATTTGAGAATAATGCAAAAAGTTAGGCACTTTTACCCCCCACACTTAAGATGTACATTACCCTCAATGTACAAAGATAGATAAATATCAACATAGTAGAAAATCAAAAGATAGGGAGAAGTGAAACTTCCTGAATTTTGGATGAAGGTAATAAAAAGAATCCGAATAGGGTTGGAGGTGAACGTGGGGAAGTGCCTCGAACCATTTGAGATTGAATCCTTGAAGTAGCTGGTCTGGTTTTATTGTATCCTAAGCTAAATCTAAATGGCATGAAGAATAAGAAAAAAAATAATAAAGAAAATAAAAATAAAGATAAAAATAAAAATAAAAGTAAAAGTAAATAATAGAAAATGAAAGAAGAAAGATAATTGGAAAAGAAAAAGTAAGAAGGGGGTTTAAATAGAGATGCGTCCCATGTTTTGGGGAAAATTTTTGTCCTGTTACCACACGTCTACGGTCACGCCCTTTTACCTACCTGTGGTGCCCACACAGCCACAGCCATGGCCGTGTGGTCTAGAAATCTGCACTTTTGGTTTATTTGAATGCTAAAAAGGGAATAAAAATAAAAATAATAAAAAATAAAATAAAAATGGGGTTAGTGATCGGGTTGCCTCCCGAGAAGCGCTCGTTTAAAGTCTTGAGCTAGACTTACCTATCGTTCGCACAATCATGGTGGTTTGAGGAGGTGGAAATCCTTTCTCATGCGATCAATTCGGTTATGGATATAAACCTTAAGTCGAGTAGTATTTACCTTAAAGGTGCTGATTTTGGGACTAGTTGCCTCGACTATTCCATCTGGGAAGATTTTAAGTACTTGATCTTCTATCTTAAGCTAGGTTGTCCCATCATTAAGTTCATCGTGGAGTTGCCTCGTTTTTTGCTTCGTGCGTTTTTAGTTTCTCTTTGAAGTGTGGCTTCCATTCGTCTAGTTCATTGATCCAAAGCCTTTGTTCCTCATGAATTTATTCTTTATCGACACGAGGTCTAGGATCTGGCATCTGTTAAAGAGCTTCAAGAAACGGCAAGTTAATATGAAATTTCTTTGGAAGTTCAGGAGACTTACTGAATTGTTCCTCTGTGTGGTCTTTCTTTATTACATCGGGATATGGCACACGAGGTTGGTACTCTATAATTGACGATTTTGGTATATCATGGCACACCTCAACCTTACCTTCACTTACCACAGGTTCTTTCCTTGGGTTTGGTACGTCTAACCCTTCACTATCATAAATGGCTTGGATTTGCTCCTTTGGGTTAATCTCAGAGTTGCTTGGTAGACACCCTTGCGGTCGTTCAGACATTAACATGGCAAGTTGTCCAACTGGCTTAGTAAGTTCCCCAACTTGGTTTTTGATCCCTTCCATTGATGTTTATTGGGTTTTTAGTGTTGCCTTGGTGTCTTGGAGACGGTTTTCTGTGGCTTCCATGACTTTTGTCAACATCTCTTCGAGGTTCGACCTCTTTTCCTGTGGATAGGGCTGATTTTGGAAATTTTGAGGAGGTTGTTGTCTCTGATTTCCTTGATTTCCTTGACCTCCCCACTAAAAATTTAGGTGGTTCCTCCAACCTAGATTATAAGTATTACTATAAAGGTTATTGTTAGATCTAAAATTATTACCTATATAGTTCATCTGTTCGCTTTCTGTGCCCGGTTGGTAGGGTGGGTACTCAGGATTCGCTATAGTTCCACTTGCGTCGCACTGCATTATTGGATGTACCTGTGAAGAACACAAACTATCAAGCTTTTTATTCATCATCTCTACCTGCGTTGATAGCATGGTTACTGCGTCGAGGTTGAAAAATCCAGCTGATTTTGTTGGTTTTGTCCTTGTAACCTGCCACTGATAGTTATTCAGAGACATCTCTTCAATAAACTCGTAGGCTGCTTCAGGGGTTTTGTTGTTCAGGGTTCCACCGACGGCTAAATCAATTAGTTGCCTCGTTGAGGGGTTTACACTGTTATAGAAAGTTTAGACTTGGAGCCACAAAGGTAATCAGTGGTGTGGACATCTCCTCAAGATATCCTTGTATCTCTCCTATGCATCGTACAATGTCTCTAAATCCATCTGCACAAAAGAAGAAATATCATTCCGTAATTTGGCCGTTTTAGCCTATGGGAAATATTTTAATAAAAAATTTTCGGTCATTTGATCCCATGTGGTTATTAACCCTCATGGTAACGAGTTTAACCATTGTTTAGCTTTATTCCTTAATGAAAAGGGAATAACCGAAGCCGTATGGCATCATCAGAAATGCCATTAATTTTGAAGGTATCACAGAACTCTAAAAAATTAGCTATATGAGTATTTGGGTCTTCGTCCTGCAAACCATCAAATTGAACAAATTGTTGAATCATTTGTATAGTGTTAGGCTTTAATTCAAAATTATTAGCAGCTATAGCAGGCCTAACAATACTAGATTCTGCTCCTGTTAAATTAGGTTTAGCATAATCATACATAGTACACAGAGCATCTGCCACATCTTGTGGTGGATTATTTTCATTCATCCCTTCAGTAGGATTGGATTCGCCTTGTTATTGTTCTTCTTGGTAATTTAGGGCTCGCCTAATTTCTCTACGATTCCTACGAGTGGTAGCTTCGATATCACTATCGTATATTAGAGGTCCTGTCGAGTTCCTTCTAGTCATAAACAAGATGTACCTACTAGGAAAAGAAAGAAATAAAATTAGCAAAAACAATAAAATAAAATAAATTATGAAAATAAAAAAAGTAAAAATAATGGCTAAAGTAATAAAAATAGAGTTTTCTTAATATTTTAATTCCCCAACAACGGCACCAAAAACTTGATCATCTAAAATTGTCGAGTTTTAAAATTTATAAAGAGAAAGATCAAACCTGGAAACTAACTCTGACAATGACTTAAGGCAAGTGCACCTATCGAACAGTAGTATAGTTTAGGCAAGACCGGATTGTCGAACGCAAGGGAATTAAAAGTACTAATACTCACTTTCTTTCTATTATTTAGACTAAATATGAAATGATTGATTGATTAAACTAAAAACTAACTAATTTCTAAACTAAGATGCAAAGACAAAAAGAACAAATTGAAGAAATAAATTTTCGAAAAACTCAATTGATTACGACGATACCCTAGAAGGAATCACCTAGACTTCACTTGTTATCTAACACTGAACCAGACAATTTATTCACTTAGATTGATCCGTAAGACTCCCTAATTTATATTAAACCCTCTCTCAAGGTGAATAACATCTAACCCTAGGTTGATTAATTAAAATCTCTTTCTAATTAAAACCCCTAGAATCGCATTAACTCGATCTATGGACTCCCATATTAGGTTTCACCCTAATCTGGAAAAATCTCGTCACCCTATCTCTAGGCGCGCGATCAACTCCGCTTAATTATGCTAGATTTACTCTTAAGCAGGGATTTTTGCTCCACCACCTAAGCATATTCAACTTGAATCAATATCCTGGAAATATTAACACAAGAATTAAGCACACATAATTAAGAACAAACTAAATATTTATCATATAGTTCAGAAAATAATAACAAGATTCATTTAGGTTTCATCCCCTTCAGGTATCTGAAGGGTTTAGTTCATAATGATAAAATAAAACATCTCAAGAGAAAAGATAAAACAAAACATAAGAAATACTTAAAACCTCCTAAAGGAAGTGAAGGAGAGATCCGCCGTCTTGAGTAGAATTTCGGCTTCTTGAGATGGATCAGCTGGCTAACTTTGAGTGATTCCCACTAATCTGGCCTTCTGGCTCGACTTCTTGGCCTAGTTGACTGCCTAACTGACCGTCAAAAGCCCTGGCAGAAGGCTTCTGCCAAACTCTCCGCTTAAGTTGCCCCCTTGGGTGTTTATATAAACTTTGAGATGCCTTACTTGGCCCCTAAGTATCCTAATTCAAGTAGAATTCCTACTCGGGTGTTTGAATATGCTTTGGAATGTGTTTCTTTGCCTTCAAGTATCCAAATCCGAGTGAAATTCCTCTTAGCCGTGGTAGGGACACGCCCATGGCACACGCCCTTGTGATTCGACTTCAGGCCGTGTTCGAGTCTGTTGATGGAGGCACGTCCCTGTGAATCATGGTTAGGCCGTACTCAGACTTCTCTTAAGAGGCATGGCTGTGTGGGCTTAAGTGCAGGCCGTGCCTTTTTCGTGATATGGCCCAATTGGTCCGTTTTATGCCCGTTTCTCTTTCTTTTCGTCCCTAGGTGCTTTCCTGAGTATAAAACATGAAAAGAAAGGATTAAGAGCACCTTTTTTTACACAAATCAAGGGTTAAATCATCCAAAAGTATGCTAAATGTGGGATTAATATATGTTACTTTTACGGTTTATCAATACACTTCCAATTAGGAGCATTTGATTCATTTCGATCATTGTATCCTAACCATTTTACATTAAAAAAGGAGAGAAAAAGAAAGAGATCATTCTCATGACATTCTGTATTCATGAAAATGTCATCCATAATATCATTTAGTTATGAGCATTTAATTTATTCTGATCATTGCATCCTAATCATTTTACATTTAAAAATGATTATTCTCATGACATTCTGCATTTATGCAAATATTCCTTCGAGATGGTAGTGGAGCAGACTGAAGATTGAAGTCTTCCTGAGATAGTAAGGAAGCAAATTGAAAAGTTTAGATTTTGTTCACTCGAGATGGTAGTGGAGCAGACTGAAGCTTGAAGTCTTCCTAAGATAGTAAGGAAGCAAATTGAAAAGTTCAAATTTTGTTCCCTTGAGATGGTAGTGGAGCAGACTGAAGATTGAGTCTTCTTGAGATAGTAAGGAAGCAAATTGGAAAGTTTAGATTTTGTTCACTCGATATGGTAGTGGAGTAGACTGAAGATTGAAGTCTTCTTGAGATAATAAGGAAGCAAATTGGAAAGTTCAGATTTTGTTCCCTCGAGATGGTAGTGGAGCAGACTAAAGGTTGAAGTCTTCCTGAGATAGTAAGGAAGCAAATTAGAAAGTTCAAATTTTGTTCCCTCGAGATGGTAGTGGAGCAGACTAAAGATTGAAGTCTTCTTGAGATAGTAAGGAAGCAAATTGGAAAGTTCAGATTTTGTTCCCTCGAGATGGTAGTGGAGTAAACTGAAGATTGAAGTCTTCTTGAGATAGTAAGGAAGAAAATTGGAAGGTTTAGATTTTATTCCCTCGAGATGGTAGTGGAGCAGACTGAAGATTGAAGTCTTCCTGAGATAGTAAAAAAGTAAATTGGAAAGTTCAGATTCTGTTCGCTCGAGATAGTAAGAAAGCAAATTGGAAAGTTCAATTTCTGTTCCCTCGAGATGGTAGTGGAGCAGACTGAAGATTGAAGTCTTCTTAAGATAGTAAGGAAGCAAATTGGAAAGTTCAAATTTTGTTCCCTCGAGATGGTAGTGGAGCAGACTGAAGATTGAAGTCTTCTTGAGATAGTAAGGAAGCAAATTGGAAAGTTCAGATTCTATTCCCTCGAGATGGTAGTAGAGCAGACTGAAGATTGAAGTCTTCTTGAGATAGTAAGGAAGCAAATTGGAAAGTTCAGATTTTGTTTCCTCGAGATAGGAGTGGAGCAGGCTGAAGATTGAAGTCTTCCTGAGATAGTAAGGAAGCAAATTGGAAAGTTCAGATTTTGTTCCTTTGAGATGGTAGTGGAACAGGCTGAAGATTGAAGTCTTCCTGAGATAGTAAGGAAGTAGACTGAAAAGTTCAGATTTTGTCCCCTCGAGATAGTAGTGGGACAGACTGAAGATTGTAGATCTTGTCTCCCTGAGTTTGTAGCTGAGCAGATCGAAAACAACAGATCTAGCATTCTCAAAGTTGCAGGAAGCGGATCGAAGACATTAGATCTTGTCTCTCTGAATTTCCGGTGGAGCAGATTAAAGATAGAATATTTGGCATTCCTAAAGTTGCAGTGGAGCAGACTGAAGATAGCAGATCTTATCTTCCTGAAGTTGCAAGAAGCAGATCGAAGATATTAGCTTGCCTCCCTGAGTTTGCAGTTGAGGAAACTGAAAATAGCAAATTTTGTCTTCTTGAATATTGCAGTAAAGCAAAATCTAAGATACTTGTCTCACTTTCCTGAAGTTACAGTAGGATGGATTAAATCTACAAAAGCAAGCCTTATCTCCCTGAAGTTGCAGTAGAATAAGATTAAAGCTACAGATTCAATCTCCTTGAAGTTGCAGTTGGGTTAGAGACTACTTGAAGAAGATGAGGGTTAAGAAGTTAAAGCTCGGCAAGACTGGGCAAAATTGGTCCTTTTATAATCTTTGCTCCAGTCTCGTTATAGGACAATGAGCAAAGAGGGGCAGCTGTAAGAACCTAATTTAGCCCGGGCCCATGAAACAAACCAAAACAGAAATGAATTAAAAAATAAATGTCCAAATTTATGCTTTTACAGTCCTTTAACAAAGCCCAAAACCAATAAACCATTACCTCGTTACATCCTGGCCCGAATTACAAAACATCACCAAGACCCAATCCATTACAAGCCCACTAACTCAGACTTAAACGGGCTACCCAAAACAGACCCAAACTTAAAACAACACATGGCCCAAAAGGGCCCAATGCCTAAACAGTCCAGTAAGCCTAGGGTTTCTGAAAAACCCTAGGCGCCGCCAGTGCCAAACAACCTTGTCCAGCCCCTCGTGCCGCAATCAGCTCCTCGCGCCCATGCCGACCATCTATCATGCCGCAATCCGCACGCAAATCCCGCACCACCGCTGAGACCTTCGTCGATCACCTGCAAAAAGGAAAGAAGCAGTAGCAAATATGGAAAATTTCCTATATCTCCTTTTTTTAAATTTATTTTTTGGGTTTTAAAAACCCCATAAAACCTAAAACGAGGACAGACACACGAAAATACACAAAAAATATATGAAATAAAAAGCAAGAATTTTCGAAATAACAGAGGTGATTTTCGAACCATTTTTTATTTATTTTGTTTTATTTTTGAATAAATACAACGGAAAATGGTTTTACCTTTCAATTCAAGTGGAAGAGCGGGAATTTTTAACCTCCGGCCACTGCGTGTGGCGGTTCATCGCCGGAACCTAGGCCGGATTCGGACCTCAGGCCGAAGGCCAGAGAGAATTTTGGGAGCCCCAGATTTTTTTTTTTAAAGGAGTGTTTAAATGAATTTTGGGGGTTGATTTTGCTTATATAGCAAGAGGAAAACGGCGCTGTTTTGCTTAATTCAATAAGCATAAAACGACGTCATTTTCAGGGATGATCCGTGCATTGACCCGAAAGCCCGGGGAGGATCTGCGCGTTTTTGTTAAAAGAGCTAATTACCTCTTTGGTCCTTCTGCTATTTTTAGTATTTTTAATTCAGTGCAATTTGAATTTTTATTTTTTGAAATTAGCCTTAAAACTTTTAGTTTGTTATAATTGGGTTCCTCAGGCAATTTAAAGGCCAAAATCAGAACGGCGTTGTTTTGGGAAAAAGGCATAGTTGTCATATTAACCCCTACAGTGTGACGCGCGTTTTGATTTAATCCTTTTATATTTATTTTTGTTGCTATTAAATCCCTATTTCTTTATTTATTTTTTAAAACCTTTTATTTTATTTTATTTTAAATTATTCTAATACTATATTGAATTATTTTATCATATTAAAAATTTTATATTATTTTTATTATTTGTATATTAATTTATTAATAGTATAAATTCATATGTTTTTTTTTACATATTATCTTTATATATATATATATATATATTAAATTACTATTATGTATTACTTTATTTGATTTAATATTATTTATATTATATATTATTTTATAATTTGTATATTAGTTATTGCATTATACATTTTCAAAATTTTATATATCATATATATTATATTATATTATATGTATAATTTAAATCATTTTATGTTTTATAAATTTTGTATATCATATAACATATATTGTTTACATTATTTATATTAAAGATATAGTTTTTTATTATTATCATATTTATTTTTTAATTCTTATCTTCCATATAGATTTTTTAATTGTTATTGAATATTTTTATTTGTTTATTTATGTTCTATATTTGCTTAATGTTGTTGTAACATTATCCTCTTATTATGTGTATCATTTGCTATGTCATATTATTCTTTTGATTATTGTCTATATTAATATGAAATGTTAGTATATCATGATTGCTTTTAGTATTTATGTTCTTTGATGTATTAATGCAATATTTTCACATGGATCATCGTTTAAAACAAAAATTCATTTTGCAAAATTACTATATTTTATCTAAATATTTTTTTAAATAAGGCAATGTTTTGTATTTAGAAATTCGGGGAATAGTGCCTTAACGTGGTTTTGATTTTCCGTTTAACTAAAAAACTAAATATCTTTTTAATAAATTTTGTTAATCATGAGATGATTTTGATTACGAGGGTTTAAAATATCATGTTCTAACGTGCTGGATGTGATGTTTGTATTCTTTCAGAACAAAGAAATCTCAAATTTTAATTCAAATTGTTCAAGTTTTTAAAGAAATCATGTTTTCAAATCTTTTTAAATTTTCGACATTAAGACATGAAATTAACAATTAGATACCAATTTTTCGCATTACGAGGGTGCTAATCCTTCCTCGTACGTAACCGACTCCCGAACCCGTTTTCTTGAATTTCGTAGGCTAAAATTAATGTTTTGAAATAAAATATTTTATAAGGTGATCCGATCACGCCTAAGCAAAAAGGATTAGTGGCGACTCCATTTTTTTTTAAAGTCGACCCCGTTTTTCGAAATGAAAAAAATGGTTTCGACAAGATGTTTGTGAGAATCCTTATTTTCTAAGCCATAAAATGTGGGAAGCAAGTGTATCAAACCTAATTTCAACTCAAAGGCTACTTCCAAATTTAGATAACTGATTTACGAGTGCAACGATAAGTTCTCTCACTGTATGGTTATTTTTAGTCATTATTTTGGTTTAGATTTCAAGTGTCTCAACATATGTGCTAATCTCTTCTTTAGGCAGCAAAAACGAAAGATATTTAGATTGTTGATTTTTTTTATTCACCTATTCTCTCAAGGAATGAGTTATCTTGATTTTTGGATTGAACTGGAGTTTATCTATGCGTGCAGATCTAGTCATCCAAAGAAATCATCAATAGTTAGTACCAATTCCTGACAACGGTGTTAAAAATTTGATAGAAATCATCAGTAGTTAGTACCAATTCCTAACAACGGTGTTAAAAATTTAATGAGCTTAGAATCCATCAAATCTAATTTTCTACTAGAAAAGTAGGGGCAAATCCCACAAAGATATGACAAAAAAAAATTGAATTTTACTACGACAAAAAATTAGTCGTAGTTACAACTAAGTAAATCACGAGGAAAATAAATAAAAGAGGGGGCTTAATTATTTCAAAATTAAAGAAATAAATATAATCAAACGGAAATAAAATATTAAATAATAGAAAATTGAGATAACGAAGAAGGAATCAATATGATGACAAACTCTAGCATTAGATGTGACATTATTCTTGGTATTGAGACTGATCAAGACTTAAATGATGTTTTCTTACTTACTGATAAGTAGATTATAGCAATCAAATAACAAATTAGAACCACTAATATTTTATTAGATTGTTAATTAATTATGAAAATAACTCGACAATTAATCATTGTGAATCGAACAGCCCTAAAAGACCCTCTTAAAATTTAATTTGCTAATAGCCTTATGAATTAAAAAGACCTAACTCTACTCTCAACATACTCAACTTCACTTAAATTTCCCATTCTCATAAAACAACTTATCGCTTGGTTCAGTCAAATTATACTTACTCATCATTGATTGTTAGAACAAAAGATAATTACAAATCTAATTATTCCAAGTAACAATTTACTATCTTAAATACCAAATAAGGAACCTAACTTGAAACTATACTAAAATAACAATAATATAAAATAAAAATTCTAAATGATAAACTCACCTTATCCTTCAAGAGGATTTTTTAGGTGATTAAATACAAAACAATTATTAATCTCAAAAAACAATATCCATAGTTATCAACTTAAACCACATTTTTTCACATATTGCCCATCCTCATGCCGCACGCAACTTTATTGCTTACTAGAGCTTCATTACTTATCATCATCCATGTGTCAACTACATAAATTAGCTCAAAATTGAAGTATCATTGTGAAATATATTGCACCCATAGAAAATAAACATAATTCACTAGAATTAATAGCAATAATGTCCCAATTCTACTAAAATTAGAAGGCAAAAACATGTCAAATGTGCATATTAACACAGCTCAATTTCATTCTTTTAAGTTGTTTTAAATTTTTTTTTGCAGGTTAAAAGGGAGAAAGAAGAGGCAGCCAACACACATGCATGGAAGTTGTGGAAATTTGATGCATAATGGGGGTGTTGCGCAATGGTGTAAGCTTAGCTGCTACTATTCAGTGTCTAGGTGCCACTAACCCATACCTACCACCATATAACAGGTAGTATAATTCATTTAAGACTTGATGGTTGTGGGGGCATACCCAAAGCTGTTCTATGCTTTGCTTTGTGTTCATCCACCTCACCCCTTTCTTTTGCATGAGAAACAAAAGGGGAGAAAGGGAAGAGAGGAAGGGGCCAAACCCCCCAAAAAAAAAAAATGGTACTTCGACAAAAGACATAATTATTCAATTCCCTTTCCCAACCCTTGATGGAGGTCAATTGCTAAGGAGGCCAAGCGAGTGACAAAACACACCACTTCCCTTTTTAGATGCATTTGCAATATTGGTCCAATCAAAACCTTCCAAGCTCCCTATCCATCTTTCAACTCCACCATACAAAAACACACAAACCATAAGTCAAAAAGAACAATTTATTTTATATATCATCTCTATATACACAGAAAAAAAAATCAAACAAGTCCGTGATATAACGATAAATAATTTTCATGGAAATAAATTTGGACTGACATTAAATTTTAGGTTTTATCTTTGTATACCTTTCCCTTTATATATATATATATATATATACACATATATATATATATATATATATATATATATATATATATATATAAATGAATAATCCTCCCATTTCCACAAAATATTAAATTTAATGAAAAAAACCCAACATGCGTATATCTTCATTTCCCTAAGCACTATCCGGACAAACCGACCTTTCTTCCTAAACATGCTTGGTCCACAAACCCCCTCTTAAAACTCTGTCTATTGGCAAAAATAAAAAGGAAACCCAAAATTATAATCTAAACGAAAATTTCTTGATATCCCATTCAAGTGAGGAACACAGTCATGTAGCCTATCTGCCTATGTGCTTAATATTTATAAATATAAATATATTGTCAACTTTGCATATGAATATGTTCCCCACCTTAATTGGTCTCCAAAGCCCTTACTTGTCATCTCTCTATAAAATCTAAAATCTCTACCTTTCTTTGTCCCCCTATAAAAAAAAAAAGAATGGACCAAGTTAAAGAAGCAAAGGGTGATGAAGCTTTGAGCATGGCCTCCATTGCAAATGGCTTTATTTTAATCATCATCATCATCTAAGAGAGATATCATATTTGTTTATCTTTTTTTATTTGGTCTTTGGTCTTTGCGTACTTGTGGTGAAGCGGGTGTTCGCTCAATGAGGGGACCCCATTTGCCTACCCTAATCGGAGACAATAAACGATGGGCTCAAAGGTTTTTACCTAAGCAAATTCATCTCTCTAGGATTTGTCTAAATCACACCTTTCTTCTAAAATCCTTTGATTTAACCAACCAGTATTAACTTGATCATTGGATGCTTTTGAGTTCAATTCTATTAAAGAATCTAAAACCTATGCTTATCATCTTGTCATATATATGTGTTTGTGTTTTTCTATTCTTTTCAAAGTTAGATTAATGTCTCTGGTCATGCTACATGCTAGGCCATTATCAAAATACTTTGTCGCTCAAGTCTTTGAATCCATCCATACCCTAAAATGTGAGCCGACAAATTCATTTTATAGGAACTACCATGTGATTTATATATGCCCAACCCACAGTCACCCATTTGGTTGGTTCTTCCCTGTTCTTTTCTTTGGCTTAAGATAGAAAAAGAAAACATATAATTTAATAAATTTGTCAAGCCAACCAATCATGATTTTTCTTAAATCCCCATTTATGATAATTTTCCTATTGAGGAAGTATTCCTTATAGAGGTCTTCCATTGTAGACCACTACACATTTAACAAGGTGCTGGCACTTTATCAGTATTTTATTAATTCTTATGTCTTTAATGTAAATCTATCAATTAATACGTTATTTTTTCTTCTTTTGTAGTATTCTCCACAAACATGATTATGATCCTATAAGCTTTGAATTAAACAATGATTCTTTAGAGTAATCATGTTACTGAAAAGCCTTTGAACAAGATGTTTAATCAATATCACCAGTTGACACCACAAATGTCTAGCTCTAGAACCTGAGTACAGCTAAAATCCAAGTTGCTTTTAGATTCTTTATACTTTTTATTCAAAAGAAAGGTTTCATTTCAGCTTTTTAATTGGGAAACTTTTCTTTCTGTTTTTTCCCCTTTATGATATTTATTTGTATTAATTCCAATATACGCCTTCCAACATATTGCATGAACATGTAATCAACTAGATTTCCCCTCTGCTGCTGTTATCCTTGCTTTTCAACACATAATTTGTTCACAAAATTGAAATCTATGATGTTCATCAATAAACATCAATAGAACTGCTTTCTTTAGTAGACAGAATCATTACTTACAGTGAGTAAAAATTAGAACTGTTCCTAGCTATAATATCTTATTACACTATCATTTAATCTTTATATGTGATAAAATTGGTTTATGTGAAATATTATTTAAAAAAATCCAAGTTGTCTAAAAAGATTCCATAACAATGTGATGGAATGTTTCATTTGAATGGGTCCATGATTTTTTTTTGAACATTTATTTAATTATGTCATAAAAGAGTTAAAAGCTTTGATTGATTTTAAGTTTGATGTATACTTAACATGTCCAAAGTTACCATAATGTAATCCTAAAGTCTTTTTCCTCAAAATGTGAGTTTAGGCCAGTGACACAATAATTGGGGATAACCCTCTTTTTGCTGGTCACTGCTTCATGTACAACACTAGTAATGCTAGATTCTTCTACCATTTTGTAGCTTTAGAGGATTGACTTATTACAGAACCATGAACAGTGTCCCCTAATTTTTGGGTCACTTGACCCACAAGAGTGCATGAACAGAAAGTCGATAAAGACCCTGCTCTACCACTCTTATTACTACCCATCTGTTAATATTAAAAAACAAAAGGAAAAAAAAAAAAGGCAAGTCCAAGAAGTCCATGTTTTAAACACCTCACTATTCTAATGGGTAAAAGATCACCCTATCCATGAAAGTGAAACAAAGGGCAAAATCAATACCCTCTCTCAAAAGGATAAAAGTTATGGGACAAACATTTTTCACATCAAGGGGCCTAAACAAATTTTATTCCGAAGGTGTATTAAATATATTTTCTATTACGATGATTTCAAAAGTAAAAGGAATATGGAAATTTGTTTTTGAGATGTTAGGTTTGTGTTAGTGGGGTTTTAGATAGTTTTCTGTTTATGGAGAGTGAAAACTGAGATGGTGATTTTCACTTTTGTAGTATAATGGTGTCGTGAGTCATCGATCTGGAGCTTGTGCATGGAAGTGGAGAACATGGCTTCATCATATTATCCATAAAGTTGTTCCTTTTTGAGATCACAAGGACATGTCCGGATCTTGGTACTGATGCAAGTACCAACATTATTGTAGCTATACACAATTATAATCCAATTTTCACGTTCCTATATATGATAATGGATTTTTCACCATTGTCGGCAAGTGACGGGTTAAGATTTCTTTGTAAGTTTCAAGCAAAATGAGCTAAAAAAAAAAACGAAGTAAAAAGCACTAAAAAGATGAAAGCATGAAGTCATGTCCATGCATGAAGTTTGCTTCCTAATAGGGTTGAGTCAATGAATTTCATACTTGTTATGTCATTAAATGGAAATGATTTAGTGACCTTAATTTACCCCTTTCATGGTAAAGTACTAAAGTAAAAATGTTTGGGAACTGAGATGGCTCCATGAATTTAGATTATACTGTGCAATAGGATAAGATAAGCTTAATTAGATTCTAAACTATCCAAAAGGCGGTTAATATTTAAGCTTTAACACTCTCTTTTACACCTTGATTTAAAAAGAAAACTCCCCTTTTTCTCTTGCGATCTTGAAATTTGAGTTTCAAATTCCACTTGTGAAGCGAATCAGCTGTGATTGAGTTAATTATTTTGTTAAGTGTTTGTAATAATTAATTTTGATGGTAACTATTGATATAGTTATAACTCATGGGATGAAGCTAAATTCATTTTATGGAGTGATAAAATATGAGATACTAATTTTGAGAAAGATTAAAATGTAATTTTGTTATTGTATTAACGTGAAATTTTACAAATTTTAGGAATTAAATTAAATTTTTTATTTTTAGAGAGGCTATAATTGAATTTTAATTTTTTTGAAAGGATCGAAATATAATTTTACAATCAAATTAATTAACTTAAAACTTTGTGATTTTCAAAAGGAGAAATAATTTTTCATTTTGAAGGGTCAAGATTGTTTACACAATGGTTATTTATGACCTTTTAATCAAAATTCATAATAAATTGGTTTTTTTATTTATTGAGAAATTGAAACAATTAGATGGTGGGATAGATACACATATGGAGAATTAGATACGCAATATTGCATGAAATTAATACATGTAGGGACATTGAAAAGTTTGACATGTCACACACAACATCAGGGTATTGGAAAAGCTTTCCTGATGAAAAACCTTTAAGAGAGGCAGCCTTCCTATATGCATGCTTTTTGCATGTTTTCAAAACCCTCATTATTTTGCTACTTGACTCTATCACTCATCCAGCCTTAAGGAGATAAAATGAAAAGGAATACTTCACAAAGTAATTCTGCATAGGTAGGGCAGGCAACCAAATTTCATAAAGAAACTACTTGAATGCTCTTAAAACTCCATCATTACTTCAATGGGGAGCTGAACTTTGCCTTCTTTTTTATTTAATAACCTCCAATTTCTAATAAATTTAAAAATCGAGTTAAACTGAACTTTTAAATAAAAACAATTTTAAAAGTTGTTTTCCCTATTCACAATACTAAAAACCTTATTTAAGGACATAAATTTTATTGTGACTTGATCACCAGGTGTCGATGAACTTTACCTGCTTTGTTAAACCCAAACAAAATTTATTTTCAAAAACCATGATTTCACTTTAGAAGAAGAGAAATCATATTTTTTTCCTAAATAATAAAATTTTAAGCATATATATTATCTCATAATGTACCAACATATGAAAAAAAATGAAAATTTTTTGTCCCAAGTTCATATCGAGTTGGTATGTTGCATATGTAGTAGCTTCATACTCTAGCAAGTAATATTAAAGTAGTATTAACATCTGTATAATATATAAAATCAACTCTCCTTTATTATTAAGAATTAATAAGAATACTGTGGATTGAGTCTTAGCTTAATTAGCATGGGCATTGTTGCGAATGTGAAAGGATATAGGTTAGAGTGCACTAAAACGTATTATCCACCTATTTATGAGGTTGGGAGAGGCTATGAATAGTTCTAAATATTGTATCAAAAAGAATAGATTTGATCAGAACCTATAACGAGATTATTAAAAAATTTTAATAAGAATATTAAAATTAATTTAATCTCTTTTAGGTTGATAAGAATTGATAAGGGTATAATATACAATTGACTTATTTTTTAATACAAACTTTTTATCTATTCATTTCTTCTTTTGTTTTATACCCTTTTATCCATGAGTATACCTTATCCCTTTTTTGTTTTCATTTTTTTCACTTTCAACTTCTTCTTCTTGGATTCTTCTCTTTTAAATTAAATTTGTATTTTATCATATCAAAATAATGATATTCTTTTCTTTTGATCAAATTTCTCTAACATTCCTTTTTATTTTTCAGTTTTGGTTGAAATTAATTTTAATTTTAATAATTAATATTAAGTATTTTTAAGATAATAATGAAAATTGTTACTTCAACATTAAATTTTGTTTTTTTTTTGTTTAATTTTCATTGAATTTTGTGATTCCACTTTGAAATTTGTTAGTTTTTAAAAATAGTAAATTTCAAGATTAGGCTCAATATTTTATTAAAAATATGATATTTGTTAGTTCTTCATTAGAAAGCATTAGAGAAAATTACGTATAGAAGTTTGAGTTTTAAAACGGATCCGTGTATGACCCTTTCAAATTTTTTTGAGAATTGATTATAGTGTAATTTTTTTGATTAATTCTATTTTAAGATTATTTCAGAAGAGCAATACCAATTGAGTTCTACATTCTTTATTCGAGTGTACGAATATTGAAGAACTGTGTTAACCTTAGGGGACGACGTCCACTTTACGATTACACCAATCAGAACGAATTCGTTTCTAAGACAGTGGTTCTTCCACGGCACAACAATACTTTATTCATTCAATTTTAGTTAGTTTTCAAACAGTGTTAACAAATTTATTTTGCAGTAATATATTTCCCAACATATATAGTCTCTATGTATTGACTAACTAAATAAGAGATCAATCTTAAACATTATTGGTATCATATCTTTGAAACGTATTTTTCGCATGAGCAACTATACTAAAAGATGTTAAGGTTGTTATTATTAAGGATGATGAATAGTACATGAAAAACATTATTTTGGAAGAAACATATCTTTTAGAAATTGTCATTTTATGTAGCTATTTACTATTATTTTTCAAAATTATAATTTGATAATATATTCATCAAAGATATTTTAAGTGTTGTAGACAATTGGAAGTTCATCTTATTTGTTTTCTTCATTACATGATCTTTACATTTTATCGGTTATTATTTCACCATGGGGAAAAACATTTTAATCTTTGTAATAATGTGCATAATTTACTAACATAAAAAAAATACATTAAAGAACCCTTGCTTCAATATAAATCTATCGAATCAATTTTTTTCAGAAATTTAAAATAAATATTTTCTATAACCAGGAAAGAATTTTGGATATTTTATTTAGTTATTTCTGAATTTCGGATGGATCATTTCTATTAATATTTTATTAAGTTATTTTTATTTTATTATGTATTATAGGTTGCAGACCATGAAAAATCTGATTTCATAAGTTCAAAAAAAATGAAAGAATCAATCAATAACTTTTAGCTAAGAATATTTTTAAATCCATAATTATTACTAATTAAAGTTATTTCTAATAATAATATTAAATTAATTTTAAGGCAATTTGTTTTATAAATAGTTAAATATCAAGTTGTCAAAGAAGAGCAACAATTTTAATTCAATTTATTATAACATCTGTAATTATAACTTCCCATTAATATTTCATGTCACTAAAAGAAATTAAAATTAATTGATAAATCTATATGAATTATCTTAAATATTTTCCAATTACTAATTTTTAAAAAATTCAAATTAAAAATGGATTGGAGTAGTGAAGAAATTAATAATACTTATACCATGATATGTTTTATATAAAAAGCATGATACTCAATATAGTATACATTTTGAAATTGAATTTTTTATTCTTAAGTATGATAATAGTTTTATAAATTTTGTAATTTATTACTAAAACAATAACTCTAACATTCACACATTAAAAAAAAAAAATCTTTCTTTTTCTATTTAAGACTCAATGTCTTAAATCGATTGGCATGAGCATGGTTGCCAATACAGGAGGATATGTGTTTGAGTGTGTTGAAGCACATTATCCTTCTATTTATAGATTGGTGATAGGATATGGGTAATTTTAGACAATGTATCAAAAAAAAAAACAAAGAATTTATAATTAAATTATTAAAAAAATATCATGAGTGCTCTCCAAAGAAGTAAGCGGTTGGTTATGAAAATATCATGTTATTAAAATATAACTAGAAATGACTATATTTAATTTTATATCTTATATTTTACATTTAAATTGTAGCACAAATATTAGTACCAATGCAATTTTATAAAACAATTACAATTAGGAAAAATATTTGATACATTGTTAGTGATGTTTTAGATTCTACAAGCAAATTAGGGAGTGACAAGTGTTCTATAAAGATATAATAAAAATTTTAAAAAAAACACATGTCAATCTTTTAAAACTCTCTATAAAATAAAAAAATACACTATACCAATATATCAAATGCTAATCCTTACTAAAACTTTCTAATGTGAATCCGCAAGGAAGACGTAGTAGTAGTTTTGATATAAAAAGAAGTGAAATAACACAAGGTCCAAAGACCTTTTGAAGTGTGAGACCATGATAAATCCTTAACCCTAACAAAATTAAAAGAAAATTGCATGTGATTATCCAATACTTCAACATTAACCTTTGATTTTGATGTCTTTCCGGCAGCCAATTAACATCAGGTAATGCCTCCATTCCTACTTTACTTAATCATAGTAATTAATTATTTCAACTCAAAAGCAACAAAAAGGAAATTGTAAGTCAAGGTTATGGTCCAAGATCCTGCCTTCACGATGCAGTGATGATTCTCCCCTTTATGGATCTTACAAAAATGGCAGCAGTAATTTTCTTCCTTTCCCACCACCTTAATACATGGCGACATGATATTAAGGACCACATTATTGGTCCCCTAAACCCAATTACATTACAAAAGCTTCGCAAGTAAATTATAATAATACATATTTGATTTAATTAAATTTACATATGATAATACTTAAACCTAAAATAATTTATAAAACTCAAACATCATATTTACAATTAATGAAACTCAACTCTACACAACCTTTCTCAACACTACCAAGATCTCATTAATTAATTTCTTTATATTATTCAAACCATGTATAGGAATGATGGATTTAAAGCATTAAGATTTGGTCTAATGGTTTTCATATATGTATAGACTTGTTTATATAAATGTAACCAAAATGGTAGAAAGGTGGGATAATGGAGCACAACATCTTAGAAATGTGAAAGAGCCAAGTTTATCTTGCTTTCATTTACAATATATTATTAATTTCTTTTTATAGTTTTCCACAAAGTATTAATTATATCCTCTTACTTAACTCACCACCAATTTTTATTTTCTTAACATTTTTCCTCGAGATGTTAAAAAGAATAAAATAAAAAATAATTAATGTTGATGTAATGTTAAGGGTCAAAGATTTGCATTACTGTCTCTGTCTCCCGCACTCCCCTCTACTGTTCACACATTCTCTCAACCCCAAAACACACAACAATTCTAAACATTTCATTGAATCCTTTAAATCCCCTCACCAAGCACTATGCACCTTTCCACTCAAATTCTCCTCCCACCAAGCATGGATACCCCACTTTCTTTTGTCAAAAACAAATAATTAATAATGAAAAATTTTAAACTAATTAATTATTACTGTTTATGTATTTAATGATTTTAAAAGGATAATGTCAATTTGTATCATACTTGGAGAGTATGATTTTATAATGGAAAAGGAGAAATAATATATTTAGAAAATTGGTGACACTACATTAAACTATGTTTTAACATAAATAGAAGAGCAAAGTCAAATCCATTAGTTGGCATTCTATGAATCTGTTGTGCTATGACACCCATGGCATAGAATTCATTTATTATAAATGGGTTATTATGTATTAATTTAGTTAGAAAAATAATAATTTGTTATTATTTTGATGATATTTTTCTTTTTCTATTTTATATAATATTTAAATAAAATAATTAAAATTTCTATATTGAAAGATCAATCACATTTTCAATGAATTTATAAACAAGTACTTTACCGCTTTATCAATAATCATTATTGAATAATGTGTTGTTTGATAAATTGAAAAATTAAGTGTTAAAAAATAAGTATTGAATTTAAGTTATAAAATTATTTGATATACTACTTAAAATTAATTATGAAATAAAATTAAATTGTTTGATAAATATGAATTTTAAATTATAAAAATAAATTCTATATTTTATCCTTAATTTTTAAACATTTCAACTTATTCTAAATAAAAATCAAATTTTAAATGTAAATTTTATAAGATAATATAATATTAAAATAAATTAATTAAAATTAAAATAATTAAAATATTCTCCATTAAGTGACAAGTAGCTCTTATCTACTCATTATTTTTTTTACATTTTTTGTAAAAAATCTATCGATTGTTTTTATTTTGAATTATCAAACATGTGTAAAAAATTAAATCGTTGAAAATATTTAATTTTTCAATGGTCCACCAAATAAGGCCTATTTTTTCTTTTTAAAAACAATTTTTACATAGAATGTTCTCTCACCCACATCATGTATATAAATAATGTCATTGATTGAGTTGATATCACAAATCAACTCGATATTTAATTTTATAATTAGATATTTAATATTGAATTTTCTTTTCACTAGCATGATAACTTTTTGATGTGCTATAGAAAATGACAATTATAAACAATTAGAGTCGTTCATTATTTTTAATATGATATATTTGCCTATTTAATTTTCTTTTACGACTTACAATTTAAACTATTTTTTTCCTTTTAAATTCATACATATTGCATATTTGTTGTTATTATTAATTTCAAACAGTACATTTTATTATTTATTATATTTTTAAACACATACCTACATTCTAAATACGTGATTTTTGCACACATACTGTGTGATAGAATTTATAGTCTAATTTAATCCCAATTATCTATCTATACTAATATTTAAATTTTTATTAAGTTGCTGTCACCCTTCAACCGAATCTCAACTCAGTGGAGAATTTACTAAAAGCCCCCCCTTTTTTTTACAAAGCATAAGGTATTCTTTTTATGAAAAAAATCTATAAAAATATTTACACATTATGGACACCAACGATTCGAGGTTGGAGCATATTGAACATTGAGTCCAAAGGATTTATTACTGGATAAATACCTTTGGCAGCTAATCCTCTTGATAGGACAGTAGTAGCATCTAAATGTGCAAATGTTGTGGCAAGGGCGAGGGCAGGGTCGGTCAAATCATCCGCAAGCACATAAATTGCTTGAATAGAAGTTATGGGTCCCTCATTGGTAGAAGTAATTCTTTCTTGTAAAGTACCCATTTCGATACTAAGGGTGGGTTGATAACCTACAGCAGAAGGCACTCTACTCAATAAGACAGATACTTTGGATCTTACTTGGACAAAACAGAAGATATATTTGTCTATAAATAAAAGTACGTCTTATTCATTAACATCTCGAAAATATTCCATCATAGTTAGGGCAATCAATCAACATGGAATTCAAACCCGAAACATAATTTTTTAACAATTCAACTTTACTATTTGAATTAATGCAACAAAATTTTAAAATTACAGTTACATGGTGAGTTCGTCAATAATCTAATATATTTTTGGCGAAAGTTTAGTTTTGATTAGAACTAGTAAGGGATAATGTTAATGAATTGTAAAATTAAAAATATATTTAAATATGTGGATTTGTATTTTAATAATAAACTCATTCAGCAGCCTTGTTACAATAATAAGATGTCATGTGATAATGTAAGTTTTTCATGTCAGTAACTTTTGAAAACAGAACCTTTAAACAATGCTAATGTAGCATTATTGACGACGCATAGAAGTAATCAAATATCGGATTTTTTATTATCAAAAAATGAAATGCGGTCAAACCCTTTAACACAGATGCAGGAAGTAAAGTTGGAATATTAAATTATGAAAAAAATGCCCCAAATCAGTCAACCTCCTAATTTAGTCGGTATGTATTAATGTTATTGGACGATGCACAAATTTAAGTGTTTAAGCAAGTATAATTTGTTAGAGATTTAAACAAATCAAGGTTGATTAAAAATATTTATTAATAATAAAGAAGTTAGTTAATGGTAAGATCTTGTGATATTTTGGTTTAAATTTTATTTTATGTGAGTTATGTTGGAATATATTTTAATATTAGTTTGATTATGTTTTGTAATGGTTAGTTATGATCACAATTACTTTGTTTAGACTAATATACCAGTCGAATTTTGGTCCAAATGGTTTGACTGGTTAGTCCGTTCTAGTTTCAATGATTGTGATTATTTGTACTTGCAAAATTTTCCAAGAACTGTTTGAAGGAACTGCTATAGTTGGAGGGTTGATTTGCAAATAAACCCAAAAGAATACATAAAAGTAAAGCTTAGCCAACTTCATTTCCCACTCTATTTATACCCTACTTATTCCTACTTTTCTCTTCACACCAAAGCTAAAACTAAAGACCACATCTCTTCTATTTCAAACACCTCTTTCTTGGCTCTTACATTACAGGCTTATCCCCTTCTCATTTCTTTTAGGAAAGCCTTTTCTCCCATTAAAAAGTGCAAAAGCTATAGGGGGAAAAAAAATCAGAATCATGCCAGAAGCACCTAAGAACACACACAAACCTACTACAGATTACAACCTGGAACTGAAGAACAAGAAAACCCTTCAGTTCATTGAGGATGTGACTTCAAACGCTGATGAAGTTCAAAAGAAAGTCCTTGAAGAGATTCTTTCACGCAATGCTCATGTTGAGTACCTCCAAACACATGGCCTTAATGGTCACACTGATAGAGAGACTTTCAAAACAATCATGCCTGTCATCACCTATGAGGATATCCAACCTTATGTTGACCGTATTGCCAATGGTGATACCTCACCCATACTTTCTTCCCACCCCATTTCTGAGTTTTTGACAAGGTCAGCAAATTAAACATCCTTTCCTTTTTATTCTTATGTTTTTTTTTAGAGGTTTTTCCTGTTTTTACTTCCTCCGCAATAATAGCCTTGTAGATTTCAGGTTTATTTTGGTTTTGGCTAAATGGATAGTCTCGGTTTCTTCTTCTTTGCAGCTCTGGGACATCAGGTGGGGAAAGAAAGCTGATGCCAACAATTGAAGAGGAGTTAGGGAGGAGGTCACTGCTCTATAGCCTGTTGATGCCTGTTATGAGCCAATTTGTCCCTGGTCTAGACAAAGGCAAAGGAATGTACTTTTTGTTTATAAAATCCGAGGCCAAGACACCTAGTGGCCTGGTGGCACGCCCTGTTCTCACTAGCTACTACAAAAGCACCCATTTCAAGGATAGGCCATATGACCCTTACACCAACTACACTAGCCCGAATGAAACCATCCTTTGTCCCGATTCTTACCAAAGCATGTACTCTCAAATGCTTTGTGGACTTTGCCAACACAAGGAGGTCCTCAGAGTGGGTGCTGTTTTTGCCTCTGGCTTCATCAGGGCCATCAAGTTCCTTGAAAAACATTGGCGTTTCCTTTGCAATGATATAAGAACAGGAACCATTGATTCCCAAATCACTGACCAATCTGTGAGAGAAGCTGTTATGAAAATCCTGAAACCTGATCCCAAACTTGCTGATTTCATTGAGGCCGAGTGCAGCAAAGATTCATGGCAAGGGATCATTACCAGGTTATGGCCCAATACAAAATATGTGGATGTGATTGTGACTGGGACCATGTCACAGTACATTCCCACTCTTGATTACTACACCAATGGCCTCCCTCTCGTCTGCACCATGTATGCATCGAGTGAATGCTATTTTGGTGTCAACCTCAACCCTCTTTGCAAGCCAAGTGAAGTTTCCTACACTCTCATTCCCACAATGGCCTACTTTGAGTTCTTGCCGGTTCAAAGGAACAATGGGGTCAATAGTTCTATTTCGGTGCCCAAAACTCTCAATGAGAAGGAACAACAAGAACTGGTTGACCTGGTTGACGTTAAGCTTGGCCAAGAATATGAACTCGTTGTCACCACTTATTCAGGTAATACATTAAGTAAATATTTTAAGAGTTATAGTATAATTTTACTTGCCTGCATCTACTGAATCTACAAATTAATGCTTTTGCAGGGCTTTATCGTTATAGAGTTGGTGATGTGCTAAGGGTAGCAGGGTTCAAAAACAATGCACCGCAGTTCAATTTCATATGCAGGAAAAATGTAGTTTTGTGCATTGATTCAGATAAGACTGATGAGGTTGAACTTCAAAATGCTGTGAAGAATGCAGTGAACCATTTGCTGCCATTCGATGCAACATTGGCTGAGTACACCAGTAATGCAGATACCGCTACAATTCCAGGCCACTATGTGCTGTACTGGGAACTTAGTCTTAATGGTACCACCCCAATTCCTCCCTCAGTTTTTGAGGACTGTTGCTTGACACTCGAAGAGTCCCTCAACAGTGTATACCGCCAAGGGCGTGTATGTGACAAATCAATTGGACCCCTTGAGATCAAGATTGTTGAACCAGGGACATTTGACAAGCTGATGGATTATGCCATCAGCTTAGGTGCATCAATTAACCAGTACAAGACTCCAAGATGTGTGAAATTTGCTCCCATTGTTGAGCTGTTGAACTCAAGGGCTGTGTCTAGCTTCTTCAGTCCAAAATGTCCCAAATGGTTTCCTGGCCACAAGCAATGGATCAACATGAATTAAGGGAAAATCAAGGGGATAATGCTCTTAATTGATAGCTTTTCAATGGAAGTGCATAAGAACTGTTTTTGTAATCATCTTAGGTAAAAGTTAAATGAAGCCATTCTAGATTAACCATCCCCTCTCATGATATCATGTTTCTTTTCCTTTCAACTTATCTTATAACTGTCGCGTTTAATGTGCATAGGGACTCTTGATTTAGCCATGTACAAAAACAGTTCATACCCCCCAAAAAAAAAAAAATCTTTCTTTTTATCTGTTAAAATCGCGATAATCATCACATTTTATGGGAATTTGGTCTTAATTCCATAAAGGAATATATCCTTTTACTGAAATGGCAAACAAGAAAGGTAACTACCATAAACACCCATCTTTTTCCCATTACTTTCAAGAAAAAGAAAACCAACTTTTCTTCATTACATTTATTCATTATCTCTTGTAGTTATAAACTAATTAAACTACTGTTTCTGAATGTTCGAACTTGAAATGACCAATAAAGCAACAAACTGGAAAGCTCAATGCACATCTACTGGAATCTAATACCTATGCAGAACCAAGCATAGTAGCCTGGCTTATTATAAATTAATAAAGAAACAATGATACCTTTTCAGTGCAGTTAAGAGAATCCAATTTCTGTCAAATGATGATAGGTGCTTTAGATGAAAGACTTTATAAAAATTGGAATCAATTTACATGCATACTCCTTAATGCTAGATTAGGGTTTGAGTTCATAATTAGCTAATCGGCCAATACTTTATCTTATCAAATAAAATCACCTGACCACTCATTGTTTTCTTGTTAAATCCCATTCATTAGCTTATACTGAAATTAGTTCATATGAAATCCTCTTCAAGACTATAACCTTTTAAGATACATGCATTCGAAAGAATGTATGACAAAAATTCAATTGTCATATTAAAACATGACAATGTAAGTCACGTGTGAGAGTGTGTCACTTGGCCCTTGCAATCATGTTTCAGGTCATAAAATTGTCCAGGAATTCATACATAATAGTCAAGGAAAAAAGAAAGAACACAGAAGACAAGAACTGTTGATCGGGCACCAACTTTTGTCTTAAAGTGGCAGGGAGAGATAAGGTAGAACCAGAGGCTGTTCCCTTTACTAGTACCATTGTCTGAGAAAACAAACAAAAGCAGTTTTGTTTTTTCAAAGAACAATTTGAGAATCCAGACAGGCATAAAACCCAGAAAAAGAAAAGAGAGAGAGGATTCAGTTTTTTTCAGATAAAACCCATTTTTCTATCAAGAAAGAAAGAAATAAAGCAATTGAAATTTGAAAGTGAATGAAAAGGAGATAAGGCCCTTTTTTTTTGTGTGTGTCTGCTAGTTTAGTGTTGTGGAGGCACTGTTGCCATGTTCATAAATGTGTTGGAATATCTCATGATTTCTTTACTGATTTTACTTTTGAACACCATTGACCAAGATTTCTCCACTCCACAAATCCCACCAATCGATTCTCAACAAATGCATTTTCAGCTAAATTCAATGTTCTTTGATTAATTAACTAGAGTTGATTTCAGTAACTTGGATTATAAAAGATTTTGAGCGTTTAGATTGCCACCCATGTTTTAGGCGGGGAAGAAAGAAAATATATAATATCGATTTCTTTTAAGATCGTTTACGCTAATTAATTTAAAGAAAATATAAATTTATTAAAAGATATAAATACTTTTATAAAATTTATTATTTTTAAAATTGGAGAGTTTTCAACTAAATTAATATTTCAATAACTCGTGACATAATTTGGATTAAAACCATTGAGAACTCTTATAAGTATTCATTATTTATTTATTTTTATATGTTTGAATTATCAAAATTGAATATGACAATAACTTAAAAAAAATCACTACTTAATTGATTATTCTAGTATTTTACCATCAGGCTACATAAACAATTAGTGTGTATTTTAATAACACAAAGTTTGTATGTGGAAGAAGGACGAAAGTTTATATAGAGGGTGTGGAGAGCCTTTAGGTGATAAGAGGTGCTAAGGTAGGTTTTTGTGGCTTGAGGAAGTGTTTGAGCAGAGTAACAGTGTGTAAAATATCCTGGGATAGAAGGTGATAGGATTGGGCTATTTATAACCTTTATGGTAGCTAGGACCTTCATTGTACAAGTGTCTTATGGGAAAGAGCCAATGATAGAGTCATCAATCTCTACATGTTTTTCTCGATGTGATTGATAGATGCATTGTCCTGTTAGGAGGATCTTATGCGGCTCCTAATATAATTTTGAGGGTTTGTGTATATGCATATGTCGTTTTTTTGTACAAGACTAATGCATATGAGTCACTGAAGGATGCATTGGCCAGTGTAATTTTACGATTAAAACTTCCCTTTTGTAGGCTGATGGATCTTTGTTATATTTGTTGATGATCATTCGGTGAAGGTTGAAAATCTCATTCTAAGCAAAGTGTCAGAACTATCCTTTGCACTAGGTATTCGGTGAAGCTTTGATGGTTTCTAGTTGCAATAAAATGGTGAAAAAAAAAATTAATTAATAATTTTTATCACTATCACTTCGATAATTGTAACTCCATGATATCATTGTCAAATCATAATTACAATGAAATATTTTCATTTAGTGGAAGTATTCAGACAATAAAATCCGATAGAAGCATACTACAATCATAAATACTTTAACTACTCAACTCAACTAAATAAGAAAATTAACTAAGTATTAAATATAACAACTAACAAATAATTAATAATGAAATTAACTAAATACTAGATTCAACATCAAGGTATAGGTATTTGAGTTGGTGTATAGCTTATAAGTAATGTCTAGTTGTACCTAAGCTGATGTATAGCTTATAAGTAATAGCTAAACTCTTAATCATCACTATCATCAATCCTCACAACCTAAGTTGGTGTGTATCTTTGTTAGGTTGCTAATTATTCAACTAGTTAGCTAGAGTCAACTCTCATATTTTCCTAAGATTTTACGAACTTGCTGTGACTTAGATCAACAATGAACATAATTTGAATAATTAATTCTTTTAGTTCTAGTTATAGGGGATAGATGCAACGTCAGTTGCAACTTGAGAAACATTTGGTAGACCATTGTAATTTGCCTTATATGGTCTGTATATTTTGACCAAAATTGTTTGTAGCTTTTAATTGCTTATCTTTGAGGACTTTTAGTAGCTCATTATTGAAGACATATCGTGTAAGACTCAAGCCAAGAAAGGATTGAATCAATATTTTCAATGTGATTGAAGTTCCAATAAATAAGAGATTTGATCTTCAAGGCGTTTGATGATGAGAAGATCTTTGCCAATATATTCTTTGTTGAAGACATATTCAGAGGCTACTTTTGAGGAATTAGATATTCACATTGATTGTATGTTAACAGAACACATTATGCTTATATATGGGACAACTTGTTTAAGTTTAATGTACATGAGAGAGAGAGAGAGAGAGAGAGCACTTGTTCATTGAGAAATTGATTTTCAATGTATAATTGTGTAAGTAAATTGTTTTGTTTATCAAATTACAACTAAGCATTCAGGGGGGAAAAACTTAGTGGGAGAGTGATCTAGATTGGAGTATAAGAGTGAGGTTGCAACTTAGTGAGTTAAACTTAATGTGCATCTTGTATTTGTTGATTTATAGTGTATTACTCTTTAGACAATGTCCCGTAGATGTAGAAAGTTTTCAAACTATGTAACTAAACTTTTGTGTCCATTTCTTATTTTACAATTATTAGTTAGTTTGTCTAGTTGTAATTGAACAAAAATCTAGAACCAAATTCAATTAATTCTGAATTGGAAACATCACATGTCATCGATATGTAATTGAGATGAAAGGATCATCAATCTCAAGATCCCCCATGTTGGACGAAACAAACTATGCCTACTAGAAGGCAATGATGGAAAGTTTTAAGTCTATGGATGATGTAATAGCCAAATTTTGCCCTGCCCAACACAAATAAATAAACCCAAACCAAAACAAAACAAAAACAAAATAAATAGTCCATTTACAAAAAAAAAAAAATACACTGACCCAAATTACAAGCCCAAACCTAGCCCAAAGCCCAAAACTTAAACAATTTTCAGAAACCCTAAGAAAAACCCTAACTCTAGCCTTCGTCACTCCTTTGCTTCGCCACGTCAGCAGGCATGCTTCCTGAAGTCCCCTTGCCCCGAGATCTGCCTTTTCTGCCACCATCTGACCAAATTTGCAAGGGTGTGCTTCTCCACCACCGTTGACTCAGCCCCTCGCCATGGATACCTGCAAAGAAGAAAGAAATAGACAAAAACAGAGGCAGAAAAGCCAAAAAAAAAAACCAAATATTATAATCAATCAGCTATAAAATCCTAATGAACAGATTGTATTGTTTACGCATAGAAGCAATCAAATAAAAAAAAAGAAATCAAATTTTAAAAAAAAATGAAATGGTGATTCTTTTATTTATTTATTTTTATTTTTCGAAGCAAATATAGGAAATAATAAAAGAGTTTTTTTTACCTGTTTTGGTCGTCGGTGAGAACCATCTCCGGCTCGAGAAGCCTCAGAATCCCTTTAAGGTTCCATCGAGGGCCTCGTCGGAGGGGGGAGAAACCAAAAGGTCTCTTTACTTTCAGCCCGATTTTACCAAGCTTTTGGTGTTTTTAACCCCAAAATGGGGTTCCATGTAAAAAGAGGATCAAAAAGGGCATTTTAAAAATTTTCCAGCCATCGGAGGCGGTGGTCACGGCGGAAGTGTGACAGCCCCTATGGCTGGACAGGGAGACGCCCTAAAAAAAAGGAGAGAGTTTAAGTTTTTTTTAAATTGAATAGAAATTATTTTTAACTTTTTTTTACTTATATAGGTATATCAAAACGACGTCGTTTTGGCTGGCTTCAGAAACCCCCAAACGACATCGTTTTGGAACTTAACCTAAAAATTGACCCATTTCCCTCTAGGATCTTCATGTTTTTGAGGGGAGGGGATATTTGCAGCTTTGGTCCTTCCATTTTTCATCTTTTTTTAATTTAGTCCTGTTCATTTTTATTTGTTTTAATTTTTTCCACATAATTTAAATTCCTATGCAATTTAGTCCCCTAACCCACTATGAACCCCTTGGGGAGTGACACGTGTTAATATGAAGGGGATAATTGCAATTTGACCCCATAAAGTTTTCTATCTTATTTTAATTTAATCCTTTATATTCCGTCTCCTTGTAATTTAGGTGCTAAATTTTGTTATATTTTAAATTTAGTAATTTACTTCCTTTTCTTATTTATTTTGCAATTTATGCTTTAAGTTACATTTAAATTTCAATTTAGTCCTTCATTTATTTTATTCGCTTTTTATTTACTTTTTTATTATTTATCCCTAAAATTTTATTATGGTTTCGATTTAATCTTTTTATTTAATTTTCAACATTTTAATTCTTTATTTATATTTTATCCTTTAATTTACATAACTTGCATTTTTATCCTTAAGTTTCTTAATCATCTCATTTTAGTTCCTTTTTTTTTGTGTGCTATTTTTTTATGTTGATGTTATTATTAAATGATTATTTTTACTAATTAATATTTTATTTTGTCATAATTAATACTACACAACCATGATCACAAACATTATCATACCTTTTTTTAATTATTTCACCATTTTTTGGTTATTACTAATGTTCCATTATTATTTTACTATTCTTACCATTATTAAATAGTATTATTAATAGGCTAAAATTATTCGAATACCATATATTATTATTTTGTTATCATTTTTGTGACCACGTAAGCTATTCTATACTACCTTTTTCATTTCCATATTATGCAACATGTTTAAATATTTGTTTATTTTTGTACTAACACTTGAATAAATCAAATGCATATTGCATCAAACGTAATATCTATTTTTTAACCCGATGTACAAAAAAGGGAAATTTTAAAATCGAGGCAATGTTCTTTATTTAGAGATTCGAGAAGTTGTGCCTTAACTTACGGGGTTCGACTTTCTCTTTGAATCTAAATAATAGAACACCTTTTTTTAAAAACTAAAAACACATGAGATTTAAATAGTAATTAAATAATGAGCAATCTTATTTTTGAGGGTTTGAGATGTCGTGCCCTAACTCACGGGACATGACCTTTTCGATTTGGTTACCTCGAGATAATAAGGTATTTTACATAAGTTTTAATTTAGTCAAGTGATTTCAATTAAAAAGAACATCATACAAAAAAGGAATGTGTTTTAATTTCTCTTCAAATTTTCAACTTTCGACACTAAGACATCAAGTAATCAATTTGGTACCAATTTTAGGCGTTATGAGGGTGCTAATCCTTTATCATACATAACCAACTCTCGAATCCATTTCCTGAATTTTTGTAGACCGGAAATGATTTTAATAAATCTATCATTTTATTAAAATGACAAAGCCTTGAGATGATCCGATCACACCTAATTAAAAAAGATTAGTGGCGACTCTATTTTCTTTTTTTAAAATAAAAGTTGATTTCAAAAAAAAGAAAGAAACAAAGGTTTAGATAGCTTGGCGACTTCACTGGGGACAAATAAGAGAGTCAAGCCACGAGTTGATTACTTTTTGGTCTTTTTGTCGAAAATTGATAAGTTGGTTTAAATTGATGATTCTCTCATTGTATTTCATTGTTCATATTTTATTTTGGTGGTAAATAATGCCTTTATTATTGATCGTCTTGAATTGTCGAGTTTTAAAATTTATAAAGAGAATGATCGAACCTGGAAACTAACTCTGACAACAACTTAAGGCAAGTGCACCTATCGAACAATAGTGTCATTTAGGCAAGATCGGATTGTCGAACCCAAGGGAATTAAAAGTACTAATAATCACTTTCTTTCTATTATTTAGCCTAAATATGAAGTGATTGATTGATTAAACTAATATCTAATTACTAAACTAAGACGCAAAGACAAAAAAGAACAAATTGAAGAAATAACTTTTAGAAGAACTCAGTTGATCACGACGATACCCTAGAAGGAATCCACCTAGACTTCACTTGTTTTCTAACACTGAACCAGACGATTTATTCACTTAGCTTGATCCGTAAGACTCCCTAATTTATATTAAAATCTCTCTCAAGGCGAATAATGTCTAACCCTAGGTTGATTAATTGAAATCTCTTTCTAATTAAAACCCCTAGAATCGCATTAACTCGATCTATGGACTCCCATATTAGGTTTCACCCTAATCCAGCAAAATCTCGTCACCCTATCTCTAGGCGCGCGATCAACTCTACTTAATTATGCTAGATCTACTCCTAAGTAGGGACTTTTGCTCCACCACCTAAGCACATTCAACTTGAATCAATATCCTGAAAATATTAACACAAGAATTAAGCATACATAATTAAGAACAAACTAAGTATTTATCATATAGTTTAGAAAATAATAACAAGATTCATCAAGGTTTCATCCCCTTCAAGTATCTGAAGGGTTTAGTTCATAATGATAAAATAAAACATCTCAAGAGAAAAGATAAAATAAAACATAAGAAATCCCTAAAACCCCCTGAAGGAATTGAATGAGAGATCCGCCATCTTGAGTAGAATCTCGGCTTCTTAAGATAGATCAACTGGCTATCTTCGAGTGATTCCCACGAATCTAGCCTTCTGGTTCGGCTTCTTAGCCTAGCTGACTGCCTAACTGACCGCCTTCTTTTAGGTTACACTTAGGGTCTTTATATAGGCTCTTAGAATGTGTTTCTTTCTCCCTAAGTATCCTTTTTCGAGTAAATTCCTCTTTTCCACGATAGGGGCACGACCATGGCACACGCCCATGTAAATCGACTTCAGGCCGTATTTCGGTTCTGTTGATTGAGGCACAGCCATGTAAATAGTGGTTAGGCCGTGTTCTAGTTAATTGACGAGGCACGACCGTGTGGCTTGAAGTCCAGGCTGTGTCGATTTCCATTTTGGCCCAAATTGGCCTGTTTTAAGCCCGTTTCTCGTTCTTTTCATCCCTAGGTGCTTTCCTGAGTACAAAACATGAAAAGAAAGGATTAAGAGCACCTTTTTACATAAATCAAGGAATAAATCATCCAAAAGTATGCTAAATGTGGGATTAAAATATGTTACTTTTACGGTTTATCAAATACCCCCACACTTAAGCTTTTGCTTGTCCTCAAGCAAAATTCTCAACTTACAATTAAAATGAACTCTCCACAATTCATAATTCTCATTAACAATGCCTCATCATAATTCATAGATAATTTATACATTGATAATTTAACTCAAAGACTCTTAAAGATTCAAACAATTCTAAGTCATATATTTGTAGCACGAAAACATAGGTGTCTCCCCTTATCTAAATGATTACCTCTGATTCAAAATCGACAAGGATTGACATCCTCACTAAAGATTCACTCAAAACACTCAAAGTGTTTAAGGTTCAAGAAAAAGCACTCTTAAGTCGAACCTGAAAATTTAATCCCATAAGCTTGCCTGAAAATCAAATCTCCACCACTTTAATATGAGATGATACACAAATCAAAAGGTCTTTGACAGGGTGGTAATGGGGCTTGGGTTAAAGGTGTGGATAAAGGCTAAATTAGAAGGGTTAGAATCGAGATTGAATTGACAAATCACCTAACTAAAAATAATGAACTAGAAAATAAATGATTACATCAATTGAAACTTTGAAACTAATAATTCGAGCTTTTTCTTTGATAATTGAAATTTAAATGTACAAGCTCGCTTTTTATATTACTAATACTAAATATACTTTGATTTTTTTTCGTTTTTTCCCTTTTTTTAAGAACAAACTTAAATGAATACATAATAAAGAGAGAAATTTATCTACTGAAATAAACTAATTAGACAACTGGTCAAATCAATTCTCGATAGAAGGGTAGTTAAAAAGAATGGTGATAACAAATACATAGGGTTTTTGGTTAATATTACTGGGTGAATCAATAAAAAGGGTTGTTAGGAGCAACGGGGTACACTAAGGGTTAATTGTGAAGGTAGGCTTTTTAGTAGTGTGAATGGGTTAAAACCTAGGTGCCTTTATCATCTCAGTATATCAAATCAATAATGTGGTCTTGACATGTATAATCGAGGCAAGTTCTAGAATGACAATTCAATGTTGACACACTCATAATCAATAAAGTGAGCATGGAAAAGAATATATGCTCTGTAAGGCTCAAGTCTCACAAAAATTATGGGTATTTGACATCAATCCCTGTAAATTTTGAATCTTCAAAGTAATATTCAAATTCAATTCAACAACCTTAAAAAATATTAATTCTGAAAAATAGACTTATCATGCTTGATTCTCTAGTATTCTTCAAATTTAATCATCAATGCACAATTATCAATGTCTTAATCCAAAACATATTAATAAAAATCATAAATAATCAAAATTTCACCTAATTAGTAATATGAGAAAAATACTTAAAAATTAGATAAAATTCAGGGTTTTGAAAATAATACAAAAAGTTAGGTACTTTTACCCCCCACACTTAAGATGTACATTGCCCTCAATGTATAAAGATAGATAAATAAACATGTAATAAATTCAAAAGAGAAGGGGAGAATGAAACTTCCTGAATTTTTTTTGGAATCACTATTCCCGACCCGATTTGGAGGAGGAGGTGGTGGTGGTGTTTTCTGTGGTCCTGGTGGGGTGGCTACTGACAATATCTGTACTAGATGAAGAAATTGGAGAGCCTATAAAGATATAGCCAGAAAATCTAAAGAAACATTAAAAATATATTAAAAATATAATTATAGACAAGGAAAATAAAGAGAAGGAGACTAAGAAGAAAACTGAAATTAAAATAGAAGACTAATAGACTGAAGAGTCCTAATTGATAGATGGTTCGCAAGGTGGGGGTGATTTCTAAGGCTGTGGTGCATGATTTCCTAGCAGGCTTTAGAACCTAAAATAAAGAAACTAAAATAAAATAAATGAAATTAAGCATAAGATAGTCAAAGGGAAGGAAAATAAAAGAGATGAGAAAAGAAAAATAAAACCGAAAAGGTTTCGAAGACCCTTGGCGTGTTGAGTAGCTGAAGCTACCGGCATGAACTCATGTGAATAGGTCTCCTTTAAGGAGATTGTGGTTAGCCTCTTATGCTTCTTTGACATGATATAGCTTAAGGGTCTAGAGAATTTGTAAGGAGAGAAGAGAAATCTGGTAGTGGGAAGAAAGAAGAGAGGTGAAAGTAGAAGAATGGGGAGGGTGGGGTTGGTGTTTAAATAGGGGCTCAATTCTGGTACGTTCCCATGCCCGTGGCTGAGGGCGTGTCATTTCACACGACCGCCTCACACGTCCATGTGTCTAGGCGTGTTGATTCTCCATGCCCGTTTTTCAACAAGCCACGCCCGTTGGTGAAAAGTCAGTATGTTGGCACGGTTGGGTAGCACGAGCGTGTCCAACTTGTGTTTGGCAAGTCAGTGTCATCCACAGCCACGTGACATGGCCGTGGTGTGGGGCATATCGTTTTGCCCATGCCTATGTGTAGTTTGCCACGGCCATGTATGAACTCTCAGTGTCGGCCATGGCCGCATCGCACGGCCGTGGCGCGGTGGTTGGGTCCGTGACTTTGAAAAATTGATTCGTTCTGACTCGTACCATCCCTGCCATGTCAGTACGGTGATTCGGAGTACCCACACGGCCACGGCCACGGTCGTATGCTAGGCCGTGTGGTCTGGGAATCTGTACTTTTGATTCATTAAAATTCTGGAGAATGAGAAAAATAAAAATAGAAAAAAATAACCAAAAATAGAAATAAAGAGATAGTGTTAGTGCTCGGGTTGCCTCCCGAGAAGCGCTTGTTTAAAGTCTTAAGCTAGACTTTTCCTCGTGTTCGAAAAATCAGGGTGGTTTAAATGTTTGAATATCTTTCCTCATGCTATCAGTTTTATTTTCATGATAAATTTTAAGTTGGGAAGCATTTACCTTAAGAGTGCCGAATATGGGATTACTCACCTCAACTGTTCCGTGTGGGAAGATATTTCGTACCTAGAGAGGGATGTCTGCATTTGAATTTAGATTTGGTGTGGAGATGCGAGGATCTGCTTTATCTAACTGTACCTGATCTCCTATTTTAAAGTAATTTGATGCCCCTACGAGTTCTTTTGGGGGCTCCTTTAGTTTTACTTCGTGTGGTTCTGGTTCTTCTTTAAAGTGGGTCTTCTATTCCCTTCGTTTGCCGAACTCAAGGCTTCGTTCCTTATATATTTCTTCTTTGTTGGGACAAGGTTTATGATCCGGCTCAGGTTTGTAGCTTTGTGCTTTTTCCTATGGTGAAATTTGAATAGAATTTGTTATCAACTAAATTTACTTTCTCACCTTCATCATTCGATGTCCTGGCTGAGTCACGAGCTTGTAATCTGATCGATTCATCGCCTATACTGAGTATAAGTTCTCCTGCACCAACATCAATTTTAGTTTTGGCATTTGCTAAAAAGGGTCTTCCTAAAATTAAAGGAATTGAATTGTCCTCATCCATGTCTAAGACAACAAAATCTACTGGGAAAATGAATTTATCAATTTTTACAAGAACATCTTCGATAATACCCCTAGGAATTCTAACAGTTTTATTAGCCAATTGTATACTCATCCTAGTCTGTTTGGGTTTCCCTAGACCTAGCTGTTTGAACATTTCATAAGGCATGACATTTATGCTTGCCCCTAAATCAGCTAATGCATTATCAACGGTTAGTCTACCAATTAAACATGGAATTATAAAACTCCCTGGATCTTTTAGCTTTCGTGGTAGTTTATTTTGCAACATTGCTGAGCATACTGCGTTCAGTTCCACATGTGGTTCCTCGTCTAACTTACGCTTGTTCATCAAGAGTTGTTTTAAAAATTTTCTCAAATTTGGCATGACAGAGCTTCAAGAGTGGTAAGTTAATATGTAATTTTTCTAAAAGTTTAAAAAACTTATCAAACTGTTCCTCTATATTGTCTCTCTTCAATGCTTCGGGATAAGGTATGCGAGGTTGGTACTCTTTAATTATCAGTTTCGAATTTTCTTGTGTTACCTCAATTTTACCTTCTTCTATCTCACTTTCTCGTATTGACTTGGGTTCATCTAACCCTACATTTTCCTGAGCTGTTATGGCTTGGATTTCCTCATTTGGGTTAATCTCGGTGTTGCATGGTAGACGCCCTTGCGGTCTTTCAGATATTAACTTTACAAGTTGTCCAACTGTCTTTGTAACTTCCCTGACTGACCTAGTAAGTTCAACAACTTGGATCTTTATCCCTTCCATCGATTTTTGTTGGTTTTTAAGTGTTGCCTCAGTGTCTTGGAGATGGTTTTCTATGGCTGCCATGAATTTTGTCAACATCTCTTCGAGGTTCGACTTCTTTTCCTGTGGATAAAGCTGATTTTGGAAATTTGGAGGAGGTTGTTGTCTTTGATTTCTTTGATTTCCTTGACCTCCCCACAAAAAATTTGGGTGGTTCCTCCAACCTGGATTATATGTATTACTATAATGATTATTATTAGATCTGAAATTATTACCTATATAGTTCATCTGTTCACTTTCTGTGCCTGGTTGGTAGGGTGGGTACTCAGGATTCGCCACAGCTCCACTTGCGTCGCATTGCATTACTGGATGTACCTGCGAAGAACACAAACTATCAAGCTTTTTATTCATCATCTCTACCTGTGTTGATAGCATGGTTACTGCGTCGAGGTTGAAAACTTCTGCTAATTTTGTTGGTTTTGTCCTTGTAACTTGTCACTGATAGTTGTTCAACAACATCTCTTCAATGAATTCGTAGGTTGCTTCAGGAGTTTTGTTATTCAGAGTTCCACCGGCAGCTGAATCTATTAGTTGTCTCGTTGAGGGATTTACACCATTGTAAAAAGTTTGGACTTGTAGCCACAAAGGTAATCCGTGGTGTGGACATCTCCTCAAGAGATCCTTGTATCTCTCCCATACGTCATATAGTGTCTCTAAATCCATCTGCACGAAAAAGAGATATCATTCTGTAATTTGGCCGTTTTGGTCGGTGGGAAATAATTTAATAAAAATTTCTCGGCCATTTGATCCCATGTGGTTATTGACCCTCGTGGTAATGAGTTTAACCATTGTTTAGCTTTATTCCTCAATGAAAAGGGAAATAACCAAAGCCGTATGGCATCGTCAGAAACGCTATTTATTTTGAAGGTATCACAGAACTCTAAAAACTTAGCTATATGAGTATTCGGGTCTTCGTCCTGGAAACCATCAAATTGAACGAATTGTTGAATCATTTGTATAGTGTTAGGCTTTAATTCAAAATTATTAGCAGCTATAGTAGGCCTAACAATACTAGATTCTGCTCCTGTTAAATTAGGTTTAGCATAATCATACATAGTACGCGGAGCATCTACCACATCTCGTGGTGGATTATTTTCATCCATCCCTTCAGTAGGATTGGATTCGCCTTCTTGGTAATTTAAGGCTCACCTGATTTCTCTGTTATTACTACGAGTGATAGCTTCGATATCACTATCGTATATTAGAGGTCCCATCGGGTTCCTTCTAGTCATAAACTAGAAGTACCTGCTAGAAAAAGAAAGAAATAAAATTTAGCAAAAACAATAAACTAAAATAAATTACAAAAAATAAAAAATAATGGCTAAAGTAATAAAAATAGAGTTTTCTTAATATTTTAATTCCCTGGCAACGGCGCCAAAAACTTGACCGTCTTGAAATGTCGAGTTTTAAAATTTATAAAGAGAATGATCGAACCTAGAAACTAACTCTGACAATGACTTAAGGCAAGTGCACCTATCGAACAGTAGTATAGTTTAGGCAAGGCCGGATTGTCGAACCCAAGGGAATTAAAAGTACTAATACTCACTTTGTTTCTATTATTTAGCCTAAATATGAAGTGATTGATTGATTAAACTAAGATCTAATTACTAAACTAAGACGCAAAGACAAAAAAGAACAAATTGAAGAAATAACTTTTAGAAGAACTCAGTTGATCACGACGATACCCTAGAAGGAATCCACCTAGACTTCACTTGTTATCTAACACTAAACCATACGATTTATTCACTTAGCTTGATCCGTAAGACTTTCTAATTTCTATTAAACCCTCTCTCAAGGTGAATAACGTCTAACCCTAGGTTGATTAATTGAAATCTCTTTCTAACTAAAACCCCTAGAATCGCATTAACTCGATCTATGGACTCCCATATTAGGTTTCACCCTAATCCGGCAAAATCTCGTCACCCTATCTCTAGGCGCACGATCAACTCCGCTTAATTATGCTAGATCTACTCTTAAGCAGGGACTTTTGCTCCACCACCTAAGAACATTCAACTTGAATCAATATCCCAAAAATATGAACACAAGAATTAAGCACACATAATTAAGAACAAACTAAGTATTTATCATATAGTTCAGAAAATAATAACAAGATTCATCTAGGTTTCATCCCCTTCAGGTATCTAAAGGGTTTATTTAATAATGATAAAATAAAACATCTCAAGAGAAAAGATAAAACAAAAGATAAGAAATCCCTAAAACACCCTGAAGGAATTGAAGGAGAGATCTGCAGTCTTTAGTAGAATCCTGGCTTCTTGAGATGGATCAACTAGCTATCTTCGAGTGATTCCCACAAATCTGGCCTTCTGGCTCAGGTTCTTGGCCTAGCTGACTGCCTAACTAACCGCCTTCTTATAGGTTACACTTAGGGTCTTTATATAGGCTCTTGGAATGTGTTTCTTTCTCCTTAAGTATCCTTTTCCGAGTGAAATTCCTCTTTTCCATGATAGGGGCACGACCATGGCACACGCCCGTGTAAATCGACTTCAGGCCGTGTTTCAGTTCTGTTGATTGAGGCACGACCGTGTAAATCATGGCTAGGCCATGTTCTAGTTAATTGACGAGGCACGGCAGTGTGGCTTGAAGTCCAGGCCGTGTCGATTTCCACTTTGGCCCAAATTGGCCTGTTTTAAGCCCGTTTCTCATTCTTTTCGTCCCTAGGTGCTTTCCTGAGTATAAAACATGAAAAGAAAGGATTAAGAGCACCTTTTTACATAAAACAAGGAATAAATCATTCAAACATATGCTAAATGTGGGATTAAAATATGTTGCTTTTACGGTTTATCAATTATCTTGGGTTACATAATGATTTAATATGTCTTCTTTATTGGTTCGAGTTTCTCTTGGTATATTTTTGCATATTGCATGGCATAATCATTCCATTTTGCCCTTCTTAAGTGGGAATGAGAAGCTATTCCTTTATGAGATCTTCACCTTCATTTGGGATAGTGGATAGCTTTCGGGATACATCTGTACTTATGTCTTCGTAAGGTCTTCACCTCATACAGCTATAGGAAAATGTATTCCCCTGAATTGAACTCGGTTCGTCTGAGCCTATAATAGGCAAGGATTGAGAAATCTGCTAGTTTAGTTACCTTTACTTTAGAACTGAACCGCATATAATGAACCCTAAAGAACCTATCTTAGGTAGAACTATATCAAACCTTTAGTAGTCATCTGAATGGATGTTCTATTTATTATTTCTTGCTGTGTATTCTAGCTTTACTGACTTGTTTTGTTTTGTTTTGGCTGTGTTTGCATTGCATTTTCATCATAGAAAAGGGTGTTGATTCACATTCAGATGTTAAATAGAGAGCTTGCCATGGAAAAGAGATTTCTTGATACAATGGAAGACAATGCGGCTGTATAAATATGGTTCGACAAAGCATAACAAGAAAAGGGTGACAGCATGATGGAGGGATATATGTCAGAATTATGGGATTTCACCCACATTAGTGTGTCTTAAAATAATCTTCAAGAGTTGAAAGAAAGATGAGATCAATGGGATGGTGAAATCAATCAGCTATTCTGTCATGAATATGGCGATTTGTCTTATCTACTCGATGTCAAAGTGGATAAGCACCTAATCCGAGCTCTTACCCAGTATTGGAATCCCGCCTATAACTGCTTCACTTTTGGAAAGGTAGACTTGGTGCCCACTGTAGAAAAGTACACAACTTTGCTCCATTACCCGAGGATCCAAGCCGACAAAGCTTATTCTAGAGACGCCAACGTCCCGACTTTTTTAAAGAGACTAATGAACATAACTGGGATGAGCAAGCAATGGGTCGCGGCCCGGATTAAACAAAAAGGGGATAGTAAGTGCATCCCTTCAAAAAGTACGGGATTTGATCTTAGAACAACCAAATACGAGGAAAAGAGTCGGCATTTTCGCCTTGAGTATTTATGGGTTAGTCATCTTCCTCAAAGCATTAGGGCAAGTTAATGATGCAGTTCTAGATCTATTTGACTAGCTTGACAAAAGGGTCACGCCCGTCCCTACAATTTTGGCTAAAACTTTCAGATCTTTAAGTGCTTGCTGGAGAGCGGGTGGATGAAGATTTATCGAGTGTGCACAACTCTTGCTAGCATGGTTTCATAACCACTTTTGGAAGGTAGAAATGTCTCTTATCGAGTGTTCTCCAAGGGCTACTCTCTATTGAAAGAATTCATAGCTATCCCAAGATGAGTTAACATTTCAGAAATTCTCCAGAGTCTCCAAGATAAAAACGTTGAATGGAGGGCCCATTAGATGATCTCTGATGAAATTTTGTACAGATGTGGAGACTTTGACTAGGTCCCTCTACTCAGGATATGGGAAGTTGTTGGATATGCCCCTCTACTTGTATTAAAAAAGTATAAGTCGAGGCAGTTTATACCGACAACGCAAGGGTTGGCTCAATGTGAGTTTGCGTACAAATGTGACAATTACAAAAAGAAGGTTCGTAAAATTTTGAACATGTGGATCCAAACTCATAAAATGAAGAGACTTTTCGCAAATCCCATGGCAACCCAGAATATGATTGGTGGTGGAATAAAATAATCAATGATAATGTCCCTTTGGCAAGCCAAGAAAGTACCCAACCGATAGAAGAACACTTGCAAGTGATCCCGTCTGAGTTAGAGATCGTAAAGTAAGACTTCAAAAAGAAGAGTTCAAAGCTAGGGAAAAGGATAGAAAAGTTGGAAGAGGAAAAGGTTTAGCTAGGATTAGATGTCGATGTCTAGAAGTTAGAAGCTGAGAAAATGAGAAAAGGAAAGAACAAAGCTAAGGAAGACTTGGACAGTTTAAAAATAGATTATAAGAAGTTGCATTTGTCGATGAGGACTGTCGGGGTTGGGTAAAACATTAGAGCAATGGCTGCAAGAAATCCAAGAAGAAAAGATTAGAGCTGATTAGTGGGAAAAGAAATTCCAAGATGCTCAAGCTTGAGAAGATGCTTTAAAAAGGCATTTTTTAGAAATTCGAAATGAAAAGGTTGGATTGTGAGCCCAGATAGCGAAATTAGAAAGGTCACTGCATCAACATTATAGTCACAACTCTGTGATTGATTTAAAAGCAAGTCTGACTAAGATTGAAGAGTTGAAGGGAAAAATAAAAGAGCTCGAGGCTGCACTGTAAAATTCTGAACTTCGAGTTGAGCTTCTTAAAACGAACAATGAACATTGGAAAGAGAAACTCCAACACTCTCAAGGGAAAATCAGGGATAGAGATCACATCATGGACGAAACTTTGACTCAAATACAGGAAGTAGCTGACCATTTGCAAACCCTAGCGGTTAAAGCTGACATTCTGAGCTTGAGATACGAATTAGAATCAGATCAGGGCCGAGAATTAGCTTGGCTTCTTAGGAAAGTCAAAGTTTTGAGTAATAAGGCAAGGCTGTATATGTAAAATGTATACTTTTTATGTAAAGAAATTTGTTTTCTAGTGAAGTTGTTCTAATAGAATTGAATCATAACCAATGCCTCTTTTTGCATTCATTTTTCATTCATCGGCATTACATTTCATCATATGCAATAAATTTCATAAAAATACCCAAATTAATCAAAATTATGACAGTTACCCTAGAAACAAACAAGAATCTGCTAGTCGAATACCATTACGGTACCCACGGTAAAACCAAAGCCATGGACCAAAAGTTAGAGAGACTAGAACAAATTCAAAAAGACATGCAAGATCAGTTGCAAGCATAGCTGTAAGGCCAATTAGCTAAGGTACAGCAAGACATGAAGGACCAAATACAAGAGTCCCAACGAAGCATAATAAGGTAGTTGACCCAATAACTGGCCGAGGGATTGAAAAAGGGAAGAGTACTTTGATTAACTCTGGGGATGATAATGAAGACCCTACATACCCCCCGGGCTTTACCCTAGTGAATGTCCAAGCCCAACTGGATACATATTGATAAATCGCAAAAGTAACATATTTTAGGCCCACATTTAGTATGCTTTTGGATGATTTAGCCCTTGATCTATGTAAAAAGGTGCTTTTAATCCTTTCTTTTCATGTTTATACTCAGGAAAGCATCCGATGACTAAAAGAACGAGAAAGAGGCTTAAAACGGGCCAATTTGGGCCAAAGAGGAAATCAACACGGCCTAGACTTCAAGCCACACGACCGTGCCTCGTCAATTTACTTCACACGGCCTAAGCCATGATTCACACGGCCGTGCCCCAATCGACAGAATCGAGACACGGCCTGAAAATGATTTACATGGGCGTGTACCATGACCGTGTCCCTACCGCGGGAGAGAGCAATTTCACTCGGATTTGGATACTTTGAGGCAAAGAAACATATTACAAAGCCTATTCAAACACCGAGTAGGAGGTATACTTGAATTGGGACACTTAGAGGCCAAGTAAAGCATTCCAAAAGTCTATATAACCACCCTAAATGTATCCTGAGAAAGGGGACGATTAGCTAGGCCAAAGAGCCGAGCTAGAAGCTAGCTTTGTGGGAATTACTCAAAGATAGCCAGTTGATCCATCTCAAGGAGCCAGAATTCTACTCAAGACGACAGATTTCTCCTTCAATTCCTCTAGGGGGTTTTAGGGATTTCTTATGTTTTGTTTTATTTTTTTCTCTTGAGATATTTTCTTTATTCATTATGAACTAAACCCTTCAGATACCTGAAGGAGATGAAACCTAGATAAATCTTGTTATTATTTTTGAATTATATGATAAATACTTAGTTTGTTCTTAATTATGCATGCTTAATCCAAATCTAATGTGCTTATGTGGAGAAGGAATAGACCCTGCTTAAGAGTAGATCTAGCATAATTAAGCAGAGTTGATCGCACGCCTAGAGATAGGGTGATGAGATTTTGCTGGATTAGGGTGAAACCTAATATGGGAGTCCATAGATAAATTTACTGCTATTCTAGGGGGTTATTATAAGAGAACGAGAGTTTCACTAATTAACCTAGGGTTAGACATTATTCGCCTCGAGAGAGGGTTTAATATATGTTAGGGAGTCCTATGGATCAAACTAAGTGAATAAATCGTATGGTTCAGTGTTAAATAACAAGTGAAGTCTAGGTGGATTCTTCCTGAGGGTATCGTCGTGATCAACTGAGTTTCTCTTCCAGTTATTTTCCAATTCATTCTTTCTGTCTTTTTGTCTTTAATTTAGTATTCGTAATTTAGAATAAAACAACTTCATTTATTTTATGCTAAATAATAAAAAGAAAGTTAGTATTAGTACTTTTAGTTCCCTTGGGTTCGACAATTCGGTCTTGCCTAAGCTATACTACTGTTCGATAGGTACACTTGCCTTTAATCATTGTCAGAGTTAGTTCCTAGGTTCAATATTTCTTTTTATAAATTTTAAAACTTGAAAAAACAACGATCAAGTTTTTGGCGCCTTTGCCGGGGAACTAAAATATTAAGAAAGCTCTATTTCTATTACTTTAGCCATTATTTTTATTTTATTATTTTTTTGATAATTTTATTTCTTCCTTTTCCTTGCAAGTACTTCTAGTTTATGACTAGAAGGAACCCGACAGGACCTCTAGTATACAATAGTGAAATTAATGCCACCGCTCATAGGAATCGCAGAGAAATTAAGCGAGCCCTAAATTACATAGAAGTAGAGCAAGAAGGCAAATCCAATCCTACTGAAGGGATGGACGAGAATAACCCACCACGAGATGTGGCAGATGCTCCGATACTATGTATGATTATGCTAAGCCTAGTTTAATAGGAGCAAAATCTAGTATTGTTAGGCCTGCTATAGCTGCTAATAATTTGAATTAAAGCCTAATACAATGCAAATGATTCAACAATTTGTTCAATTTGATGGTTTGCAGGACGAAGACCCAAACACTCATATAGCTAATTTTTTAGAGTTCTGTGATACTTTCAAAATAAATGGTGTTTCTGATGATGCCATTCGTCTTAGGTTATTTCCTTTTTCATTAAGAAATAAAGCCAAATAGTGGTTGAACTCGTTACCACGAGGGTTAATTACTACATGGGATCAAATGACCGAAAAATTTTTATTAAAATATTTCCCACTGGCCAAAACGGCCAAACTACAGAATGATATCTCTTCTTTTGTGCAGATGGATTTAGAGATGTTATACGACGCATGGGAGAGATACAAGGATCTCTTGAGGAGATGTCCACACCATAGTCTACCCTTGTGCCTACAAGTCCAAACTTTCTATAATGGTGTAAACCCCTCAACGAGGCAACTAATCGATTCAAATGACCGGTGGAACCACGAACAACAAACTCAAAGCGACCTACTTAATTCATTAAAGAGATGTCACTGAATAACTATCGGTGGCAAGTTACAAGGACAAAGTCGACAAAATTAGCCAAAGTTTACAACCTCAATGAAGTGACCATGCTATCAACACAGGTAGAGATGATGAATAAAAAGCTTGATAGTTTGTGTTCTTCGCAGGTACATCCAGTCATGCAGTGCAACGCAAGTGGAACTGTGGCAAATCCTGAGTACCCACCCTACAAACCGGACGCAGAGAGTGAACAGATAAACTATATAGGTAATAATGTCAAATCCAATAATAATCCTTATAGTAATAACTACAATCCAGGTTGGAGGAACCACCCAAATTTTTCATGGGAGGCCAAGGAAATCAATGGAATCACTTGAGTGGGAGCAGGTGCATTATTCTCTACGTCGTCAGCAACTGCTCGATTGGCTTCCATTACTATACAAAAATACATTTTTAACTGTCAGAATTCATCATACTATCGCAATTTCATATATGGCATGTAGAGCTAAACTCACGCGCGCTATGTTAGTCCGAGAATGAACTAAACCTGGCTCTGATACCAATAAAATGTCACACCCTAACCCGAAATCGTTGCTAGAATAACGTTAAGAAGCATTACTAAACAATCGAATCATTTCACATCCCATTTACGACACAAAGTCAATCATCATCATAACACATCAAGACATAATCAAATAGTCCCTTATTGAGGCCTACAAGACCTCAAACACATGCTAGAGAGGGGTCGGGACTAAATTGAACACTTATGAAAGTTTTTAGAAATTTCAAACACTCAACAAGTCTGTTGAGGCCACACGGCGAGGCCACACACCCGTGCCACCGGCCGTGTGCCTCATACGGTAACCAGACACCCCCATGTGTCTAGGCCGTGCCAAAATAGAGCAAGCATTCTGACTTCTCCACACGGCCACCAAGCACGCCCGTGTGCCATGGCCGTGTGCTCTTAAGCTAGCTACTGACTTATGCCCACGGCTAGTTGACACACTCGTGTCAAGGCCATGTACTATTAGGCTAGTTCCTGTTATTCTCCTACGGCCATTAGGCACACCCGTGTGCCATAACCTTGTTGGCAAAACAAGTCATATGCAAGGCCAATTTGCCTCCCACACAAGGGTCAAACCTACAAGCACATTTAAGCATAAATTCACCCACAATTTAGCAACCAATCTCATGTCCAATGATCACATATCATCTCATACAATCTCATTTACAACCATGTTAACTAATAGACTAATTTACACCACTTAAACACATTCCATAACAATATGATTCATTTCCCAATTCTTTATTTCATACTAGCATCATACCAACACAAAGATACCATTCATAAGTCATTTTCATTGCCATCAAAACATACCAAAACTCACTTCACATGCCAAATCCACACAAACATGTTTCAAACATTTATCTAGCCACCTTACATGGCTATTTACATCTCAAACATATACCAAATGACTAGCCTATACATGCCATATTCAAATACACACATCTTCAAGAGTACCAAAATAGATTTCTGATAGTATGATAGAGATGCTGACGATCCCCAAATCCGAGCTGGCTTTACTGACACTGCAAAGCAGAGAAACAAATCACACAGTAAGCTTTCCAAAGCTTAGTAAGTTCTAATTATAAAACAATTAACTCAATGAACCAATTCAATATACACATTTAACCATCACATAGATAATTTACCAATGGTACATAAGTTCAACTTGATCCAATACTCACATAGCATTCCATTCATTTACTTTCAATTTTACCAACCACATACTCAAATATCTACTCATTCAACTCTTAAATCTATCATCAACCACATAGGTTCAAACATACCTTGATCAACACATAATTACTTACCATTCATACAACTCAATTTCTCAATTTTACCTCTCGTTCAACCTTTGCTATTACTCAAATAAATTTGCACACTTAGTGCCAATTTCACAACCGAAGCCTAATTGTCATCGCACACTTAGTGCCAATATGTTAAACTAAACTTATATCAGTAACGCACACACAGTGCCAATTTGATAAGCCAAAACTTCATCGTTTCACACACAGTGCTATTCATTAAAGCCGTAGCTTCTATTGTTTCGCATACACAGTACTATTCATTAATCGCACACTTAGTGCTTTAATTCATAGCCGAAGCTTAAATGACATCACATACTTAGTGCATTAAAACAAAACCAAACTCAATTCGATTTTGCACACATAGTGCCAATCACAAAGCCAAAGCTTTTATTAACTCGTACACACAATGCTAATATTTTCGATTACATTTCCAATTACGCACACTTAGTGCCATATAGATCCATTTCCCACATAACATTTATAATTCAATAATATCTTAACCATTCATTTCACAAAATTTAAACATAGCTAAGTACACATATTATATCCGAACTTACCTCAAATGTCAATATACCGAAACGGTCGATTAATCGAGCACTTTGTCATTGCCTCGATCTCGATTCGAACCTCTTCTTTCTTGGTCTATACACATTCAAATTCACTCATTCAATTACCTATTCATTCAATTTGATCCACACATACATATTTAGGGTATTTTACAAAATAACCCTCACATTTTTAGATTTTGACACTTTAGTCCTCTATTCATAAAATCATCAAATACACATAATTTCAAAACACATATGCTAGCCGAATTCTTCCCATGTTAATACAAGCTCATACATTTCATTTATTTTACAATTTAGTCCTTCAATTACTCATTTTCTCAATTAAACCCAAATTACACAAATTCATCAAAACTCCAAAGACAAATTATCTTAATCAAACACCAACTTTTCATATTTCACTAACAACTAGCACATAGCTCAAGTATTCATCAATGTCTCATCTCAATAACATCATTAATTCATAAAATTTCAACATGGGTTAGCTAGAGCACGAACCAACGATTACAAAAACGTAGAAATTATCAAAAATCGAAGCCAAACTTACCTCAATTTATGCTTCAAGCTAGCCAAATACTTCAAATTTTTTAGCCCTATTCTTTCTTTCTAATTTCGGTGAAGAAAAGATGACAACAATGGCTACTAAATGTTTTTGTTTTGTTTTATTATCATAATTACATCAATTACCTTATTACCCCTTTTATTATTAATCCATTTCCACTATCCATGGGTATTCTTGTCCATCCACCATCCATTAACTATATAGTGGTTTATTTGCCTCATATGGCCTTCACATTAACAAAACAACAACAATTAAACACTTAAAAATTAGCACACAGCTATTATACATTACGCGATTAAGTCCTTTCTCTTAATTCGACACACAATCAATAAAATCTTCACATAGAAATTTCACACAAGCTATATCACATACTATTAGCATAGAAAATAACATTAAATTATCATTCTGACCTCAAATTTGTGGTCTCAAAACTACTGTTTTGACTAGGGTCTAAATCGGGCTGTTACAAGTGCTCCCTCTAAAGTTCAAAATGCCAAAGTTTGAAAAATATAACGAGACCAGCTGCCCTGAGGCTCACATTACAATGTTCTGTAGGAGGATGACTGGATATGTTAGTAATGATTAGTTATTGATTCACTGTTTCCAAGACAGCTTGATTTGGGCTGCGGCTAAATGGTATAATCAGCTAAATCATGCCCAAATTAATTCGTGGAAGGACCTGGCACAGGCCTTTATGAAACAATATGGCTACGTGACAGATATAGCGTCTAACAGAATCACATTACAGAATATAAAGAAAAAGCCAAATGAAAATTTTAGGCAATATGCTCAAAGATGGAGGGAAGTCGCCACGCAAGTCCAACCGCCACTTCTAGAAAAGGAGACAACCATGCTCTTCATTAATACCCTAAAGGCACCTTTTATCAATCACATGTAGGGAAGCACAACTAAGAGTTTTTCGGACATAGTGATGTCTAGCAAAATGATAGAGAATGCAATGAGGTGTGGAAAAATAGAGGCCGGGGAAAACACAAAGAGGTCAACCCCGAGAAAAAAATAAAATGAGGTAAATAATGTGAGCACGTATAACAAGGGTTATTTGAAACCAATCAATGTGAACCAACCGAGAACGACAACCACTAGCCATCAAGTCCCGCTAAGACAAGAGTCCAACACAAGGCAAAATACGGAGAAACTCCAGTTTACGCCTATTCCAATGACGTATAGGGAGTTGTACCTATAACATCTTGAATTTTTGGGCCTATGCGCTTAGTGTGTGTATAAGTTTAAAGTGTTAATTTAACTGTTAAGGGTCTAAATTAGGCTCAGGCTTAGGCAGAGGCCTTGATTAAAATTTTCTGTTTGGGCATTATAGGACTTAAAAGGTAGTACCTGTGTTTAAAATATCAAAAGGGGCTTGTGGCCCAGTGGTCAGTAGTGCCACTTAGGGAACAAGGAGGTGACGCCACACCAGGGAGTTAGGGGCCCAAATTTAAGTTTCAAGGAGCCCAATTCCTTGGATTCAAGTTAGCTAATTTTCGGCATTAGGGTTAGGTGGAGTGGATGGCTACAAGGCTCAAAAATAGGAGGATTTATGTGAATGAGATAATGTAGATAATATAGTTGATAATATGGAAGATAAAAGGAGAAAAATTAGGAGCTATCTGCTGAGAGCAGAGTTGGCCGAAATTCCATCACCTAGAGGAGTAAAGAAATCAGTTTCTAATAGTCATATGGTGTGCTGAATTTTCTATAAATAAGGGGAATAGCTTACCAATTTTGGCATTTGAACCCTACTTTTTCTTCATTCTTTGTGCCAAAATTCTTAGTCTCTCCCTCCACAATTTCTGTCAACTTTCTTTCAAAAAAGCCAAAAATCACCACCTCCTTCACCCTTTCTTCTTTCTTTGAAATTTTCTGTTAGCCGAATCTTCTGATCTCCATTGTTATTCTTCTCCAATTCACTAAAAGTCAAAACTACACTATTGTTTATTCTTGTAGCTGAAATCTTCCTCTTGTTCATCTTTTTCAGGATTTTCTTAAAAGCTAAAATTCTTAGATCTTTAATCTTCTACGCTTCGATCTTTTGCTGTGATTGCCGAATCTTCCTGTAAGGGGTAGCCGAAACCATTTGTAAAGGTAAGTGTCGATTTGTGGGATTTCAATATTTTTTTGGCTTTTAGAGATCTTAGTCGAATGGCTATATGGTTAACTAATTGGGTGTTTTCTCTCATTTTCAGCATTCCGAGATTTGAAGAGGAGTCTATCGCGTAGATCTCTAAGTCATAGTTTAGTAACACTCGAATCGTGTTACTTTCGGGATTTCAAGGTAAGGAGATCTATTGATTTTAATGCGTAAATTTGGGTATTTATTAATCCTTGGCCGAATGTAGGGGAGCCCAAATCTTCGTGTTTTTCCGGCTTTTGAGGAAGGTTTTAGACTAAGGGTTATAGATCCAGATAGTAAGGATATTGACTAAGGGTGTAAAACTAGCGATATTAGGTGTGTAACACTTCCACACTATTTAGATTGCCTGATTAAATCTATTATAAATCTGTAATATTGTGAAAATGCCAAAATATTGGCAAGGCTGTTGAAAACCCGAGGAGGGTAAAAACGAATCACCAGGTTAGTGATCCCTGTCATTCTAAGTGAATGTTCTGATTAAACAATATGAGTATGCCGATTTTCTGTGATTGCATGGGGTGGGTTTGATGAAAGGGGAAGTATTCTGTTGTAGCGGCTTTTGTCGTGACCTGTTGTAGCGGCTTTCACCGTGACCTGTTGTAGTGGCTTTTTCCATGACCTGTTGTAACACCCCAAACCCGGTCAACACACCACAACTGGATCTGGCATGCCACGGAGTGATAACCTTTTAAAACCGAGAGTTTGTCATATAATTTTCTTAGAAAACCCTTTTGTAGTACGAAAAGTTTAGAAATCCTTGCTTGAAAATCTACTTATTGTTGCAAGTTTTAGAAAACATACAAGTTATCTTCGTTTTCATCTTTTACGTGATGTTGCCCGATGGTAATGTTTTAAAACCCGAAGGAGTTATAGTTTTGAATACATTGCTTTTTACCCGTTCATTTAACAAGACCATATATCCATCATAAGTATAACATAATCAAAATAAAAGCAAGTAATAAAAACCCTAAATAAAACTTAGCGGCCTTATTACAAAACCCAAAACCAAATTTAAAGAAAATTAATAAAACTGAAATAGTATTTTAAAGTCAAAAGTCGAATCAAGCATGCATGGCCACCTCGAGTCCTCCCCGGCTCCATATCCGCAATCTGCGTCTCATCTGCAAAATATAAGGGAAGGGGTGAGTCACCAAGACTCAGTGTATAAATCCCCAACCCGATAGTGCAATCACTTACACAAATCATTAGCAAATCATGCAAATCATGCAACTCATAACCTAACCATCCAATCTCCTTTAACTACCCCGTGTGGTCAAAACCACTGGTGGTCAAAACCACTGGTGACCGTAGTCACAAATATATCGGTGTGGTCAAAACCACTGGTGACAGTCCAAATATTCCTTCCCCCTCCTCTCATCAATCCCACCCTCATGTCCATACCATACATGCCATAACATCATGTATCATGCAATAACGCATAGCATAGCTTGTAACAATAACACGATGATGTATATCAAAAATCACATAACAGGGGACTTACCCGAAATCCAAGCTCATACCCACAAGGCATAATCACTGATTCAACAGTTATAACGGTAACATAATAAGCATATTATACTAATAGAAGTGTGTAAGTGTTACACACCTGACTATTCGTGGATCTAACAAAATCCCGAAATGTTACCTTCTCTTTCCTACAATCGGCCAACATCATATTTTTTAGATCTAAAGCCTTTCGGCTTAATCACAAAATCTCGAAGGATGAATCGCACAAGGATAACTCCTTACCTTAGTGCCGATTTGGTTTCCAACCAAATCCCGAAACCACGTGATGATCCCTCTTGCAATCGGCTAAACACTAATACACACAAATGGTTAGCCTTCAGGTTCTAAACGATTAAGAAACGGGTATTGAGATGTTAAAACTGTTACCTAGATCGACCACCAAATTCCAGAGTTTTACTGTATTCGGCTATGCTCCTCCCTACAATCGATTTTAACATCCCCTTTAGAGTCCAAAGGCCATTCGGCCATAACATAAATCCCAAAACTAAAAGGGATTCTCACCTCCTTACCTTGATGACTGATTCGGCTTCTAAACACCAAAGATCAGCACCCCCTATTGGTGTTAGGCGTTTTGGCTAGCAATCATGAATCAAGAATGAAGTTTCAAAATCTCGATTAATAGCGATTAAAGAAGAATAAAAAGGGAAGGCAAAAGAGATTTGGCCTTCTCCAAAACAGTGTCGAAAAAGAAAGGGAAAAAAATAGAAAGTTTACTTACCAAAAGATTCGACTAACCCAAATGGAAGAGATCGGTTCGGCACTTGAATGAAGTCTAGATCATGGGAGAAAAGAAGAAGAATAACTAGGAGTATTCAGCCACACACTTGAAAGAAGAGAAGAAGAACACTCAGAAAATTTCGGCTTTTGAAGATGGTAAAGAAGAATAAAATAGAATAGGAACGATTTTGACGAAAGAGAATAAAAGAGATTTCGGCACAAGGCAAGAGGTTTTGAGAGAATGAAAAGAAAGGTGCCGAATGGGGAGTAAGGTTGTTGGTTTCAGCTATGAGCAAAAAGAAGAAGAAGAAGAAGTGAATAGGGGTGGATTCGGCAAAGAAGGAGTTTTCGACTCTTCAATGGGGATGCTAAAATGAATCGGCCAAGTGCCCAAATTGTCAAAAGAGAAGAAGAGAGAAAAGCACCTAAGGTTCGGGTTTTAGCACAAAATGCAAGAAGGGAAAACCATCTAAGCTAGCCGAAAATGTCACCTAGCCTAACTATGAAGAAACGACACCTCTCCTAAGTCTCCCAATCGATTACTCCTCTCACACTAGAGTTTAGATTTCGGCAAACTCCCTGAATCACTCCTGGCCAACCATTCAAATGAGTTTGAATTGATCAAACTCCTAAATCCCCTCTTCTTCACTCATTTAAATCTTATCTGACAGTGTTTGTACTGAGCACAACTCCTCCCCCTTGGCGTCAAAATGTAAGGCAGAAAATGGGATTTCTGCTGCTCGAACCTGAGCTCTCCCTTCTCTGCATGTGGCGTCACCCTTAAGGCTCTAAGTGGCGCCTCCTTGCCACTTTACCAAGCCCATTCCTATGCTCAAATCCCCCATGAATTACACTTAACCCCTAGCTCCTTCAGCTCCCTTTTACTAAGTACAAAAACAAAAATGTTTAACCATGACTCAGGCCTAACCCGAGGTCATGCTTAGACCCCAAATTATGCTAAACTAGCATAGCAGACATATCAACACATGCAACACATGAAAAATGCAGAGGCCCCATTTTAAGGATGTTACAGTTTTACCCCCTTAAAAATAATTTTGACCTCGAAATTACCTGATCAGAAGAGTTGAGGGTATTGCTACTACATTACATCCTCTAGTTCCCACGTGGCCTCCTCTGTACCATGGTTCTGCCATAACACTTTCACCAAGGGAACTGACTTCCTACGTAAGACCTTGACATCCCGATCCAAAATCTGTACCAATTTCTCCTCGAAAAAAAAGTCTGAGCTCACCTCAATCTCCACAACTGGCACAACGTGTGACGGATCTGACCGATAACGCCTAAGCATCGAAACATGGAAGACGTCGTGAATCTGACTTAACTCTACCGGTAGCTCAAGCTGATAAGCTACCGGTCCTACTCGCTTCAACACCGTGTACGGCCCGATAAACCTAGGGCTTAGCTTCCCTTTCCGTCCAAATCTCAACACTTTCTTCCATGGCGATACCTTCAGAAAAACCTTATCACCTACTGCATACTCTATATCTCTACGTTTAAGATCGGCGTAAGACTTCTGCCTGTCCGACGCTTCCTTGAGACGAGCCCGAATCACCTTAACCTTATCCTCAGTTTTGCCACCAACTCCGGACCTAATATCTACCGTTTACCCAACTCCGTCCAACACGTAGGAGTGCGGCATTTTCGTCTATACAATGCCTCATATGGTGCCATCTAAATACTCGCTTGATAACTATTGTTATAAGCGTACTCTGCCAATGGTAGATACTCCTCCCAACTACCACTGAAATCCAGAACATAGCCCCTTAGCAAATCCTCTAAAATCTGAATTATTTTTTCAGACTGTCCATCAGATTGCGGGTGAAAAACTATGCTAAAATCCATCCTCGTTCCCAAAGCTTGATGCAAAGCCCTCCAGAACCTTGACGTGAACCTAGGATCCCTATCTGAGATGATTGACACTGGCACTCCATGCAACCTTACTATCTCGGCCATGTACAACTTGGCTAACTTCTGGAGCCAATAATCAACCCTCACCGATATGAAGTGAGCTGATTTGGTCAGACGGTCCACAATCACCCAAACCGAGTCCTTCTTGCTAGGCGTAAGGGGTAGCCCACTGACAAAGTCCATGGTAATCTTTTCCCACTTCCACTGAGGAATCTTCACCGGCTGAAGTAAACCTGACGGCAAATGATGTTCGACTTTAACTCACCGACACGCCGACACTTACCCACAAACTCAGTCACTTCTCACTTCATCCCGCCACCGTAATCGCCAGAATCCTGACATCTTACTACCTCCAGGATGCATAGTGTATGGGCTGCTATGTGCAGCCTGAAGAATCCTTTGCCTCAACTCGACGTCCTTTGGCATACAAGCTCTCACTTGAAAACACAACACTCTATCGTGAGACAAGCTGTATCCTTCCAACCCATTACTTTGAACTTGCAACCTCCGAGCATTCAAACCCTCATCTACTAACTATTTCTCCTTAATCTGCTCTACCCAAGTCGGCTTTACTTGTAATTTCACCAACAAACTCCCATCATCATACAGACTAAGGTGAGCAAACATCACTCGTAGGTCTACGACCACCTTACGACTCAACGCATCAGCTACTACGTTAGCCTTACTCGGATGGTACTCAATCGAGCAGTCGTAGTCCTTCAACAACTCAATCCACCTTCACTATCTCAAATTTAAATCCTTCTACGTCAAGAGATACTTTAGACTTTTGTGGTCCGTGTAGACTATCGACTTTTCCCCATACAAATAATGCCTTCAAATCTTCAAGGCAAAAACCACCGCAGCCAATTCCAAGTCATGCGTCGGGTAGTTAACCTCATGCGGTCTCAGCTGTCGAGACGCATATGCCACTACTTTCCCTTCCTACATCAGCACACATCCCAAGCCAGTATGTGATGCATCACAATAAACTGTGAATACCTTCCCTGCCTCAGGCCGTACCAGAACCGGAGCTTCCGTCAAAATCTTCCTCAACTTGTCGAAACTTTCCTGCTGTTTCTCCGTCCACACAAATGAAACTCCTTTCCTCAATAGCTTGGTCAACGGTGCCGCGATCAGAGAAAATCCTTCCACAAATCTCCGATAATACCCTGTCAGACATAGAAAACTCTGAATTTTTACAACCGACCTAGGCGGTTTCCAATCTAACACCGCCTCAATCTTGCGAGGGTCCACTCTAATCCCTTCAGCGGACACTACGTGACCTAAGAAAGTCACTTCCCTAAGCCAAAACTCGCACTTACTGAACTTGGCAAATAACTGCTTCTCCCTCAGAATTTGCAAAACCAACCGCAAGTGCGTATCATGATCCTCCTCAGTCCTTGAGTACACCAATATGTCATCTATGAATACTACGACAAACTGGTTCAAGTACTGCTGGAACACCTGATTCATCAAGTCTATGAATGCTATCGGTGCATTGGTTAACCCGAACGGCATCACCAGAAACTCGTAATGCCCATATCGAGTACGGAATGCCGTCTTATGAACATCAACCTCCTTCACTTTGAGTTGATGGTACCCTGACCTGAGATCTATCTTCGAGAAAATCGATGCACCCTTAAGTTGATCAAACAAGTCGTCAATCTTGGGCAATAGGTACTTGTTTTTTATCGTCAACTTGTTCAGCTGGCGGTAGTCTATACACATCCGCATTGTACCATCTTTTTTCTTCACAAAGAGCACAAGTGCTCCCCAAGGGGATATACTTGGTCGAATGAAACCTCGTTCCAACAACTCTTGGATTTGGGCCTTCAGCTCCACCAATTCCTTTGGCGCCATTCTATACGGGGCAATGGACACTGGCACAATTTCGGGTAACAAATCTATACCGAATTTAACTTCCCGATCCGGAGGCAGACCCGAAAGTTCCTCTGAAAATATATCCGCAAATTCCCCTGTAGTTCACACACTCTCTACAGCTGCATCTTTGGCTCCCAAAGCACAAACATGCACCATGAAGGCCTCACAACCCTTCCTGACCATTTTTTCGCCTTCAGTGCAGAGACCACATTGGATAAGTAATCTCTCCTATTACCTATCATCACCACCTCCTCACCTTCCATTGTCCTCAACACCATGCGCTTAGCCGCGCAATCCAAACTAGCCTGGTACTTCACCAGCCAGTCCATCCTGAGAATTAGATCGAACTCCCCAAATGGCAGTTCCATCAAATCAGCCAAAAACATGACCCCTTGAAGTTCTAGAGGTACATCCCTATACAGCTTATTTACTCCTACAGAGTGACCTCGAGGGCTAATTATGATCATCTCCCTAGAAGTAGTCTCAGAATTCAAGTTCATAGTTCCTACTATGCTACTGGCTACATATGAGTACGTCAAACCCACATCTATTAAAGCATTATAAGGTAGTCCAAAGATTAGGAACGTACCGGTTATGACGTCCGGTGTGTCACCCTCCTCTCAATGCCTCGCTACGTAGACTAATCCAGGCTGTCTCGCCTCTGCACCACCTGCACCTCTGACTGGTGCTCCACGGCCTCTACCAGAGCCATTACCACCCTAGCAGCACCACGGCCCCTCTGTGGCTGCTGACCATCCCTCCTGTTCTGAGTACGGTTCTGATCCCCAGAATGCAACCTAGCTGACCTCTGTGGACAATCCCTTATTCGGTGCCCCATTGATCCACACTCAAAGCATCCCCTATTTCTAGTCCAACATTCCCTCGTGTAAGACTTCCTACATCGAGCACATCGTGGTGGCCACTGAGTATCAACAGCAGTAGGCCTAGCAGCTTGATTTGGCCCACTGTATCTACCCCATTTTTACTGATTCCCAGCAAACCCAGATGATCTGAAATTCCTCTTATTCCAACCCTTATCCTGATTCTGTCTAACTGACTACTTCACTTCTTTCGCAACTTTGGCCTTTTCCACTAAGACCGTAAATTCTCTCTCCTACTATAGAGCAATCAGCAACCTCAAATCGTCCCTTAATTTGTCCTTGAATCTGACACATCGGTCATGCTCCGTAGCTATGATGGCCCGAGCATATCGGCTCAATCTTAAGAATTCTGCCTCGTACTCCGATACAGACTTACTCCCCTGAACTAGCCTCAGAAAAGCCTTTCTCTGCGCATCAATATAACTGATCCCGACATACTTTTTTTGATAAGCTGCGTTGAAATAATCCCAAGTGAGATCATTCGTTGCAGCACTATCCCGAACCGTGAGCCACCACTGGTATGACTCATCTCGGTGAAGCGACACTACTCCTTTTAGTTTTTCCTCAGCCGTCAGATCCAAATCGTCCATGATTCGTTCCGTCGCTTGCAACCAATACTCAGCCGTATTGGGCGCCACACCAGATACACCTCAGAATACTTTAGCTCTATTGGTTCGAGTCGCTCAGATACGAATTTTCGAGCTCCGTACCTCCACCTGCTCCAGCCACTCTTTCTAGCACTCGCAAGATCGTCGCTGCGACATCGCATCTTCCCCGTCGATCCTCGATACTTCACGCCAAAGAATCGGTGGTAGTGGTATCTCATTCTCGGACCCTTGACCAGACCTAACGGGTTTCGATACGATTATTTTGCCTCTATCGCATCCTCTTACATTACGACCACGCCCCTTAGTACTCATATCTAAATCGCGATTTATCTACTTAAAGAAATTTTATGAATTAGCTTTTGTCCCACTTATTACCCACGAATAAGTTTTATGTAAAGGAATTTGGTAGTGGTTCTTTCGATCATCACAAAGTTTTCATTTTCTAGTCCTCTACCCCCATTCCACATGTAGGGTATTCTCGTCATTTCACTACCCGGGGGTATTTTCGTAATTCACCTATCGAGGTATTTTAGTACTAAAATAGGGTTAATTTGAAAACCTTTACAAATCGTAGATATTTCAAAAATTCCAGAAATTAGGGGTATTTTGGTAATTTCATAAACCATGGGTATTTTCATAATTTCATAAACCAAGGGTATTTTCGTAATTTTTTTCAAAATATTGTTCCAGGTGATTTTACATAATAAGGGTATTTTGGAAATTTTCTATTCGGGGGTACTTCGGTAATTTTCCATACTGAGGGTATTTTGGTAATTGTTTACTAGTCAGGGGTGATTTGGTCATTTCCCAAATCAAAGATACTGTGTTAATTTCAAAACCAAGGTTTAAAGTGTTACCAAAACAAGATGGCTGGTCTCTTTCGGGTTTTAGTTAAATTTAGCCTGTGAATAAGTCGTCTCAGTTAGGGTGAACCGTCCCTACGCACCAGGTAGGATTCGAGTGGAAAGGAGGTGAGTCACTAGGACTGCTTAAATACCAAGCTCCCCCTGAATCCATTCCTAAACATGCGCACAACGGTTGCCACACCCTTAACTCAGTGACGAACTCGCAGGTTTGTTTAGTGGATCTTTAAGTCTTATGTAATTTATGTTAGAGTAAGTTATTCCTAGGGTTTAATAACTCCTAATCTACTATTCTACGATCCCGAAATACCCATTTTCCCCACATATAATTCACACAATAGTTAGGGATACTTACCTAGGCAGATTGGTGCCGGAGACTCGGTGCCATGCTGTTCAACCCATGTACCTTTTCCACAAAACTTTTCAAAGTCCCAATTTAAAACATTTTGGGCCTCGGGCCCACAGCCGAGCTTTTGAACTTGGCTCTGATACCAAAATTATAACACCCCAAACCTGGTCAACACACCACAACCGGATCTGGCATGCCATGGAGTGATAACCTTTTAAAACCGAGAGTTTGTTGTATAATTTTCTTAGAAAACCCTTTTGTAGTACGAAAAGTTTAGAAATCCTTGCTTGAAAATCTACTTATTGTTGCAAGTTTTAGAAAACATACAAGTTATCTTCGTTTTCATCTTTTATGTGATGTTACCCGATGGCAACGTTTTAAAACCCGAAGGAGTTATAGTTTTGAATACATTACTTTTTACCCGTTCATTTAACAAGACCATATATCCATCATAAGTATAACATAATCAAAATAAAAGCAAGTAATAAAAACCTAAATAAAACTTAGCGACCTTAATTACAAAACCCAAAACCAAATTTAAAGAAAATTAATAAAATTGAAATAGTACTTTAAAGTCAAAAGTCGAATCAAGCATGCATGGCCGCCTCGAGTCCTCCCCGGCTCCATATCCGCAATCACGTCTCATCTGCAAAATATAAGGGAAGGGGTGAGTCACCAAGACTCAGTGTATAAATCCCCAACCCGATAGTGCAAGCACTTACACAAATCATTAGCAAATCATGCAAATCATGCAACCCATAACCTAACCATCCAATCTCCTTTAACTACCCCGTGTGGTCAAAACCACTGGTGGTCAAAACCACTAGTGACCGTAGTCACAAATATATCGGTGTGGTCAAAACCACTAGTGACAGTCCAAATATTACTTCCCCCTCCTCTCATCAATCCCACCATCATATCCCTACCATACATGTCATAACATCATGTATCATGCAATAACACATAGCATAGCTTGTAACAATAACACGATGATGTATATCAAAAATCACATAACAGGGGACTTACCCGAAATCCAAGCTCATACCCACAAGGCATAATCACTGATTCAATAGTTATAACGGTAACACAATAAGCATATTATACTAATAGAAGTGTGTAAACATTACACACCTGACTATTCGTGGATCTAGCAAAATCCCGAAATGTTGCCTTCTCTTTCCTACAATCGGCCAACATCATATTTTTTAGATCTAAAACCTTTCGACTTAATCACAAAATCCCAAAGGACGAATCGCACAAGGATAACTCCTTACCTTAGTGCCTATTTGGTTTCCAACCAAATCCCAAAACCACGTGATGATCCCCCTTGCAATCGGCTAAACACTAATACACACAAATGGTTAGCCTTCGGCTTCTGAACGATTAAGAAACGGGTATTGAGATGTTAAAACTCTTACCTAGATCGACCACCAAATCCCAGAGATTCACTATATTCGGCTATGCTCCTCCCTACAATCAGTTTTAACATCCCTTTTAGAGTCCAAAGGCCATTCAGCCATAACATAAATTCAGAAACCAAAAGGGATTATCGCCTCCTTACCTTGATGACTGATTCGGCTTCTAAACACCAAAGATCGGCACCCCCTATTGGTGTTAGGATTTTCGGCTATCAATCATGAATCAAGAATGAAGTTTCAAAATCCCGATTAATAGCAATTAAAGAAGAATAAAAAGGGAAGGCAAAAGAGATTTGGCCTTCTCCAAAATAGTGTCAAAAAAGAAAAGGAAAAAAATAGAAAGTTTACTTACCAAAAGATTCGACTAACCCAAATGGAAGAGATCAGTTTCAGCACTTGAATAAAGTCTAGATCACGCAAGAAAAGAAGAAGAATAACTAGGAGTATTCGGCCACACTTGAAAGAAGAGAAGAAGAACACTCAGCAAAGTTTCAGCTTTTGAAGATGGTAAAGAAGAAGAAAATAGAATAGGAACGATTTCGACAAAAAAGAATAAAAGAGATTTCGGTACAAGGCAAGAGGTTTTGAGAGAATGAAAAGAAAGATGCCGAATGGAGGGGTGAGGTTGTTGGTTTCGACTATGAGCAAAAAGAAGAAGAAGAAGTGAACAAGGGTGGATTCGGCAAGGAGGGAGTTTTCGGCTCTTCAATGGGGTTGCTAAAATGAATCGGCCAAGTCCCCAAATTGTCAAAAGAGAAGAAGAGAGAAAAGCACCTAAGGTTCAGGTTTTAGCACAAAACACAAGAAGGGAAAACCATCTAAGCTAGCTGAAAATGTCACCTAGCCTAACTATAAAGAAAGGACACCTCTCCTAAGTCTCCCAACCGATAACTCCTCTCACACCAGAGTTCAGATTTCGGCAAACTCCCTGAATCACTCCTGGACAACCATTCAAATGAGTTTGAATTGATCAAACTCCTAAATCCCCTCTTCTCCACTCATTTAAATCTTATCTGACAGAGTTTGTGCTGAGCACAACTCCTCCCCTTTGGCATCAAAATGTAAGGCAGAAAATGGGATTTCTGCTACTCGAACCTGAGCTTTCCCTTCTCTGCATGTGGCGTCACCCTCAAGGCTCTAAGTTTACCAAGCCCATTCCTATGCTTAAATCCCCCACAAATTACACTTAACCCCTAGCTCCTTCAGCTCCCTTTTACTAAGTACAAAAATAAAAATGTTTAACCATGACTCAGGCCTAACCCGAGGTCATGCTTAGACCCCAAATTATGCTAAACTAGTACAGCAGGCATATCAACACATGCAACACATGAAAAATGCAAAGGCCCCGTTTTAAGGATGTTACACCTGTTGTAGTGACTATGGCCATGATCTGATGATGAGCAGCACGACTGCCATCATTGGCGTGTAGCGGTGTGGGTTGATTGTAGAAATCCCCAATGGTGTGAATGGCAGGTAAGGGTGGCATGTAGCGGATGGAAACCTAGGATTTGGGTTGGGCTTGCATAATTTTTGTTATATATATTAATCTATTATTCTGTTCTGTGGGGCTAAGGCCCAAATCAAATGGTACATGAGGGTTGCACACTGAGTCTCGTGACTTAACCTATTATTTAACATCTTTCAGATAGCACCTAGTGCAACGGACTGGGCTGGAGAGGGGCGCGAGGTGGCATGCGAGAGATTCTATGTTACAGCAAGAAGACTTTATTTAGTTTATTTATTTTTAATATTTATAATTAATGGGTTTTATATTTTGTTGTAATAAGGCCATGGGCCACTAGCTTTACATTTTGTCTCGATTTTATTTTGGGCTTTCATCGCTAATGGACATGTAAAATTTTACGTTTAAATTAAACTAAGACAGGTACTAAACTTTGGGTTTTTTTTAAAAGCATCTTATAAAATTATATCTTTTATAAATTATCAAATCATTAAGTCTTCCCAGAATATATGTTTAAACTCGACAAATGTTTCCAAAAAAAAAATGCAACATATTTTACTAAATCTTCTTAGTGACATGCCAGATCCGGTCGTGGTGTTTGGGCTGGGTTTGGGGTGTTACAAATTAGTATCAGAGCTCGATTTAAAACTCAGCTTTGAGGTTTTAGGCTCAAAATGTTTTCTAAAGATGAGTTTTGAAACATGCATTTTTATAAATGATACAAGTCTGTTAGCTCGGCATGGCACCTGCGTCTCCGGCCAAGTCCGCCATGTAAGTATTCCAAACCATTGTGTGACATATACATGTGGGCTTATGGGCTTTATGGAATGTAGATCAGTTTAACTAGAATTTGATGGACTTTAGGTCCAGTTTACACCATACTTTAAACTTCATAAAACTTAACCTAATTAAACAAACCCGAGAATAAGTCGCTGAGTTAGGGTGTGGTAACAGGTATACGCATGTCTAGGATTGGATTCGGGGAGAGCTTGGTACTTAAACAGTCCTAGTGACTCACCTCCTCTTCGTTGGAATCCTACCTGGTGCGTAGTGTCTGTTCACCTTAGCCATGAGGACTTGTTGACAGGCCAAAATTTATAATTAAAACCCGAAAGGGACCAGCCACCCTATTTTCACAAAATTACTAGAATGCCCTAGTTTTGTAATAAATTACCGAAACGCCCATGATTTGAAAAATTACCAAAATACCCTTGGATTACAAAATTATCGAAATACCCCTGATTTGCAAAATTATCGAAATATCCCCGAATTGCAAAATTACCAAAATATCCATATTTCACAAAATTACCAAAATACCCTTATTTTGAAAAATCACCGAGATACTCTATTTTGAAAAATTACGAAAATACCCCTATAGGGTAAAATTACGAAAATACCTCTAGGTAGTGAACTGACGAAAGTACCCCTAGGAGAGGAATATGAGTTCATGGATGTTGCTTGTGTGGTTGATGCCTGTATGTGATGTTCTGATTGATGATGATTGAATGAGAATTCTAAAATTAGGAAATACATACTTGAGAACTGAACTTGTAGATAGAATTCGAATTCGAAAGAACTACTATCGAAATGATTTTACATAAGATTGTTCGTGGTTAAGAAGTGGGAAGAATTAATTATTCATAAAATTCTTAATCAGATTAACGTCAATCGAAAGAATGAGTACAAGGGGTCGAGGACGTCCGTCACGTGGTCGTGGTATGGGTAGGATGACCGTGTCCGAACCAGTAGGGTCTAGCCACGGGTCAGGAAATGAGATGCCAGAACTGCCAGCGGTGGAGGGAAAATTTTAGGACCAAACGGGTGGAGACGATGCAGTGTCTCAAGCAATGTTGCGAATTTTGGAGAGAGTTGCTGGGGCAGACACGGGTTCGGGAGCTCGAAAATCTGTGTCTGAATGACTTCGAGCCAACGGAGCAGAGATGTTTAGGGGAGTTTCTGGCATAGCCCCTAACACAATTGAGTATTGGTTAGAGGCAACTGAGCGCATAATGGATGACCTTGACTTCACTGTGGAGGAGAAGTTGAAGGGGGTCGTGTCTCTTCTTCGAGACGAGGCCTACCAGTGGTGGCTCTCGATGAAGGAGGGTACTTTCGCAGACCGCATTGATTGGGACTTCTTTAAGGAGTCGTTTCAAGGAAGGTACATCGAGGCCAGTTATGTGGATGCACAGAGAAAGGCATTCCTAAACTTGGTACAGGGAAGTAAGTCTGTATCTGAATACGAGGTAGAGTTTCTGCGATTAAGCCGCTACGCTCGGGGGATTGTGGTGACTGACTATGAGCGTTGCGTACGGTTCAAGGACAGATTAAGGAATGAGCTGACGGTATTAGTAGCATCGCAGTGAGAAAGGGACTTTGCGATTTTGGTTGAGAAAGCTAAGATATCTGAGGAGGTTAAGAAAACTGAGAAACAGAACAAGGATAAGGATAGGAATAGGAATAAGAGGAATTTTGGGTCGTCAAAATCATCCGGGAATTTTCAGAAAAGGCTTAGGTCTGATGGGCTAGCTCGTGCTCCGACGGGCCAGAATCGATCATGTCCCTCATGTGGGAAGGCACATTATGGGGAGTGCAGAATGAAAATCGATGGATGCTTTAGGTTTGGATCCACGGAGCATATGATTAAAGACTGTCTCTGGTGGGCAGTCACATTCATGGGACGAGGTTCGATCGAAGTTAGGAGAGGAGGTCAGCAACCACCAAGGGGCAGTGGACAAGCTAGGGGCGATGTTAGTAATGAACGCGGTTGTGGAGCATCAGGTAGAGGTGCGAGTTATCTTTGAGGCGAGGCGACCGACTTTGGTCTATCAAAGACATCGCCAAGGGGATGGAGACGCCCCAGATGTGAATAATGGTCCGTATCTTACCATAGTATACTAAGTGTTTATTTTGGCTTTAGAATTGGAGTGCGCAGCGAAAGCATAGTGGTGAGACTTAGGTAGTATGATTACTAGTTAATTGGAAATTTCGAGGACAAAATTTCTTTAAGGAGGGTAAAACTGTAACATCTTGAATTTTTGGGCCTATGCATTTAGTCTGTGTATATGTTTAAAGTGTTAATTTAACTATTAAGGGTCTACATTGGGCTCAGGCATAGGCAGAGGCCTCGATTAAAATTTTTTGTTTGAGCATTATAGGACTTAAAAGGTAGTACCTGTGTTTAAAATATCAAAATGGGCTTGTGGCCCAATGGTCAGTAGTGCCACTTAGGGAACAAGGAGGTGACGCCACATCAGGGAGTTAGGGGCCCAAATTTAAGTTTCAAGGATCCCAATTCCTTGGATTTAAGTTAGCTAATTTTTGACATTAGGGTTAGGTGGAGTGGACAGCTACAAGGCTCAAAAATAGGAGGATTTATGTGAATGGGATAATGTAGATAATATAGTTGATAATAGGGAAGATAAAAGGAGAAAAATTAGGAGCTATCTGCTGAGAGCAGAGTTGGTCGAAATTCCATCATCTAGAGGAGTAAAGAAATCGGTTTCTAATAGCCATAGGGGGTGCCAAATTTTCTATAAATAAGGGGAATAGCTCACCAATTTCGGCATTTGAACCCTAGTTTTTCTTCATTCTTTGTGCCAAAATTTTCAGTCTCTCCCTCCACAATTTCTATCAACTTTCTTTCAAAAAAGCCGAAAATCACCACCTCCTTCACTCTTTCTTCTTTCTTTGAAATTTCCTGTTAGTCGAATCTTCTGATCTACATTGTTATTCTTCTCCCGTTCACTAAAATTCGAAACTACACTCTTGTTTGTTCTTGTAGCCGAAATCTTCCTCTTGTTCATCTTTTTCGAGATTTTCTTAAAAGTTAAAATTCTTAGATCTCTATTCTTCTATGCTTTGATCTTCTGTTGTGATTGTCGAATCTTCCTGCAAGGAGTAGCTGAAACCATTTGTAAAGGTAAATGTCGATCCGTGAGATTTCAATCTTTTTTCGGCTTTTAGAGATCTTAGCTGAATGGCTATATGGTTAACTAATCGGGTGTTTTCTCTTATTTTCGACATTTCGGGATTTGAAGAGGAGTCTATCGCGTAGATATCTAAGTCATAGTTTAGTAACACTCGAATCGTGTTACTTTTGGGATTTCAAGGTAAGGAGATCTATTAATTTTAATGTGTAAATTTGGGTATTTATTAATCCTTGGCCGAATGTAGGGGAGCCCAAATCTTCGTGTTTTTTTGGCTTTTGAACAAGGTTTTAGACTAAGGGTTGTAGATCCAGATAGTAAGGATATTGACTAAGGGTGTAAAACTACGCGATATCAAGTGTGTAACACTTCCACACTATTTAGATTACCTGATTAAATCTATTATAAATCTGTAATATTCTATAAAATGCCGAAATATCGGCAAGGCTGTTGAAAACCGAGGAGGGTAAAAGCAAATCACCAGGTTAGTGATCCCTACCATCCTAAGTGAATGTTCTGATTAAATGATATGAGCATGCTGATTTTCTGTGATTGCATGGGGTTGGGTTTGATGAAAGAGGAAGTATTCTGTTGTAGCGGCTTTTGCCGACACATTATGGACTTTTCGTGACTGTTGTAGTGGCTTTTGCCATGACTGTTGTAGTAGCTCTTGCCATGATCGACGATGAGCGACATGATCGCCATCAATGGCGTGTCGCGGTGTTGGTTGATTGTAGAAATCCCCAATGGTGTGAATGGCAGGTAAGGGTGGCGTGTAGCGGATGGAAACCTAGGATTTGGGTTGGGCTTGCATAATTTTTGTTATATATATTAATCTGTTATTCTGTTCTGTGGGGCTAAGGCCCAAATCTAATGGTGCATGAGGGTTGCACACTGTGTCTCGCTACTCAACCTATTATTTAACATCTTTCATATAGCACCTAGTGCAACGGACTGGGCTGGAGAGGGGCGCGAGGTGGCCATGCGAGAGATTCTATGTTACAGCAAGAAGACTTCATTTAGTTTATTTATTTTTAATATTTTTAATTAATGGGTTTTATATTTTGTTATAATAAGGCCATGGGCCACTAGCTTTATATTTTGTCTCGGTTTTATTTTGGGCTTTCATTGCTAATGGACATGTAAAATTTTACGTTTAAATTAAACTAAGACAGGTACTAAACTTTGGGTTTTTTTTAAAGGAATCTTATAAAATTATATCTTTTATAAATTATAAAATCATTAAGTCTTCCCGGAATATATGTTTAAACTCGACAAATGTTTCCAAAAAAAAAAAATGCGACATGTTTTACTAAATCTTCTTAGTAACATGCCAGATTCGGTCGTGGTGTTTGGGCCACATGTTGTATCCCCTTTCTACCTAAAACCAATGCATCCCCCATACCCCAAATGGTACGACACAAACGCCCAATGCGAATACTATGCGGGAATCACAGGACACTCGATAGAAAACTGCACCACTTTCAAAAAGTTAGTCGAAAGGCTCATCAAAATGGGCATTGTAAAATTCGATGATCCATCTGGTGTAGAAATTTGTTGGCCAACCATGCTAATAAGGGGGTAAATACGATAGTCGAGAATACGGGGAAGAAAATTAAGATGAGTATTGCAGAAGTGAAAAACCCGTTGAAAGAAGTTTGGAAGAAAATGGTAGAAAGAGGGTTAATCACACAAAACTTGAGGGACAGATCCCGAGAAGAAATGAACTATTGTGAGTTCCATGATGAAGAAGGTCATGAGATTTAGAAATGCAGTGAATTCAGGGCCCTAGTACAAGGTCTGATGGACAACAAGGAGCTATGTAATAGCCCAATTTAGCCTGGGCCCAAAACCAAAATAAGATCAAAATAAGAAAAAAACCAAAATATAAATTATAAACCAAAAAAATAAAGATTAAATTGTTTTCAGTCCAAGTTACAAAACTTTGGCCCAAATCAAATAAACCTAATCTAGGATTTGATCCTAGCCCGATACGAATTGAAACCCAAACCTAAATAAAACCCAACTTTTAATAGCCTTTTACAAGCCCAAATGTTAAAGACCTGATCCAAACCCAATAAACCCAAGTGGCCCAATTTTTAAAACGTTTCTAGATCCTCTAGCACCACTCGAGCAGCCACCATGCACACGCACGCCAGCCTCAGCAACGGCCTCTTACGAGTAGTTTCTCCATGACGCTCACACCTAAAAAAACAGCAAATGACAGCAAAAGAGGAATAACAGAAATTAAAAATCTTTTTGTATTTCACTTTTTTTTATTTTTTCGACTTTATAAGGCCGATTCTAATCAAATGTAAAATATCCCCATTTTTTGGATATACGCACCCATACGCAAAAAATACGAAATCAAAAGCAGAGAAAAATATTGAAAGGTGAATCTGAGATCTAAAATTTTTCTTTCTTTTTTAGACCCTATTCCGATTGTGTTCTATACATTTAATTTTCGCATGCAAAACAAATAAAAGAAGGAAATACTTACCCGTTTATTACTATTGCTGGATTCCTATTCGCTTCGTTGAAATCGAAGCTGGAATAGGGATTTAGGAGTGAAATACTTTCGATTATAAGCGCAGAAAGGGTTGTACTCGACTTTCATCCGATGCCGTCACTGATTTCTGAAGCGTATGGTAGTCGGATGGTCATCGACGTTTGGTTTTTGAGGCGGCGGATTAAGGAAAGGTTTAGGAGAAATATTTAGGTTTTCTTTTCTGTTTTAAAGTGACTGATAGATTAGGGATTAATTGTTTTTAGGTTTTATTAAGATGCATGAAATGGCACCGTTTAGGGCCTATTTCAGGGGCTTTAAAACTGTGTCATATGGGTGACCCAATTTAACCCGACCCAATTATCCTCAGGATTCGCGCGTTTCTGCGATGAAGGGATATTTGCGCGTTTAGTCCCTCTATTTGTGTACCGCTATTCGATTAGATCTGTTATACATTTTTTATGTTTTTTAATTAATCTCTGTAATTCACGAGCCCTGTCAATTTGGTCCAACTTCCACACTGCGTTTTGGGCTTTGGAAATATTTGCTAGTTTAGTCCCTGATCATTTGTGCACATTTTAGCTTGGTCCTTGACTTTGTTCAAATCATTTTATTCATTTATAAAGTAGCCTGTCAATTTTATTATTATTTCAATTAACTATTTTTTTAATTTTTTGTTTATAATCTTTGCAACTTTTTTATGGCATTAAATCTATTTATTATTTATTTTTATAAGTTGTTTCAATAAACTATTTTGAATTATTTTATTAATTTTACAATGCTTTAATTTGTTTTATACTTCCACTTGTATATGCTTTTTAATTTATTATATAAATATTTAATTTCAAAATCTTCCTTTTATGTGTTTATTTGTTTTAAAATTTGTATAATATTTAATTTAAATACTCTTATATATTATTAATTTATACACACATATATGATTTATGATAAAATTATTTTTATTTTATGTATTTATTATTGACTTTCATATTATTTTATGTATATATTTTCTTTTAAATCTATTTATGTACATATTTAGTTTCTTTTAAAACTACTTATGTATATATATATTTTCTTTTAAATTTAGAATACATAATTTATTTCCTTAAGAGACCATATTTTATTATATATTTTTGCTCATTTCAAATACTTTTATATATTGCTATCTATATATATTGTCGAAACCATTTTTTTATGTTTTGAAAAACGGGGTCGACTTAAAAATGAGGTATGGAGTAGAGTCGCCACCAACCCTTTTTAGTTTAGGTGTGATTGGATCACCTTGTAAAAAATTTTGGTCTACAAAACTAAATAACAAAAAGGGTTCAAGAATCGGTTGACGCACGAGGAAGGGTTAGCACCCCCGTACACCCCAGAACGGGTACCAAATCGATTAACTAGTGTCCTTACGTTGAAAAATAAAAAATGTTTAAGGTGTGATTCTTTTGCAAGAATGTTAATTAATTTTGAATTGAATCTCAAGATTCACTTATTCCAAAGGAATAAAAAAAATCACATCCAACATGATAAACCGTACACATTTAGCATACTTTTGAATGATTTATTCCCTAAATTGTGTAAAAAGGTGCTCTTAATCCTTTATTTTCATGTTTTATACTCACGAAAGCACCCGAGGATGAAAAGAACAAGAGACGGGCTTAAAACGGGCCAATTTGGGTCAAAGTGGAAATTATCACGGCCTGGACTTCAAGCCACACGATCGTGCCTCGTCAATTAACTTGAACACAACCTAACCATGATTCACACGGTCGTGCCTCCATCAACAGACCCGAATACGACCTCAAGTCGACTAACACGGGCGTGTGCCCTAGGGCATGTCCCTGCCACAGAATAGAGGAATTTTACTCGGATTTGGATACTTTGAAGCAAAGGAACACATTCCAAAGCCTATTCAAACACCCGAGTAGGAATTATACTTGAATTAGGGCACTTAGAAGCCAACCTTTGAGGGGTCAGACGTGCAGAGTTTAGCAGAAGCCTTCTACCAGGGCTTTTGTCGAGGGCGGTTCGCTAGGCCAAGGAGCCAAGCCAGAAAGTTTAGATTTATGGGAATCACTCGAAGATAGCTAGTTGATCCATCTCAAGAAGCGAATTCTACTCATGATGGTGGATCTCTCATTCACTTCCTTCAGGGGGTTTTAGGGATTTCTTATGTTTTGTTTTATCTTTTCTCTTAAGATGTTTTCATTTTATCATTATGAACTAAACCCTTCAAATGCCTAAAGGGGATGAACCCTAGATGAATCTTGTTATTGTTTTCTGAACTATATGATAAATACTTAGTTTGTTCTTAATTATGTGTGCTTAATTCTTGTGTTAATATTTTTAGAATATTGATTCAAGTCGAATGTGCTTAGGTAGTGGAGCAAAAGTCCCTGCTTAAGAGTAGATCTAGCATAATTAAGCGGAATTGATCGCGCGCCTAGAGATATGGTGATGAGATTTTGTTGGATTAGGGTGAAACCTAATATGGGAGTCAATAGATCGAGTTAATGCGATTCTAGGGGTTTTAGTTAGAAAGAAATTTTAATTAATCAACCTAGGGTTAGATGTTATTCACCTCGAGAGAGGGTTTAATATAAATTAGGGAGTCTTACGGATCAAGCTAAGTGAATAAATCATCTAGTTCAATGTTAGATAACAAGTGAAGTCTTGGTGGATTCCTTCTAGGGTATCGTCATAATCAACTGAGTTCTTCTAAAAGTTATTTCTTCAATTTGTTCTTTTTGTCTTTGCGTCTTAGTTTAGTAATTAGTTAGTTTTTTAGTTTAATCAATCAATCACTTCAAATTTAGGCTAAATAATAGAAAGAAAGTGAGTATTAGTACTTTTAATTCCCTTGGATTCGACAATCCGGTCTTGCCTAAACTATACTACTGTTCGATAGGTGCACTTGCCTTAAGTCTTTGTCAGAGTTAGTTTCTAGGTTCGATCATTCTCTTTATAAATTTTAAAACTCGACAATTTGAGACGATCACAACACGTTAGGATATGATACATTTATACTTCGGCATCGAGATCATCTTTGATTTTCAAAACATGCAATTAAAATGATATTTGGTTATTTGGTCGAACGAAAAATTGATACCCAGCGCGTTAGGGCACAATTTTTCGAATTTCCAAACATACAAATATTGCCTTATCTTGAAAAATTTTCAAATACGCAATTTTAAAATTGGCTCAAAATGCATTTTATTTGGTATATTTCTAATAAAAATGAAACATTTACTAAAGGCTCGAATACATTGGAGTTTGAAACATAAAACAATAACAAGAAGTACAAGCATAGCATTAAGCATGAAATAACACACAAACTCAACATTATACAAATGAACGTAATTATATAAATAATTTAACGCACAAATATACAATAACGATAACTGCATGGTTTAAAAGACACATATTAACAATCAAAGATCAATATGCTACAAGATATAATAATTCTACAAAATTTACACTGGCAAATTAATATAAAACAAAAATTTGAATGCTAACAAATGAATTTAAAATAAATAAATAAAGTGGAGTTTGAAATCTACAATTTATGAAACTATTTAAAATAGAATAATTTGTAAATGAGTTTTTGAAATATGTATTAAAAATTTGAAATGAATTATACAAAACAAAAAAACATAATATATGAATTTAAATATATATAAAACATATATAAGTAACAATATATAAAAAGTATCTCAAATAAATTAAAATATACAATAAAATATGATCTTTCAAAGTGATCAATTCTATATACTAAATTTAATATATATATATATATATATATATATATATAAGTAATTTTAAAAGAAACTAAATATACATATAGATAGGTTTAAGAGGAAATATATACATAAATTAATGTGAAAATCAATAATATGTATAAAAAAACAATCTTATCATTATATATGTATGTATGTACAAAGTAATAACATATAATTGTATTTAAATTAAATATTATATAGGTCATCAAAGAAATACATAATATATGATTTTGAAATTAAATATTTATACAATAAATATAAAAAATACATATAAATGGAAAATAAAACAAATTAGAACATTGTAGAATCAATTTCAAAACAATTTTATTAAAATAGCTTGAATAATAAATAAATTTAATACTATAAAAAGGGTTACAAGAATTATAAACAAAAATTAAAACTTATCGAAATAAAAATAAAATTAAAAGGCTATTTCATAAGTAAACAAAATTATTTAAACAAAATCGAGGATCAGATTGAACTTCGTATAAAAGATAAGGGATCAAACTAGCAAATATTCTGATATCCAAAACGCAGCACATGAACAGGATTAGATTGAAATGATGCACAAATTGTATAGATCAATTAAGAAACAAATGAAATGTATAACAGGTCTAATCGAAAAAGGTACGACAAAGAGGGACTAAATGCACAAATATTCCATCGCTGTAAAAACGTGCGGATCCTGTGGAGGTTGGATCGAGTCTAATAGGGGTGTTTCACACGGCGCCGTTTTGAGGCTATTGAATTGAGCCCAAACAGCGTCATTTTCTTAATGAATTATAATCCCTAAAAAAACAGACCTTAAGACTATCAGCCAATCCTTTTTTTTAAAAAAACAAAACCCTAACTCCCCTTCTCTTTCCAGCCGAAATATCCCCTTTCTTTGCCGCATAAAAAACCGCCGTCTGACCACTACAACGCCTTGACAATCAGAGATTAGTGGCCAATTTAAGCCTATCTTTATTCCGATTTCAATGAAGAAAGCAGTCCGACTGCTTATTTCACAATGGTAAATCCCTTCCCTTCTTTTATTTACAAATAAAAAAACAGAAAGAAAAAGAAAAGAAAACATGAAAGCAAAAAGATTTTTAAAGATCACCTTTCAATATTTTTTGCTTTTGATTTAATATCTTGCGTATCAGTATGCATAAAAATTTACTGTTTACATCAGGCTCTTTTATAGCCAAAAAAGAAAAAAACAAAATTGAAATACACTTTTTGCTATACTATATACTGTTATTTGGGTACTACTTTTGCGTTTCTTCTCGCAGTTACGACGCGTCTTGAAGCGTGGATGTGGCCATCTTCTTACCGGAAATCGTTCGTGGAAGGGCTATTGTTGATGATTGTGGCACGGATGCACAAGGGACGCGCGTGGTGCATGCGAGACGCGCGTGGGAGAAGGATGCGACACACGAACAGTCTGGAAGCCTCTAGGGTTTCCATCGATTCTGATTTACTTTGGTCTGGGATTAGTTAATTCAGGTTTTGGGCTAGGTTTAGTTATCGGGCTTGGTTTAATTTATTGGGTTTGTATAAAAGGACTGGACTGTTATTTTTTGGTTAATGGACTGTTAAATTTGGGTTTTATTACTGTTTTTTTGGTTTTAGTTAATAATTGATTAATGGGCCCACGCAAATTGGGCCTATTACAGCTGCCCCTCTTTGCTCAATATCATGTAATGAGAATAGAGCAAAGACTTCAAAAAGGGCCAATTTTGCCCGGTCTTGCTAAATCTTGACCTATTTCAATGCTTTTCTTCTTCGAGTAGCTTCGTTCCATTCCGCTATATTTTCAGGAGCATTAGCGCTTCGATCCAATTTAGACTTGTGGATTTAATCTGCTCCACTGCTACGTCGGGAAGATAAAATTCACCATTTTCGATCTGCCCCAATGCTATCACGAGGAGACAAAATCTATAATCTTTAGTCAGCGTCCTTGCTACCTCAGAAAGATAAGACTGTAATCTTCAACCTGCTCCCCTGCTACCTCAGGAAGATATGGATGGTGGCTAAAATTTGCTCCCCTGCTACCTCGGGAAGATAAGATTCGCCATCTTTGATCTACCCCATTGCTATCTCGAGGAGACAAGATCTACAGTTTTATTTAGTCTTCTCCTTTGCTACATCAGGAAGATAAGACTATAATCTTCAACCTGCTCCCTTGCTACCTCTAAAAGATAAGGCTAGGTGACTTGAATCTGCTCCATTACCAATACATGGAGATAAGATTAGCCAAATTCGATTTACCTCATTGCTATCTCGAGGAGACAAGATCTATAATTTTATTTAGTCTGCTCCCTTGCCACATCAGGAAGATAATACTATAATCATCAGCCTGCTCCCTTGCTACCTTAGAAAGATAAGGCTAGGTAACATGAATCTGCTCCATTACCAATACATGGAGATAAGATTCACCAAATTTGATCTACCCCACTGCTATATTGTAATATCCGTGATTTAGAGGCTATGCATTTTTATTTGAACGTATGTGATTGCATGCCTCTGTGTGTGATTTGAATGTGATTTGGGGGCTTCAAGAACCTTGGGATGTAGGTAGGAGCCTTAGAGGTTATTAGATTTTTAAGCCCAAAAAGGGGAACTAAGAGAGCTAGGCCTTAAGGAGATTATTGTGTAGTTTAGAACACGAATAACCCAAAGGTAAGGTGGTAAGGAGGCGCCACTTAGGGCCTTGTGAGGTGGCATACGAGGGAGTGAGAAGGGCCTAGGTTTGAGCAGACAAGGAAGCGTTTTGGAGTTTCATTTTTGAGAAAGGAAGGGTAGTGGTGGACGGCACAAGGACTCTGATGGAGGAAGTATAGATTAGGTCTGACAACTTAGAGATTCGGCTAAGGTAGAGTGAAAAGGGGGATTGAGTGGAGAGAAGGAGAGTTGGCTGAATGGAGGGGACTTTGGAGAGGGGTATATTCGGTTACGTATAGGGAGATAAGTGCGAAATTGCTTAGTCTTTCTACTCATCTCTTGACCGAAACCCTCACCCCTTCTCTTCTCTTCTTTTCTTTTTCTTTTTGATTGAAAGCCTAAACCTATTCTCTTAATCTTGTAAAAACTGAAAAACATACAAGACATCAACCCTTCTCCTTCTTCTTTGTATCGATTCTTCCATTCTCAAAAGTCGGAAGAACTTTTCTCTTCATTTGCTGAGATCATAGCCGAAACACCATAGATCCTCAACCCGTTTCTCTTATCTCCTTGAGTGTTGGCGAATCATCGACTCTATTCATCGATCTACTAGTTGGTAAGGGTTCTTCTATTCCAATTTCTTTCCTTTTCCCTTTTGATTAGTCGACATAAAGGACTCTAATCCCTTATGTTTCTTTGGCGAAACCATGAAGATGGGTTTGAGATTCTTTGTAGCCGACGGTAGAAGGAGATCTTTTAGGATTTAAGATCCAAGGTAAGCAAGGCATACTATTGACCAAGGGCCATTTTACTTGTTCAAAGGCTATGCCGATTCTAATTATGGTGTTTTAGGAGTCTTGACGGATCTTGAGGATTTGGCTAAGCAATCTTGGTAAGGGTTCTAGCGTTTCAGATCTGTTTCTTATTCGTTCAAAAGTCGAGAACTAACCGTTTGAGTGTACTAGTGCTTAGCCAATTGCAAGGGGGAAATCATCACGAAGTTTTGGGATTTGGTTGGTAACCAAATCGGCAGCAAGGTAAGGATTTTGGTTGCGTTAACCCTTTGGGATTTGCTGTTTAGCCGAATGGCCTCCTTGCTAATATGCTTAGTGTTGGCCAAATGTAGGAAAAATAGAACTAGTGCGTTAGATCAGAATTTTCAGGATTCAGTAATCGCGTTAGAAATCAGGTGTGTAACCCTACACTAAATTCTCGATAGTTTAATAATAATTATGTTAATCATGTGTTAGTGAAGTGACGAATAAATATGGCTAAGGGTACCATTTAATGGTACTATGTATTCGTGCACGCTTACCCTTAACACTCGTAAATAATGTTTAACAACATTGATGTGAAAAAATGTGGAATTAGTTATCATTTTTGGGTAAGGTAAATTGCATGATAAATAGCATGTTTTGTATGTTGCATAGGCATATGGGTGATTATGTTAAAGGGGAAGCGATCTGGTGGTTTTTACCACATTATCTGGTGACTATGTCACATATTATGAATCTGGTGACTCTGTCACATTATCTGGTGGCTATGCCACAATTATAAGGGCAATGTGCAGTTGACAGCAGCGACTGCCTTCGATGGTGTGTAGAAGATGGAGGGTCGATTTAGTAATCCCCACGGTGTGATTGGTAGGTACGGGTGATGTGTAGAGGATGGATATCTAGGTGGGTTTGGGTTGCATCATTGTTTATATTGGCCCGTATGTGATTTGATATGTTATGACTGTTTGGGAGTCTGTGATGGTTGTTACACACTGAGTCTGTTGACTCACCCTTCGTGGGCTAACTTTTTGCAGATGGCACTCAGTAAATGGACTGGGTCGACAGGAACTTAGTGGTGGCCATGCACAGCTCAGTTTTTTCTTGGTTTTCTTATTAAGTTTATTTTGATTTATTTTGGGTTATATTTTGATATAATAAGGCCATTATCACTTAACTGTTTTATTTATGTGTTTTAAATTTTTATTATGATACGAACAACATCGATCAAGATGATTAAATATTTTCAAAAACAACATCAATTGTTTTTAACTCAAATGCCTACGGTTTTCAAGTTAATAATAATAAACTCTAAAATTTGGTTTTTCTTAAACTTGTAAATTTCTAAGAGTAGGAAGATAACTTTTAAAACAAAACTTAGATTTCAACTCGATTTTTTTTAACTTGAGAACAATCCAAATCTATTTTCTTCAAAACCACCAAAATTTTCAAAATGTCATACGAGACCTAACTATGTTTTACTCAAGGAGCATGCCAGATCCGTCAGGGCTTGTGGGCCGAGTTTGGGGTGTTTCAATTTGGTATCAGAGCCAGGTTCAAAACTCGGCCTTGAGGGCTTTTGGGCCCAAAAAGTATTTTTTTTTTGAAATTGAGTTTTACAAAAGAATGAGCAGGTTTTCTGGCATGGCACCTGAGTCTCCGGCCCGCAGTCCACCAGGTAAGTACCCCTACCCATTGTGTGATTTGTGTGTGGGAATTATGGGAACGTAGATTAGTAGATTAGGAGCTAATGAACCCTAGGATTAGCTTACTCCAACATAGAATTGCATAAAATTTAAAGTCTAACCCAACAAACTTGTGAGTGAATCGCTGAGTTATGGGTGTGGCAACCACAGCGCATGTCTAGGATTGGATTGGGGAGCTTGGTATTTAAGCAGTCTAGTGACTCACCTCCTCTTCGCTCGAATCCTACCTAGTCTTGAGTGATTCGTTCACCCTAACCAAGAGGACTTAATCACAAGCTAAATTCAATAATTAAAACCCGAAAGGACCAATCACCTTTTTTGGTACAATCCTAAAGTCAAACCTTGGTTATAAAATTCCAATGTATCCTTGATTTAAAAAATGACAAAAATACCCCTAATTTGTAAATTGACCAAATTACCCCTAACTAGTAAACAAAAAAAAATTTACCCTCGGTATGGAAAGTTACCAAAGTACCCCCGGGATTACAAAATTACCAGAACACCCCTATTTCACAAAATTACCAAGGACCCTATTTTGAAAAATTACGAAAATACCCCTGTAGGATAAAATTAAGAAAATACCCCTGGGTAGTGGAAAACAACAACAGTGACAACCACAACACTTTTCTGTAATGAATGCAAGTTCATGAATAGTGATGATTGAATGAATGAACTTGAGATCAGAATGTGTGTATGAATTGAAAGAACTACTTTTAGAACTATTAAACATAAGACCGCTCGTGATAAATCGGTGGGAAGAAATAATGATTCATAAAATTTTAATCGGATAAGCATAATTCGAAGAATGAGTTCTAGAGGACGTGGTCATAATGTGCGTGGCCGTGGTAGAGGCAGAATGACCGTGTCAGAACCCGTTAGGTCTGGCCAAGGGTCCTAGAATGAAATGCCACCACCACCAGCTGCTGGTGTTGAATATCAGGATCAGACGAGGGATGATGTAGTATCACAGGCGATGCTTTGAGTTCTTGAGAGGGTGGCTGGAGCAGGTGGAGGTATGGGAGCTTGGAAGTCGTACCTGAATGACTCCGATCCAATAGAGCTGAGGTTTTTCGTGGTATATCTAGTGTGGTGCCCAATACGGCTGAGTATTGGTTGGAGGCGACGGAGTGAAATATGGATGATTTGGACTTGACTGCTGAGGAAAAATTGAAAGGGGTGGTGTCGCTTCTCCGCGATGAGTCATACCAGTGGTGGCTCACGGTTCGAGATGGTGCTACCGCAGATGATCTTACTTGGGAGTATTTTAAGACGGCGTATCAGAAGAAGTATATCAGAACTAGCTATATTGATGCGCAGAGGAAGGCGTTTCTGAGGTTGGTTTAGGGGAATAAGTCCGTAGCGGAGTACGAAGCGAAATTTTTAAGGTTGAGCTAATATGCTCGAGGTATTGTGGCTACAGAGCATGAACGATGTCTCCGGTTTGAGGACAGACCAAGGGCTGACCTGAGATTGTTAATTGCTCCACAGCAAGAGTGAGAGTTTGTCGTGTTGGTAGAAAAGGCTAAAGTAGCCGAAGGGGTTAAGGAATCAGTAAGGCAAAATGCAGACAAGAATAGACAAAAGAGAGATTTTGGATCATCAGGGTCATCTGGAAATGTTCAAAAGAGACCTAGAGTTGATGGGTCGCGAGGTCAGCAGGTTGTTACATGAGGACAGTACCGTACTTGTGCTCAGTGTGGAAAGATGAACCTAGGAGAGTGTTGGAAGAAGACGAGAGGATGTTTTAAGTGTGGGTCTAGGGATCACATGATTAGGGACTGCCCTATGAAAATTGACGGGAGCCAACCCACGAGTCAGGGTCTTAATCAGGCTAGAAGAGGTGGACAGCAACCACTGCGGGGTCGTGGTCTGGCTGGCAGAGGTAATGGCTCTGAAAGAGGTCGGGGAACTCCGGGCAGAGGTGTTGGTAACACAGAGGTGAGACAGCCGGGTCTAGTGTATGTAGTTCATCGGAGGGAGGATGGTGACGCACCTGATGTCATAATGGGTATGTTTCTTATCTCTGGGTTACCCTTTGTTGCGTTGATAGATATTGGGTCAACTCATTCATACATTGCTAGTAAGGTGTCTGGAACTCTGCATGTGAACTCTGAGACTGTACCTAGGAAGATGACTGTACTTAGTCCTTTAGGGCAATTAGTAGTATTAGACAAACTCTTTAGGGCAGTACCTTTGGAAGTTTAGGGGGCGCAGTTTCCAGCTGACTTAATGGAGCTGCCATTCAAGGAATTTGATTTAATCTTAGGATGGACTGGTTGGTGAAGTACCATGCGAATGTGGATTGTGCTGCTAAGAGCATGTCGCTAAGAACTTCTGACGACAAAGAGGTTGTGGTGATGGGTGAGAGGCGAAATTACTTGTCGAATGTGGTATCTGCCCTTAAGGTAGAGAAGATGGTGAGAAAAGGGTGTGTAGCTTTTTTGATGTTGATCAGTGCCTTAGAGGCTAAGGAAGCAGCTGTAGGAGGAGTTAGAACAGTAAGAGAATTTGTGGATGTCTTTCTGGAGGAGCTGCCTGGGTTACTCCCGGACAAGAAAGTGGAGTTCAGAATTGATTTACTGCTGGGTACAGCTCCTGTGTCAATTGCTCCATACCGGATGGCACCAAAGGAGTTAGTAGAGCTTAAAGCTCAGATCCAAGAGTTACTCGATCGTGGGTTTATTTGACCTAGTGTGTCTCCATGGAGAGCACCGGTCCTATTCGTGAAGAAGAAGGACGGGACTATATGCATGTGCATAGATTACCGACAGTTGAATAAGCTGACCATCAAGAACAAGTATCCATTGCCAAGGATAGATGACTTGTTCGATCTGCTCAAGGGGGCTGCGGTATTTTCGAAGATAGATCTAAGGTCAGGATATCATCAGCTTAAGGTGAAGGAAGTAGATATCCATAAGAAGACTTTTGGACTAGGTACGGGTATTATGAGTTCTTGGTAATGCTGTTCAGATTGACAAATGCCCCAGTTGCGTTCATGGATATGATGAATCAGGTTTTCCAACCCTACCTAGATCGATTCCTCATTGTGTTCATAGACAATATCTTAGTGTATTCCAAGTCTGAGGGAGAACACGATGAGCATCTTTGGGTTGTGTTGCAAGTGTTAAGGGAAGAGAAGCTATATGCCAAGTTCAGCAAGTGTGAATTTTGGCTGAAGGAAGTTACATTCTTAGGGCATGTGGTGTCTGCCGAAGGAATAAGGGTGGATCCTCGGAAGATTGAGGCAGTATTAGATTTGAAACCACCTAAGTCTGTGGCTGAGGTTCATAGTTTCTTAGGGTTAGTAGGCTACTATAGGAGATTTGTTGAAGGGTTCTCGTCAATAGCATCACCTTTGACGAAGTTGCTAAGAAAGGAGGTATCTTTCGCATGGGCGGATAAGCAACAGGAGAGTTTTGAGAAGCTTAAGCAAGTATTGACAGAGGCTCCGATTTTGATTCAGCCAGAAGCAGGGAAAGACTTCGTGGTATATTGTGATGCTTCCCATACAGGATTGCGATGTGTTCTTATGCAAGACGGGAAAGCGGTCGCTTATGCGTCTTGGCAATTAAGGCCACATGAGGTTAACTATCCAACGCATGATCTGGAATTGGCTGTGATAGTTTTCGCTCTTAAAGTGTGGAGGCACTATTTGTATGGAGAAAGGTCGGTGATCTACATGGACCACAAGAGTCTGAAATATTTACTGACTCAGAAGGAGCTGAATTTGAGACAGCGTAGGTGGGTGGAGTTGTTGAAGGACTACGATTGCTCAATAGAGTATCATCCGAGTAAGGTGAATGTAGTGGCAGATGCCCTCAGTCGGAAAGTGGTGTCAGAGTTAAGGGCAATGTTTGCACATTTGAGCCTTTTTGATGATGGAAGTTTGCTAGCGGAGTTTCAAGTGAAGCCGACGTGGTTAGGTCAAGTAAAGGAGAAACAATTGGTAGATGGTGAACTAAGTGCTAAGCTGCTACAAGTACAAAATGGAGAGTTGGAAGACTATGGTGTAAACAGTGATGGAGTACTATATTTTCGGGCAAGGTCTGTATGCCGAAGGATGAGGAGTTAAGGTAGAGAATTCTTCAGGAATCACATAGTAGCCCTTATGCTATGCATCTTGGAGGACGTAAGTTATCTGAGGATTCTGGGAATAGTTACGGTGGCTGGTCTTAAGCGGAAGTTCTGAAATTTGTAGGGAAGTGTTTAACGTGTCGGTGAGTCAAGGTTTGAACACCAAGCACCGTCGAGATTGCTTGATAGATAAAGATTCCGCAATGGAAGTGGGAGAGAATTACCATGGACTTCGTTAGTGGGCTTCCCTTACGCCTACTAAGAAGGACTCGGTATGGGTGATAGTAGATCGGTTGACGAAGTCTGCACATTTTATACCAGTACAGATTGACTATTCTCTGCAGAAATTGGCAAAGTTGTATGTAGCAGAAATTGTGAGGCTGTACGGAGTGCTGGTGTCAATTATCTCGGATAAGGATCCGAGGTTTACGTCTCAGTTTTGGAAAGCACTACATCAGGCTTTAGGCACCAGGTTAGACTTCAGTACGGCATTCCACCTGCAGTCAGATAGCCAATCTGAGTGGGTAATTCAAGTGCTAGAGGATATGTTGAGAGGTTGCGTGATAGACTTCAGAGGGAGTTGGGAGGAGTTCTTACGTTTAGCAGAATTTGCGTACAATAACAGCTATCAGGCAAGTATTCAGATGGCACCGTACGAAGCGCTATATGGACGGAAGTGTCGCACTCCTACGTGTTGGGCAGAATTGGGGGAACGTTAGGTTTTGGGTCCGGAGATTGTGGCAGAATCGGAAGAAAAGGTTAGAGTGATTCAGGCACGGTTGAAGGAGGCATTGGACAGAAAAAAGTCATATGCAGATCTTAAGCGAAAGGAGATTGAGTTTGTTGTGGGAGATAAGGTGTTTCTCAAAGTTTCGCCGTGGAAAAAGGTGTTGAGATTTGGTCGCAAGGGAAAGTTAAGTCCTAGGTTTATAGGGCCTTATCGGATTCTGAAGCGGGTTGGACCAGTAGCGTATTAATTAGAATTGCCTTCGAAATTGAAGCAAATGCACGATGTGTTTCACGTTTTGATGCTACATTGTTATCGATCAGATCCATCTCATATAATACCGGTTGAGGAGGTAGAAGTGAGACGGATCATCTATGAGGAAGAGCCGATTGATTACGGAATGGGATGTGAAGGTGCTTGAGAGAAATCACCCTCTAGTCAAAGTGTTATGGCGTAACCATGGATCGGAGGAGGCTTCATGAGAGTCGAAGAAACAATGCGACAAAGAATACCCTCATTTATTTTAGCGAGTAATTTTGAGGTCGAAATTATTTTAAGGGGTAGAATCAGTAATATCCGTGATTTAGGGGCTATGCATTTTTATTTGAACATATGTGATTGCATGCCTGTGTGTGTGATTTGAATGTGATTTGGGGGCTTCAAGAACCTCGGGATATAAGTAGGAGCCTTTGTGGTTATTAGATTTTTAAGCCCAAAAAGGGGAACTAAGGGAGCTAGGCCTTAAGGAGATTATTGTGTGGTTTAGAACACGAATAACCCAGTGGTAAGGTGGCAAGGAGGCGCCACTTAGGGCCTTGTTAGGTGACGCCATAGGGAGTGAGAAGGTTCTAGGTTCGAGCCGCAAGGGAATCATTTTGGAGTTTTATTTTTTCAGCAAGGAAGGGCAGTGGTGGACGGCACAAGGACTCTAGTGGAGGAAGTATAGATTGGGTCTGACAACTTAGAGATTCGGCTAAGGTAGAGTGAAAAGAGGGATTGAGTGGAGAGAATGAGAGTTGGCCGAATGGAGGGGACTTTGGAGAGGGGCATATTCGGTTCTGTATAGGGGAGCTAAGTGCCAAAATTGCTTAGTCTTTCTACTCATCTCTTGACTGAAACCCTCACCCCTTTTCTTCTCTTCTTTTCTTTTTCTTTTTGATTGAAAGCCTAAACCTATCCTCTTAATCTTGCAAAAACCGAAAACCATACAAGACATCAACCTTCCTCTTCTTCTTTGCATCGATTCCTCCATTCTCAAAAGCCTAAGAACTTTTCTCTTTATTTGTTTGAGACCCTAGCCAAAACACCATAGATCCTCAACCCTTTTCTCTTATCTCCTTGAGTGTTGGCGAATCACGGGACTCTATTCCGTCAGATTTACTAGTTGGTAAGGGTTCTTCTATTCCAATTTCTTTCCTTTTTCCCTTTTGATTAGCCGAAATAAAGGACTCTAATCCCTTATGTTTCTTTGGCCGAAACCATGCAGGTAGGTTTCGGGATTCTTTTGTAGTCGACGATAGAAGGAGATCTTTTCGGGATTTAAGATCCAAGGTAAGCAAGGCATACTATTCGGCCAAGGGCCACTTTTACTTGTTCAAAGGCTATGCCGATTCTAATTATGGTGTTTTAGGGAGTCTTCGACAGATCTTCGGGATTTGGCTAAGCAATCTAGGTAAGGGTTCTAGTGTTTTAGATTTGTTTCTTATTCGTTCAAAAGCCGAGAACTAACCATTTGAGTGTACTAGTGCTTAGCCGATTGCAAGGGGGAAATCATCATGAAGTTTCGGGATTTGGTTGGTAACCAAATCGGCGACAAAAGGTAAGGATTTTGGTTGCGTTAACCCTTGAGGATTCTTTGTTTAGCCGAATGGCCTCCTTGCTAATATGCTTAGTGTTGGCCGAATGTAGGAAAAAGGGAACTAGTGCGTTAGATCAGAATTTTCGGGATTCAGTAATCGCATTAGAAATCAGGTGTGTAACCCTACACTAAATTCTTGATAGTTTAATAATAGTTATGTTAATCATGTGTTAGTGAAGTGACGAATAAATATGGCTAAGGGTACCATTTAATGGTACTGTGTATTCAGGTACGTTACCCCTTAACACTCGTAAATAATGTTTAACAACATTGATGTGAAAAAAATGTGGAATTCCGTTATGATTTTGGGGTAAGGTAAATTGCATGATAAATAGCATGTTTTGTATGTTGCATGGGCATATGGGTGATTATGTTAAAGGGGAAGTGATCTGGTGGTTTTTACCACATTATCTGGTGACTATGTCACATATTATGAATCTGGTGGCTTTGTCACATTATCTGGTGGCTATGCCACAATTATAAGGGCGATGTGCAGTTGACTGCAGCGACTACCTTCGATGGTGTGTAGCGGATGGAGGGCCGATTTAATAATCCCCACGGTGTGATTGGTAGGTACGGGTGATGTGTAGAGGATGGATATCTAGGTGGGTTTGGGTTGCATCTTTGTTTATATTGGCCCGTATGTGATATGATATGTTATGACTGTTTGGGAGTCTGTGATGGTTGTTACACACTGAGTCTGTTGACTCACCCTTCGTGGGCTAACTTTTTGCAGATGGCACTCAGTAAATGGACTGGGTCGGCAGGAACTTAGTGGTGGCCATGCACATCTCAGTTTTATTTCGGTTTTCTTATTAAGTTTATTTTGATTTATTTTGGGTTATATTTTGATGTAATAAGGCCATTATCACTTAACTGTTTTATTTATGTGTTTTAAATTTTTATTATGATACGAACAACATTGATCAAGACGATTAAATATTTTCGTAAAACAACATCAATTATTTTTAACTCAAACGCCTACGGTTTTCAAGTTAACAATAATAAACTCTAAAATTTGGTTTTTCTTAAACTTGTAAATTTCTAAGAGTAGGAAGATAACTTTTAAAACAAAACTTAGATTTCAACTCGGTTTTTTTTAACTTGAGAACAATCCAAATCTATTTTCTTCAAAACCACCAAGATTTTCAAAATGTCATACGAGACCTAACTATGTTTTACTCAAGGAGCATGCCAGATCCGGTCAGGGCTTGTGGTCCGGGTTTGGGGTTTTTCATATCTCGAAGAGACAAGATCTACAATTTTATTTAGTCTGTTCCCTTGCTACATCAGGAAGATAAGACTATGATCTTCAGCCTGCTCCCTTGCTACCTCGGAAAGATAAGGCTAGGTAACTTGAATCTGCTCCATTACCAATACATGGAGGAAAGATTCACCAAATTCGATCTGCCCTACTGCTATCTCGAGGAGACAAGATCTACAATCCACTGATGTTGCTACACTGTCCTCTAAAGGACACGACCTGTAGACTCAGTTCCACATGCATATGTTTATGCCAAATGATCAGGATACTATGATCAGAATGAATCAAATGCTCCTAGCCACATGTGTTATGAATGATACGAATGTAAAAATTTCATGATCCCTCTTTTTTTTTTTTAGATACAAAGATTAGGATGCAAAGATCGGAATGAATCAAATGCTCCTAACTAAATGATATGACATTTACCTGAATGCAGAATGTCATGAAAATGATTAGGATGCAATGATTGGAATGAATCAAATGCCCCTAACTAAATGTATTATGGACGACATTTGCATGAATGCAGAATGTTATGAAAATGATTAGGATGCAATGATCAGAATGAATCAAATGCCCCTAACTAAATGTGTTTTGCATGAATGCAGAATTTTATGAGAATGATCCCTTTTTAAATGCTTAAGGTGTCATCGCTCATTGTTTATCAAGGTTTTATCACTGATGTATTATGCCATCTTGTTCGCTAGTATTCTCAATAGAAAATTCGAGAAAACAAATATATCCTACTCAACAGATTTGCCCCACTACAACTTCAAGGTTCATCTCATTGTGACTTAGGGGTATAGGATCTGAATCTTTTCCAATATATCCCACTGCAACTCAAGGGTATGGAATTTGTTTCGTCTTCAATCCAATCTTGCTATAAATCAGGAGTATTGGATCTGCATTTTTTTCAATCCAACTGTCTGCAAATCAAAGGTATAGGGCCTGTAACTTGTTCAATCAATTGATCACTCCCCAGGTGACCTAACTAAATGTGTATGCATGATATTTGTATGAATGCAAAATGTCATTTCTTCTCGAGAATGATTCCTCTTTTTCACTTGAGTTTAACATTGCCCATTTTTTTTTGTCAAAATTGTATTATTGACGCAATATCTTGTCATTTTGTTCCATCACCATTTTTGACAAAAATCCGGAGAGATAGTCTCAATCTAGACTCGTCCTCCACCAATATTTCCATCCCTTAAACTTGGTAGGTTTTAAACAATAGTCCTGTTTCAAGTTCTTTTATTATTCAGAAGCTTCCAGAGTAATATGCGAAACTCTTTTTATGAAAGTGTTATTAGTCCACTAATCATTATTTCAATGCAAAATGCTTGAAACATATCATAACAATGGGCAAGAAGGAAACTAATTAGGAGCATAGCTCGAAACAAATAAGTTAAGCAAAAATAGAAAATGCAATCCAGAAGGAAATTTATTGGTAATGTATTTAGAAACAAATAAAATAATTAAAGATAGCAAATTCAGAATGGGTAAAATGGAAACTAGGTGTCCCAGATATCGCAGCCTGAGCTTCTCTGTTCAAACTTCTTGAGGACTATTTTAAGCTCAATATGTTCTTAGGGGATCCAAAGTACTTTGTCGATGCCCGAAGACGTCACATGCTTCCTTATCATTAATTCAAGCCTAGCGATACTACTGTATGCCCCACTTTCGATCAAATTTTGAGCCGCCCTTTTCGGGTTTTCAACTCAAATCCCCTTTGGTCTCAAAGCGCCCTTTGAGGGTTTTCGCCTTGGCCTCTCCTTTTTCTTTCTTTCTTTCTTTCTTTTTGATTAAAAATTTTTATTTTTATTCTTTTTTTGATTTCTTTGGTTTTTTTTAAAAGGTCTTAAGGCGCTCTTTGTGGGTTTTCACCTTGGCCTTTCCTTTTAGATGAAATCTGAATTCACTAGTCTGAGCATGTCCTTGCCATCCGTCTTGGTCAAAGTTAATGAACTTCCAGAACAAGCCTTCTTCACCAAATAAGGTTTTTTCAAATTTGGCATTTACTTTCCTTTGAAGTCCTTTTGTATGAGAAGAATCTTTCTTAATGTCAGGTCCCCATCCTGAAATTCTCTTGGGAAAACCTTTTTGTCATAAGCCCGTATCATCCATTTTTGGTACATTCGACCCTGATGAATACTTTCAATCAAACTTACTGGAGACATTCTGCTTCATCCAATTCAATTAATGCTTGGAGAAAAGTAATCTTAACTTCCAATAATTGTTTCCCTTTCATAAACCAAGGAGAAAGATGTTGCCTCGGTGAAGGTCCTGGCCAACGTTCAAGAAACATAGAGGGTAAGTGGTAACTTCTCTATGCCAACCTTTACAAATCTCAGTCATTTTTCAAAAATTTTGAATGGTTTTTTGGCTGCTCTTGCTGCACTGATATGGTGTATGATCTTTGAATAGACTGTAAATCTTTCACGTTGTGCAATTATGTAAAACATGTTTCTTTTGGCATTCTTTATTGCCACTTTTTTTGAGTTTGAATTTGCATTTGAACTTAAATTTGAATCTGAACTTGAGTTTGAATTTGGATTTGGATTTGAATTTGAATTTGAATTTGATGACTGCTGACTTTGTAACTTTGGCATATGAAGTTATCATTGGTTTGTCGAGTTTTAAAATTTATAAAAGAATGATCAAACCTGGAAACTAACTCTGACAACGATTAAAGGAAAGTGTACCTATCGAATAGTAGTATAGCTTAGGCACGATCGGATTGTCAAACCTAAAGGAACTAAAAGTACTACTACTCACTTTCTTTTTATTATTTAGCCTAAAATATAGAGCGATTGGTTGATTTAATCTAATTTAACGACTAGTAAGCTAAAGACACAAAGACAAAAAGAACGAACTGGGAAATAAGTTGATGAAAAACTCAGTTGATCACGATGATACCCGCAGGAAGAATCCACCTAGACTTCACTTGTTATTTAACACTAAACCATATGATTTATTCACTTAGTTTTATCCGTAAGACTCCCTAACATATATTAAACCCTCTCTCAAGGTGAATAATGTCTAACCCTAGGTTAATTAGTGGAACTCTCGTTCTCTTATAATAACCCCTTAGAATAGTAGTAAATCGATCTATGGACTCCCATATTAGGTTTCACCCTAATCCGACAAAATCTCGTCATCCTATCTCTAAGCGTGTGATCAACTCCGCTGAATTTTGCTAGATCTACTCTTAAGCGGGGTCTATTCCTCCTCCACCTAAGCACATCAGATTTGGATTAAGTATGCATAATTAAGAACAAACTAAGTATTTATCATATAATTCAGAAAAAAATAACAAGATTCATCTACATTTCATCCCCTTCAGGTATCTAAAGGGTTTAGTTCATAATGAATAAAGAAAACATCTCAAGAGAAAAGATAAAACAAAACATAAGAAATCCCTAAAACCCCCTGAAAGAATTAAAGGAGAAATCTACCGTCTTAAGTAGAATTCTGGCTCCTTGCGATGGATCAATTGGCTATCTTCGAGTAATTCCCTGAATTGAACTGCTCTGGCTTCGGCTCTATGGACTAGCTCAATGCCTAATGCCTAACACCTCTTCAGGATACACTTAGGATGTTTATATAGACTTTTAGAATGCTTTACTTGGTTTCTAAGTGTCCTAATTCGAGTATAGTTCCTACTCAGTGTTTGAATAAGCTTTGGAAAGTATTTCTTTGCCTCAAAGTATCCAAATCTGAGTGAAATTGCTCTCTCCTGCGGTAGAGGCACGGTCAGGGCACACGCTTGTGTAAATCGGGGTTGGGCCGTGTTTCGATTCTGTTGTTTGAGGCACGACCATGTAACTCATGGTTGGGCTGTGTTTCGATTCTGTTGTTTAAGGCACGATCGTGTAAATCGGGGGTCAGGCCGTGTGAAGTATTTTGACGATGCACGGCCGTGTGGCTTGATGTCCAGGCCGTGTCGATTTCCTCTTTGGCCCAAATTGGCCCGTGTTAAGCCCGTTTCTTGTTCTTTTCATTCTCGGGTGCTTTCCTGAGCATAAACATGAAAAGAAAGGATTAAAAGCACCTTTTTACATAAATTAAGGGCTAAATCATCCAAAAGCATTCTAAATGCGGGTCTAAAATATGTTACTTTTACGGTTTATCAAATACCCCCACACTTAAGCTTTTGCTTGTCCTCAAGCAAAATTCTCAACTTAATTACAATTAAAACGAACTTTCCATTATTCATAGTCCCTATCAATAATGCCTCATCATAATTCATAGATAATTTATACATGGATAATTTAACTCAAAGACTCATAAAGATTCAAACAATTCCGAGCCGTATATTTGTAGCACGAAAAACATAGGTGTCTCTCCTTATCTAAATAATTACCTTTGATTTGAAACCAAAAAGGATTGACATCCTCACTAAAGATTCACTTAAATCACTCAAAGTGTTTAAGGTTCACAATTAAGCACTCCACAGTCGAACCTGAAAAGTTAATCCCATAGGCTTGCCTGAAAATCAAATCTCCACCACTGTGGTATGAGATGATACACAAATCAAAAGGTCTTTAATTAAGGTTGTAACGGGGCTTGGGTTAAAAGGTGTGGATAAAGGCTGAATTAGAAGGTTAAAATCGAGATCGAATTGACAAATTACCTAACTAAAAACAATGAACTAGAAAATAAATGATTACATCAATTGAAACTTTAAACTAATAATAATACGAGCTTTTTCTTTGATAATTGAAATTTAAATGCACAAGCTCACTTTTTATACTACTAATACTGAATATACTTCAAATTTTTTATTTTTTTCCAGAACAAACTAAAGCAAATACATAATAAAGAAAGACTTTATCAACTGAAATAAACTAATTAGGTAACTGATCAAATCAATCCTCGATAGAAGGGTAGTCAAAAGAATGATAAAAAATTCAAAGGGCTTTTTGGGTTAATATTAGCGGGTAAATCAATAAAAAGGGTTTTTAGGATTAAAAAGGGTTCACTAGGGGTTAATTATGTGGGTAGGCTTTTAGTGGTGTGAATAGGTTTAAACCTAGGTGCCTTTATCATCTTAGTATATCAAATCATAGATGTGGTCTCAACATGTATAATCTAAGCAAGTTCTAGAATAACAATTTAGTGTTGACACACTCATAATCAATAAAGGAGCATGAAAAATAATATATGCTCTATAAGGCTCCAATCTCACAAAAATTATGGGTATTTGACATCAATCCTGTAAATTTCAAACTTCAAGGTAATATTCAAATTCAGTTCAACAGCCTAGAAAATTTTTTATTCTTGAAAAATAGACTTATCATGCTCAATTCTCTAGTATCTTAAAGTTTAAATCATCAATGCACAATTATCAATGACTTAATCTAAAACATATTAACAAAAATTATAAATCACTAGAAATTTCATCCTAATTAATAATATGAGAAAAATACTTAAAAACAAGATTAAATTCAGGATTTTTAGAATCAAGCAAAAAGTTAGGCACTTAATCCCCCCACACTTAAGATGTACATTGCCTTCAATGTACAAAGATAGATAAATAATCATTTAACAGTGAAATCAAAAGAGAATGGGAGAAGTGACACTTCCTGAATTTTGGATGACTCCGGGAGTTGGCCGAGGTCGTGGTAGAAGATGAGTTAAAGGAGGTGGTGGTGGCCTTTTTTTATGGGCCTGGTGAGGTAGTTGCCGATGCGCTCTTCGCTAGATGAAGAAATTGGGTAGCCTTTAAAGATATAGCCAGAAAATCTAAAGAAACATTAATACTATACTAATAACATAATTAAAGACAAAGAAAATAAAAAGAAAGAGACTAAGAAGAAAATTGAAATTAAAAGAAAAGACTAATGGACTAAGGAGTCCTTATTGTTGAATGGTTCGCGAGGTGGGTGTGACCTCTAAGGCTGTGGTGCGTGATTCCTGTAACACCCCTATCCCGTGTCTGATCACTGGATTAGGGTTAAAGATGTTACCAGACAGATGGAAACATATACAGAATTAATCATACAACCATTCATCAATATCAATCATAATGTCCCTTAAGTAGGTCATCAAGACCCTAAACATGCTTATAAACTGAGTCGGGACTAAACTGAAACACATACGTAATTTCATAAAAATTTGAAACTTTTCTAACATGCAGGGGACACACGGCCGTGGGGGTAGGCTGTGCCTCTCCCATAGCTACTTGACACACCCGTGTGTCTTCCCTGTGGCTATATACTGCCAAAACGAACACGGTCACCAAGCACGCCATGTGCTAAGGCCGTGTACAATAGATCACATACTGCCATTTCTCACACGGCCACCAAGCACACCCGTGTCGAGGCCGTGTGCAATTTAAGCCACATTCTGTCAATTTACCCACGGTCTTAGGCACGCCTATGTGCCTCAACCGTGTGACATTATAGGTCATTTTACAAGGCCAATGTGCCACCCACTTAGGGTCTTCCTACAAGCAATATATACCAATACATAATATGCATATATAGCAACCAAAACATACCAAATTGACCATTCAATTCATACACTCAATACCAATTCCAACCATGATGACTCCAAAGAAATAAACTCATATCATTACATGCATAATTCATTCAATAGCTCACTCAAAACTTGGCCATTTCATAAGCTTTCACCTTACCAGGATATGCATCATATATCACATTCATTCAAGCCTATTTCTAAATTAAACTTGCCAAAACACATGGCTAACTTCACTTCCAAAAACATACACACATATCTAGCCTATACATGCTATATTTAGCTATATACATTTCAAAAAGGGTACCAAAAATAGGTTTTTGTAGTGTGATAACGATCCTTGACAATCCCGAGCCTTTAGTAGCTTTGATGACCTATAAAATAGAGAAAACAAATGCACAGAGTAAGCTTTCAGAAAGCTTAGTAAGTCATGTACAAATAAACTTGGCATAAGAAGTATATATGCAATTTGATACATTTGCACATCTCATTCACTTAACAATTTATCATGTATATACTTGATTCATACTTATGACTACTTTGGTCACATTTATCCATTCAAAACTCATTTGAAGCACATAGCTCATTCATAATCTTTCTTGCCTCTCATTCACATTACCCTATTAAAACATACCTTTCTTCAAATCAAGGTCATATGCATACTTACCTTTCATGCATACTTAATGCACAATCAACGTACCTGAATCGGATATTCATTCACTTAATTGATCATAGCTCGGATATACCATTCATATTGCAGACTTGACTGTTGAACCCTTAGGAACCTAATAGGATACTCAGAAAGATCAAAATAGTAGTACAATGCCAATGTCCCAAATGAGGTCTTACATGCACTCGTATATCGATGCCACTGTCCCAGACATGGTTTTATATATAATTAGATAATGATGCCTACGTCCCAGACGAGGTCTTATGTATAATCAGATAATGTTGCCTACGTAGATGAGGTCTTACACGAAATTTCAAATCAACGCCAATGTCCCGAACGTGGTCTTACATGATAAAACAGAACAGATACCTATGTCATGACATGGCTAATCCTATCTATTCCTAGGTTCGTACGGGACTTCTCCGCTTCATCACTATATCGAAGTTATTTCAGAATTCACGCACTTAGCATCTCATACTCATTCATTTCCATTGATAGACATATGAATACATATATTCAATTCAATACAGATAAGTTTATTTGCATAGTGACTTACCTCGGGTTCAGTTTAACGAAACGAAAACGGCTACTCTGTTATTTTCGCTTTCCTGCGATCTAAACCTATTTTCCTCAGTTCTTGATCTAATCATATTCAGAATTAACCCTTTTATTCACCAAATCATTCAATTCAATCCAAAAACACACATTTAGGGTAATTTACAAATTAGCCCTCATATTTTCACATTTTTACATTTTAGTCCCTATTTCATAAAATCACAAAATACACATATTTCAATATAACCCATGCTTAGCCAAATTCTTTATAGATCCCTAAAAACCCATATTTTTCATTTATTTCACATTTTAATCCTTCAAAATATTATTTTCTCAATTAAGTCCAAAATACTCAAATTCATCAAAAACTCAAATATAAAATATGCTAATCAAACACATATATTCCATATTTCATCATCAAATATTTCAAAGCTCATGTGTTCATCAAAGACACATTTCAAAATCATCATCAATTCTCAAAATTGAAGCATGGGTTTTGAAGTATACAAAGCAACGATCACGAAAACGTAGAAATTATCAAAAACTGAAGCAAAACATACCTTGAATCAAACCAAAAAGCTAATCGAAACTTTAGGGTTCTTCCTTCTTTTTCTTTTCTTTATTTTTTGGCACTAAAAGATGATAACCATCATCTTTCATATGTTTGTTTTATTTAATATACATATTAATGCCTATTTACTACTTTACCCATCATTTAATAAAAGAAAACACATATATATAACAAGGGCATAATTGACTTTCATTCATCCACTATCTATAATTTTGGCCAAATTGCCACATAAGACCCTAACTTTTACAAAGCCATAACACATTAGTACTTTAACAAATTGCAAGCAACTTCCACATTCAATGCAATTTAATCCTTTGCTCAAATTAAACATTCAAATGGACTAATTAGCTTACGGAATTTAAACACATGCTTAGTCACATATCAACGGCACAGAAAAAATATTAAAATATTATTCAGACTCGAATTTGTGGTCCCAAAACCACTATTCTGACTAGGGTATAAACCGGACTGTTACAATTCCCTAGTAGCCTTTAGAACCTGACACTAAGAAACTAAAAGAAATTAAAATATATTAAGCAGAAGAGAAGTATAGATAAGTAGGATAAAGGGGAAAATAAATGTAAATAAAAATTTAAATGGTCTCAAAGACCCTTGGCTTGTTGTTTGGATGAAGCGGCCGACATGAACTCATGTGTAGGGTCTCCCTTGCGGAGACTATACGTGCCTTCTTACGCTTCTTCATCATGGCTTTGGTATGGCTCAAGGGCTGTAGAGGCTTGTTGTGTAGATGTGGAGATTTGAGAGGAATGAGGAAGAGAAGAGGTAGGAGCTAGGATGAATGGGTAATGGTGGCTAGGTTTAAATAGAGGCTTGCTTCTGGTACTTTTCTACGCCCGTGGACCGAGGGCGTGTTGAATCACACGAACATCTCGGATGGCCGTGTCTTGCCCGTGGTTAATAAGTCAGTGTCTTCACACGGTCGCATCGCACGGCCGTGTGCCAGGTGTGTTGGCATGCCACGCTCGTTCCTCCATTGCCACGCCCGTTCCTAAAATGGCAGTGTTGGCCTACGACCACCACGCACGGCCGTGGTAGGGTAGGTAGGCCCGTGACTTTTGAAAGTTGGTTGGGGCAGGATTTGTACCATCTCTGCTATGTTAGTACAACGATTCGGAGTACCCACATGGTCATGGCCACGGTCGTGTGCTAGGCCGTGTTGTCTGGGAATCTGCACTTTCAATTTATTGAAATTCTAAAAGAAAAAATAAAAATAAAAGAAAACAAAAACAAAAAAAAATTTAGTGTTCGGGTTGCCTCATGAGAAGCGCTCGTTTAAAGTCTTAAGCTAGACTTTTCTTAACATTTGAAAAAGATCAGGGAGGTTTAAAGGTTTGAACATCTTCACTCATGCTTATAGTTTTATTTTCTTGACAAAGTTCAAGTCGAGAAGCTTTTACCTTAGAGGTGTCGAATGTTGGTGTAACAGTCTAGTTTATACCTTAGTCGGAACAGTGGTCTCGGGACCACAAATTTGAAGTATGTATAATATTTTAATATTATTTTCTGTGCCGTTGATATGTGAATTAGCATGTTGTAAATTTTTGTAAGCTAATTTGTCTGTTTGCGTGCTTAATTTGACGAAAAGATGAAATTGCATTAAAGGTGAAAGTTCATTGCTAATTGTTAAAGTACTAATGTGATGTGGCTTTATTAATATGGAGGCCTAATGTTGTTATTATACCACTTTATAGCTAGTGGATGAATGAAATACTAATATACCCTTATTACATGTTTGTTTTATTTATAAATTGGATGGGTATTTTAGTAAAAAGATTATTATATGTTTTAATGAAATAAACATGAAAGGTGGTCCATCCACCACTAAAATTCATAAAGAAAAGAAAGGGTTTGAACTCTTCAAACATTCGGCTAAGTTTGATCCAAATTTAAGGTGTTTTTTGCTTGGTTTTGATAATTTATACGTTTTCGTAATTGTTGCTTCGAATGCTATCAAACCCATGTCTCATTTTGATGAATTGATAATGTTTGTGTGAGATTCCATTGATGCTATGTTGAGTTTTGTGATGTTTTATGATGTTAAATGGAAGATTTAAGCTTGATGAACATGTTTTGTTCTTGAAGTTTTGTTGAATTTAGCTAAATAGGGCTAAATTGAGAAAATGGTAAATAGAAGGACTAAATTGCAAATTTGATGATATATTTGGAATTATATAGTCCCTAGAGAGGTTCAGCCAAGCATGTGTGTGTGTGTGTGGATTTTGTGAATTTGATGTTTTGTGAAAAATGGACTAAATTGTTAAAGTGTGCAAATATGAGGGTTAACTTGCAAATAGCCCTAAATGTGTGTCTATGGATTGAATTGAATGGAATGGTGAATAAAAGGGTTAATTCTGAATATGTTTAGATTAAGAACCGAGGAAAATAGATTTAGATCACGGGAAAGCGAAAATAACTGAGTAGCCGTTTCTATTCGATAAACCAAATCCGAGGTAAGTCACTATGCAAATAAACTTATTTGTATTGAATTGAATATATGTATTCATATGTCTATCGATGAAAATGAATGAGTATGAGATGCTAAGTGCGTGAATTTTGAAATAAGTTCGATATAGTGATAAAGCCAAGAAGTCCCGTATGAACTTAGGAATAGAAGGATTAGCCATGTTATGACATAGGTATCTGTTCTGTTTTATCATGTAAGACCACGTCCGCGACATTGGCGTTGATTTTAAATTTTGTGTAAGACCTCGTCTAGGACGTAGGCATCATTATCTGATTATACATAAGACCTCTCTGGAATGTAGGCAACATTATCTGATTATACACAAGACCTCGTCTGGGATGTAGGCATCATTATCTGGTTATATATAAGACCCTGTCCAGGACAGTGGCATCGATATAGAGTGCATGTAAGACCTCGTCTGGGACGTTGGCATTGTACTACTATTCCGAGCTTTTTGAGTATCCTACTAGGTTCCTAAGGATTCAACGGGCAAGTCTGCAATATGAATGGTTTATCCGAGCTGTGAACAATTATGTGAATGAGATGTGCAAATGTATGAAATTGCATATATTCTTCTTATGCCAAGTTTATTTGTACATGACTTACTAAGCTTTCTAAAAGCTTACTCTGTGTGTGTATTTTCTCTATTTTATAGGTCGTTGAAGCTACTGAAGGCTCAGGATTGTCAAGGATCATCATCACACTACAAAAACTTATTTTGGTACCCTTTTGAAAATGTATATGGCTAATTATGGCAGGTATAGGCTAGATAGGTGTATATGTTTATGAAGTGAGCATCGCCATGTGTATTGGTAATAAACCGTAAAAGTAACACATTTTAATCCCACATTTAGTACGCTTTTGGATGAATTTATCCTTAATTTATGTGAAAAGGTGCTCTTAATCCTTTCTTTTCGTGTCTTATACTCAGGAAAGCACCCAAGGATAAAAAGAATGCAAAACGGGCTTAAAACGAACCAAAGTGGGCCGACCCAAGAAGTCAGAACGGCCTGGACTTCATACCACATGACCGTGCCTCAATAGTCATCTAGACCATGACCTTACCCTGATTCACACGACCATTTTCCCATCGATAAAGTCCACGCACGGACGTGCCTAGTGATCTACACGGTCATTCCCAAAATGGCAGAATCCAAGCACGGCCTCTACCCATATATTGCACGAGTGTGTCATAGTCGTGCCTAAATCGACAGGATGGAGACACAGGCTGGACCACAATTTACACGGGCGCGTCAAGGTCGTGCCCCTGCCTCGGAAAAGAGCAATTTCACTCGAATTGGATGCTTGGAGCCCAAGAAACGCAATCTTAAGTCCACTCAAACACCTAAGACGAATTATACCCAAATTACGAGTACTTAGGAGCGAAGTAAAGCATCCCAAATGTCTATATAAACAATTCAAGGGAGCAATCCAAGGGCGTTAGGTTTTAGCAGAGTTTTTCTGCCAGAGCTTTATTCGTTTAGGGAATTACTCGAAGATAGCCAATTGATCCATCTCGAAGAGTCGAAATTCTACTCAAGACGGGGGATCTATTCCTTCAGGGGGTTTTAAGGATTTCCTATGTTTTGTTTTATCTTTTCTCTTGAGATGTTTTCTTGTTTAATCATGAACTAAACCCCTCAGATACCTTAAGGGGATAAAACCTATGATAGATTTTGTTATTTAATTCTTTCGTTTATATGATAAACACTTAATTTGTTCTTAATTATGTTGCTTAAATTTATCTGATGTGCTTAGGTGGAGGAGGAATAGACCCTGCCTAAGAGTAGATCTAGCATAATTAAGCGGAGTTGATCGGGTGCCTAGAGATAGGGTTACGAGATTTTTTTGGATTAGGGTGAAACCTAATGTGGGAGTCCATTGATCGATTTACTACTTCCTTAGGGGGTTATTATAAGAGAACGAGAGTTCCACTAATTAACCTAAGGTTAGACGTTATTCGCTTCGAGAGAAGGTTTAATGTAGGTTAGGGAGTCTCACTGATCAAGCTAAGTAAAAGAAATCATATGAATTGGAAGTTAGATAATAAGTGAAGTCATAGGTGGATTCTTCCCGAAGGTATCGTCTTTATCAATTGAGTTTTCTTCAAAGTCTTTTCCCAAAGTTTCATTTCTTTTGTCTTCACATTTAGTTTAAATATTTCATTTGTTTTAGTTTAATAAACCAATCACTCCATATTTTAGGCTAAATAATAGAAAGAAAGTGAGTAATAGTACTTTTAGGTTCCTTGGGTTCGATAAAGATATTCTTGCCTGAGCTATACTAATGTTCGATAGGTGCGCTTGCCTCTATCATTGTCGCATGATCGATCTGAGTTCGATCACTCTTTTATAAATATTAAAACTAGACTGTTTTGCAGCGATCAAGTTTTTGGCGCCTTTGCTGGGGAACTTCTAAAATATTACAAAAGCTCTATTTTTATTACTTTACCCATTATTATTATTTTTACTTTGCTAACTTTTCTTTTATTTAAATCTTTACAGATAATTCTAGTTTTTCAAAAGGAATGGAACTGAATAATTATCAGTGGCAAGGCGTGGGGACAATTCCTACTGAAGGAACCAATATCTTCAACCTCAACATGGTCACCAGGTTATCTAATCAGTTTGAAATAATGAATAAAAAGATTGATGATTTGAATAATCTCTCGCAGGTACACCCAATAATGCAGTATAACCCGAATCTGAGAAGCGTGGTGAATCCTGAGTACCCACCCTACAGATATGGCATGAAAAATGAACGAATCCACTATATAGGATGGGGGTACCATCCCGACTTCTCATGGAATGATCAAAGACAGGATTTTCCTCCAAATTTTCAACAACCTTATCCATAGGAAAGTGAATCAAACCTTGAAGAGATTATGACAAAATTGGTGACAGCTACAAACTCTCGTCTTCAAAAGGCTGAAGAAACACTCGATGATCAACAAAGATTAATCGAAGGAATCAAGATTCAAGTACGAGAAATCATCACGTCAGTTGGACTACTTATTGAAACAGCATGTGAAATAAGGATAGAGATTTTTCAAAAGACGCACAGTAGGTAAAAATAGTTACACTAAGGAGTGGCAAAAAGTTAATTGAACCACAAATAAAGACACCACATGAAATTACTAGGAAAAAGAGTGTAGAAGGCGAGAACGATAATCCATTGCCTACAGAGAATAAACCACAATTTTCATATCCAGTAAAATTGAAGAAAGAACAATTGGATGCTCAATACGGTAAGTTCCTCGAACTCTTTAAACAAATACATATTAACTTACCTTTCGTTGAAGCTATTTTATAGATGCCAAAGTATGCAAAATTCTTAAAGGAACTTCTTACGAACAAAAGGAAGCTTGAGGAGGTATCCATGGTGGAGCTTAACGAAAAATGTTCAGCCCTTCTCCAAAATAGACTACCACGGAAGTTAAAAGATCCAGGGAGTTTCACTATTCCTTGCTTAATCGGTAGTTTAAACATCAAGAAAGTATTAGCAGACCTAGGCGCTAGCATTCATTTAATGCCTTACAAATTATTTAAACGGCTAAATCTTGGGGAGCCAAATCCCACTAGGATGAGCATTCAATTAGCCGATAGATCTATTAAATATCCTAGGGGAATTATTGAAGATGTCTTGGTCAAAATTGATAAATTTATTTTTCCTGTTGATTTCGTTGTGTTAGACATGGATGAAGACATTAATGTTCCTTTAATCTTAGGACGTTCTTTTTTAGCCACTGCTAGAGCTATTATTGATGTAGGTAATGGTAAACTAGCCCTAAGAATAGGTGATGAAGAAATTAACTTTCAACTCTGTGATGCCATGCGATATTCTAAAGAACAAGATGATTTTTGTTATTTTGTCAACACTACTGATCATATTATAGAGAATTTATTATAGGAAATTATACAAGGTGACACATTAGAATATTGTCCAACTCAAGAAAAGGGGGAAAATGATGAAGACAATGAGTTGAATCTGAAAATGTCATCATATAAAAATAGAAAGAAGAAAGCATCGAGAATGGTAATGAAATTAAACTAAAACTCTCTATCGTAGAGCCACCCAAATTGGAACTCAAACAGTTACCAAAACACCTTTAATATGCATTCCTTGGGGACAATTCTGCACTACCAGTAATCATCTCCTCAGAATTAGAATCCAAAGAAAAGGAGAAACTGATAAAAGTACTAAAAGAACACAAGAAAGCCATAGCTTGGAAAATTTTCGATATCAAGGGAATAAGCCCCACATTCTGCACTCACAAAATTTTGATAGAAGAAGAATATAAACCATGTGTGCAACCGCAGAGACGTTTAAACCCCAACATAAAAGAAGTGGTCAAAGCCGAGGTAATTAAACTTCTAGATCCAGGAATAATTTATCCTATTTCTGACAGCACTTGGGTAAGTTCTGTGCAGGTAGTCCCAAAGAAAGGAGGAATGAAGGTAGTACCCAATGAAAAAAATGAGTTAATTCCCACAAGAACAGTTACAGGATGGAGAATCTGCATAGACTATAGAAAGTTGGATGATGCCACCAGAAAAGATCATTTTCCTTTGCCTTTCATAGATTAAATGCTAGAAAGATTATCTGGGCATATGTATTACTGCTTCTTGGATGGACTCTCCTGCTACTTTCAAATCCCCATAGCTCCCGAAGACTAAGAAAAAACAACATTTACATGCCCATACGGTACGTTTGCTTATCGTAGAATACCTTTTGGATTATGTAATGCTCCTGCTACTTTTTAGTGTTGCATGTTGGCAATCTTCGACGAACTCGTGGAGGACATCATGGAGGTATTTATGGATGATTTCTCGGTATTCGATAATTCTTTTCATCGTTGCCTTAGAAATTTAAAGCAAGTTCTAACAAGATGTGAAGAAACAAACCTTGTTTTAAATTGGGAGAAATGCCATTTTATAGTTAGAGAAGGGATTGTATTACGACATAAGATTTCTAGTAAAGGAATTGAGGTAGATAAAGAAAAAGTTGAAACTATAGAAAAATTACCTCCCCCTAGTTCAGTCAAGGCTATTAGAAGTTTTTTAGGACACGTAGGTTTTTATAAAAGATTTATTAAGGATTTTTCTAAAATAGCTAAGCCTTTGACAAAATTACTAGAAAAAGACATTCCTTTTAATTTCAATCAGGAATGTTTAGATGCATTCAATATCCTTAAGGATAAATTAGTAAATGCACCGATTATAATTGCACCAGATTGGAACTTACCCTTTGAATTAATGTGTGATGCAAGTGACTTTGCAGTAGGTGCAGTTTTGGGACAACGAAGAGACAAGCATTTTCAGCCAATCTACTACGCTAGCAGAACATTAACACCCGTGCAAGAAAATTACACCACGACTGAGAAAGAATTGCTAGCTATAGTTTTTGCTTTTGACAAATTTAGATAATATCTAATATTGTCTAAAGTTGTTGTTTACATTGATCATTCAGCTCTTCGTTATCTTTTAAACAAACCTGATGCAAAACCTAGACTAATACGATGGATTTTACTCTTACAAGAGTTTGATTTGGAAATACAGGATAAGAGGGAAGCTGAGAATCTCGCGGCAGATCATCTTTCAAGACTCGAAAATCCACATCCCAAGGAGCTTGATGAACATGAAATAAATGATTCGTTTCCCAAAGAACAGCTCTTTTCTATAACACATTCTAAAGTACCATGGTTTGCAAATATTGTAAACTATCTAGCAGCTAACATCCTACCAAAAAAATTTACACATCACCAAAAGAAACGATTCTTTGCTGATGTGAAAATTATTTTTGGGAAGATCCCTTTCTTTTTCGTATATATGCAGATCAGGTAATTCGAAGATGCGTTACAAGGACAGAGGCAAGCAAAATCCTAGAACATTGTCATTCAGGACCATCAGGAGGACACTACAGTGGTATTAAGACATCACACAAAATACTCGAATTAGGTTTTTACCGGTACACTCTATTTAAAGATGCCAATAAGTATGTTACCTCAACAAATGCCAAAGAACAAGTAATATCTCTAGACGTGATGAAATGCCTTAAACATATATGTTGTCATGTGAAATATTTGATGTATGGGGTATAGATTTTATGGGACCATTTCCTAGTTCCTTTGGACATAAATACATCTTAGTAGCAGTTGATTACATGTCAAAATGGGTAGAAACAGAAGCCTTACCTACCAATGATGCTAGGGTAGTAGTTAAATTTCTCAAGAAACTATTTTCCTGATTCGGAACACCCAAAGCCATCATCAGTAATAGGGGTACTCATTTCTGTAATACACAATTTGAAAAAGTCCTAAGGAAATATGGAGTATACCACAAAACAGCCACCCCATATCATCCTCAAACTAGTGGGCAAGTTGAGGTAGCAAACCGAGAGCTTAAGCGCATTCTAGAAAAAATAGTGGTATCAAATAGAAAAGATTGGGCAGTTAAAGTAGATGATGCTTTATGGGCTTATAGAACAACATTCAAAACACCTATAGGAACATCCTCCTACAAGCTCGTATACGAGAAAAGCTATCATCTACCATTCGAGTTAGAACACAAAGCTTTCTGGGCAATAAAATTTTTAAATACTGACCTCAAACTTGCAGGAAAGAAGCGAATGATGCAGATAAACGAGCTGGATGGATGGAGAACGGAAGCTTATGAGAACTCAAAGCTATAAAAGGAAGCAACAAAGTGATGTCACGATACTCGCCTCAAGAGATCAAAACATTTCGAAGTAGGGGACTTAGTCCTACTATATAATTCAAGGCTTAAACTATTCCCTGGGAAGCTAAAATCTAGATGGTCAGGACCATTCATGATCAAAACAATATTTCCATATGAAACCATTGAGGTAACTCATGCGACTAAAGGCATGTTCAAGGTAAATGGTCACCGACTTAAAATTTATAATGGTGCAGATTTTGGAGATACGAGAGAGGAGTCTATGCTCCATGAGCCTTCCTTTAGAACTGAAAACAGGGATAGTCTAGCTTAAGACTATAAACAAGCACTTGTCGGGAGGCAACCCGAACGCTAACCACATTAACATTGTTTTGTAAAAGTCTAAACAAAAATGCAGGATCCCTAACACGGCCTATAACACGGGCGTGCCGATGACCATGTACAAACAGGGAAAACCTCTCTTCTTTAACACGGGCTGCGATAAAAAGACACGGCCGTGCCTTATAACCGTGTGAGGCTACTGACATATCAAGCACAGCTGGACCATGGGCGTGCTAAAAACCCTGAATCGCGCCCAATTCTAAGTAATCATGAAAAGCACGGGTATTTCAAAATTCACACGACCGTGTCGGGTGGCCGTGTTCTACTCTCTTATATAAGGAAATTAATCGGAAACCCCCTATTTTAAACCCTAGACAAAATTCTCAGCCTCTTTCCCCAAAAATTTCCACCATACCTGTAATATCCGTGATTTAGGGGCTATGCATTTTTATTTGAACGTATGTGATTGCATGCCAGTGTGTGTGATTTGAATGTGATTTGGAGGCTTTAAGAACCTGGGGATGTAGGTAAGAGCCTTAGAAGTTATTAGACTTTTAAGCCTAAAAAGGGGAACTAAGGGAGCTAGGCCTTAATGAGTTTACTGTGTGGATTAGGACACAAATAACCCAGTGGTAAGGTGGCAAGGAGGCGCCACTTGGGGCCTTGAGAGGCGACGCCACGGGAGTGTGAAGGGGCCTAGGTTCGAGCAGCAAGGGAAGCATTTTGGAGTTTTATTTTTCAGCAAGGAAGAGCAGTGGTGGACGGCACAAGGACTCTGATGAAGGAAGTATAGATTGGGTCTGACAGTTTAGGGGTTCGACTAAGTTGGAGTGAAAAGGGGGATTTGGATGAGGGAGGTAGAGTTGGCCGAATAGAGGGAACTTTGGAGAGGGGCACATTCGATTCTGTATAGGGGAGCTATGTTCCAAAATTTCTTAGTCTTTTCTACTCATCTCTTGACCGAAACCCTCACCCCTTCTCTTTTCTTCTTCTTCTCACCACTCTTTCTTTCTCTAACTCACTAAAGCTGAAATCCCACCTCTTTTGCCATCATCTCCATAGCCGATTTGCTCAATAAACATTAAGCTGAAATCTTTTTCTTCTTCTTTTTCATTTTTTGCCGAAACTTCCTTAAACCTTTCTCTTTTAACCAAAGCTGAATCTCCTATTTCCTGGTCATAGCCGATTGTATCTCTGACTTTTGGAATCGAATTACTTGCTAGATCAAAAGCCGAATCTTTCGGTAAGTACACTTCCTATTTCTTTTCTCTCCTTGACTGATTTGATTAGTGTCAAAATCAAGGACACTAATCCCTCCTATTTTTCTTTGGTCAAACAATGAAGGAGAATTTGGGATCCACTTGTGGCCAAGCGGTTTAAGGAGATCTTTCGAGGATTCGAGATATCTAAGGTAAGTAAGGCTTACTATTCACCAAGGGCCACTTTTACTTGTTCAAAGGCTATGCCGATTCTAACTATGGTTTTAGGGAGTCTTCGACAGATCTTCGGGATTTGGCTAAGTAATCTAGGTAAGGATTCTAGTGTTTTAGATCTGTTTCTTATTCGTTCAAAAGCCGAAAACTAACCGTTTGAGTGTGCTAGTGCTTAGCCGATTACAAGGGGGAAATCATCATGAAGTTTCGGGATTTGGTTGGTAACCAAATCAGTAGCAAGGTAAGGATTTTGGTTGCGTTAACCCTTCGGGATTTGTTGTATAGACGAATGGCCTCTTTGCTAATATGCTTAGTGTTGGCTGAATGTAGAAAAAAGGGAACTAGTGCGTTAGATCGAAATTTTCAGGATTCAGTAATCGCATTAGAAATCAGGTGTGTAACCCTACACTAACTTTCCGATAGTTTAATAATAATTATGTTAATCATGTGTTAGTGAAGTGACGAATAAACATGGCTAAGGGTACCATTTAATGGTACAGTGTATTCAGGTACGTTACCCCTTAACTCTCGTAAATAATGTTTAACAACATTGATGTGAAAAGAATGTGGAATTCCATTATGATTTTGGGGTAAGGTTAATTGCATGATAAATAGCATGTTTTGTATGTTGCATGGGCATATGGGTGATTATGTTAAAGGGTAACTGATCTGGTGGTTTTTACCACATTATCTGGTGACTATGTCACATATTATAAATCTAGTGACTCTGTCACATTATCTGGTGGCTATGCCACAATTATAAGCGATGTGTAGTTGACTGCAGCGACTGCCTTCGATGGTGTGTAGCGGATGGAGGGTCGATTTAGTAATCCCCATGGTGTGATCGATAGGTACGGGTGATGTGTAGAGGCTGGATCTAGGTGGTTTGGGTTGCATCATTATTTACAATTGTTTTATGTGATTTAATATGCCTTGAATGTTTTGGGAGTCTGTGATGGCTATTACACACTGAGTCTGTTGACTCACCCTTCGTGGGCTAACTTTTTGCAGATGGCACTTAGTAAATGGACTGGGTCGGCAGGAACTTAGTGGTGGCCATGCACATCTCAGTTTTATTTCGGTTTCCTTATTAAGTTTATTTTGATTTATTTTGGGTTATATTTTGATGTAATAAGGCCATTATCACTTAACTGTTTTATTTATGCATTTTAAATTTTTATTATGATATGAATAACATCGAACAAGACGACTAAACATTTTTCGTAAAACAACATCAATTGTTTTGAAACCCAAACACCTACGGTTTTCAAGTTAATAATAATAAACTCTAAAATTCGGCATTTCTTTTAACTTGTAACTTTTGTAGTATGAAAATATCGTTTAGCATAAAACTAAATTACAACACGGTTTTAACTTGAGAACAATCCAAACCTATTTTCTTCAAAATCACCAAGATTTTCAAAATGTCATACGACGTAACTACGTTTTACTCAAGGAGCATGCCAGATCCGGTCAGGGCTCGTGGGTCGGGCTTGGGGTGTTTCAATACCCACACCCTCCACCACCCAAAACTATCTCTCCCTAACTTCCCAAAGCATAACCAATCAAAACCATGATGCACGCCCGCAATACAACCGTGCTACCACACGCCACACCACTGCCACCACCGTGCCCCACCCGTGTTCGTCGCATACAACCATCCCTGGTTCCTTTTCCTGCATATTTTCAATTATTTCCTCTTTATTTAAGAGTTCTATTTGATTTTAGACTCAAAAATCTGATTCATTTAGTTTAGTTTTCTAGTATTTTTACTTTCATCTTTCTCTTGATTGATTTAGTAATGGTTTTATTCCAAGTCTTTTTCATATATTCTCTGTGTTAACGTTATTTTTCTTTTATGGTCATTGTAGACTTGATATTCTATTTGCTAAATGTAGTTACCTTTGTTAATGTATTCTGTACTTAATCATGGTTTTAGTTAAGAATTGTTCTAAATGAATAATGAGAGTATGATTTCAGTATTTATTCTTCAAAGAAGCATCTATATAGGGCTATTAACTTTAATTATTATTAGGAAATTCATGGTTGTATAAAGGAGGTGTATATTCTTTGATTATATTGCAGGAATTATGTCATCATCATGTATAAAAAGGGCTGTTCCAAGCAAAAAGAGGAAAAGGGCCTGGATCATCATCCAGAACTACCGACATCGAACTCCGACATCCCTTTCTCAAATTTTCCCAAGCAGCATAAGAAGAGCGTTACATGCAAATCAGAAAGAGACTTATTGGTACCGGTAGGTGCATTGATTGGGATGCCCTGAAGCAAGTCGGACTTGATGGGGATGTTCGAGCTCTCATCTCAACAGAACCATGAGAGAGATTTTTTATGATCATAGAGCCCACATACTTGGAACTCACTCTGAAGTTCTGTACCACATTCACCTTACAGACGGTCATGACACAATTTGATGACCCTGGCACAATTCAGCTCCACCTAGGGGGCAATGTATGTCGACTGAGCGTGCCTCAATTCAGATCGGCACTTGGACTCTATACGCCAGAAGTTATAGAGGAAAACCCACTGGACGACTTGAACCGAAAGCTCCACTGTACCCCTATCACATGTTGGCGCAGCCTAAAACCAGCCAAACACGATTACAATCTGAGTCACTCCAAAGTGACAGCCCCCCTCCCCGCTCTCAGGTACCTTCATGCCATTCTTGCTCATACTATTACAGGTCACAAAGACAGTACCGGTGTCATCAACAAATAAGATGTTTATTTCTTGTCATGCATGTATGAGGGACATGTCTTCGACGTAGCATATTTCATTGCATGCACAATGCAGCATCAAACAGAGCAGCACCGAAAAGGAATCCTGTCAATGGGCCCTTACATCACGAGACTAGCTCGACATTTCAATCTCCTAAACATCGACAATCAGATTGCACCTCTCACACTGATAGGGAATATGGCTCCACATGAAGATGATCAAGCACCAAAGAGGTATCGATCCCCCTCAATATCGATTAGTGACACCTACAGTAGAAGAGGAAGTCAAGGACATTCTTGATAATGTCCTACCACCATCGGAAGAAGCACATACTCAGCACCACCAATATTGAGCAACTCCTTCACTTTTAGACATAAATGCTCGCCTCGACCAGTTCGAGTCTTATTTTGCTAAGAACGCTCGGTGCCTATATAGAATGGATGCCACCCTTTAACAAATCTGTCATCACTTTCACATATCACCACCAGCACCACCACAGGATCCGGCTACTGATGAGGACCTTTGAGTTCCTCCTAGTACATAATATTTAACTTTTATTCACCATTTCGTTTTATTTTTATCCTTATTTTTATTTTTATTTTTAGGCATATTTTTATGTTTTAAATTAGAATTGCTCTTTATCGTATATTATCTTCAATTGGTTATCTAATCTTTGAGTATTCCTAATTTACATTTCATGGCAGCGCTAAGTTATTTCAATAACGACTTCAAAGCTACAAACACACACTCTACCTACATAGCATTAGGAGTAAATCACTACTCTCAAAAATCACCAATGCTAAATACCAGAGTCATCCAGATTTCAGGGAGTATTACATTCCCCACTTATCTTTTTGATTTGGCACATAAATTTCATTATCTATCTTTGTACATTGAGGGCAATGTACATCTTAAGTGTAGGGGTAATAGTGCCTAACTTTTTGCATAATTCTCAAAACCCTGAAATTAGTCTTGATCTTAAGAATTATTCCCATATTATGAATTAGGATGAAATTTCTAATGACTTATGATTCTTATTGAAATGTTTTAAAGTAAGTCATAGTTAATTGTGCATGGATGATTAAATTTGAAGAATACTACAGAATCAAGCATGATAAGTCTATTTTTCAAAAATAAATTGATAGGTTGTCAAACTAAATCTAAGTATTACTTTGAAATTTGAAATCTATAGGGATTGATGTCAAAAACACCCATAATTTTTGGTGAGATTTTGAGCCATATAGAGCATATATTCTTTTTCTTGCTCACTTTATTGATTATAGGTGTGTCAACTTTGAACTGTTATTCGAGAGCTTGCCTCGTTTATACATGTCGAGACCATAATAATGATTTGATATACTGAGATGATAAAGGCACCTAGGTTTAACCCATTCACTCCACTAAAAAGCCTACCTTCACAAATTAACCCCTAGTGAACCCCGCTGAAACCTAATAACGATTTTATTAACTCACCCACTAATATCAACCCAAAATCCCTTTATATTTGTTATCACCATTCTTTTGACTACCCTTTAATCGAGGTTTGATTTGATTAAATTACCGAATTATATTAGTTTCGTAGTTACATTTATCATTTATGATGTAATGTTTTGGTTTGTTCTAAAAGAAAACCAAGTATATTCAATATTAGTAGTATACAAAAGAGCTTAGAGCGTTTAAACTCCAATTGTTGAAGAATAGTTCGTATTAAAGTATTATCAAAATACTCCTTATTATAGAGTAATTATCAATAGTAGGTATTATTATTTTTTCATTCGATGTAAATATTCATATTTAGTTCATTGTTTCTAGTTAGGCAATTTGTCAAGTCAGTCTCGATTATAACCTCTTATTTAGCCTTTATCCACACCTTTTAACCCAAGTCCCGTTACAACCCTCATAAAGACCTTTTGATTTGTGTATCATCTCATATACAGTGGTGGAGATTTGATTTTCAGGCAAGCCTATGGGATTAACTTTTTAGGTTCGACTTATGAGTGCTTATTCTTGATCCTTAACCACTTTTGAGTGATTTGAGAGAATCTTTAGTGAGGATGTTTATCCTTGTCAGTTTTGAATCAAAGGTGATTACTCAGATAAGGGGAAACACCTATGTTTTCGTACTACAAAGCTATGACTTATCGTAATTGAATCTTTAGGACTCTTTGAGTTGAATTATCCATGTATAAATTATCTATGAATTATAATGAGACAATATCGATAGGAAATATGAATTATGGAAAGTTCGTTTTAATTGTAAGTTGAGAATTTTGCTTGAGGACAAGCAAAAGCTTAAGTGTGGGTGTATTTGATAAACCGTAAAAGAAACACATTTTAATGCCACATTTAGTATGCTTTTGGATGAATTTATCCTTAATTTATGTAAAAAGGTGCTCTTAATCCTTTCTTTTCGCGTCTTATACTCAGGAAAGCACTCAAGGATAAAAAAAACGTAAAACGGGCTTAAAACGACCAAAGTGGGCCGACCCAAGAAGTCAGCACGACCTGGACTTCATGCCACATGACCGTGCCTCGATAGTCATCTAGACCACGGCCTTACCTCAATTCACACGGTCGTTTTCCCATCGATAAAGTCCACGCATGGACGTGCCTAGTGATCTACACGGCGTTCCTAAAATGGCAGAATCGAAGCATGGCCACTACCCATATATTGCACGGGCGTGTCATAGCCGTGCCTAAATCGACAGGATGGAGATACGGGCTGGACCACGATTTACATGGGCATGTCAAGGCCGTGCCTCTAGCGAAAAAGAGCAATTTCACTCGAATTGGATGCTTGGAGCCCAAGAAACACAATCCTAAGTCCACTCAAACACCTAGGACAAATTATACCCAAATTACGAGTACTTAGGAGCGAAGTAAAGCATCCCAAACATCTATATAAACAATTCAAGGCAGCAATTCAAGGGCGTCAGGTTTTAGCAGAGTTTTTCTGCCAGAGCTTTACTCTTTTAGGGAATTACTAAAGATAGCCAATTGATCCATCTCGAAGAGTCAAAATTCTACTCAAGATGGAGGATCTCCTCTTCAATTCCTTCAGGGGGTTTTAAGGATTTCCTATGTTTTGTTTTATGGGTTTTAAGGATTTCTTATGTTTTGTTTTATCATTTCTCTTGAGATGTTTTCTTATTTAATCATGAGCTAAACCCCTCCGATACCTGAAGGGGATGAAACCTATGATGGATTTTGTTATTTAATTCTTTCGATTTATATGATAAATACTTAGTTTGTTCTTAATTATGTTGCTTAAATTTATCTGATGTGCTAAGGTGGAGGAGGAATAGACCCTGCCTAATAGTAGATCTAGCATAATTAAGCATAGTTGATCGGGCGCCTAGAGATAGGGTTACGAGATTTTGCCAGATTAGGGTGAAACCTAATATGGGAGTCCATTGATCGATTCTTCGCTTCCTTAGGGGTTATTGTAAGAGAACAAGAATTCCACTAATTAACCTAAGGTTAGACATTATTAAACCGAGAGAAGGTTTAATATAGGTTAGGAGTCTCACGGATCAAGCTAAGTAAAAGAAATCATGTGAATTGGAAGTTAGATAATAAGTGAAGTCATAGGTGGATTCTTCCCGAAGGTATCGTCTTTATCAATTGAGTTTTCTTCAAAGTCTTTTCCCAAAGTTTCATTTCTTTTGTCTTCGCATTTAGTTTAAATATTTTATTTGTTTTAGTTTAATAAACCAATCACTCCATATTTTAGGCTAAATAATAGAAAGAAAGTGAGTAATAGTACTTTTAAGTTCCTTAGGTTCGATAAAGATATTCTTGCCTGAGCTATACTGCTATTAAGTAGGTGCGCTTGCCTCTATCATTGTTGCAGTCAGTCTACAGGTTCGATCACTTTTTTATAAATATTAAAACTAGACTATTTTACAGCGATCAATTGGCAAGCATTTGAGTTGATAAATGTTTGAATGAATGAGTTATGAAGCATATATTTAGTATGTTTTGATGCATATGGAATGGTTAAGTTTTGGTTAAGCAAATGGATGATACATGTTTGAAATGATGTAGGATTTAGTTTGCAATTTGGTATGAATGGAATTGTTATGGAATGTATGGATGAAATGAACCATTTGATATGTTTGTTTGCCATATATGCATATTATGTTTTGGTATGTATTACTTGTAGGTGAGACCCAAAATGGGTGGCATATTGGCCTTGTAAAATGGCCTATAATGTCACACGGTTGAGGCACACGGGCGTGCCTGAGACCTTGGGTAAATTGGAAGAATGTGGATTAAACTACACACGGCCTTGGCACGGGCGTGCCTACAGGTCGTGCGAGAAATGGCAGTATGTGATCTAGTAGTACACGGCCTTAGCACACGGGCGTGCTTGGCGACTATGTTGATTTTGGCAGAATACTACCACGGGGAGGTTGCACGGGTGTGTCATGTAACCGTGGGTAAGGCACGGCCTACCCCCACGGTCGTGTGTCCCCTATATGTTAGAAAAGTTTTAAATTTTTATAAAATTACTTATGTGTTTCGATTTAGTCCCGACTCGATTTATAAGCTTGCTTAAGGTCTCGATGACCTATTTAAGGGACATTATGATTGATCTTGATGAATGGTTGAACGATTAATTCTGTAAATGTTTCTGATCTGTCTAGTAATGCCTTTAACCCTAATTCAGTGATCGGACACGGGATAGGGGTGTTACATTTGATTGGTATCAGAGCTACAGTTTAGTCGATTCTCGGACTAACGTAAAGTGTCAGAGTCTAGCTATACATGCCATATATTTAAACTGTGATAGTGTGATGAATCATGACGTGTAAAATGTGATTTCTGTATAGCAATGGATCCCGAAAGAGCCGTAGCTGACGACGTAGAAAGTAATGCGTCTGCTCCCGCACAAAAGACAGAGCCTTCTGATTCGAGATTGGCTATGATCGATCAGGAGGGAGAAACTAAACAAGCTTTTTTTCCAAATGATGAGTGAGTGGTTCAATCAGTTTGTAAAGAATAACCCGGCTATTTCACAACCCCTGCCCCCTGTTAATCCCCCTCAGACATCTGATATTCCTCCGACTACAAATTCAAATCTATTGAATAAGCCTCCAGTTGACAAGATCCATAAGTATGGGGCTGAAGAGTTTCGAGCTACTAAGGATGATAATGCTGAAAAGGCTGAGTTCTGGTTAGAAAACACGATCCGGGTATTTGATGAGATGTCTCTAACTCCAGAAGAATGCATAAAGTGTGTTGTATCGTTATTTCGAGATGCAGCATATCAATGGTGGAAAACTTTGATTTCTATTGTTCTGAGAGAACGAGTTACATGGGATTTCTTTTAGACCGAGTTCAGGAAGAAATATATCAGTGAGAGATTCATTGATCAGAAACGAAAAGAATTTCTGGAACTAAAGCAAGGCCGTATGGTATTACGAATATGAGCGGAATTTTTCAGGTTGAGTCAGTACGCTCGTGAATACGCATCATCTGAAGCTATAATGTGCAAAAGATTCGAAGATGGTCTGAATGAAGATATTCGTTTGCTAGTTAGGATTTTAGAAATAAAAGAGTTCGTTGTACTCGTTGATCGAGCTTGCAAAGCTGAGGCACTCGAGAAGGATAAAAGAAAAGCTGAGTCTGAAACTCGTGATATGAAGAAGAGATTTCATAGTAAATCATTTCAGTCTGCTCTGAAAAGATTCCGAGATGATCAAAGTCGTTCTAGAGATAATGTGGGACATTTGAACAGAAATCGAGCTCAATTGCAAATGAGTTCCAAAATCCCAGCAACTTCAGTGGCTAGTGTTGGTAATGTTCGATCTGAGAAAACTGAATGTAAACATTGTGAAAAAAGACATCCGAGAAGCTCTAGATTAAATGAAAGAGCTTGCTTTAGATGCGGATTGCTTGATCATTTTATCCGTGATTGCCCTGAGCCTGTCGAACCAAAGACTGTTCAGAATCCGAGATTTGATAATACACCTGCGAGGGGTAGACCTTCAAAGAATACAAGAAATGTTAGTGGTAGTCAGAGGTGCACGAGAGACACTGTGGTAAGATCTGAAGCTAGAGTGCCTGCCATAGCATATGCTATCCGAGCTCGTGAAGAAGCTTCATCACCTGATGTTATAACGGGTACTTTTACTCCTTATGATACTTCTGTGATTGCTTTGATAGACCCTGGTTCTACGCATTCATATATATGCATGAATTTAGTATTCAGCAAGACTTTGCCTGTAGAGTCTACTGAGTTTACTATAAAAGTATCGAACCCCTTAGGTAAAAGTGTCCTGGTTGACAAAGTATACAAGAAATGTCCGTTAATGTTTCGAGATATCTGTTTTCTTACTGATCTGATGCTCTTGCCATTTGATGAATTCGATATTATTCTGGGAATAGATTGGTTGTTTATGCATGATGCCGTTGTAAACTGTAAAAGAAAGACTATAGATTTACAATGTCCGAATGATGAGACTGTACGGATTGAGTCTAGTGATTTAAATGGATTGCCTGCTGTGATATCCATTTTGAGAGCTTAGAGTTATGTAAAAATGGGTATGAATCATATTTTGCTTATGTGATCGATTCAAAAGCATCCGAGAAGAAAATTGAATCAGTACCCATTATTTGTGATTTTTCTGATGTGTTCCCTGAGGAGTTACCGGGTTTACCTCCGATTCGTGAAGTTGAATTTGGTATTGAATTGTTTCCTGGTACGACACCTATTTCGATAGCTTCGTATAGAATGGCACCAACAGAGTTGAAAGTGTTAAAGTCGTAGTTGCAAGAGTTGACCGATAGAGGGTACGCTAGACCGAGTTTTTCGCCTTGGGGTGCTCCTGTTCTGTTTGTGAAAAAGAAAGATGGCACTATGAGAATGTGTATCGATTACCGTCAGTTGAATAAAGTGACTATAAAGAACAAATATCCATTGCCCAGAATTGATGATTTGTTTGATCAATTAAAAAGAGCTACTGTGTTTTCCAAGATTGATTTGAGATCAGGATACTACCTGTAACATCCTGAAATAGGGGCTATTAGGTTTGAATTGTTTTGCATGTGTATGGATTGATTGTGCATTAATTAAGGTGTTTTAAGATCTAGGTTTAAGCCAAGGGTAGGCCCGAGCTGTAGGAAAATTTTTTGTTTTAAGTGTTAGTTAAAGGGATCTAAGGGGAGCTAGGCCTTAAGGGAATTAATGTGGAGGTTAAGACACAATAATTCACTTGGCAAAGTGGCAAGGAGGTGCCACTTAGGGTCTTGGAAAGTGGCATACAAGCATTGTGAGGGGACTTAGGTTCGAATCCATGGATAGTCTTAAGGTGATTTTTTTTTATTTTGGACTTGTATGGATGTGATGGTCAAAATTTAATTAAGGTAAGGTTGGACTATTTTCTTTTATGGATAGTAGACTAAGGAAAAAGGTAAATGTTAATTTAAGGAATGAAATCTTAAGTTTTGGTATGATAAGGGGACATAAGGCTTGAAATAAGGGATAGAATTTCTTAAACTTTGGGAAAGTAGAGGATTATAAGGCATGAATCAAGGGCTTTGTTTTGGAAATTATTTCATGGCCATTTTGACCATGAACACAGTCGATTTTTGGGGCTAGGGGTTGACCAGAATATTGAAAGGGAATAGGGGATAGTTGATCAAATTCTTTAGCAAATTGGGAACCATTTTCTTTTCTCTCCAAAACCTCTCTTCCTAGCCGAATATGTCTTGGGCTATTGGTAAAATTTTGCTTTGGTTTTGGATATTATTCTTGACCAAATTGGTATTATTTTCTTTTCCCTCTCAAGCTCTTTTCCTCTTTGTGCCGAAATTACTACCATTGAAAGGAGCATTGTTTTTCTTTCATTTTATTCTTTTTCTTCCTTGGCCGAAACTTATAGTCATCGTTCTCTCTTTCCCTCATCTTCTCCTTTTCTCTTCTTTTCTTTTCTTTTTACTTTGCTTAGGACGAATCTCCCTTTGGATACCAAAGCTAAATTGCATCAAGTCTCAACCTTCTCCTTTCTTTTTACAATCCATCAAAAATCGAAAGCACAAGTAAGCCTTAGCCGATTTCTCCATCTCTTTCTTCTTCCAAAGTCAATCACTCCACTATAGTAGCCAAATATCTCTGTGGTTCCAAGGAGGGAGTTCATCAAATCGCAAGGTGCAAATCGTTTGGGCTTTGGGTTTCGGGATTTAATCGACTGTGTCGAAAAAGGTATGTAGTTATCGCACTGATCTCCTGTTGTTTGGATTTGTTGTTATGTATATATATCGTTATAAGATGTGTATGATAGCCGAAAATAATGGTGAGAGGGTGGCTACCCATAGTGGGTATTCGGTTAACTGTGTCGGTTTATGATATTTTTTATCATGGTATATGTGTGGAATTGTGGTAAGCATGTGATGTATGCTCATTGGAATTTTACTATTATTTGGCCATGATACTAACATATGCATAGGCATTGGGATATGATTATTGAAGGACAGGGTGTACATTTATGTACGTGGTTTAGTGATGGCTACGAGCCTTACGTGGATTGATGATCGGCTCTGTGCCTCATCGTGGTTGGTATCGGCTTTGTGCCATATCGTGGTTGGTGATGGCTATGTGCCTCATCGTGATTTGATGTTAGATCGAGCTACATCGTGGATTGGCGTTGACCGAGGTCGCGTTGTGGATTATCTTGTGATTTATTTCCGTGGACTAGTGGCTTGACCACTTGGTGGATGGCATTGCTTGCTAAATTGGTGTGTAGAGGTTGGAGGGTTGATTTAGTAATCCCCTGGTGTGGTGGTGGATCTGGGGTTGTGTAGAAAATGGACCCTAGGCTGGGTTGGGTGCATTTTGCATTTTTGATATGTGGATTGGTGTGGTTTGGGCTAAGCCCATGTGTGGAAATCTATGGACTAATTACACACTGAGTCGGTTTGACTCACCCAATTTTTTTTACCAAACAATGCAGGTGATAGATGATTCTTGGACCGGGCTGGAGTGGATACGAGGTGGCCATGCAAAAGATGTTTTTCATTATTTTATGCACTTTATATTTTCAGTATTTTGAGTAAATATTTATTGTAATAAGGGCCAGTTAAAGTATTTGGGGACTTTTATTATGTTCGAGTTGGATTGACGATCGAGATGATATTTGGAATGTTTTATTTTAGAAAGCGATTTACATCATCAAAACTTATATTAAAGTTTTAATTCAGAAATTTGTAACAACATAATTTTACTTAGAATTTTAAATATACAATGTTTTTTATAAATGACAGAAAATTTTTATGTTTTCACCCTTATGACAAATTCTTTTCAAACTTTTTCCTCAGTAGCATTCTAGATTCGGCCATAGAGTTTGGGCCGGGTTTGGGGTGCTACACTACCAATTGAGAGTTAAAGATTTAGACATTTCGAAAACTACTTTTAGAACGAGTGAAACACCCCACACCCAGCCCACGAGCCTGGACCGGATCTGGTATGTTCCTCGATGTAAACCGGTTCAAAATTCTTCAGTTACTTTGAAAACTGTGTGTTTTGAAGATAGTTTGTTTGTGGGTTGGGCTCGAGTTGAAAACAAGTTTATTTTTATATTAAAAACCCATTTATTTCAGGTGACAAAACATTTAAAGTTTATTTTTAATTAAATTGACTTAATCTTTAAATAACATAAATTAAGTAACATAGTAATTAAAACAACAATAAAATCATCACTATTGCCTTATTACATAAAACAAAACCCAAAATAAAATTTGTAGAGTACTTAAATAAAATAAAATGTCCAAATTAAATAAAACTTTAAAATGAGCATGGCCACCACAAGTTCTGCCGTCCGGTCCATCACTTATTCATCACCAAACATGTTCCCTAGCAGGGTGAGTCAATGAGACTCAATGTGTAACCAACACTAAAATTTAATAGATTTAGGCATACCATATATATCATGTTCACATAATAATTCAAGATAATGATGCAATCCGAACCCAAACCTAGATGTCATCCGCTACACATCCCCTGCCAACCTCGCACACAAGTGGGGACTACTAAGTCAACCCTCCATCCGCTACACACCATCAAAGGCGTCATTTGTAGTTGACGTGCTCATCGCCTATATAAAATTCGTGGCATAGCCACCGATTAAATAATTGTGCCATGAGACACCACATTCGGATATTGTAACCGGTTACCACATTCGAGATAATGTGACCAAGTCACCACATTCGAGATAGTGAGACCAAGTCACCACTTTTGCTTCCCTTTTCATATAACCCAATGCCCCATATTATTCATATCATGCATATCATACTTAAATCCACATTTATGTCACTTTTCACATGTTAAATATAACATATTTCGTAATCCTAGTAGGAGTAGGAAACGCGTGCACAGTACTTTGTACCATAACATGGTATTTTAGCCACATTCTTACACTTTCATATTAACACATATATCAAGTTAAAGCCATAAATCTATTAAGATTAGTGTGGGGTACACATCTGATTTGCTTAACAACTTCACTGAAATCCAAAATCGATCTCTCGCCTTAGATCTCAAGTTCCTACATTTGATTAATCACTTACTATTTAGTAAAAGCCTATTTGGTCATAAGACTAAATCCCGAATGATTATTGCAACCAAAACTTACCTTGTTGCCGATTGAATTAAAAATCAAATCCTGAAAACTTGTATTCTTCCCCTTTGAAATCGACTAATCACTAGATCCCTTGAATCAGTTAGTTTTCAGTTAAAACAAATAGATCTAAGTACTTAAGATAAGGCCTTGGCGAATATGTGAGTACACTTACCTTGAAATTCTCAAATCCGAAAAGTATCCCTTGCCTCGGATGTGCGTTTAAATACCTATACACCTATGTTAGATTCGATTCCAACATTAAACCATCATAGATGGCCCTGGTGAATGTAAATCCCGACTTACCTTAGATCCTTGAATTTGGAAAGATCCTCCTTAGAGTCGACGATTCGAACCGAAACACTCTTTATAATTTCGCCACAAAATAATAATGATATTAGTTCCTACATTGCGGCTTAAAGAAGAGAATAAATTAATGACCATAGAATTCTTACCTTAATATTGAATTGACAAACACCTAAGCTTGAAGCCACTTGAGATATTCACTATGGCCTTAAAAGGCTTACTTAGGCTTTTGGAGGATTAGAAGGAAAAGAAAAGGAAGAATAAAGATGGAGGATTAGGCTAGAACACAAGGTATTTCGGCTTTGGCTAACAAAAGAAGAATAAAATCAGAGGAAATTCGGAGAGAGGAGAATCTGCTTAAGAAATTCGGCAAAAGGAAGAGTGAATGAATGAATGGCCTCTTTTCCTCTAGTAGCCAAATTTACTAGCTAGAGTCCTTTACTTGGCCACCACTCTTCCTTATTTTGATAACTTTATCCCTTGAATTATCACTTTATTCAAATTAAAAGAATTTAATCCAACAATTATCTCTTGAAATAATGATAAATAAATCTCTTATTTATCCCTTATTTATCCACTAATTATAAAAGAATAAAAGCTCCTAGAATTTAGCCATGTGCCGTCCACCTCTCTACTCCTTGTAGCAAAATAAAACTTTTATTTTTAGCTTCCCAAGTGACTCAAACCCATGCCCAATTGCACCTGCTTGTGGCGTCACTCACTGGGCTTTAAGTGGTATCTTCATGCCACATTTCCAAGCCTGTTTGTGTGTCAAATTCCTCCTATTAATTTTCTTAAGGCCACCTTGCCTTAGTTTCCTCTTTTTTTAAACTTAACATTTCCATACATTTCCAGGTTTTCAAAATGTTCACTTTCCTCTTTTAACTTAAGTTTCCAAAATGTTCATTTTCCTCTTTTAACTTAAGTTTCCAAGTTTCCAAAATGTTCACTTTCCTCTTTTTGAAACTTAAAATTTCTAAATCATTTCTTACATTTCCAAGTTTCCAAAAATGTTCATAATACATTCATAACACATAAGACATGTCATTTCGTACAATTAAACCGAAAATGCATAGGCCTTTTTCGGGATGTTCTGATTCTACCCCTTAAAATAATTTAGTCCTCGAAATTTTCTAGCCAAAATAATTGAGGGTATTCTTTGTCATGACCGCCTCTTCTCGCTCCCACGAAGCTTCTTAGATCCATGATTGTGCCATAACACTTTGACTAGAGGAACTGACTTCCTCCGTAATATTTTCATGTCTCGTTCCAAGATTTGAATCGGCTCTTGCTCATAGGATAAATCTGGCCTTAGCTCCACTTCTTCAACTGGTACTACATGGGATGAATCCGATCGGTAGTGACGTAGCATGGATACATGGAATACGTCGTGTATCCGCTGCAACTCTAGTGGCAACTCTAGCTGATATGCCACTGGCCCAACTCGATTTAGCACTCGATAGGGCCCTATAAACCTTGGGCTTAGCTTCCCTTTCCGACCAAACCTCATTACCTTCTTCCAAGGCGAGACTTTCAGAAACACTTGGTCTCCCACTTCAAACTCTATTTCCTTCCGTTTGGGGTCGGCATAAGACTTACCTATTAGAGGCTTCCTTTAACCGTGTTCGGATTATCTCAACCTTCTCTTCGATTTCTACCACCAACTCTGGTCCCAAAACTCGACGTTCTCCTAACTCAGTCCAGCAAGTAGGAGTTTGACACTTTCGACCGTACAATGCTTCATATGGTGCCATCCGAATGCTAGCCTGATAACTGTTGTTGTTGGCGAACTCTGCTAAAGGCAAATAATCCTCCCAACTTCCTTAGAAATCCATCACACAGCCTCTCAACATATCCTCCAACACTTGTATTACCCGTTCAGACTGCCCGTCTGATTGTGGATGAAAGGCCATAGTGAAGTCCAACTTAGTGCCTAAAGCTTGATGAAGTGCCCTCTAAAATCGAGATGTGAACCTTGGGTCTCTATCTAAAATAATTGACACCGGCACTCCGTGTAACCTTACAATCTCTGCCACGTATAGTTTAGCCAATTTTTGAAGAGAATAATCAACCCTTGCCGGGATAAAGTGCGCGGACTTGGTCAAACGGTCCACTATTACCCATACCGAGTCCTTCTTAGTAAGCGTAAGGGGAAGCCCATTAACGAATTCCATGGTAATTCTTTCCCACTTCCACTACGGAATCTCGATTGGCTGAAGTAATCCCGATGGAACTTAGTGTTCAGCCTTAACTTGCTGACACGTCAGACATTTGCCAACGGGTTCAGTAACTTCGTTCTTCAGACTAGGCCACCAAAACTGTTCCTTTAGGTCTCTGTGCAACTTAGTGCCTCTAGGATGCATAGCATAAGGGCTACCATGCGACTCCTGAAGAATCCTTCGCTAAGTTCCTTATCCTTAGGCATACAGACCTTGCTCCTGAAACACAACACTCCTTCGCCATTAATGCCATAATCTTCCAACTCTCCATTATGCACTTGTTGTAGCTTAGCACTTAAGTCCTCATCAGCCAACTGTCCCTCTTTCACTTCATTCAACCACGTCGGCTTAACTTGTAACTCTGCCAACACGCTTCCATCATTATACAAACTTAAATGGGCGAACATATCCAACACCACCTTCTAACTTAGGGCATCCGCCACTACATTCGCCTTGCCCGGATGATATTCTATCGAACAGTCATAGTCCTTCAGCAATTCAACCCACCTTCGCTACCTCAAGTTTAACTCCTTCTGAGTCAGCAAATACTTAAGGCTCTTGTGGTTTGTGTAGATCGTCGACTTTTCACCATAAAGGTAGTGCCTCCATACCTTAAGAGTGAAAACCACTACTGCCAACTCCAAGTTATGGGTTGGGTAGTTAACCTCATGCGGCCTTAATCTTTGAGATGCATATCGACTACCTTCTACATCTTGCATCAATATGCAACCCAAACACAGTATGGGAAGCGTCACAATACACCGTGAATTCCTTTCACGCCTCTGGTGAATCAATCTTGGAGCTTAGTTAAAACCTTCTTAAGCTTCTCAAAGCTCTCCTGCTGCTTATCCGACCATACAAAGGGTACTTCCTTCCTCAACAACTTTGTCAAAGGCGCGGCTATAGATGAGAACCCTTCCACGAACCTTCATGTAATAGCACGCCAAACCTAAGAAACTTGGATCTCACCACGGACCTAGGTGGCTTCCAATCCAACACCGCTCGATCTTCCTAGGATCCACTCTTATTCCTCTGCGGATACCACATGCCCTAAGAACGCCACCTCCTTGAGCCAAAATTCACACTTCACGAATTTGGCATAGAGCTTCTTCTCCTTAACACTTGCGGACAACTCGGAGATGCTCATCATGCCCTCTTCGGTCTTGAGTACACTAAAATATCGTCGATGAATACGACGGCGAACCTATCAAGTAAGGTTGGAAAACTTCGGTTCATCATATCCATGAATGCGGTGGGCGTTCACAACCCAAACGACATTACTACAAACTCAAAATGGCCGTATCTTGTCCTAAAAGTCATCTTATGGATATCTGCCTCCTTCACCTTCAACTGATGATATCCCGACCTCAAGTCTATCTTTGAGAATACTGCGGCCCCTTTCAGCTGATCAAACAAGTCATCAATCCTTGGCAAAGGATACTTGTTCTTATTGGTCAGCTTATTTAACTGACATTAATCTATGCACATACGCATTGTTCCGTCCTTCTTCTTTACAAACAGGACCGGTGCTCCCTATGGAGACACACTGGGTTGAATGAACCCATGATCCAGCAATTCTTGGATTTGAGCCTTGAGCTCCACTAACTCCTTTGGCGCCATTCGGTATGGAGCGATTGACACAGGAGCTATTCTCGGTAGCAAGTCTATTCCAAATTCCACCTCCCTATCTGGGGGTATTCCTGGTAATTCCTCTAGAAACACATCTTCAAAGTCCTTTACCGTTCTAACTCCACTGACACCTTCTTCCTTTTCACCCAACACACTTACGAAGGCTAAGAACGCCCTGCACCCTTTTCTAACCATTTTCTCAGCCTTCAACGCTGAAACTATGTTAGACAGGTAGTTTCTTCTTTCCCCGACCATTACTACTACTTTATCTTTTGGGGTCCTTAGTTCCATTCGTTTAGCTGCACAATCCAACACGGCCCGGTGCTCTACTAGCCAGTCCATTACGAGTATGAGTTCAAACTCCCCAAAGGGTAGTTCTATTAAGTCAGCCCGAAAGTTCACTCCACGAATCTCTAGGGGTACATTCCAAAAGATCTTATCCACCACTACAGTTTGGCCTAATGGGCTTACTACAGTCATCTGCCTATCTGAAAGTTCAGAGTCTAGGCCTAGTGTTTCCACTACACTACATGCAACATAAGAATGGGTCGAGCCCACATCAATCGAGCAAAATAGGGCTTGCCATAAATAAAAACGTCTGGTTATAACATTGGTAGCGTCTCCATCCTCCTCCGGTGAACCGCATAAACCAAACCCGTTGCCTTGCCTCGGTGTTAGCAAAGACCTCGCGCTTGTGTTCCACGTCTTACGCCAAACCATTACCTTTGTTATTCGAACCACGACCTCGTTGAGGCTGCTGTCCTCCTCTACCAGCCTGATTAACATTCTGAGCTGCTGATCGACTTTCATCTAGTTTCTTAGGACAATCTTTAAGCATATGGTCCTTGGACCCACACCTAAAACATCCTACCGTCTTTTTTTAGCATTCCCCTAAGTGCTTCTTTCCATAATGATCATAAGGACGATACTGCCATCCTGTACCAGCTTGCTAATTTCATGGCTCATCAACTCTAGGCCTCTTTTGAACCTTCCCAGATGATCCAAAACCTCTTTTTAGCCTATTTCGATCTATAGTCTACTTTGTAGCATCCTTAATTCCCTCGGCTACCTTGGCCTTTTCTACTAAAGTAGAAAACTCTCGCTCCTGATGCGGTGCTATCAACAATCTCAAATCATCCCTTAGTCTGTCCTCAAAATGGACACAGTGTTCATGCTCAGTTGCTACTACTCCTCGAGCATATCGGCTCAACCTCAGAAATTCAGCTTCATACGTTGCTATTGACTTGTTCCCTTGAACCAGCCCCAGAAAAGCCTTCCTCTGCTCATCAATATATCTGGTCCCCATATACTTCTTCTGATACGCTGTCTTAACATAATCCCAGGTCAGATCCTCAGCTGTGGCACCATCCCAAACTGTTAACCACCATTGATACGCTTCATCGCGTAGCAGTGCCACCATTCCTTTCAACTTCTCTCCAGGGGTCATGTCGAGCTCATCCATAATGCGCTTGGTCGCCTCCAACCAGTATTCAGCTGTACTGGGTGCCACACTAGACACTCCACGGAACACTTCAGCTCCGTTGGCTCGAGTCGCTCAGGTACAGACTTCTGAGCTCCCATATTTTTGCCCGCTCCAGCCACCATTTCTAGAACTTGCAAAGATAGCCTACGATCTGAGATCATCCCCGTCGAGCCTGCTTTCGACACCAACAATTTGGGGGGGTGGTGGCGGTGGTAACTCATTGTCAGACCCTTGACCTGATCTAACAGGTTCTGACACAGCCATTCTTCCTCTACCATGTCCATGACGATCGCGTCCTCTAGAACTCATATTTAACGATGCGCTTTAATCTGATTTAAGAAAGTTTTATGAATTAGCACTTATTCCACTGATTATCCACGATGAAGTTTTATGAAAAGAATTTTAAGAGTGGTTCTCTCGTATTCATACATGCACACAGTCTTCACATTCATACATCCATCAATCAATTATGAACTTCCGTTCATTCAGAGAAATGTTGTAGTTTTCATTGTTGTTGTTTTTCCACTACCCAGGGGTATTTGCGTAATTTGTCCTACAGGGGTATTTTCATAATTTTTCAAATAAGGTTCCTTGGTAATTTTGTCAATAAGGATATTCTGGTAATTTTTTTCATTTTTGAGGGTATTTTGGTAATTAACCAAGGTAAATTTGTAAAGTTTAATAATTCAGGGATATTTCAAAATTTACAAAACTTTGAGGGTTCTTTTTGAGAAATTTATTTTCCAAAACGATGAAGTTGCAAAAATCTTGGAAATCAGGGTCATTTTGGAAATTTTGGTAAGTTAGGGGTAATTTTGTAATTTTCCAAAATCAAGGTATTTTTGATAATTTGCAAGTAAGGGTTTTTGGACTTGTTATAAAATAATGAAAATGTTGATTAGAACTGTGGGTATTTTAGACATTTTATAAACCAAGGGCATTTTTGTAATTTTACCACTAGGGGTATTTTTGTAATTTTATAAATCAGAAATTTTTCGAAAAATTGTGTGGGAAAAAATAGTTTTCACAAATTAAAGAAAAATGATTTTAAGAGTTTTACAATTAGGGTTCTTTAAAGAAACATGGCTAGTTCCCTTTCGGGTTTTAGTTACTGGGTTTAGCTATGACCAAGTCTTCTTGGTCAGGGTGAACCAAAGCTACGCACTGTAAGATTCAGTGGAGAGGAGGTGAGTCACACAGATTTGCTTAAGTACCAAGCTCCCATCGAAACCATTCCTAGGCATACGCATGGGGTTGCCACACCCACTAAGTCCTCTGGGTTAGGGTGAGCCAAAACTACGCACTGGGTAGGATTCCTCGAAGAGGAGGTGAGTCACTAGGACGCTTAAATACCGTGCTCTTCCGGATCCAATCCTAGACATGCGCACAGGAGTTGCCACACCCTAACTCGATTGACTTAGCCATAGGTTTGTTTAGTTAGGCATTTAAGTCTTATGTAGTAGTTGGGGTAGACTAGCCCTAGGGTTCAAGTACATATCATTCTATTCTATGTTCCATTCTTTTTCTACCCTTCTATAAATCACATAATCACACAGATGGTTAGGGATACTTACCTGGTGGACTACGGGTCGGAGACTTAGGTGCCATGCCATCAAACCTGCCTATTTTCAAAAATACTTCCATAAAACTCCTTTGGGCTCGATTTGAAAACGTTTTGGGCCTTAGACCACAGGCTGAGAGTTTAAAACTGGGCTCTGATACCAAACTGAAACACCCCACACCGGGCCCACGAGCCTGGACCGGATCTGGTATGTTCCTCGATGTAAACCGGTTCAAAATTCTTCAGTTACTTTGAAAACTGTGTGTTTTGAAGATAGTTTGTTTGTGGTTGGGCTCGAGTTGAAAACAAGTTATATTTTTATATTGAAAACCCATTTATTTCAGGTGACAAAACATTTAAAGTTTATTTTTAATTAAATTGACTTAATCTTTAAATAACATAAATTCGTAACATAGTAATTAAAACAACAATAAAATCATCACTATGGCCTTATTACATAAAACAAAATCCAAAATAAAATTTGTAGAGTACTTAAATAAAATAAAATGTCCAAATTAAATAAAACTTTAAAATCGAGCATGGCCACCACAAGTTCTACCGTCTGGGTCCATCACTGCTCATCACACAAACATGTTCCCTACAACGGGTGAGTCAACAGACTCAATGTGTAACCAACACTAAAATTTAATAGATTTAGGCATACCATACATATCATGTTCACATAATAAATTCAAGATAATGATGCAATTCCGAACCCAAACCAAGATGCCTCCGCTACACATCCCCGTACCAACCTGCACACCGTGGGGACTACTAAGTCAACCCTCCATCCGCTACACACCATCGAAGGCAGGTGCTGCAGTCGACATGCTCATCGCCCATATAAAATTCGTGGCATAGCCACCAGATTAAATAATTGTGTCATGAGACACCACATTCAGATATTCTAACCAAAGTTACCACATTCGGATAATGTGACCGAAGTCACCACATTCAGATAGTGAGACCGAAGTCACCACTTTCACTTCCCCTTTTTCATATATATCATGCATATCATACTTAAATCCACATTTATGTCACTTTTCACATGTTAAATATAACATATTTCGTAATCCTAGTAGGAGTAGGAAACGTACTTGAGTACTTTGTACCATAACATGGTACTTTAGCCACATTCTTACACTTTCATATTAACACATATATCAAGTTAAAGCCATAAATCTATTAAGATTAGTGTGGGGTACACACCGATTAAACAACAACTTCATTGAAATCCCAAATCGATCTCTGCCTTAGATCTCAAGTTCCTACATTTGATTCATCACTTACTATTTAGTAAAAGCCTATTTGGTCATAAGACTAAATCCCGGAGGATTATTGTAACCAAAACTTACCTTGTTGCGAATTGAATTAAAAATCAAATCCTGAAAACTTGTATTCTTCCCTTTTGAAATCAGCTAATCACTAGATCCCTTGAATCGCTTAGTTTTCTGTTAAAACAAATAGATCTAAGTACTTAAGATAGGGCCTTGGCGAATATGTGAGTACACTTACCTTGAAATTCTCAAATCCGAAAAGTATCCCTTGCCTCGGATGTCCGTGAAATACCTATACACCTATGTTAGATTCGATTCCAACATTAAACCATCATAGATGGCCCTTGGCGAATGTAAATCTGACTTACCTTAGATCCTTGAATTAGAAAGATCCTCCTTGGAGTCAACAGGTTGTAGAACCCCAAACACTCCTTATAATTTTGGCCACAAAATAATAATGATATTAGTTCTATGTTGCGCTTAAAGAAGAGAAGAAATTAATGACCATAAAATTCTTACCCTTAATATTGAATTAAACAGCACCTAAGCTTGAAGCCACTTGAGATATTCGGCTATGGCCTTAAAAGGCTTACTTCCGGCTTTTGAAGGGATTAAAAGGAAAAGAGAAGGAAGAATAAAGATGGAGGATTCGGCTAGAAAACAAGGTACTTCGGCTTTGGCTAACAAAAAGAAGAATAAAAGCAGAGGAAATTCGGCAGAGAGAGGAGAATCTGCTTAAGAAATTCGGTAAAAGGAAGAGTGAATGAATGAATGGCCTCTTTTCCTCTAGTAGCCGAAATTACTAGCTAGAGTCCTTTACTTGGCCACCACTCTTCCTTATTTTGATAGCTTTATCCCTTGAATTATCACTTTATTCAAATTAAAAGAATTTAATCCAACAATTATCTCTTAAAAATAATGATAAATAAATCTCTTATTTATCCCTTATTTATCCACTAATTATAAAAGAATAAAAGCTCCTAGAATTTAGCCATGTGCCATCCACCTCTCTACTCCTTGTAGCAAAATAAAACTTTTATTTTTAGCTTCCCAAGTGACTCGAACCCAGGCCCAATTGCACCTGCTTGTGGCGTCACTTACTGGGCTTTAAGTGGTATCTTCAGGCCACTTTTCCAAGCCTGTTTGTGTGTCAAATTCCTCCTATTAATTTTCTTAAGGCCACCTTGCCTTAGTTTCCTCTTTTTTTAAACTTAACATTTCCATACATTTCTAGGTTTCCAAAATGTTCACTTTCCTCTTTTAACTTAAGTTTCCAAAATGTTCACTTTCCTCTTTTGACTTAAGTTTCCAAGTTTCCAAAATGTTCACTTTCCTCTTTTTGAAACTTAACATTTCTAAATCATTTCTTACATTTCCATGTTTCCAAAAATGTTCATAATACATTCATAACACATAAGACATGTCATTTCGTACAATTAAACCGAAAATGCATAGGCCCTTTTCAGGATGTTACAACAAGGTACGGGCATTATGAGTTTTTAGTTATGCCATTCGGACTAACCAATGCTCCTACTATTTTTATAGATTTGATGAATAGAATTTTCAGACCGTATCTAGATCAATTTGTTGTTGTAATCATTGACGACATTTTGATTTACTCACGTGATGAAAATAAGCATGCATAACATTTAAAAATTGTGTTACAAACTTTGAGAGAAAAGCAATTGTATGCAAAATTTAGCAAATGTGAATCCTAGTTGAATGGGGTCAGTTTTCTGGGGCATATTGTGTCAGTTTCTGGGATTCATGTTGATCCGAGCAAGATTTCTGCTATTCTGAATTGGAAACCTCTGAAGAACGTGTTCGAAGTTTGTAGTTTTCTAGGTTTAGCTGGTTATTACCGAAGATTTGTTAAAAGCTTCTCGACTATAGCTACTCCGTTGACTAGATTACTTCAGAAAAATGTCAGACTTGAATGGTCGGATAAATGTCAGAAAAGTTTTGACCAGTTGAAAACTCTGTTAACAGAAACTCCAGTGTTAGTACAGCCAGAATCGGGTAAAGAATTCGTTGTTTACAGTGATGCTTCTTTAAATGGTCTGGGATGTGCTTTGATGCAAGAGGGCAAAGTTGTAGCTTATGCCTCGAGACAATTGAAGCCTCATGAAAAAAACTATCCAACGCACGACCTTGAATTAGCTGCGATTGTGTTTGCACTTAAGATTTGGCGCCATTATCTGTATGGTGAGAAATGTCACGTGTTTTCAGATCATAACAGTCTGAAATATCTAATGACCCAGAAAGATTTGAACCTACGTCAGAGAAGATGGCTTGAATTATTAAAAGATTATGAGCTGGTGATAGATTATCATCCGGGGAAAGCAAATGTGGTTGCTCATGCGTTGAGTAGAAAGTCATTGTTTGCACTACGTGCTCTAAATGCTTAGATTTGTCTGATGATAGCTCTGTGATAGCTGAATTGAGTGCGAAACCATTATTTGTACAATAAATATGTGATGCCCAGAAGGTTGATAATGAATTGTTGTTGAAACGAGCTCAGTGTGAATTGAAATCTGAATCTAAATTTCAAGTTGTTGATTATTGTTTGAGATTCCGAGATCGAATCTGTGTTCCAAAAAATTCGGAGCTGATTCAATTGATTTTGGGTGAAGCACATAATAGTCGTCTATCTGTCCATCCGGGAGGTACAAAGATGTATCATGATTTGAAGCAACACTATTGGTGGTCTAGCATGAAGCGAGACATTTCTGACTTTATTTCAAAATGTTTAGTTTGTCAGCAAGTGAAACCAGAACATCAAGTTCCATCTGGGTTGTTACAGCCAATTCTGATTCCTTAATGGAAATGGGATAGAGTAACTATGGACTTTTTTTCTGGGTTGCCTCTGACTCCGAGAAAGAAGGATGCGATATGGGTCGTAGTTGACCGATTAACTAAATCTGCCCCTTTTATTTTGGTAAGATCTGACTATTCACTCGAGAGATTAGCTGAGCTTTAAATTTTGAAATTGTGAGATTACACGGGGTGCCACTATCTATTGTGTTAGTTAGGGATCTGAGATTCACATCGCGATTCTAGAAGAAATTACAAGAAGCTTTGGGTACGAAATTGCATTTCAGTACAGCTTTTCATCTGCAAACGGATGGTCAATCTGAGTGAATTATTCAAATTCTTGAAGATATGTTAAGATGCTGTGTACTTGAGTGTAATGGTTCGTGGGAACAATACCTGCCATTGATTGAATTTGCGTATTACAATAGTTTTCAGTTGAGCATCAAAATGGCACCTTATGAAGCTTTGTATGGACATAAATGTCATACACCTCTATATTGGACTGAACTCAGTGAGAATAAGTTACACGGGGTCGATTTGATAAAAGATACCGAACAAAAAGTGAAACTGATTTGAGATTGTTTGAAAGCAGCATCTGATCGTCAGAAGTCCTATGCAGACTTAAAACGAAAAGATATGGAGTTTGAGATCGGCGACAAAGCATTTCTAAAAGTGTTTCCGTGGAAGAAAGTTCTCCGATTCGGACGTAAAGGCAATTTAAGTCCGAGATTCATTGGACCATATGAAATCATTGAACGTGTTAGGTCTATTGCATATAGATTGAAATTACCCTCTGAATTAGAAAAGATTTACAATGTATTTCACGTTTTGATGCTCCGTAGATATCGGTCTCATCTGTCACATGGGATTGCCCCATCTGATATTGAAATCCAATCTGATATGACATACGAAGAGGAACCGATTCGTATCTTAGCTCGTGAAGTGAAAGAGTTAAGAAATAAGAAAATTTCATTAGTGAAAGTATTATGGAAACGACAAGGATTGGAAGAGGCTACGTGGGAGCCTGAAGATTCAATGAGATAGCAACATCCAAATCTGTTTAACGGTATGATTTTTGGGGACGAAAATCCCTAAAGTGGGAGAATTGTAATAGTTTGGTTTATACCCTAGTCAGAACAGTGGTCTCGGGACCACAAATTCGAGTATGTTAATATTTTAATATTATTTTATGTGCCGTTGATATGTGAATTAGCATGTGGTAAATTTCTGTAAGCGAATTTGTCTGTTTACGTGTTTAATTTGACGAAAGGGTGAAATTGCATTAAAGGTGAAAGTTGATTGCTAATTGTTAAAGTACTAATGTGATGTGGCTTTGTTAATATGGAGGCCTAATGTTGTTACTATACCACTTTATAGCTAGTGGATGAATGAAATACTAATATACCCTTATTACATGTTTGTTTTATTTATAAATTGGATGGCTATTTTAGTAAAAATATTATTATTATATGTTTTAATGAAATAAACATGAAAGGTGGCCATTTCTATCCATCCACCACCGAAATTCATAAAGAGAAGAAAAGGTTTGAACTCTTCAAACATTCGGCTAAGTTTGATCCAAATTTAAGGTACGTTTTGCTTCAGTTTTTGACAATTTATACGTTTTCGTAATCGTTGCTTCGAATGCTATCAAACCCATGTCTCAATTTGATGAATTGATAATGTTTGTGTGAGATTCCATTGATGCTATGTTGAGTTTTGTGATGTTTTATGATGTTAAATGGAAGATTTAAGCTTGATGAACATGTTTTGTTCTTAAAGTTTTGTTAAATTTAGCTAAATAGGGCTAAATTGAGAAAATGGTAAATGAAAGGACTAAATTACAAATTTGATTAAATATTTGGACTTATATAGTCCCTAGAGAGGTTCGACCAAGCATGTGTGTGTGTGGATTTTGTGAATTTGATGTTTTGTGAAAAATGGACTAAATTGTTAAAGTGTGCAAATATGAGGGTTAACTTGCAAATATCCCTAAATGTGTGTCTATTGATTGAATTGAATGGAATGGTGAATAAAAGGTTTAATTCTGAATATGTTTAGATCAAGAACCGAGGAAAATGAATTTAGATCATGGGAAAGCGAAAATAACCGAGTAGCCATTTTCGTTCGATAAACCAAATCCGAGGTAAGTCACTATGCAAATAAACTTATCTGTATTGAATTGAATATATGTATTCATATGTCTTTCGATGAAAATGAATAAGTATAGATGGTAAGTGTGTGAATTCTGAAAAAAGTTCGATATAGTGATAAAGCCGAGGAGTCCCTATGAACCTAGGAATAGATAGGATTAGCCATGTTATGACATAGGTATCTGTTCTGTTTTATCATGTAAGACCACGTCCGCGACATTGGCGTTGGTTTGAAATTTTGTGTAAGACCTCGTCTGGGACGTAGGCATCATTATCTGATTATACATAAGACCTTGTCTGGGACGTAGGCAACATTATCTGATTATACACAAGACCTCGTCTGGGACGTAGGCATCATTATCTGATTATATATAAGTCCCTATCCGGGACAGTGGCATCGATATACGAGTGCATGTAAGACCTCGTCTGGGACGTTGGCATTGTACTACTATTTCGAGCTTTCTGAATATCCTACTAGGTTCCTAAGGATTCAATGGGTAAGCATGCAATACGAATGGTATATCCGAGCTATGAACAATTAAGTGAATGAGATATGCAAATGTATCAAATTGCATATATACTTCTTATGCCAAGTTTATTTGTACATGACTTACTAAGCTTTCTAAAAGCTTACTCTATGTGTGTATTTTCTCTATTTTATAGGTCGTCGAAGCTACTGAAGGCTCGAGATTGTCAAGGATCGTCATCACGCTACAAAAACTTATTTTGTTACCCTTTTGAAAATGTATATGGCTAATTATGGCATGTATAGGCTAGATAGGTGTATATGTTTATGAAGTGAGCATGGCCATGTGTATTGGAAAGCTTTTGAGTTGATAAATGTTTGAATGAATGAGTTATGAAGCATATATTTAGTATGTTTTGATGCATATGGAATGGTTAAGTTTTGGTTAAGCAAATGGATGATACATGTTTGAAATGATGTAGGATTTAGTTTGCAATTTGGTATGAATGGAATTGTTATGGAATATATGGATGAAATGAACCATTTGATATGTTTGATTGCCATATATGCATATTATGTTTTGGTATGTATTACTTGTAGGTGAGACCCAAAATGGGTGGCATATTGGCCTTGTAAAATGGCCTATAATGTCACACGGTTGAGGCACACGGGCGTGCCTTAGACCGTAGGTAAATTGGAAGAATGTGGCTTAAACTGCACATGGCCTTGGCACAGGCGTGCCTACAGGTCGTGCGAGAAATGGCAGTATGTGATCTAGTAGTACACGGCCTTAGGACACGGGCGTGCTTGGTGACTGTGTTAATTTTGGATGTTCATACGAGCTCTTCTAGATGCTCCTTTGGTTCTACTTCGTGTAGTTTTCCTTTGACGTGTGTTTTCTATTCTTCTAGTCAGTCGACCTTAAGGTTTTGATCCTTCTCTTTGTCGGTTTGGGTTCTATAGGTTGGCTCAGGTTTGTCTTCATGTGGTGTTTCCTGCGATGAAGTTTGTACAAATTAATTATCGACTGAATTATCTTTTTACCTTCATCGGTTGTTGTCCTGGCCGAGTCAAGAGCTTGGAGACTGATTGATTTGTCACCCACACAGAGTATGAGTTCTCCTGTGGCAACATCAACTTTAGTCTTGGCAGTTGCTAAAAAGGGTCTTCCCAAAATTAAAGGGATTGTATTATCCTCATCCATATCTAAGACAACAAAATCTACTGGGAAAATAAATTTATCGATTTTGACAAGAACATCTTCAATAATGACCCTAGGAATTCTAACAGTTTTTTCAGTTAATTGTATACTCATTCTAGTTTGTTTGGGCTTCCCTAGACCTAGTCGTTTAAATAATGTATAAGGCATGACATTTATGCTTGCCCATAAATCAGCTAACGTGTTATCAATAGTTAGACTACCAATTAAACATGGAATTGTAAAACTTCCTAGATCTTTTAGCTTTTGTGGTAGTCTATTCTGTAACATTGCTGAGCATGCTGTATTCAATTCCACGTGGTTCTCTTCGTCTAATTTGCGTTTGTTAGTCAAGAGCTGTCTTAAAAATTTCCTCGAGTCTGGCATCTTAAAAAAGCTTCAAGAAGAGGTAAGTTAATATGTAATATCTTTAAGAGTTTAAGAAACTTACCGAACTATTCCTCTGAGTCGTCTCTTTTCATCGCTTCAGGATAAGGTATGCGAGGTTGGTACTCCTTAATTACCGATTTTGGCTTTTCTCGTGTTATCTCTATCTTACCTTTGTCTCCCTCGTTTTCTTGTACTTCCATCTTCTCTTTTATTGTCATTAGCTGTGATGGCTTGGATTTGTTCTTTCGGGTTAATCTCAGTGTTACTTGGTAGCCGTCCTTGCAGTCGTTCTGACATTAGTTTTGCGAGTTGTTCGACTGCATTAGTGGCTGCCTTGACTGACTTAGTAAGTTCCCCAATTCGGCTCTCGTTGCTTTTAATTATTTTTTCAGTTTCTTGGAAGCGGTTTTCTGTGTTTGCCATGAATTTTGTCAGCATCTCTTCGAGGTTTGGCTTTTTCTCTTTCGGGTATGGCTAATTTTGGAAATTTGGAAGAGGTTGTTGTCTTTGATTTCCTTGAATTCCCTGGCCTCCCCATGAAAAATTTGGGTGGTTCCTCCAACCTAGATTATAGTTGTTACTATAAGGATTATTATTGGATATGAAATTATTACCTATATAGTTCATCTGTTTGCTCTCTGCATCCAGTTGGTAGGGTGGGTACTCAGGATTCACCACAATTCCACTAGTGTTGCACTGCATGACTGGATCTACCTACGAAGAACCAAACTATCAAGCTTTTTATTCATCATCTCTACCTATGTTGATAGCATAGTCACTTGTGACGAGGTTGTAAACTCTGGCTGATTTTGTCAGTTTTGTCCTTGTAACTGGCCACTGATAGTTATTCAGTGACATCTCTTCAATGAACTCGTAGGCTGCTTCAGGAGTTTTGCTGTTCAGGGTTCCACCGGCAGTTGAATAAATTAGTTGCCTCGTTGAAGGGTTTACATCATTATAGAAAGTTTGGACTTGTAGCCACAAGGGTAGACCATGGTGTGGACACCTCCTTAAGAGATCATTGTATCTCTCCCATGCGTCGTATAATGTTTCTAAATCCATCTGCACAAAAGAAGAGATATCATTCCGTAATTTGGCCATTTTGGCCGATGGAAAATATTTTAATAAACATTTTTCGGTCATCTGCTCCCATGTAGTGATTGACCCTTGTGGTAACGAGTTTAACCACTATTTGGCTTTATTCTTTAATGAAAAGGGAAATAACCGAAGACGTATGGCATCATCAGAAACGCCATTTATTTTGAAGGTATCACAGAACTCTAAGAAATTAGCTATATAAGTGTTTGGATCTTCGTCCTGCAAACCATCAAATTGAACAAACGGTTGAATCATTTGTATTGTGTTAGGCTTTAATTCAAAATTATTAGCAGCTATAGTATGCCTAGCAATACTCGATTCTGCTCCTGTCAAATACGGGTTAGCATAATCAAACATTGTGTGTGGAGCATTATTTTCTCGTACATCAGGTGCTTGTGGGTTATTCTCGTCCATCCCTTTAGTAGGATTGGGTCTATCGTCTTGATCTTCCTCTGTGTAATTTAGGGCTCTTCTGATTTCTCTGTGATTCGTACGTGCGGTAGCTTCGATATCACTATCGTATACTAGTGGTCCTCTCGTGTTCCTCCTAGTCATAAACTAGAAGTACCTGCTAGGAAAAGAAAGAAAGAAAGAAAATTAGTAAGTAAAATAAAATAAATTGCGAAATTTAAAATAAAAATAATGACTAAAGTAATAAAAATAGAGTTTTCTTAATATTTTATTTCCCCGGCAACAGCGCCAAAAACTTGATCGTTATTTTCTCGAGTTTTAAAATTTATAAAGAGAATGATCGAACCTGGAAACTAACTCTGACAATGATTAAAGGCAAGTGTACCTATTGAACAATAGTATAGCTTAGGCAAGACTGGATTATCGAGCCCAAAGGAACTAAAAGTACTAATACTCACTTTCTTTTTATTATTTAGCCTAAAATATGGAGTGATTGGTTGATTTAACCTAATTTAACGACTACTAAGCTAAAGACACAAAGATAAAAAGAATGAATTGGGAAATAACTTGATGAAAAACTCAGTTGATCACAACGATACCCGCAGGAAGAATCCACCTAGATTTCACTTGTTATTTAACACTGAACCATATGATTTATTCACTTAGTTTGATCCGTAAGACTCCCTAACGTATACTAAACCCTCTCTCGAGGCGAATAACGTCTAACCCTAGGTTAATTAGTGGAACTCTCATTCTCTTATAATAACCCCCTAGAATAGCAGTAAATCATCTATGGACTCCCATATTAGGTTTTACCCTAATCTGGCAAAATCTCGCACCCTATCTCTAGGCGTGCGATCAACTCTGCTTAATTATGCTAGATCTACTCTTAAGTGGGGTCTATTTATCCTCCACCTAAGCACATCAGATTTAGATTAAGCATGCATAATTAAGAACAGACTAAGTATTTATCATATAATTCAGAAAACAATAACAAGATTCATCTATGTTTCATCCCTTTAGGTATCTGAAGGGTTTTGTTCATAACGAATAAAGAAAACATCTCAAGAGAAAAAATAAAATAAAACATAAGAAATCCCTAAAACCCCCTGAAGGAATTGAAGGAGAAATCTGTCGTCTTGAGTAGAATTTCGGCTTCTTGAGATGGATCAACTGGCTATCTTCGAGTAATTCCCTGAATTAAATTTGCTCTAGCTTCGGCTTTTTGGCCTAGCTCAATGCCTAACGCCTAACACCTCTTCAGGATACACTTAGGATGTTTATATAGACTTTTAGAATGCTTTACCTTATCTCTAAGTGTCCTAATTCGAGTATAGTTCCTACTCGGTGTTTGAATAAGCTTTGGAAAGTGTTTCTTTGCCTCAAAGTATCCAAATCCGAGTGAAATTGCTCTCTCCCGCGGTAGAGGCACGACCAGGGCACATGCCCGTGTAAATTGTGGTTGGGCCATGTTTCGATTCTGTTCTTTGAGGCACGGCCATGTAAATCGTGGTTAGGTCGTGTTTCGGTTCTGTTGTTTGAGGCACGGTCGTGTAAATCAGGGGTCAGGCCGTGTGAAGTATTTTGACGATGCACGGTCGTGTGGCTTGATGTCCAGGCTGTGTTGATTTTCTCTTTGGCCCAAATTAGCCCGTTTTAAACCTGTTTCTTGTTCTTTTCGTTCTCGGGTGCTTTCCTGAGTATAAACATGAAATGAAATGATTAAAAGCACCTTTTTACATAAATTAAGGGCTAAATCATCCAAAAGCATACTAAATGCGGGTCTAAAATATGTTACTTTTACGATTTATCATGAAGCGACATTCACCCTCTTAGTAATTGATAACCACGAAGATGAATTGGTATCGGCTAGATGCTTTTGTCGAGATCTTCCCCATAACATCTATGCCCCACCTATAGAAAGAATAGAAGAGGCATACAAGTCTTGTCTTCTCCAATTTGGCATCTTACAGTGTAACTGATGCAATTTCCTTTTCTTGGTAAACCAGTAGCCCGAACCTCTTGATTATCCTGACCATTGTAGAACTATTACCATGGGTTCTTTAAATAGCATACCCACATTTCAAGCCTGGTGTGCCTTGATATGATTGTGCGAAAACATCTTGGAATTCTTGAAAATAGCTCAATAATGTCTTGCCTTATTTTTGTGGTGAGTTAGGATTCAATCTATTGACCCTTTGCAAGGTAGAGTCGATTTCCATCTTGTTCTACCATCCTTAACAAATCAAAAGATAGGCTACAATCTTTGTCACCTTCAAAGTCCTTAGATCCCCTAGACCCATATCTCATTCAAAAAGGGAGTCAGTAACAATGTCGCTCATGTCGTTGATATCTGGGTACCTAGGTACGAAGGCAAAAAATCCAAAGAATAAATGATTCTAAGGATGATTATTTGTATGGTATGGTCATGAATAAAGAATGAAAGAATATTCCACAAACAAAAGAATATATAATATGAAAAATATTTGTTCAAACAGATGATTTTTATTGAAATAAAAATTCTTGACACAAGCCTATTTCACAAAAGGATTCTTATTGCCTCTAGGCTTAAAGCAACAAGCATGTTCTGAATATTACTCTAAATTAGCTCTAAAAATACAGGGATCCCTTCCACAGTCCCATTGTTTAAAATCTTCCCAAGTATGTAAGGGCTTGGAAACTTTTATTCCCCGGTTCTCTCTTCAAATATGTTGTTAATGTTTATATTCCCCAACATTGTAACACCCCAAACCCGGCCCATGAGCCTTGACCGGATATGGTATGTCACAGAGTAAAAACGTTTTGAAAGATTTTCATTAACTGGTAGAAATCTGTAAATTTGCTGAGGTTATAAAACGGCGTCTATTAAAAACTCAGGTGGAATTGGTTTTATAAACATGGTTGAGTTGAAACCTTTGAAACATTTGATCACTTAAATTTTTAGAACCATCAGAGTTATTGTTAACTTGGTGAATTTTGCTACCCGATGGTAACATCCTTGAATACTAGTAAAAATTTCCCATTTTGAAAACGTCACTTTTAATTGATTCGTTTAAACAATTTATAAATTCATTAGTAATATAGTAGAAGTGAAGTAAAACAACTACTTGAACATAAAAAAAGAAAATAATAATAACTAGCGGCCTTATTACAACCAAAATCAAAATTTAGTAAATAATAAACTTTAACTGTGCTAAATAAAATTTCAATCCAAGAAACAAGCATGGCCGCCTCGAGTCTTCTCCGGCTCCATTTTCGCGATCTACTCATCTGCAAAATGATATGGGAAGGGGTGAGTCACCAAGACTCAGTGTATAAATCCCCAACCCGGAAGTGCAAACTCATACACAAATTATTAGTAAGACATGCAAAACATGCAACCCAAAACTAGCCATCCATACTCCTTTAACTACCCCGTGTGGTCAAAACCACTGGTGGTCAAAACCACTGGTGACCGGAGTCACAAATCAAGTGATGGGGCCAACCCATCATGTGGTCAAAACCACTGATGACCATAGGTCACAATTATCAATATGTGGTCAAAACCACTAGTGGTACCAAACCACTGGGACTTAGTCACGATTTATATCAACGGTGTGGTCAAAACCACTAGTGACCGAAGTCACAATTAAACTGATGGGGCCAACCCATCTTGTGGTCAAAACCACTGGTGACAGTCCATAGAGAATATTCCCCCTCCTATCTTCAATCCCATTACCAACATGCTCATAACATGCTTAACATATTATCATAAATCATACATTAAAGTCATGGCATAGCATCTTACCCATCATGTCATTCATAGAACATATTTAAAGTCACAAGTGACTTACCCGGAATCCATGCTCATGCCCACAAGGCAAATCACTATCACAACAATTAACTGTAACATAATAAGCAATGCCAACTAATAAAGTGTGTAAGAGTTTTACACACTGCTTAATCAAGATCTAAGGAGAAATCCCAATCTATGCGATATCACGTAATCCCAAACGTATTCCGTATTGCTCCTACATTCGTCCACCATAGGTTAGTATCGAAAAGCCTTATTCGCTAAACTAATAATCCCAAGAACTAATCGCACCCAAAACCAAAATATGGCCCTAGGCCGAATCTTTATTATCACTTACCAAAGCAAATTGAAATCCCGGAAGCCTTTGTCGATTAGCCCCTAAAGTCATAACACACATGTGGTTACTACTTAAATACCATACATGGCCCATAGCCGAATATAAACAGCCACTTACCTTGAAGAATCAAACCTCACAAGACTCCCTCAAAGCACCTTAGCATCGGCTACACACAAAAGATACACTATTAAGACACTATACATATTCGGCCAACCTTACCAAGGCCTATTCGGCTATAATAACTAAATCCCGAAGGCTCATTTGTGGCACTTACCCTAAACCAATTTGGTTTCCAACCAAATCCCGAAGCCACACACACCACTTGTAATTGGCTACACCTTGAGATCACATAATAGTTAGCCTTTGTATTTTCGAATAATAAAAAGAATGGCCTACTAAAATGAGTCCTTACCACCACTTACCGTATCTGATCAACAGGAAGAAGATGCTTAGAACGACTGCTTCCAAAGTCCCGAAGGCCCTATGAGAAATCGATTCCCAATAAAGGTTAACACCACTAACAACCAATCAGATTAGGCTTTATCTATGGTTGTCGACAAAGAAGAAAAATAAATAAGAGTGAAGTTTCGGTCAAGAACCCTTACTCCTTTTGAAAAACTGACTTGGAGAAGAACCAAAAAGTGATCCACTCTTGATTGATATTCGACCAAACATGGAACTAGAAGAAAGAGGAAGATTTCAGCATGGAGAAGAGAGAAGCAATAGAGATTCGACTAAAACAAAAAGGAGAGAAAAAGAAAGATTTGTATGGCATTCAGCTTACACAAGATGGAAGAGGGAGTTTTACATTCGGCCATCTCTCCCTTTTGTGATCATTTTTATCCTAATCACTTCCTCAAATAATAAACAAAAATAGAATAATGTTTATTCCACACTTTCAGCCGAATTTAAAAACAAACATCAAGCTTATCCTCATCTATTTGAGAGTCCATGAGCAGTCCACTAGCTATCTCCCTTCACACCAGCATGTAAAAAAAATTAAACATACCTTGTGCTTCCAACGTGACTCGAACTTGAGTCCCTCCTTCCTGCTTGGGGCAGCATTCACCAAGGCCCTAAGAGGCAGCCCCAAGCCACTTTACCAATCCGACTTCCATGTCCACCAACTCCTACAAAATCATTTGAAACCTCCTTAACTTAGCCCCTTCCTTTTTAACGCCAAAAATTCCCAAAAATAAAACACACCCCCTTGTGACCACCATGATTCGAACCTCCTCCCCCTTGACACTCCCTTGGATGCAAGTCTCCAAGCCCATAAGGTAGCATCCCAAGCCATCCTGCCAATCGGTTTCTTATGTCAAACTTCTCCCACAATTTCTATTAATCCCTATCTCACCTAGCTCCCTCCTCTTAAGCACTAAAAAGAAATTTTCAGCCCTAAGCCAGACCTAGCCCGGGGTTATGACTAGACCTTAGAATATGCCAAGCAATCATAGCATACATAATTCTTCAAGCACGCACATGGAAATAATTAAATTGCAAACAACCCCTAATTCAGGATGTTACAGTTCTATCCCCCTTAAAAATAATTTCGGCCTCGAAATTACCTGGATCAGAAGAGTTGGGGGTATTGCTGCCGCATCACATCCTCGGGTTCCCACGTGGCCTCTTTCGTACCATGGTTTCGCCATAGCACTTTTACCAAAGGTACTGACTTACTCCTCAAAACCTTGACATCTCGATCCAAAATCTGTACCGGCTCCTCCTCGAAAGACAAGTCTGAGTTCACTTCAATTTCTGCAACCGGCACTACGTGTGATGGATCTGATCGATAGCACCTCAGCATCGAAACATGAAAGACGTCATGGATCTGGCTCAATTCTACCGGTAACTCAAGTTGGTAAGTTACCGGTCCCACACGTTTTAACACTGTGTATGGCCCGATGAAACTAGGGCATAGCTTGCCCTTCCGGCCAAACCTCAGCACCTTCTTCCAAGGTGATACCTTCAAGAAGACCTTATCACCCACTGCATACTCCACATCCCTGCGCTTAAGATCGGCGTAAGATTTCTACCTGTCCGACGCCTCTTTAAGACGAGCCCGAATTACCCTAACCTTATCTTCTGTCTCCGCCACTAACTCCGAACCCAACATTCGACGTTCACCCAGCTCAGTCCAACACGTAGGAGTACGGTATTTTCGACCATACAGCGCCTCATACGGTGCCATCTGAATACTCGCTTGATAACTATTGTTATAAGCAAATTCTACCAAAGGTAGGTACTCCTCCCAACTACCACGGAAGTCCAAAACACAGCCCCTTAACATATCTTCCAACACTTGATTACCCTCTCAGATTGTCCATCAGACTGCAGATGAAAGGTTGTGCTGAAATTCAACTTTGTACCCAACGCTTGATGTAAAGCCTTCCAAAATCTTGACGTGAACCGGGATCTCTATCTGAGATAATGGACACATGTACTCCATGCAACTGCACTATCTCAACTATATACAGCTTGGCTAACCTTTGAAGCGAGTAGTCAACCCTTACCGGTATAAAATGGGCTGACTTAGTTATCCGTCCACTATCACCCATATCAATCTTTTCATCAAGCGTGAGGGAAGCCCACTTACGAAATCCATAGTAATCCCCTCCCACTTTTAGTGTGGGATCTTTACCTACCGTAATGTACCACGATGGCAATTGATGCTCGACTTTAACTTGCTGGAATGTCGACACTTGCCCACTAACTTGGTTACTTCCGCTTAAGACCCGCCACCAAAATCGCTCCCTTAAATCCGATACATCTTGTCGCCTCCGGATGCATAGCGTCAGTCATTATGAGCTTCTTGAAGGATCCACGCCTCAAATCATCATCCTTAGGCATGCATACTCTCCCGAAAATACAACACTCCATCGCTACGCACACTGAACCCTCCGGCCTCACCACCTTGTACTTGCAACCTCCGAGTACTCAGAACTTCGTCGGTCATCTGCCTTTCTTTGACCTCATCAATCCAAGATGGCTTTACATGTAATTCTGCCAGAAGGCTCCCATCCTCACAGAGACTTAGGTAAGCAAACATTGCTCGTAAATCTGCTACCACCTTACGGCTCAACGCATCAGCTACCACGTTAGCCTTACCCGAATGGTATTCGATTGAGCAGTCATAGTCATTCAGCAACTCAATCCACCTCCGCTGCCTCAGACTGAATCAAGACTAGTGCTTCTGTCAAAATCTTCTTTAGCTTGTCAAAACTCTCTTGCTGCTTCTCAGGCCACACAAACGAACTCCTTTTCTCAGCAACTTAGTCAACGGTGCTGCGATTAAGAAGAAATTTTCCACAAATCTCATGTAATATCCTGCCAACCCCAGAAAACTCTGAATTTCCGTAATCGACTTTGGTGGTTTCCACTCCAAAACTGCCTCAATCTTGCGGGGATCCACGCTATTTTCCTCAGCTAAAACAACATGCCCAAGGAAAGTTACCTCCTTAAGCCAAAACTCACACTTACTGAATTTGGCGTACAACCGTTTCTCCCTTAGAACTTGCAGAACCACATGACGATATGCGTCATGCTCCTCTTCTGACTTTGAGTACACCAAAATGTCGTCTATAAACACTATGATGAACTGATCCAGGTAGGGTTGGAAAACCCGGTTCATCATGTCCATAAACGCGGCTAGTGCATTCGTCAAGCCAAAAGGCATTACCAGAAACTTGTAGTGCCCATACCGAGTACGGAATGCCGTCTTATGGATATCAGCCTCCTTCACCTTAAGCTGATGGTACCCTGACCTAAGGTCGATCTTAGAGAAAACCGATGCACCCTTGAGTTGATCAAACAGGTCATCTATCCTGGGCAAAGGATACCTGTTCTTTATTGTCAGCTTGTTCAGCTGTCAATAGTCTATGGACATCCTCATTGTTCCATCATTCTTCTTGACAAAAAGAACTGGAGTTCCTCAAGGCGATACACTTGGTTGAATGAACCCTCTATCCAACAATCTTGGATCTGAGCCTTCAACTCTACCAATTCTTTTGGCGCCATCGGATACGGAGCTATAGAGATTGGCACGGTTCTGGGTAACAAATCTATACCAAACTCAACCTCACGATCCGGAGGTAGACCCGGGAGTTCCTCTGGAAACACATCAACATATTCCCTTATAGTCCGGACATCCCTCATAGTTGCACCCTTAGTTTTTAAAGCATAAACATGCACTACATATGCTTCACAACCTTTCCTAACCATCTTTTTCGCCTTCAATGCAGAAACCAGATTTGATAGGTAATCTCTCCTTCTACCTATCATCACCACCTCATCTCCTTCCATGGTCTTTAATACCATGTGCTTAGCTGCTCAATCTAGGCTGGACTGATACTTTACTAGCCAATCCATCCCGAGGATCAGATTGAACTCTCGAAATGGTAGTTCCATCAAGTCAGCCAAGAACATGACCCCTTAGAGTTCTAAGGGTACATTCCTATAGAGGTTACTTACTTCTAAGAGTGACCTAGAGGGCTTAACACGGTCATCTTCCTAGAAGTAAGCTCAAAGTCTAAGTTCAGAGTTTTCACTACGCTACTAGCAACATATGGGTGAGTTGAGCCAATATCAATTAAGGTGCTATAGGGTACTCTAAACATCAAAAACATACCGGTTATGACGTCCGGTGCAAGGCCGCCTCCTCCCGACGCCTCACCAGATAGACCAAACCAGTTACCTAGCCTCAGTACCACCGGTACCTCCCCTCGGTGCCCACGACCTCCGCCAAAGACCATTACCTCCTCTTCCTGCACCACGACCTCTCGGTGGCTGTTGGTTATCCCTCCTATTTAGTGCATGATCCTGACCCTCAGACCTTAGCCTATCTGCCTTTTTTGGACAATCCCTAACTCGATGTTCCATGGATCCACATTCGAAGCATTCCCGATTACCATTCCAACACTCCCCCGCGTGAGACTTCCCACACCGAGCACACCGTGGCAGCCATTGAGGATTAGTAACAGTAGCAGGCCTAGCAGCTTGATCTGACCCATCGTACCTCGTCCTCTTCTACTGATTACCAAAAAACCTCGAAGATCCGGAGCTTCTCTTATTCCAACTCCTATCCTGATTCCGCCTAACAGACTGTCTTACCCCTTCAGCAACCTTAGCCTTCTCCACTAGGACAGCGAACTCTCGTTCCTGTTGTGCAGCTATCATCATCCTAAGCTTATCTCTCAGCCCATCCTCGAATCTGACATAGTGTTCATGCTCGATACCTACAATACCACGAGCATACCTGCTCAACCGGAGAAATTCAGCCTCATACTCTGCCACCGTCTTATTACCCTGAACTAGGTTTAAGAAAGCCTTCCGCTGCGCATCCACGTAGCTAGTTCCTATGTATTTCTTTTGGTAGGCTACCTTAAAGAATTCCCATATGAGATCATCCGCCATCGCTCCATCCCTTACGGTGAGCCACCACTGGTATGACTCATCCCGAAGTAGAGAGATTATACCCTTCAGCTTTTCCTCAGCTGAAAAATCTAGGTTATCCATGATCCTCTCAGTTGATTCCAACCAATACTCCACCGTGCTGGGTGCCACACCTGATACACCCCGAAACACCTCAGCTCTATTGGCTCAGTCGCCCGGGTACAGATTCTGAGCTCCCATACATTCACCTGCTTTAACTACCATCTCAAGAACTTGCAGCACAGCCTGTGATACTGCCTCACCCCCCGTCTGATCTTGCTGCTCAACACCAAAAGTTGGGGGTGGTGGTGGCGGTGGTATCTCATTATCAGACCCTTAACCCGACCTAATGGGTTTTGACACGGTTATTCTTCCCCTACCACGTTCACGGCGGCCACGTCCCCTAGAACTCATTTCCAACGATTGCGCTTTAATCTGATTAAGAACTTTTATGGATTAGTACTTGTTTTACTGTTTATCCGCGAAGAAATCTTATGAAGGGAGCTTAATAGGGATTCTTTTCGATCATCCAAAGTTTCAAGTTTCCTATCCTAATTCACAGAAAAGCACATCCATTCCATAGTATCTCCCATACACATTCACTCTTCGGACATTTACATGCATTTCCTATCCTGTGGTATTTTAGTCATTTGTCCTACAGGGGTATTTTTATAATTTTTCAAAATAAAGTTCCTTGGTGATTTTTTCAATAAGGCTTTTTTGGTAATTCTAAAATTTCGGAGGTATTTTGGGGATTTTGAAATTTCGGGGTATTTCGATAATTTACCCAGGTAAATTTATAAATCTTAATAAATCCAGGGTATATCAAGATTTGTAAAACTTGAGGGTTCTTTTTGAGAATTTATTTTCCAAATTGATAGTGTTGTAAAAATTTTAAAAATCAGGGCCATTTTGGTAATTTTATAAGTTAAGGGCAATTTCGTAATTTTCCAAAATCATGACATTTTTAATATATTGCAAATTGAGGTTTTTGCATATTTTATAAAGTAATGAAAATTTTGATTAGAACTGTGGGTATTTTGAGAACTTCATAAACCAAGGGCATTTTTTTGTAATTTTACCACTAGGGGTATTTTTTGAAATTTTCATAAATCGAACATTTTTCGGAAAATTTTGTAAAATAGTTCTCATAAGTTAAAAGGGTAATTTTATGAGTTTTAAAACTAGGGTTTTTACAACAATATGGCTAGTTCCTTCGGGTTTTAGTTATTGGGTTTAGCCTATGAATAAGTCCTCATGGTTAGGGTGAACCGCTACGCACTGCAGGATTCTGCAAGAGGAGGTGAGTCACTAGGACCGCTATACTGTGCTCCTCCGGATCCAATCCTAGACATGCGCACAAGGGTTACCACACCCTAACCCGACGACTTAGTCATAGGTTTATTGAATTAGGCATTTAAAGTCTTATGTGATTGTTGGGGTAAACTAGTCCTAGGGTTCAAATACTTATCATACTATCAACGCTCCATTCCTACCCTCTACAGATAATAATTCACACAAGAGTTAGTACTTACTTACAGGCGGATTGGTGCGAGACTCGATGCCATGTCGTTCAAACTAAAACCATTTTCATAATATTCCACAGAGGCCTACTAAAACATTTGGCCCTGGGCCCCCCACAGCCAAGTTTTGAACTGGGCTCTGATATTAAAAATGTAACACCCCAAACTTGACCCATGAGCCTTGACCGGATCTCGTATGTCACAGAGTAAAAATGTTTTGAAAGATTTTGATTAACTAGTAGAAATCTAAAAATTTGCTGAGGTTATAGAACGGTGTCTATTAAAAACTCAGGTGGAATTGGTTTTATAAACATGGTTGAGTTGAAACCTTTGAAACATTTGATCATTTAAATTTTTAGAACCATCAGAGTTATTGTTAACTTGGTGAATTTTTCTACCCGATAGTAACATCCTTGAAAACTCGTAAAAATTTCCCATTTTGAAAATGTCACTTTTAATTGATTCGTTTAAACAATTTATAAATTCATTAGTAATATAGTAGAAGTGAAGTAAAACAACTACTTGAACATCAAAAAATAAAATAATAATAACTAGCGGCCTTATTACAACCCAAATCAAAATTTAGTAAATAAAAAACTTTAACTGTGCTGAATAAAATTTCAATCCAAGAAACAAGCATGGCCGCCTCGAGTCCTCTCAGGCTACATTTCTGCGATCTACTCATCTGCAAAATGATATGGGAAGGGGTGAGTCACCAAGACTCAGTGTATAAATCCCCAACCCGGAAGTGCAAACTCATACACAAATTATTAGTAAGACATGCAAAACATGCAACCCAAAACTAGCCATCCATACACCTTTAACTACCCAGTTGGTCAAAACCACTGGTGGTTAAAACCACTGGTGACCGGAGTCTCAAATCAAGTGATAGGGCCAACCCATCGTGTGGTCAAAACCACTGATGACCATAGGTCACAATTATCAATATGTGGTCAAAACCAATGGTGGTACCAAACCACTGGGACTTAGTCACGATTTATATCAACGGTGTGGTCAAAACCACCGTGACCGAAGTCACAATTAAACCGATGGGGCCAACCCATCTTGTGGTCAAAACCACCGTGACATCCATAGAGAATATCCCCCTCCTCTCTTCAATCCCATTACCAACATGCTCACAACATGCTTAACATATTATCATAAATCATACATAAAAGTCATGGCATAGCATCTTACCCATCATGTCATTCATAGAACATATTTAAAGTCATGTTTACTTACCCGAAATCCATGCTCATGCCCACAAGGCAAATCACTATCACAATAGTTAATTATAGCATAATAAGCAATGCCAACTAATAAAGTGTGTAAGAGTTTTACACACCTGTTTAACTGAAGATCTAAGGAGAAATCCTGAATCTATGCGATATCACAAAATCCCGAAACGTATTCCCGTATTGCTCCTACATTCATCCACCATAGGTTAGTATCGAAAAGCCTTATTCGGCTAAACTAATAATCCCAAAGAACTAATTGCACCCATAACCAAAATATGGCCCTAGGCCGAATCTTTATTATCACTTACCAAAGCAAATTGAAATCTCGGAAGCCTTTGTCGATTAGCCCCTAAAGTCATAACACACATGCGATTACTACTTAAATACCATACATGGCCTATAGCCGAATATAAACAGCCACTTACCTTGAAGAATCGAACCCCGCAAGACTCCCTCAAAGCACCTTAGCGTCGGCTACACACAAAAGATATACTATTAAGACACTATACATATTCGGCCAACCTTACCAAGGCCTATTCGGCTATAATAACTAAATCCCAAAGGCTCATTTGTGGCACTTACCCTAAACCAATTTGGTTTCTAACCAAATCCCAAAGCCACACACACCACTTGTAATCGGCTACACCTTGAGATCACATAATAGTTAGCCTTCGGCTTTTCGAATAATAAAAAGAATGGCCTACTAAAATGAGTCCTTACCACCACTTACCGTATCTGATCAACAGGGAGAAGATACTTAGAACGACTGCTTCCAAAGTCCCAAAGGCCCTATAAGAAATCGATTCCCAATAAAGGTTAACACCACTAACAACCAATTAGATTAAGCTTTATCTATGGTTGTTGACAGAGAAGAAAAATAAATAAGAGTGAAGTTTCGGTCAAGAACCCTTACTCCTTTTCAAAAATCAACTTGGAGAAGAACAAAAAGTGATCCACTCTTGATTGATATTCGGCCAACATGGAACTAGAAGAAAGAGGAAGATTTCGGCATAGAGAAGAGAGAAGCAATAGAGATTCGGCTAAAACAAAAAGGAGAGAAAAAGAAAGATTTGTATGGCATTCGGCTTACACAAGATGGAGGAGGGAGTTTTACATTCGGCCATCTCTCCCTTTTGTGATCATTTTTATCCTAATCACTTCTTCAAATAATAAACAAAAATAGAATAATGTTTATTCCACACTTCTAGCCTAATTTAAAAACAAACATCAAGTTTATCCTCATCCATTTGAGAGTCCATGAGCAGTCCACTAGCTCTCTCCCTTCATGCTAGCATGTAAAAAAAATAAAACATACCTTGTGCTTCCAACGTGACTCGAACTTGAGTCCCTCCTTCCTGCTTGGGGCGGCATTCACTAAGGCCCTAAGAGGCGGCCCCAAGCCACTTTACCAATCCGACTTCCATGTCCACCAACTCCCACAAAATCTTTTGAAACGTCCTTAACTTAGCCCCTTCCTTTTTAACGCCAAAAAGTCCTAAAAATAAAACACACCCCTTGTGACCACCATGATTCGAACCTCCTCCCCCTTGACACTCCCTTTGACGCAAGCCTCCAAGTCCCTAAGGTAGCATCCCAAGCCATCCTACCAATCGGTTTCTTATGTCAAACTTCTCCCACAATTTCTCTTAACCCCTATCTCACCTAGCTCCCTCCTCTTAAGCACTAAAAATAGATTTTTAGCCCTAAGTCAGACCTAGCCCGGGGTTATGACTAGACCCTAGAATATGCCAAGTAATCATAGCATACATATTTCTTCAAGCACGCACATCAAAATAATTAAATTGCAAACAACCCCTAATTCAGGATGTTACAAACATTCCCACCGAGTCTTTGATCTCCTCAATTTATTATCTATTAGGCCTTACACTAGGGCCCTGAGCTCGATGTATTCTTGGATCCCATGCCCCTATCTATCATGGAACTTACAATGTTTACCCCTTTAATAGAAAGGTTGGGTAACAAATTTTCTACACCAGAGGGATTATCGAATTTTATGACACCTAATTTGATGAGTCTTTCAATTATTTTTTTAAATGCGATGCAATTCTCAATTGAATGCCCTGTGATTCCTCCATGGTATTCACACTGGGCATTTACATCATACCATTTGGGGTATGAGGGCCATATTGGTTCTATATAAAAAAGGGGATATAACATGTGCGTTAAAAAAATTTGGTACAACTCCCTATACGTGATTGGGATGAGTGCGAACCGGGGTTTCTCTGAATTCGGTCTTGGATTGGGTTCTTGCCTTGGGAGACCTGATGATTGGTAGTTACTATCCTTGGCTGGCTTACTGTAATCGACTCTGAATGGCACTTGTTATACCTACTCTTACTATTCACTTTCTTTTCCTTTTTCTTTAGGGCTTTTAAAGTCCACCCTGCTCTTTCTTTTGTTTCTGCCAGTACAACCGGTTTGGCTCGATCATCCTTCGAGTTAAAACTTGAACTCATCGTGTAGTTCAACAAGGTCAAGTATCAGTCTGACATTGGGGTCCGATAATGACGGGTTCCCCATGCGAATGCGTGTCTAGTTTAGTCGAGGCATTTATTGGGGAATAAATAATGTCTTCATCATCATCCACACTGCTGACCACTGGCTACTCCTTTTTTCAAGTCCTCTGACTAGTAACTGGGTTAACTAGCCCATCATATTCCTTTGGAATTCTAGCATTTGTTCCTGCATCTCTTGCTAAATTTTGGTCAATTGCCCTTGCATATGTATTTGCATTTTCTCTACTCTTTCCAACCTTTGGTCATGGCTTTTGTTCTTGCGCGAGTACCGTAACGATGCTAATTTTTAGATTACTAAATTTAATTAATTAATGTCTTTCTACAAATGCATATGATGTAATGCAAGTGCATGAAATGCAATTCAAATGCATGGAATGAATGTAAAAAAAAAAAGAGAGGCGTTGATTCTGAATTCAATTCCATTAGAAGAACTTTTGTAGAAAATAAATTTCTTTACATAAAACGGATTACATGTGCGACTTTGTCCTCACAGTCCAAGTGAATACACTAATCCTTTTCGTCGTATTCAAATGATATGGTCGTGTCCCATGAACTTTCTCAATAGATGCCTCTTCTAGCTCCTTGTTGCTTGATCCAGGCCGTGACTCTCCACTTACTTATCCTCCGTGATACTCATAAGCTTCTTTATGAAAATTGAGACGTATTGACTCTCGAATAATCCTTGTTGGCTTGAATCCCTGGGTAACGAGGCAAAGTCATATACTATCAATCTTTCCTTGTTGTGTTTACATAGACTATATTTGGACGATCGTATTATAACTAACTTTATCAAGCAATCCATTTTCTTATGACAAACTCTTCTATTTAGCAATCAAATATGATTCAACACCTCCTTTTTATGATGATGAAATGCAATGTAGTCATAAACAAAAGAAAAAACGTTAGTATCATATACAGATGGTAAAAATCAAATCAAATAGAAAATAGTCAGTCACCTATCCAGGTGACTGCTAGGGTTCAACATAGTTTTACTTAAAGTGGGCTCCTAGGGTTCACTATATGTGGTTTGGTTCTAAAGAGAGGGTACCTACACCAGCAGGTTCCTCAATCCTCACCCATTATAGGCTCATATGGATTGAGTTTGGTTCAAGGGAATACATTTTCCTATGGCCATGCGGAGATGAAAATCTCACGAAGCACATAGGTACGGTTGTATCCCAGAAGTATTCCACTAGCCCATGCGTAGGTGAAAGCCTCACGAAGGCATAGTTTCTCACTCCCACTTAAAAGGTGTAATCGCAACGGTCATGCAATAATGCAAAAGTATTCTACGAGACTCAACATTATTGCAATCATGGCACCAACAAATGCATTAAAAGAAACATTATTTTTCAAAACAATTTTCCAAATTTTCAATCAAAAGGACAAAAATTAATCAATCTATGGCCTAACTCTCTACCAGTCCCCAGTGGAGTTGCCAAGCTGTCGAAACCATTTTTTTATGTTATGAAAAATGGGGTCGACTTAAAAATGGGATATGGAGTAGAGTCGCCACCAACCTTTTTTTGTTTAGGTGTGATTGGATCACCTTGTAAAAAATTTTGGTCTACGAAACTAAATAACAAAAATAGTTTAGGAATCGGTTACGCACGAGGAAGGGTTAGCACCCTCGTATGCCCTAGAACGGGTACCAAATCGATTAACTAGTGTGCATACGTTGAAAAATTGAAAATGTTTAAGGTGTGATTCTTTTTAAAGAATGTTAATTAATTTTGAATTGAATCTCAAGATTCACTTGTTCCAAAGGAATAAAAAAAACATCACACCCAACACGTTAGGATATGACACATTTATACTTCGGCACCGAGATCATCTTTGATTTTCAAAACATGCAATTAAAAGGATATTTGGTTATTTGGTCGAACGAAAAATTGACACCCAGCACGTTAGGGTGCAATTTTTCGAATTTCCAAACATACAAATATTGCCTTATCTTGAAAAATTTTCAAATATGCAATTTTAAAATTGGCTCAAAATGCATTTTATTTGTTATATTTGTAATAAAAATGAAACATTTACTAAAGGCTCGAATACATTGGAGTTTGACACGTAAAACAATAACATGAAGTATAAGCATAGCATTAAGAATGAAATAACACACAAACTCAACATTATACAAATGAATTTAATTATAGAAATAATTTAACGCACAAATATACAATAATGATAACTGCATGGTTTAAAAGACACATATTAACAATCAAAGATCAATAAGCTACAAGATATAATAATTCTACAAAATTTACAATGGCAAATTAATATAAAACAAAATTTTGAATGCTAACAAATGGATTTAAAATAAAGAAAGAAAGTGAAGTTTGAAATCTACAATTTATGAAACTATTTAAAATAGAATAATTTGTAAATGACTTTATGAAATATGTATTAAAAAATTTGAAATGAATTATACAAAACAAAAAAAATAATATATGAATTTAAACATATATAAAACATATATAAGTAATAATATATAAAAAGTATCTCAAATAAATTAAAATATACAATAAAATATGATCTTTCAAGTGATAAATTACAGATACTAAATTTAAAAATATATATATAAGTAATTTTAAAAGAAACTAAATATACATATAGATAGGTTTAAGAGGAAATATATACATAAAATAATGTGAAAATCAATAATATGTATAAAAAACAATCTTATCATTATATATGTATGTATGTACAAAGTAATAACATATAATTGTCTTTAAATTAAATATTATATAAGTCATCAAAGAAATACATAATATATGATTTTGAAATTAAATATTTATACAATAAATATAAACAAAATGCATATAAATGGAAAATAAAACAAATTAGAACATTGTAGAATCAATTTCAAAACAATTTTATTAAAATAGCTTGAATAATAAATAAATTTAATAATATAAAAAGGGTACAAGAATTATAAACAAAATTAAAACTTAATCGAAATAAAAATAAAATTAGAAGGCTATTTCATAAGTACACAAAATTATTTAAACAAAATGAAGGATCAGATTGAACTTCGTATAAAAGATAAGGGATCAAACTAGCAAATATTCCGATATCTAAAATGCAGCACATGAACAGGATTAGATTGAAATGACGCACAAATTGTATAGATCAATTAAGAAACAAATGAAATGTATAACAGGTCTAATTGAAAAACGGTACGACAAAGAGGGACTAAATGCACAAATATTCCATCACCGTAAAAACGTCCGGATCCTGTGGAGGTTGTATCGGGTCGAATCGGGGTGTTTCACATGGCACCGTTTTAAGGCTATTGAATTGAGCCCAAACGGCGTCGTTTTCTTAATGAATTATAATCCCAAAAAAAGACCTTAACACTATCGGCCAATCTTTTTTTAAAATGAAACCCTAACTCCTTTCTCCTTTCAACCAAAATATCTCCTTTCTTCGCCGCATAAAAAACCGTTGTCTGACCACTACAACACCATGAAAATCGGCGATTAGTGGCCGATTCAAGCCTATCTTTACTCAATTTCAACGAAGAAAGCAGTCCGACTGCTTATTTCACAAAGACAAATCCCTTCCCTTCTTTTATTTACAAATAAAAAAATAGAAAGAAAAAGAAAAGAAAACACGAAATCAAAAAGATTTTTAAAGATCACCTTTCAATATTTTTTTCTTTTGATTTAGTATCTTGCGTGCGTAAAATTTTACTGTTTACATCAGGCTCTTTTATAGCCGAAAAAGAAAAATCAAAATCAAAATACACGTTTTTGCTATACTGTATACTGTTATTTGGGTACTGCTTTCGCATTTCTTCTCGGAGGTTCTGGTACGTACTGAAACTGCGGATGTGGCCATGCTGTGCTAGAAATTGTTCATGGAAGGGCCGTTGTTGATGACTGTGGCATGGATGCATGCGGGACGGGTGTGGGTGCACGTGATACGCGCGTGGGAAGGCTGCGGCGCACGAACAGTCTGGAAGCCTCTAGGCTTTCCATCGATTCTGATTTGCTTTGGGATGGGATTGGTTAATTGGGGTTTTGGGCTAGGTTTAGTTATCGGGCTTGGTTTAATTTATTGGGTTTGTATAAAAAGACTGGACTGTTATTATTTTTTGGTTAATGGACTGTTAAATTTGGGTTTTATTACTGTTTTTTGGTTTTAGTTAATAATTGATTAATGGACCCAGGCAAATTGGGCCTATTTTTATATATATATATATATATATATATAAATCTTTCATCTCATGTATATTATTTATTTAAATTAATATAGATTACTTAATATATTACATCTTTTGACTTTCTACATAATTAATGTTTATTTTAAAATTCTTTTATATATTACTATTTAATATATGATTTTATCTCTTTATTTCTTATTGATTTTAAATTTTCATACATATCATTGGTTTTTTTTTATTGTTTAAATATATCAATGATTTCAAACCGTTCTTCTTACAAATTATTTGTTTTTTTTTAATTTGTTATACTTTTTTGTGTTAATTGGCTTGGTATTTTTTTAAAAGTTAGTTTTTAATTTATTATCTTTTGAATGTTAATGTTAATGCTATTATTCATTTTGTATAAGTGTTATTGCTATAAATCCATATTTCATGCTTATAATTATACCTGTATTTCTTTTTGTTGTATCACAATTCCAATTCCAACTTTCATCCAATTTCAAACCAAATATTTTGAACTGGTTTTAAAATCACCTATTTGAAAACCTTTTGAAATAAGGCAATATTTAGTGTTTGGAAACTCGGTAAATTGTGCCGTAACATGCTGGGTTGCATTTTTTCGATTGACCAAATAACTAAATAACCTTTTAGTTGTTTGTTTTGAAAATCAAACATAATCTCGATATTGAGGCATAAATATGTCATATCCTAACGTGTTGGATGTGATGTTTTATTTCCTTAGAACGAGTGAATCTTGAGATTCAATTCAAATTGATCAGCCTTTTCCAAAAAAGATTACATTTTAATTTTTTTAGATTTTCAACATAAGGACATTAGTTAATCAAATTGGTACCAGTTTTGGGCATACGAGGGCGCTAATACTTTCTCGTGTGTAATCGACTCCCGGGCCTATTTTTTTCTATTTCGTAGACCAAAATTATTCTTTACAGGGTGATCCAATCCCACCTAAACAAAAAGGGTTGGTGGCGACTCCATATTTTTAAAGTCGATCCCGTTTTTCAAAATTAAAAAAATAGTTTCGACAAGCTAGAGTTCTTTGCGTATACCGAAGGAGAAGAGGTGTGCGCGTTAGAAAGAGAGTCCACAGACAAGGTCTATGAGGCTAACCACTCGGTGGTAATCATCTCACGACCAAGAATCAATGCAGCTGGAGCAAAAATTACCCCAAGAGTTGTAATCTAGAAACCCGTTGATTTTCCTTATAAAGATAGCAAAAGGGTACCTTGGAACTATGGCTGCAATATGACAATCCCGAGAGAGGTGGGCTCGATCAGTACGCCAGAGGAAGTTTAAGATGTGGGTTTTTATACATGTAGCAGAAGACGTTATGATGCCCCAAATACAAAAGTCCAACTTGTAAAAGGAAATCCTTGGTGATCGAACAAAGGAAAGAGAAGCTAAAACTACCTGTTAATGAGACGGTAACTGAGAAAGAAGCTAAGGAATTCTTGAAATTCCTAAAACACAGTGAGTATAGTGTCATGGAATAACTACACAAGCAACCAGCTTGCATATCTGTACTAGCTTTCTCTTAAGCTCGGAGACACACCGTAACGTGCTAATGAAGGTGTTAAACGAAACCTACGTCGTTGATGATATTTCTGTAAACAAGCTAGACTGTCTTTTCAACAACATAAGCACTAATTTTGTCTTTTTTAATGACGATGAAATACCGCCAGGGGCCATGGGATCCACCAAGGCTCTGCACATCACCACCTGCTGCAAGGGGTATACATTGCCGGGGGTACTAGTTGACAATGGATCAGCACTAAATGTATTTCCCCTGTCCATATTGAACAGGTTGCCTGTGGACAGCTTTCACATGAAGACATGCTAAAACATAGTGAGAGCATTCAACAACACCGAAAGGAAAGTAATGGGAAAGATTGAGATACCTCTCTTGATCGATCCATACGAGGTAGACTTCTTAGTGACGAACAACAAGCCTTCTTACAATTGCCTATTGGAGAGGCCTTGGATTCACTTAACAGGGGCTGTACTATCATCACTGCACCAAAAGCTAAAGTTGGTAACGGAGGGCCGACTAATAATGATAGACGCGAAAGAAGACATTATTGCATCCGTTACCAGTGATGCACCATACATAGAGAGTGATAGTAAAGCGATAGAATGTTCCTTTCGGTTGTTGGAATTTGTGAATGCAACCTTCATCATCAAAGGAAGCAAGATCCTAATGCCCACAATATCCAAATCTACGAGGATGAGCTTACAACTGACAGTGGGAAAAGGAGCATTACTTGAAAAGGGACTTGGGAAATACCTCCATGGGCAAGTCGAAGTACCAATCTTGGCAGACAAACAAGATCGCTTTGGCTTGGGGTACAATCCAGACACGAATCAAAGAAAGAAGGAGTTGGAGACGAAGCAAGAGAGAAGAAGAGCGCGACTAAGCAGGGTAGAGGTCAAATGGGAACCAATGACCTTCCCCCATATATCCAGAACATCCGTGTCAGGAGGAATTATTCACCCTGAACCAAAGATAACAAGAAAAGAAATTACTAAAGATATGATAGGAAATCTGAGTATCAACTCCATATATGAAGAGAGAATGGTGGAAGAAAACTTATCGGGCATCTGCCCTTATGAGCCTAGAAGTGTTCTGAAAAACTAGACTGCGGAAGAGATTCCTATAGTTTTTAGAGCTGATTCAAAGTAATGCTCAAAACACGCTTGTTGCTTTAAACCTAGAATCAATAAGAATCCTTTTGTGAAATAGGTTCATGTCCAACATCTTTATTTCGATAAAAAATACATTTTTTTGTATCACTCTGAGCAAATATTCTTTTTATTCTTTCATTTCATTCATAATCCTACAATACAAATAGCTATTCTTAGATTCATTTGTTCTTTGGATATTCCTTCATGCCTACAACAGGTCTCTAGATATCAACGCCATGAACAACACTGTTACTGACCCAGAATCTCCTTTTGAGCGAGACATGTGTCTAGAGGGATCTCATGATTTTGAAGACGTCAGAGACTATAACTTATCTCCGGATTTGTTAACAACGGTAGAACAAGAGGAGAAATAGATTATACCACACAAAGAGACAGTAGAGAATGTGATCTTGGAAGAAGGAAAAGAAGTGAAAATTGGAACTTGTATAGCCGAAGAAACAAAACGAGACCTCATTGAGTTACTTCAAGAATTCAAAGATGTCTTCACATGGTCGTACCAAGATATGCCCGGGTTAAGCACTGATATTGTGGTACATCGCCTCTCCATAAAAGAAGAGTGCAAGCTAGTTCAACAGAAGCTCCAAAGGATGAGGCCCGATGTTGTGATGAAAATAAAAGAAGAGGTCAAGAAGCAATTCGATGCTGGGTTCTTACAAGTGGTTAAATACTCAGAATGGGTAGCCAATAATTTCTCTGTCCCTAAGAAAGATGGAAATGTACAGATGTGTGTAGATTATAGAGACTTAAATAAGGCCAGCCCAAAAGACAATTTCCTATTACCTCACATTAACACTTTAGTGGATAATACCGCAGGCTACTTACTGTTGTCCTTCATGGATGGCTTCTCTGGATACAATCAGATAAAAATACATCCTGAAGACATGGAAAAGACCACATTCATAACCCTGTGGGGAACATTTTGCTATAGGGTGATTCCATTTGGGTTAAAAAATGCAAGAGCAATGTATTGAAGAGTCATAGTAACCTTGTTTCATGATATAATGAACAAAAAAATCGAGGTTTACATCGACAATATGATTGTAAAATCCCGAACAGAAAAGGAGCACGTACAAGTTTTGAGGAAATTGTTCTTGAGGTTGAGAAGATTTCAGCTAAAGCTCAATCCAACCAAATGTACTTTCAAGGCTAGGTCAGGAAAACTACTAGGTTTCGTAGTCAGTGAAAAGGGAATTGAGATCGACCCAGAGAAAGTCAAGGCTATACAAGAATTGCCTCTGTCGCGCACTCAAAAAGAAGTTCGAGGTTTCCTAGGAAGACTAAATTACATTGCCCGATTCATTTCACAACTAACTGAAAAATGTGACCCCATATTCTATTTTCTTAAAAAACACAATCCATGCGTATTGGATGACAAATGCCATAAAACTTTTGACAAGGTAAAATGTACCTGTCCAATACCCCAGTCATGTTACCACCGAGTCCAGATAGGCCACTGATACTGTATTTGACAGTATTTGACAATTCTATGGATGTATACTTGGCCAACACGATGAGACAGGAAAGAAAGAAAAGGCAATATACTACCTCAGTAAGAAATTCACTGAGTATGAAATGAGATATTCGCCAATTGAGAAATTATGTTGCGCCTTGATCTGGAAAACTCAGAGATTAAGGTAGTACATGTTGTACCATACAACTTGGCTAATCTCGAAACTATCCCTCTAAAACATATAATGGAGTTGATTACTTTTAATAGAAGGATAACTAGATGGAAAATTCTACTTTTTGAATTTGACATAGTCTATGTGAACCAGAAGGCTGTGAAAGGGAGTGCAATAGCAGATTTTCTAGCCAGTAGAGCTCTAGAAGATTACGAGCCTTTAAACTTTGATTTCTCTAATGAAGATCTAATGTATGTGGTAACTATCGAAGAAGATGCTCCAGAAGATAGTCCTTGGAAACTAAACTTCGACGGAGCATCAAACGCTATTGGTAATAGAATCGGGGCAGTCTTGATATCCCCAAATGGAGATCATTATCCATTTACTTGCAAATTAGATTTTGATTGCACAAATAATATGGCAGAGTATGAAGCATGTATCATGGGAATCCTTGTGGGCATAGAATGCAAAATCAAAGTGCTAGATGTGTATGGGGATTCTGCACTAGTGATCTATCAGCTCAAAGGTGAATGGGAAACAAGAGACCCCAAATTGATCAATTATCGAAAGCTAGTTCCGGAATTAATTGAGGAGTTTGATGATACCACCTTCTATTACCTCCCGTGAGATGAAAACCAGATGGCTGACGTCTTGGCTACATTAGCTTCTATGATCAGAGTAAATAAACAAGAGGATGTGAAGCTTATCCAAATGAGTATTTACAAGGCTCCGGCTCATTGCTACAACATCAACGAAAAGGAAGAAAAAGATGATCATCTTTGGTATCACGATATACTACGATATGTGAGGAATCGTGAATACCCTGATCAAGCAATTGAGAATGATAAAAGAACGTTGAGAAGACTGGCTAGTGATTACATCTTAGATGGGGAGATCCTATACAAAAGAAGAAGGATCAGGTTTTATTAAGATGTGTGGATGTTGTTGATGCTAAGAAAATCCTAAAAGAAGTTCATGAGGGTGTTAATGGTTTTACAATGGCCAGGAAAATCATGAGATTCAGCTATTATTGGTCCACCATGGAAGGGGATTGCATCAATTATGCCAAGAAGTTCCATAAGTGCCAAGTTTATGGGGACAAGATTCATGTACCTCATTCACCTCTTCATATTATGACTTCTCCATGGCCTTTCTCTATGTAGGGCATAGACGTCATTGGGCCAATCTTGCTAAAAGCCTCTAACGGGCACCAATTCATCTTTATGGCCATCGATTACTTCACCAAGTGGGTAGAGGCTACTTCATATGCCAATGTCACCAAGTCGGCGGTCAGTAAGTTCTTAAAGAGGGAGATCATATATCGATATAGAATGCCAAAAAAGATCATATTAGATAATGCATTGAACTTGAACAACAGCACGATAGCAGAGGTTAGCAGTCAGTAAAATTAAACACCACAACTCGTCACCATATCGCCCAAAAATGAATGGTGCAGTTGAGGCGGCTAATAAGAATATGAACAAGATTGTGAGAAAGATGACTGAGACTTATAAAGATTGTCATTAGAAGTTACCATTTGCTCTTTATGCTTATCGAATGTCAGTCAGGACCTCTACCGGGGCAACTCCTTTCTCATTGGTCTATGGAATGGAGGCAGTGTTACCCATCGAAGTTGAGATTCCTTCACTTCGAGTCTTGTCAGAGCTAATGTTAGATGAAGCAAAATGGATCCAATCTCAATATGAACAATTGAACCTAATTGAAGAGAAAAGGTTGAAAGCTATCCGTCATGGTCAAATGTACCAGAAATGAATCATGCGCGCTTACAACAAAAAGGTTCGCCCTAGAGGATTCCATGAGGGGGACTTGGTATTGAAGAAGATCCTACCTCTACAAAAGGATTTCAGAGGAAAATAGATGCCAAACTGGGAAGGACCTTATGTGGTAAAGAATGCCTTTTTCTGGAGGAGCGTTGATATTAACTAAAATGGATGGCAAGACTTTGCCTAATTCAGTGAATTCAGACTCGATCAAGAAATACTTCACCTAAAAAAATACACACAAAAAGAAAAGAAAAGAAAAGAAAAGAAAGAAAAGAAAGGAAAAGAAAAAGAAGAGGCCAAGGCGAAAACCCACAAAGGGCGCTTTGAGACCAAAGGGCACTTTGAGATCAAAAGGGTTTTGAATTGAAAACTCGTGAAAGGGCAATTCAAATTTTGATCAAAGGAGGGGCATGCAATAGTCTTGCTATACCTGAATTAACGAAGAGGAGGTATGCTACATCCTGAGGCATCAACAAAATACTCTATATCTCCTAAACATATGTTGAGCTCAAAATGGTCCTCAGGAAGTTAGTATAGAGAAGCTCAGGCTGCGATATCCAGGGCACTTATTTGTCCCCTCACCTATTTTGTATTCCAGCAATGTTTACTTTTTTAATTAATCCAGTCTTTTCATATTTTGTTTCTGATAAATTTTAGTTTTATCTATCATTATAATCCTTTTCAAGCTTTTTGCATTGAAATAATGATTAATGGACTAATAATACTTTTACAAAAGGAGTTTTGCATATTACTCTGGAAGCTTCTAAATAGTACAAGAACCTGAAACAGGACTATTATTTAGAACTCACCAAGCCTAAGGGTTAGAAATATTTGAGAAAGAATAGTCTAAATTGTGACTATTTCTTTGGATTTTCTGTCAAAGATATCAGCTGAACAAGAAGACAGGATATTATGTAAGTAATACAACCTTGATGAACAACAAGCAATGACAACCCAGACATTAAAAAGGGATCATTCTCATGACATTCTGCATTCATACAAATATCATTCATAACACATCTAGTTAGGAGCATTTGATTCATTCTGATCATTGTATCCTAATCATTGTAGCAACATCGGTGAATCCACAAATCTTATTTCCCTAAAATAGCAGTGGAGCAGATTGAAGTCGTAGATCTTATCTCATTGAAGTTGCAATAGAGTAGATCAAAGATGGCAGATCTTATCTCCCTTAAAGTTGCAATGAAGCAGATTGAAGCCACCAACCTTATCTCCCTGAAGTTGAAGTGGAATAGACTGAAGACAGTGAATCTTATTTCCCTGAAGTTGTAGCGAAACATATTGAAGCTACAAGCTGCAAACCTTATCTCCCTGAAGTTGTAATAGAGCTGTTGAATAGATTAAAGCTACAAGTCACAAATCCTATACCTCTGAAGTTGTAGTAGGTCAGATTAAATCTACCAAAACGAAACCTTATCTCCCTGAAGTTGCAGTGGAATAGATTAAAGCTACAAATTATGGTGGATCTTATCTTTCTGAAATGCAGAGGAGTAGATTGAATCCACCAGCCTTATCTCCCTGAAGTTGCAGTAGAGCAGACTGAAGACAGCGAACCTTATTTCCTTAAAGTTGCAGTGGAACAGATTAAAGCTAAAAATTATGTCAGATCTTGTCTTCCTGAAGTTGCAGTGGAGTAGATTGATGCCACCAGCATTATCTCCCTGAAGTTGCAGTAGGAGCAGATTGAAAATAGCGGATGTTATTTCCCTGAAGTTGTAGCGAAGCAGATTGAAGCTACAAGTTGTGAGTCTCATCTCCCTAAAGTGGCAGTAGAGCAAACTAAAACCACAAATCTCATCTCACTGAAGTTGCAGCGGAGTAAATTTGAACTACGAGTCTTATCTCCCTGAAGTTGCAGTGGAGTAGATCGAAGCAACAATTCCTATACCCCTAAAGTTGCAGTGGGTTAGAACGAGGTTAGTTGAAGAAGATGAGCACCAAGAAGTCAAGATTTGACAAGACCAAGCAAAATTGACCCTTTTAAAGCCTTTGCTGTATTCCCCTTACACGATAATGAGCAAAGAGGAGCAGCTCCAATTTTACCCGGGCCCAAATTACAAAATTTAAACCAAAAATAATAGAGTTCAAAAACTATCCATTTACAATAGCAGGCCCAAATACAAAATTACAAATCCAAAACAACAACACAAAAACCATAAGCCTGAATGGCCCAAAACTAAACTAACTTTCAGCCTAAGAAAAAAAAAAGGCAAAAACCCTAGCAGCTAGTCGCCGCCTCCACCTCCACGTCAACCTCCGTACCTCCACAGCTGGCCTTCATTGTACCTGCAATAAGGATAATAAAGAAACAACAGAAAATAGTAGAAAAAACAAACAGATATTTTGTAACGAAATAATGTATTTTTCGGCTATAAAAGCCATCAACAACGAATGTAATTTTTTTACACGGAATATAGAGATTTAAACAAAAAAAGGTAATCAAAATAGAGAAAAATTTCAAAGGTTCTCTTTTATTCTGGCTCTCTTTTTTTTTATTTCGTTTATTTTCATTTAAAAAAATAAAGAATAGAATCGAAACTTTACCATCGTTCTTACATCACGATGCCGTAGGTGGCCAAGGTTCGTCGATTCTGATGTAAATCAACTTTCAATAGGTTCGGAAGTCGAAAAGCCAAAAAAATGGCTTTCTTTCAATTTTTCTGCCACCGTGGATAATGGCGCTTTCGTCGACAATCGGCAGCCGCCACAGTGGCCGATGGCCGGAGCCTAGAGGGAAAGGGAGAGTTTGCGAGCTTTCTAGTTTTTTTCTCTGAAGAAGGGATGGAATGGAATGATTTGTTTTTAGAATTTTAGGCTTAAATAGAACACCAAAACGACGCCTTTTTGAATACCTTAAAACGCTCCAAAACGATGCCCTTTAGCTTTAACCCGCGTGCGACCTGACCCGCTCCTAGGGGATCTACATGTTTTCTAACGCATGGTCTATTTGTGCGATAGGCCCTCTTACTTTTTTGCCCAGTTTCAATTTGATCTTGTTCATTCGGTTTGCTTTTTTGATTTTGCCCCGTAACTATTGTGTTTGTTTCATTTTGATCCCAAAGAGAACGGTGCCGTTTTGGTAAAGGGAATAATTTCTCATTTAGTCCCTCCTTCTTGGCGCGCTTCTATTTTTGGCCCCCTATTTCACCTTTTTCTTTTAGTTATTTATAATTTATCCTTTCAAATTAATTTCAGTCTCAATTTCATCCTTTATTCAATCAATTTCAATCCTTTTAGATTTTATACAACGTTATTCTATTTTCATTTATTTATTCATTTGTTTTACTATTTACTTATATAACGCCCCAAAAATCTGATTATTTATTTTTACATGTTTTTAACACAACTACTTGTTTGCTTCAGTGGTTAAGTGATTTGGGTGTGTTTGGGAGTGTTTGAAAAGTCCTGGGTTCAAGCCTGGGCTTATACAAAAAGTTTTGTTTTTAGGGAATACACCCTTGCCTATAGTTAGTAGGCTTTTAAATTATTGTAGGTAAAAGCAAGACATAAGAAGCCTGTTGGTCTAAGGGGTAAGTGGCATGTTACCTATGCCAGTGGACTGAGGTTCGAATCTTGGTGGAGGCAAGAGAGTATTTATTTTGTTGCTGTGACAACGATTATAGGCAAGTGTACCTATCGAACAGTAGTATAGCTTAGGCAAGACCAGATTGTCGAACCCAAAGGAACTAAAAGTACTAATACTTACTTCCTTTTTATTATTTAGCCTAAAATATGGAGTGATTGGTTGATCTAATTTAATGAGTACTAAGCTAAAGACACAAAGATAAAAAGAATGAATTGGGAGATAACTTGATGAAAAACTCAGTTGATCACGACGATACCCTCAGGAAGAATCCACCTAGACTTCACTTGTTATTTAACACTGAATCATATGATTTATTCACTTAGTTTGATCATAAGACTCCTAACATATATTAAACCCTCTCTCGAGGCGAATAACATCTAACCCTAGGTTAATTAGTGGAACTCTCGTTCTCTTATAATAACCCCCTAGAATAGCAGTAAATCGATCTATGGACTCCCATATTAGGTTTCACCCTAATCTGACAAAATCTCGTCACCCTATCTCTAGGCGTACGATCAACTCTGCTTAATTATGCTAGATCTACTCTTAAGCGGGGTCTATTCCTCCTCCACCTAAGCACATCAAATTTGGATTAAGCATGAATAATTAAGAACAAACTAAGTATTATCATATAATTCAGAAAATAATAACAAGATTCATCTAGGTTTCATCCCCTTTAAGTATTTGAAGGGTTTAGTTCATAATGAATAAAGAAAACATATCAAGAGAAAAGATAAAACAAAACATAAGAAATCCCTAAAACCCCTAGAAGGAATTGAAGGAGAAATCTGCCGTCTTGAGTAGAATTTTGGCTCCTTCAGATGGATCAACTAGCTATCTTCGAGTAATTCCCTAAATTGAACTGCTCTGGCTTCGGCTCTTTGGCCTAGCTCAACGCCTTACGCCTAACTCAGGATACACTTAGTTTGTTTATATAGACTTTTAGAATGTTTTACTTGCTCCCTAAGTGTCCTAATTTAAGTATACTTCTTACTCGATGTTTGAATAAGCTTTGGAAAGTGTTTCTTTGCCTTAAAGTATCCAACTCTGAGTGAAATTGCTCTCTCCCGCGACAGAGGCACGGCTAGGGCACACGCCCGTGTAAATCGTGGTTAGGCCGTGTTTCGATTCTGTTGTTTTAGGCACAGCCGTGTAAATCGAGGGTCAGGCCGTATGAAGTATTTTGATGATGCACGGCCGTGTGGATTGATGTCCAGGCCATGTCAATTTCCTCTTTGGCCCAAATTAGCCCGTTTTAAGCTCGTTTCTTATTCTTTTCGTTCTCAGGTGCTTTCCTGAGTATAAACATGAAAAGAAAGGATTAAAAGCACCTTTTTACATAAATTAAGGGCTAAATCATCCAAAAGCATACTAAATGTGGGTCTAAAATATGTTACTTTTACGGTTTATCAGTCTCATGATTGAGCGGCTGGGGACGACTGTTGGGCTCGAAACTAACTAATATTTCAACAAAGGCAAGCACACCTATCGAACAATAGTATAGTTGTGGTGAGTCTGGAATATTGTATCCTTAAGGACTAAAATTACTAGTAATAACTATCTTTTTATTATCTAGCCTAATAACTAATGGGATTGTTTTTAATCTAAAATTTAACTAACTAATTTATTATGAACGCGAGAGAATGAAAGAAATAATCGAATAAACCAATGAATAAAAATAATACCTAAGGAAGATTCCACTTAAACTTCACTTATTATTCTGATTCTGAATAAACGATTTATTCACTTGACTTGATCCGTAGAAATCCCTAAATTATGTTAATATCTCTTTCAAGACTAAAAACAATTGACTCTAGGTTGATTAACTGAAATTGCTTTCTAATTAAAACCCCTATCGTTGCATTAACTAGATCTATGGTGTAATATCCTGAAGTTAGGGCATTTACATTCTGTGTGTTTGTGTGTGCATACTGTGGTTGTTATGCTAGTTTAAGGTATTTTAGGATCCAGGGATGACTTAGGAGTAAGCTGGAGCTTTGGGTAAAATTTTGTTTTAGGCACTTAAAGGGGAAGCTGAAAGGCATATGACTTAAGGGAGGTTGGTTGTGTGTTTAGACACAAGCAAGGTGTTGGTAGAGTGGCAAGGGGGCGCTACTTTGAGCCTAGGGAGGTGATGCCTTAGGGAACTGGTAGGGAAGAGGTTCGAGCTACGTGAATCCCTTTTGGAGGTTTATTTTAATGCTAGGGAGGGGAGGAGTTTCACTCAGCATGGACTCTGGATGGATAGATGGTCAAGAGCATCTCAAGGAGAAGGATTTGGTCAACACATCTGGATAAGTGATCAAGAGTGATCCAAGGAGACAAAGTAGGGATGTTCATGTGAGCTTAGTGTTGGCCAAAATTCAAACACAAGGGAGAGGGGGAATCGGTTTTAGGATGGTTAAGGTGTGTATTTTTGGTTTTGGTGAGGGAGTGCCGAAATTCCATGTGGTCATGTGAATATCTTTTTTTTCAACTGTGACATTTAGGGTCTTCATCCATTCTTTCTTTTTCTAAGTGTGAGCCGAAAGTCTCCTTCATCTTTACCACTTTCTACCATTCTCTCTTGTTTCATTCCATCTTTTTTTTCTCTTTTTCTCTCAATCGTTCCCTTTCTCAAAAGCCAAAATCCACAACACCAATTTCATCTCCACATCTAAGCCATAGCCGAATGTCCTATACTCTCTATTCTCTTCTCTATTTATTTTTGCAAACCAAATCTTCATAGATCTCTCCTTTACGTCTTTTCTTTTGATTTTTCCTAAAGCCAAAAACTTTTAAGACCCACTTGTAATTCTTTTACTTATTTTTGGATCTTTTATTTTCTCTCCTGGTGGTGTCGACTTTCTTTTTCTGTTGGGATAAGTGTCGAATTCTTGTGGTTAAAAGTCGAATCTCATGTGTTAGGTAAGTGACGATTTCTTCTATTCCTTCACCCTTCTCTTTCGAATTTTAGAGGCCAAAGCCGAAAGGCTAGACAGCTTGGTAGGGCTATCATTTGGAGTACTGACTACTTCCTTGTATTTTCTATGGGGCAATATTTTGGGAAGCGAAGTGGATCGGAGTATCTAAGGTCTCCAAGCCGAGAACCGTTCTTCTCTAAACTCTATCCTTCCGAGATCTCAAGGTCAGGGTATCCTCTTTAGATCTATTTTTAGGTGTGTTATCGTATTCATTGCCTTAACCCTATACCGTGGGTTAATAACCATATTTCATTATAGTAGCATTTGACAAGGTCTTTTGATGGAATCTAAAATCGATCAGGCAAATTAGGGGATTGGATTCATAAATCTAGCCCCTAAGTTTAAGAAGCGAGCGGTGTCAGCAGTTCGGGATTGGCCGCCAGGTTGTAGGCCGGCTTCTGAGCTAAATAAGAGGCAGATAGCGGTAGTCTCCAAAAGTGATAGTGTTGACTCAAATAGTTTAGTGTTGAGCATAATCAGGTGTGTAACTTCTCACACCATCTATAATGTTGTGTTATTGTAAAATTATATTTTGTTAAATGTCGAATTCCAGTATGGCTAGTGAGTTACCCTTGAAGGGTAAAGGCGATATCAGGTTAGTGATCTCTATGGTATTAAATAACGGTTATGATGAGATGATATGTTATATAGGTGATGAGCATTCTATACATGCATGCCGAATCTATTGCATCTGTGCATTAAAGTTATTATGTGTGCATGGGTTTGGGATTATGTGATTAAAGGGGAAGCGTTCTGTTGTATTGGTTCTGCCACAATCTGTTGTAATGGCCCTGCCACGATCTATTGTAGTGGCTCAGCCACTATCTGTTCTGGTGACTATGTCACGATTTTAACGATGAGCAGCTAACTGTAGCATGACTGCCATCGATGGTGTGTAGTGGTGAGGGTTGATTGTAGAAATCCCCATTGGTGATTGGCAGGTACGGGTAGTGTGTAGTGAATGGAAACCTAGGACTGGGATGGTTTCTACATCATTCTGGCATATGTTGTTCTATTATTCTGTTCTGTAGGGCTAAGGCCCAATTCGGTGGTGCTTGAGTGTTGCACACTGAGTCTTGTGACTCACCCGTTGTTTAACATTTTCTTTCAGGTAATACATAGTGCAACGGACCGGGCTAGAGAGAAGCACGAGGTGGCCATGCATGATTCTAATTCATTTCAGTAAAGGACTTTACTTATTTCCTATGATTGGTTTTGTTTTCGCACTGTAATAAGGCCACTATAGTTCGGGTTTTACGCTTTGGATTTTAAGTTTTAGACACTCAAGTTATATGAATAATTGAAATAATAACATGTTTAAAAAAAAACAACGTAGTTTTCATGCGACTAAATTATTAAGTAACTTATTATCTTTTGCGACAAAACTTCCGTAACATAAACGGATAACATGGGTTTTCAAATGTCACTTGATTTTGAAACTGGACAAATTAAATTAGGTAACATATAACTATTAAGTTTTCTAAACATCCGATAAATTTTTTTTAAAACGCAACAAAAGGAGTAACTAAAATTTTCCTTTAAGAACGCAATGTGTTTAATTAATTCTTCCTAATGACATGCCAAGATTCGGTCGTGGTGTTTGGGCCGGGTTTGGGGTGTTACAAATTGGTATTAGAGCCATGTTCAAAAGCTCAGCTTTGGGTTTTGGGTTCAAAATGTTTCCTAAAAATGGGTTTTTTATACATATATAATGAAATACATATTATTTTTTTAGCATGGCACCCAAGTCTCATTTCCAAGTCCGCTGTAAGTTTTCTAATCCATGAGGATTTGTATAAAATTGCGTGTGCTATGTGAATATATTACCATGAATGTTAGAAATAAGGAACTATACCTTAGAAACAAAAACTTTTAGGTTGTATGTGCATCGTGGAAACTACTTGTAATTATATTTCATAAAATTTTTACTCCTTAATAACAGTGGAAGAAATGCTAATACATAAAATTTCTTTAAATCAGATTAAGATGAGATTATAGATATGAGTACTAGGGGCATGGTGTGTGTGGTGTGAGAGAGGCCGTATTGCTGTGTCCGAACCGGTATGGTCAGGTCACGAGTTCGAAAATGAGATACCAGTGCCGCCAGTTGTGGAGGCAGAATATCAGGACCAAATGGGAGAAGACGATGCGGTATCTCAGGTAATGCTTAGAGTATTGGAGAGAGGTACAGGAGTAGGCATGGGTACTGGGGCTCGATAATCGATGTCTAAACGACTTTGAGCCAATGGAGCAAAAATGTTTAGGGGCGTTTCTGGCGTAGCCCCTAATACAGCTGAGTATTGGTTAGAGGCAAGTGAGCGCATAATGGATGACCTTGACTTCACGGTAGAGGAAAAATTGAAAGGGGTGGTGTCTCTACTTCGAGACGAGGCCTATCAGTGATGGCTTATGATAAAAAAAGGTACTCCAGTGGACCGGATTGACTGGGACTTCTTAAGGTATCATTTCAGGAAAAGTACGTCGGGGCCAGCTATGTTGATGCCTAGAGAACGACAATTTTGAATTTGGTGCAAGGGAGCAAATCTTTGTCCGTATATGAGGCAGAATTTTTGCGCTTGAGCCGTTACGCTCGAAGTATTATGGCGACTGACTATGAGCGCTGCGTACGGTTCGAAGATGGGCTGCGGGATGTGTTAAGAGTGTTGATAGCACCACAGCGAAAAGGAACTTTGCTGTTCTGGTGGAGAAAGTTAAAATAGCCGAAGAGGTAAAGCGAACAGAGAAGCAAAATAATGATAAGGATCGAGGTAGTAATAAGAGAAGTTTTGGGTCGTCAGGTTCATCTGGGGGTTTTCAGAAAAGGTCTAGGGTTGATGGTCCAGCTCGTGCTCCGACCACAGCTGCAGAGGGTCAGTTTCGATCGTGTGCTTTGTGTGGGAAGGTGCATTATGGGGAATGCAGAAGAAGAATTGGTGGATGTTTCAGGTGTGGATCTATGGAACATATGATAAAATATTGTCCACAGGTGGATCAGGCCTGACCAACAGGACGAGGTTCTGATCAGGTTAGGAGGGGTGGTCAACCATTAGCGAAGGGTTGTGGCCCATCCAAAGGTGGAAATGGATTTGGTCGGGGTCGTGGGGCACCCACCAGGGGTGGTAGTAATGCAGATGCAAGGCAATCGGGGCTGGTATACTCAGCTCATCGGCGAGAGGATGGTAATGCACCGGACGTTATAACCGGTACATTTCTTATAACTGATACTCCATTTCTTGCTTTGATTGATATTGGATCAACCAACTCTTATGTTGCATGTTTGGTATCTGAGACTTTAAGTATAGAACCTGAAATAATTGTTAGGAAGATGACTGTGGTTAGCCCGTTAGGACAATCCATGTTAGTAGACAAACTATTTAGGAATGTACCTCTAGAGACTCAGGGAATAGTGTTTCCAGCAAACTTAATGGAATTACCAGTTGGGGAGTTTGATCTCATCTTGGGAATGGATTGGTTGGTGAAACACCATGCTAAACTGGATTGCGAGACTAAGCGTATGATGTTGAGTACCCAGAAAATGTAGAGGTGGTTGTGATAGGGAAAGAAGGAATTATTTGTCCAATGTGGTTTCTACGTTGAAGGCTGTTAAGATGGTTCGAAAAGGATGTAAGGCATTCCTAGCTTTTATTAGTGTATTGGACTGAAAGGAAGTAACTATTAACGAGGTTAGAACAGTGAAGGATTTTACGGATGTCTTTCCTGAGGAGTTTCCTGGGTTACCTCGGATCGAGAGGTGGAGTTTGGAATTGAGTTACTTCCAGGTACGGCTCCGGTGTCCATTGCCCCTTACAGAATGGCGCCAAAGGAGCTGGTAGAACTTAAAGCTCAAATCTAGGAACTGTTGGATCGTTGTTTCATTCGACCGAGTGTATCTCCGTGGGGAGCGCCGGTCTTATTTGTGAAAAAGAAGAACGGGTCTATGCATATGTGCATTGACTACCGCCAGTTGAACAAGCTAACTATCAAGAATAAATATCCGCTGCCGAGGATAGACGACCTATTTGATCAGCTTAAGGGGGCCTCGATCTTTTTAAAGATAGATCTAAGGTCGGGATATCATCAGCTTAAGGTCAAGGAAGCAGATGTTCACAAGACGGCTTTCCAAACTCGCTATGGTCACTATGAATTCCTGGTGATGCCATTTACGTTGTCGAATGCACCAGCGGTGTTAATGGATATGATGAATCAAGTTTTTCAACCCTATCTGGACCGGTTCGTCGTGGTATTCATAGACGACATCTTGGTCTATTCCAAATCTGAGGTGGAGCACGACTCGCATCTTCGGGTGGTTCTGCAGATATTGAGGGAGAAGCAGCTATATGCCAAGTTTAACAAGTGTGAGTTTTAGTTGAGGGAGGTTACATTTCTAGGTCATGTGATATCGACTGAAGGGATTAGGGTGGATCCCCAGAAGATAGAAGCTGTGCTAGATTGGAAATCACCAAAGTTTGTGGCAGAGATTTGAAGTTTCTTGGGGTTAGTCGGGTACTATAGAAGGTTTGTTGAGGGGTTCTCCTTGATTGCAGCACCCTTAACTAAGTTGTTTTAGAAAGGGTAAGTTTTTGTTTGGACCGACAAGCAGCAGGAAAGCTTTAAGAAACTGAAAAAGGTTTTAACAGAGGCTCCGGTGTTGATTCAGCCAGAGGCTAGTAAGGAGTTCATGGTTTATTGTGATGCTTCACACACAGGATTAGGGTGTGTGCTGATGCAGGATGGGAGAGTTGTAGCATATGCGTCTCGGCAGTTAAGACCGTATGAAAGAAACTATCCCACACATGATTTAGAGTTAGCAGCGGTGGTGTTCACTCTAAAGATTTGGAGACATTACCTGTATGGGGAAAAGCCTGTTATCTACACTAACCATAAGAGCCTGAAATATCTCCTTACCCAGAAGGAGCTGAATCTGAGATAGCATAGGTGGATTGAGTTATTAAAAGACTATGATTGTTCAATCGAGTATAACCCAGGGAAGGCCAACGTAGTGGTAGATGCACTGAGTCGAAAGGTGATAGCAGATTTAAGGGCAATGTTTGATCATCTCAAATATCGAGGATGGCGCTTATTAGTGAACTTCAAGTGAAACCAATGTGGACAAGCAGTTAAAGAAAGCGTTGGTCGATGATGTCTTGAGTGCTCGACTTCGACAAGTGCAGAGTGGTGGAGTAGAAGATTATAGTTTGAATAGTGATGGGGTCCTATGTTACCGGAAAAGGGTTTGCGTACCCAAGGATGTGGAGTTAAGACAGATGATTCTTCAGGAGGCGCATAATGGCCAGTATGCTATGCATCCTAGAGGGATTAAGATGTATCAGGATTTGCGGGGACAGTTTTGGTGGCCAGGTTTGAAGCGAGAGGTAACTAAGTTCGTGAGCAAGTGTTTGACATGTCAGCAGGTTAAAGCGGAACATCAGTTTCCTTCAGGGTTGTTACAGCCGGTAAAGATTTCACAGTGGAAATGGAAAAGAATCATGATGGAATTTTGTTAGTGGCTTACCTCTTACGTCCACTAAGAAAGACTCAGTTTGGGTAATTGTTGACCGACTAACAAAGTCCACTCATTTCATACCTGTTTGGGTCGACTATTCCTTGCAGAAGTTGGCAAAACTGTATGTGGCAGAGATTGTGAGACTACACGGGGTACCAGTGTCGATCATATCAGATAGAGACTCTAGGTTTACGTCACGGTTCTGGAGGGCATTGCATCAGGCATTGGGAACAAGGCTTGATTTTAGTACTGCTTTTCATCCGCAGACTGATGGTCAGTCTGAAAGAGTGATCCAGATCTTGGAAGATATGTTGAGAGGTTGTGTTATTGACTTCAGGGGCAGCTGGGAAGAGTATTTACCTTTGGCAGAGTTTGTGTACAACAACGGCTACCAGTCTAGCATTCAAATGGCACCCTATGAAGCATTATATGGACGAAGGTGTCGTACTCCTACTTGTTGGACAGAGTTGGGTGAGCGCTAGATGTTGGGTCCAGAAATGGTCTCAGAATCAGAAGAGAAAGTCAAGCTAATTTGAACTCGATTGAAGAAAGCGTCAGACAGACAAAAATCATATGTAGATCTAAAGTGGAGAGAGATAGAGTTTGTAGTGGGTGACCGAGTTTTCTTGAAAGTGTCACCGTGGAAGAAGGTACTAAGATTTGGTCAGAAGGGCAAGCTAAGCCCTAGGTTTATTGGGCCTTATCGGGTATTAAAACGTGTGGGACCCATAACATATCGGCTAGAATTATCGCCAGAGTTGAAGCAGATACATGATGTGTTCCATGTTTCGATGCTAAGACGTTATCGTTCTGATCCATTGTACGTTGTGCTGGTGGAAGAAATTGAAGTAAGACCAGACTTATCCTTTGAGGAGGAGCCAGTGTGGATCTTGGATCAAGACATTAAGGTATTGAGAAGGAAGGTAGTCCCTTTGGTCAAAGTTCTGTGGCGGAATCACGGTGCAGAGGAAGTGACGTGGGAGCCAGAAGAGGTTATGCAACAGCAGTATCCTCAACTCTTTTGATCAGGTAATTTTGAGGCCGAAATTATTTTAAGGGGGTAGAACTGTAACATCCTGAAGTTAAGGCCTTTGTATTATGTGTGTTTGTATGTGCATGCTGTGGTTGTTATGCTAGTTTAAGGTATTTTAGGATCCAGGGATGACTTAGGAGTAAGCTGGAGCTTTGAGTAAAATTTTGTTTTAGGCACTTAAAGGGGAAGCTGAAAGGGATAGGACTTAAGGGAGGTTGGTTGTATGTTTAGACACAAGCAAGGTGTTGGTAGAGTGGCAAGGGGGCGCTACTTTGAGCCTAGGGAGGTGACGCCTTAGGGAACTGGCAGGGAAGAGGTTCGAGCTACGTGAGTCCCTTTTGGAGGTTTATTTTGATGCCAGGGAGGGGAGGAGTTTAGCTCAGCATGGACTCTAGATGGATAGGTGGTCACGAGCATCTCAAGGAGAAGGATTTGGTCAACACATCTGGATAAGTGATCAAGAGTGATCCAAGGAGAAAAAGTAGGGGATGGTCATGTGAGCTTAGTGTTGGCCAAAATTCAAACCCAAGGGAGAGGGGGAATCGATTTTAGGATGGTTAAGGTGTGTATTTTAGGTTTTGGTGAGGGAGTGCCAAAATTCCATGTGGTCATGTGAATATCTTTTTTTTTTCAACTGTGACATTTAGGGTCTTCATCCATTCTTTCTTTTTCTAAGTGTGAGCCAAAAGTCTCCTTCATCTTTACCACTTTCTACCATTCTCTCTTGTTTCATTCCATCTTTTTTTTCTTTTTTTCTCTCAATCGTTCCCTTTCTCAAAAGCCGAAATCCACAACACCAATTTCGTCTCCATATCTAAGCTAATAGCCGAATGTCCTATACTCTCTATTCTCTTCTCCATTTGTTTTCTGCAAATCGAATCTTCATAGATCTCTCCTTTACGTCTTTTCTTTTGATTTTTCCTAAAGCCAAAAACTTTTAAGACCCACTTGTAATTTTTTTTTGCTTATTTTTGGATCTTTTGTTTTCTCTCCTAGTGGTGTCGACTTTCTTTCTCTGTTAGGATAAGTGTTGAATTCTTGTGGTTAGAAGCCGAATCTCCCGTGTTAGGTAAGTGATGATTTCTTCTATTCCTTCACCCTTCTCTTTCGGGTTTTAGAGACCAAAGCCGAAAGGCTAGTTAGCTTGGTAGGGCTATCATTTGGAGTACTGACTACTTCCTTGTATTCTCTGTGGGGCGATATTTCGGCAAGCGAAGTGGATCGAAGTATCTAAGGTCTCTAAGACGGGAACCGTTAGTCTCTAAACTCTATCCTTCCGAGATCTCAAGGTAAGGGTATCCTCTTTAGATCTATGTTTAGGTGTGTTATCGTATTCATTGCCTTAACCCTATAACGTAGGTTAATAACCATATTTCATTATAATAGCATCTGACAAGGTCTTTTGATGGAATCCAAAACCGATCAAGCAAACGAGGGGATTAGATCTGTAAATCTAGCCTCTAAGTTTAAGAAGCGAGCGGTGTTAGTAGTTCGGGATTGGCCGCCAGGTTGTGGGCCGGCTTCTGAGCTAAATAAGAGGCAGATAGCGGTAGTCTCCGAAAGCGATAGTGTTGAATCAGATAGTTTAGTGTTGAGCGTAATCAGGTGTGTAACTTCTCACACCATCTATAATGTCGTGTTATTGTAAAATTATATTCTGTTAAATGCCAAATTCCAGTATGGCTAGTGAGTTACCCTTGGAGGGTAAAGGCGATATCAGGTTAGTGATCTCTATGGTATTAAATAATGGTTATGATGAGATGATATGTTATATAGGTGATGAGCATTCTATACATGCATGCCGAATCTACTGCATCTGTGCATTAAAGTTATTATGTGTGCATGGGTTTGGGATTATGTGATTAAAGGGGAAGCGTTCTGTTGTAGTGGTTCTGCCACGATCTGTTGTAGTGGCCCTACCACGATCTGATGTGGTGGCTCTGCCACGATCTGTTTTAGTGGCTCTGCCACGATCCGCTTACGTGAATATGTCACAATTCGACGATGAGCGACTAATGCGCACATGACTACCATCGATGGTGTGTAGCGGTGAGGGTTGATTGTAGAAATCCTCATTGGTGGTTGGCAGGTACAGGTGGTGTGTAGTGGATGGAAACCTAGGACTGGGATGGGTTCTGCATCATTCTGGCATATGTTGTTCTGTTATTCTATTCTGTAGGGCTAAGGCCCAATTCGATGGTGCTTGAGTGCTGCACACTGAGTCTTTTGACTCACCCCGTTGTTTAACATTTTCTTTCAGGTAATACATAGTGCGACGGATCGGGCTGGAGAGGAGCACGAGATGGTCATGCATGATTCTAATTCGTTTCAGTAAAGGACTTTACTTATTTCCTATGATTGGTTTTGTTTTTGCACTGTAATAAGGCCACTATAGTTTGGGTTTTACGTTTTGGATTTTAAGTTTTAGACACTCAAGTTATATGAATAATTGAAATAATAACATGTTTTAAAAAAAAACACAACGTAGTTTTCATGCGACTAAATTATTAAGTAACTTATTATCTTTTGCGACAAAACTTCTGTAACATAAATGGATAACATGGGTTTTCAAATGTCACTTGATTTTGAAACTGGACAAATTAAATTAGGTTACATATAACTATTAAGTTTTCTAAACATCCAATAAATTTTTTTTAAAACGCAACCAAAGGAGTAACTGAAATTTTCCCCTAAGAACGCAATGTGTTTAATTAATTCTTCCTAGTGACATGCCAAGATCCGGTCGTGGTGTTTGGGCCGGGTTTGGGGTGTTACATATGGATTCCCTTATTAGATTTGACTCTAATTCGGCAGATTTATGTCATCCTATTTCTAGGGTTGCAATCAAATCCGCTTATTGGATCTTCTCTTAAACAGGGACTTTTGCTCCACTGAATAAGCACATTAAACTTGAGTTAATATTCCTGAAAACATCAAAACAAGGATTAAGAACACATAATTAAGAAAATATCAAGTATTTATCACATAATTCAAATTTATTGAATAATAAGATTCATCTAGGTTTCATCCTCCCTAGGTATTTAGGGAGTTTAGTTCATAACGCAAAAGGAAAACATCATAAAATTAAGAAAACAACAAGACATAAATAACTTAAAAACTTCTAAAGAACTTGATGGAGATCTTCAATCTTGGAGTGAATTCGCCTTCTCGATGATTCTGACGACTTTTTTAAGTAATTTCTTCAATCTACTATGCATCCTCTCTTTACGCCTTCCTCTGGTGTGTATTTATAGACTTTAGAAGGCTCAGAAACCCAAAAAATTGGCTTTTTCTGTGTGAAAACAAAATAAGGTATGACAGGGACATGGGTTTGTAATCAACCCGTGTGAGGAGGCCCAGGCTGTACGGGAATTTGCATGGCTCTCGATCGACACGGGCTGGCACACAGGAGTGTGCCCAGCCCGTGTGGTTCACACGGGTATGTGTTTAGCCCGTGTGGTGCAGGCTTTGGCCGTGTGGATCCTTAAGGTGGCCCGTTTTGTCCGGTTTAGGCCCGTTTTCCACTCCTTTTGCTTCTTTATGCTCACCTAAGCATAGAAATACAAATTTACAGGATTAGGAGCATCAGATTCACCAACTTATATAAATAATCATCCAAAAACACGTTAAGCATGGGATTAAAATGTGTTACTTTTATGATTTATCAAGCCCCACAATTAAGTGTTTGCTTGTCCTCAAGCAAAATCCACAACTCATAATTAAAATTAAACTTCCTCAATTCATAATTCTCATCAATAATGTCTTGTCATAATTCACAGGTAATTCATACATTGATAATTTTAGTTAAAAGAGTCCTAAAGATTCAAACGATCTAAGTCACAAATTTTTGTAACACGAAAACATATGTGTTTCCCCTTACCTAAATAATTACCTTTGATTCAAAACTAACAAGAATTGACATCCTCACTAAAGATTCACTCAAATCATTCAACGTGTTTAAGGTTCAAATTAAGCACTCAAAAGTCAAACATGACAAGTTATTACCATAGGCTTGCATGAAAATCAAATCTCCACCACTATAAAATGAGATGATACACAAGTCAAAAGGGCTTAAAAAGGGTTGTAATGGGGCTTGGGTTAAAAGTGTGGATAAAGCCTGAATTAGAGGGTTAGAATCGAGATTGAATTGACAATTTACCTAACTAGAAAAATGAACTAATAATTACATCAATTAAAAACTTATCACTAATAACACGAGCTTCTTCTCAAAATATGGAATTAACCGTTTAAGCTCAGATAATATAGAACTAATAATGAATATATTTCAAATTTTTTTTATCATGTACAAAAATAATAAGAAAGAATTTAACAACTGAAATAAAGAACATAGTCAGGCAACTGCTCAACTCAAATCTAGACAGAAAAGGGCTAATTCAATAGGAAAAATTCTCAATGAATCAAAAATAATGGGTTTTGGTTTAATGTTAAGGGTGAGTCAAGAAACAGTTTATTAGGCTCAAAGGGGTTCACTAGGGGTTAATTATGAAGGTAGGCTTTTAATGGAATATGTGGGTTAAAACCTAGGTGTCTTTATCATTTCAATATATCAAATCAAGGGTGTGGTCTCGATATGCATAATCGAAGCAAGTTCTAGAATAACAAATCAGTATTGACACACTCATAACCAATAAAGTGAGCAAGAAAAATATATGCTCTAAAAGGCTCAAGGTCTCACAAAATTTATGGTTTTTCATGTCAACCTTGCAAATTTCAAACTTCAAAGTAATATTTAAATTTAGGAAAACAACTTGATAAATTTTTAATTCTGAAAATAGACTTATCATGCTTGATTCTCTAATGTCTTAAAGTTTAAACCATCAATGCACAATTACCTATTTAAACCATCAATGCACAATTACCTATGACTTAATCCAAAACATATCAATAAAAATCATAAGTTAATAGAAATTTTATTCTAACAGTAATATGAGAAAATTTATTTAAGAACAAGACATAATTCAGGGATTTTCTGATAATGATATAATTAACCTCCCAACACTTAAGATGTACATTGTCCTCAATGTACCAAAATAGATAATGACAATATAGTAAGAAAATCATAAGAGAGGGATATAAGTGAAACTTCCTGAATTTTGGATGAAATCCGTGGAATAGTTGACGCGGAATTGTAGATAAAGTGAAGTGCATAATTCTGAGCAACTAATAAGAAAATAAACACAACCGTGGAAAACGATTAAGGGATTACTCGATTAGTAATAATTATAAAATATAAAATATAGTTCAAAATATAAAAGAGAAGTCTTTGAACATTTGATATGAAACAATAAGGAAAATAGACTAAAAATAAAAAGAAAAAGAAAAATCCTTCGCTTCTCCCACGCCCGTGTGGAATTCCACACGCCCGTGTGACCTCACACATGGCCGTGTGTGTTGCCCGTGGAGCCCCCTGACTTGTTTTAAATTTTAAAATTTTGAAAAATTAAGCTCCAATTTTCACACGACCTAAGACACGTCCGTGTGTTCAGGCCGTGTGGTCTACACAGCCGTGTCGCACGCCCGTGTGTTCTAAATTTAGGTCGTGTCTCTATCGATTTTTGGGGGATTTTAAGCTTCAGGATCCACACGGCCAAGGACACACGTGGGTGACACGGCCATGTCGCTAGGCCGTGTACCTCACAGTCGATTTCTTTAAAATCTTAAAACTAAGTCCCAAGATCCACACGGCTAGGGACACTCCCGTGTGTCCAGGCCGTGTGGGACAAAAACCTACATTAAAACATGAAAGAAAGTAAAAATAAACTAATTAGTAGGGTTAGTGCTCGGGTTGCCTCCTGAGAAGTGTTTGTTTAAAGTTTTAAGCTGGACTTACCTTATGTTCATCACTTTATGAAGGTTCATGGAGTTGAAAATCCTCTTTTTTGCTATCAATTCTATTATCAACATACGGTTTGAGTCGAGTAGTATTTACTTTAAAGGTGCCAAAATTAGAATGAGTTACCTCGACTGTCCCATATGGAAAGACATTGAGTACCGTAAAAGGAGTCGCTCCGTTTGCATTAAGCTCTGTAGTGGTTATTCGAGGGTCAGTTTTATCCAACAGTACTTGGTCCCCAACCTTGAAGTGATTTGTTCCACCTTTAAGCTCGTTATGGAGTTGCTTTAGTTTTTCTTCTTGTATTCTTAGGTTCTCCTTGCCAAGTGTCCTCCATTCATCTAGTTAATTGATTTGAAGCCTTCGCTCCTCATGAGTCGTTTTGTGTTTGTCACATAGGATAGAATATGGCTCCATCACTTTCTTCCTAGGGATTTTTGGATCCTTTAATTCATTGGGTAGTTTATTCTGTAAAATGGCTGAGCAAACTGCGTTTAGCTCCACATGCGATGCCTTATCTAACTTCCGTTTGTTTGCTAGAAGCTCCTTTAAAAATTTAACTGAGTTCAGCATCTGCAAAAGAGATTCGATAAATGGTAAGTTAATATGTAACTTTTTTAAGAGTTTAAGAAATTTACCAAATTGCTCATTAGCATGGTCCTTCTTTGTCGCGTTAGGATATGGCACACGAGGTGTATACTCTTTTCTTACCGGTGTCTGTGCTTTGTGGCTCACCTCAACCTTACCATTACTTACCACAACTTCTTTCCTCGGTTCAGATTCAGATTCTACTAACCTTTCTTCGTCGCACACCTTGATGCCATGGAGTTGCTCCCTTGGGTTAGGCTCAGTGTTACTCGGCAAGCTACCTTGTGGTCGTTCTGAGATCAACTTGGCAAGCTGACCTATTTGGTTTTCGAGCCCTTGAATCGATGCTTGCTAATTTTTTAGCACTATTTCGATGTTTTGAAAATGGGTTTTTGACACCGAAATAAACTTCGTCAACATCTCCTCAAGGTTCGGCTTTTTTCCTGCGGGTAATGTGGTTCTTGAAAGCTTGGAAGGGGTTGCGGTCTTTGATTTCCTTGTCCACCCTAAGAGAAATTGGGATGGTTCCTCCAACCTGCATTATAAGTGTTACTATAGGGATTATTCTGAGGTCTAGAATTATTACCCATATAGTTGACTTGTTCGTCTTCTGCGCTAAGGTTGTAGGATCGATTTTCTGAATGGTTCCCTCCTCCATTAGCATCGCATTGCATCACCGGATATCCCTGCATAGAACCATACAAACCATTAATTTTTTTATTTAAAAGCTCTACCTAGTTAGATAACATGATGACCGCGTCAAGGTTGAAAACACCGGTTGCGTTATAAGGCTTTGTCCTCATGACTTGCCACTGATAGTTATTCAGTAACATCTCTTTGATAAATTCGTAAGCCGCTTTAGGTGTTTTGTTATTCAGAGTCCCACCGGCGGTTGCATCGATTAGTTGCCTAGTTGAGGGGTTCAACCCGTTGTAGAAGGTTTGAACCTGTAGCCATAAAGGTAACCAATGGTGATGGCACCTTCTCAATAAGTCCTTATACCTCTCACATGCATCGTAAAGAGTTTCTAAATCCATTTACACAAAAGAATTCGTCAACTTTTCCGTTTTAGCCGTCGAAAAATATTTTAACAGAAACTTTTCGGTCATTTGTTCCCAAGTAGTGATGAAACCTCGTGGTAACAAGTTCAACTACTGTTTAGCTTTATTTCTCAAGGAAAAAGGAAACAACCGAAGGCGAATGGCATCATCAAAAACGCCATTAATCTTACAACTGTCATAGAATTCTAGAAAGTTGGCCAAATGAGTATTTGGGTCCTCATCCTGCAAACCATACTGTTCAATCATTTGGAGAGTGTTAGGTTTCCATTCAAAATTATTTCCAGCAATAGCAGGCCTAACAATACTCGATTCACCCCGGTTAAATTGGGCTTAGCATAATCGTGCGTAGTACGAGGAGCAGGATTTTGATTCACCAGATTCGTGGCAACCACAGGAGGTAGCGGATTATTATCAACCATCTTCTCTAAAGTATTGGTATCATCCTCTTGCTCTTCCTCTATATACTGTAGGCTTCGTCTTATTTCTCTACGATTTTTGTGAGCGGTACTTTTAATCTCACTGTCAAAAAACAATGGTCCTGACGGGTTCGTTCTAGTCATAAACTAAAAATACCTGCCAGAAGCAAATAAAAGAAAAGTTAGTAAAATAAAAACAAAAAAAATTGCAAAAAAAAAATAAAAATGGCTAAAGTAATAAAAATTAAGCGTTCCTAATATCTTAGTCCCCGGCAACGGCACCAAAAACTTGATGGGCTTGAAACTAACTAATATTTCGACAAAGGCAAGCGCACCTATCAAACAATAGTATAGTTATGGTGAGTCCGGAATATCGTATCTTCAAGGACTAAAATTACTAGTAATAACTATCTTTTTATTATCTAGCCTAATAATTAATGGGATTTGTTTTTAATCTAAAATTTAACTAACTAATTTATTATGAACGTGACAGAAAGTGAAAGAAATAATCGAATAAACCAATGAATAAAGACAATACCCAAGGAAGAATCCACTTAGACTTCACTTATTATTCTGATTCTGAATTAAATGATTTATTCACTTGACTTGATCCATAGAAATCCCTAAATTATGTTAATATCTCTTTCAAGACTAAAAACAACTGACTCTAGGTTGATTAACTGAAATCTCTTTCTAATTAAAACCCCTATCGTCGCATTAACTCGATCTATGGATTCCCTTATTAGATTTGACTCTAATTCGACAGATTTATGTCATCCTATTTCTAGGGTTGCAATAACTCTACTTAATTATGTTAGATCTTCTCTTAAACAGGGACTTTTGCTCCACTGAATAAGCACATTAAACTTGAGTTAATATTCCTGAAAACATCAAAACAAGGATTAAGAACACATAATTAAGAACAATATCAAGTATTTATCACGTAATTCAGATTTATTGAATAATAATATTAATCTAGGTTTCATCCTCCTTAGGTATTTAGGGAGTTTAGTTCATAACGTAAAAGGAAAACATCATAAAATTAAGAAAACAACAAGACAAAAAGAACCCAAAAACTTCTAAAGAACTTGATGGAGATATTCAATCTTGGAGTGAATCCACCTTCTAGATGATTCTGACGACTTCTTTCGAGCAATTTCTTTAATCTACTCAGTGTCCTCTCTTTAGGTCTTCCTCTGATGTGTATTTATAGACTTTAGAAGGCTTAAAAACCTTAAAAATTGGCTTTTTTGGTATGAAAACAAAGCATGGTACGACAGGGACACGGGCGTGTGATCAACCCGTGTATGGAGGCCCAGGCCATATCGAAATTTGCATGGCTCTCGATCGACACGGGCTGGCACACGGGTGTGTGTCCAGCCTGTGTAGTTTACACGAGTATGTGTTTAGCCTGTGTGGTGTGGGCTTTGACCGTGTGGATCCTTAAGGTGGCCCATTTTGTCCGATTTAGGCCCTTTTCCACTCGTTTTACTTCCCTATGCTCACCTAAGTTGTAACATCCCCAAACCCGGCCCATTCGTTACGACCTTAATTTAATCTGGTTATGTTATTGTGGAAAAGACGGTTGAAAATCTTTGTTTACTTAGCATAAAGCATGAAAGAAATTATTATTGTTTTTTTTTTTTAAACTTTATTCAGTTATTACCTTATGAAAACTTTGAAGTTATAAATTGACCTGAATTAGAAAAACTTTATTAACCACATTCTTCATAAATAGGTTGCTTGGATTAAACTCATTTTCACATAGCAATTTAATTTAAATAAACCGTAGTTAAGGTAATACCAAAAACATAAAATGGCCTTTGTTACAACCCAACAAATTCAAATAAAATACTTATATCAAAAACAAGCATAATATAATAAATCTTCATCTTTGGCATGGGCCACCTTGTCCTCTCCGATCCCGGTCCAGCTTTATGCACTACCTGAAAATGTTAAAGGAAAAAGGTGAGTCACCAAGACTCGATGTGCTACCCTTTTTCCCGGATTAGCAAAATATCACATTCAGACATAATCATGATCATCATGCATCCAAATCATATGCACCCAATCCTAACCGTCCATACACCTTTTCTACCCGTGTGGTACCAAACCACCGGTGGTGCCAAACCATCGTGACGATAGTCACAGATGTGATGCCAAATCACTGGAGGTGCCAAACCTCTGGTGTCCGAAGACACGAAGTGTGTTACCAAAACACTGGTGACCGAAGTCACAAATCAATTGATGGGGCCAACCCATCGTGTGATACCAAATCACTGGCGTCAATCCCTCAATACCGCCTTGTGGGGCCAACCCACTGTGGTGCGAAACCACGGGGACGAGACGCTGAGGTGCCAAACCTCTGGAGGTGCCAAACCTCTGGTGACCCAAAGTCACAAAGTTGTGTTACCAAAACACTGGTGCTCGTCAGCACAAAATATCACTGCCCCCTCCACTCGTACAACCCACATAGATAATGACATGCACTTTAACGGACTTATACCCACATGCTTGATTAGTAACATACATATTATTTATCAGCCATCCAATATCATAGCACACGTAACAGATACATTATGCTTACCAAAAGCATCATAACAGGGACTTACCTGACCCCGTGCCCTATACCATAATGGTATTCAATCCACCTTTCCATGGAACCAACCACACACATCATTTATATAAATACCATAACCGATAAGTGTATAAATATACACACAATTTAATAAGCACATAAATTACTAGAAGAGTGTGTGTGTGTGTACACACCTGTAAGCCTTAACCAAAGAATCGATCTAAGACCCTCGATAACCTTGCACCTAAAACAATCGGCCAAACAAGCATAAGCACTCAAACCAATCGGCTAAAACCATCTTAAACCAAAGGGGGTTATTGACTAATCCTTACCTTTGCAGATGGTTTGGTTTCCTACCAAACCCCGAACCAACTATGGTTCCTCTTTTAGCAATCGGCACACCCTAATAAAAAGAACAGTTAATCCATTGCAGTCTTTGATTAACGAAATACCAAAAGAATGACCAAAAAAAACCATCCCTCACCACCACTTACCAAAGATTAACAGAGTGGAAAAACTCATCTTGCTCGTTCCAAAATCCTGATGTCCTAAAATAAAATCGATTAAACACAAGAGATTAACACCCTTTACCCAATGCCGAAATCGGCCCTTAATCAAACCCAAGTCAATTAAGAACAAGAAAGAACATTCGGCCTAATCTTACCTTCCTCTGAGCTTGAGAGAAACAACCGAGATCAACACTTATACCAACGTTCGGCCAAAATAAACACCACTAGGAGAGGGGGAAAGATTCGGTTAACACTTTACAACAAAAAGGGAAGAGATTTCGGCTTTACCCAAGGGAAGAGAACACAAGAGAAAAATGGAGAAAAAGGGGTAGATATTCGGCCAATGAGCAGAAGAGATAGAAGCTTGGGGTTCAAGAACATTCGGCTATCACAATATTGAAAGAACACAAACAAATATTAGAAAGCTATAGGGAGGTTTTGATCTTTCGGTTTCAAAAGAAAGATGGAGGAGTTTGCTAAGAGAAAATCAACTTTTGGTGCACAAACAAAAGGCTGGCCGAAAGTACTCAAAAATGCCTAAGAACAAACGGCATTCTCCCTCCCTAATACTTCCAAGAATCGGCCATACCCCCCTCTCTTGAAGACTCCCACAACCGGCCACTTCCTAGAACCACTACAAGCCACAAATTTGAATTAACAACTCCCTTATTTTACTCTATTTTATCCCTTCAACACCCCCCAAATTAACTAAAAAAAAATCCCATACTTATCTAAAATAATAAATAAAGAAAGAAAAAAAAAAAAGCCACCCACCAGCCGAAATCTAATTCAAAACAATACTTAAGCTTATCCTTATCTTATAATTAAACTCCATGTGCCGCCTAACGCCTTTCAATTTGTTTGCAAGGAAAAGAATAAAACAAACCCCAAAATGCCACTCCACGGATTGAACCAGACACCTCTCCTTCAAAGCCCAGGCCACTTACCACTTTGCTTTTTATGCCATAAGGCCACACCAATTAATCTTTAAAGGCTTCCTACTCAAGCCCCTAGCCACATAAAAATAAAACACAAAAGTCGCTTCGTCGCTCGAACCAACGCCCACGCGCACCTCCAGCGCCTAAGTGCCGCACAGGCACCACTTGGACCAACTGCTTCTTGCGTCAAAACACGCCCCCACTTTTTTGTAAGGCTTCCTTCTTTGTAACGCCTAAACATAACAAAATTAAAACCAGTTTTTGTTGCCGCATTGCTTCGAACCCATGACCCTCAAAGGCGCTACCTCCAGCCCCTTCAGCAGCGCGCACAGCCAAACACCTTGCCAAAGCCTTGCTTGTGCCATAAATTACCAAAAATAATTCTTAAGGCCTCCCTTGGCCCGATTCCCTTTTTACCCTAAAAATCTAAAATTTTTCTCAAAGTCTTCCTTTCACCCAAACATTCTTAAAACCTCTAAAACTCATCCAAGCACTCCCAAAAACCCACTAACACTTGGATTATACCCAACATGCATAGCCCCTAAACCAGGGTGTTACATAAGTATAAAAATACAAATTCAAAGGATTAGAAGCATCGGATTCACCAAATTATATAAATAATCATCAAAAAACACGCTAAATGTGGGATTAAAATGTGTTACTTTTATGATTTATCAACGACGCATTGTCCCAAGCTATGTTGCGAATTTTGGAGAGGTTCGTTGGGCCCAACACTGGTACTATGGGCCATGGGTCGGTTATAGAACGACTCCGGTCTAATGGGGCTGAGATTTTTAGGGGTATCGCTAGAGTTGCCCCTAACGTGGCTGAATATTAGATTGAGGCCACAAAGAGAATCTCAAATAACCTTGTCGGCACCCCCAAACAGAAACGAAAAGGTGCAGTGTCATTGTTACGAGATGAAGCCTATCAGTGGTAGCTTACAGTTAAAGAGGGTACCCAGGCCGACCGATTGACATGGGAATTCTTCAAGACTGCGTTCCAAGGAAAGTATGTGGGCGCTAGTTATGTGGATGCCCAGATGAGATAGTTTCTAAATTTGACTTAAGGGAATAAATCAGTGGCTGAATATGAAGCTAAATTCTTGCGATTAAATCGTTATGCGTGTGGCATGGTAGCAACTGATTGTGAAGAGTGTGTTCGTTTCGAGGACGGCCTCAGGGATAGTCTGAGAGTTCTGATAGCTCCACAGAGGGAGTGAAATTTTGCCACACTAGTAGATAAGGCAAATATCACCGAGGAGGTGAAGCATACTGAGCGTCTGAACAGAGAAAAGGGTAGGAATAAGAGAGATTTGGAGTCTTCAAGTTCCGTTCAGAGGCCGAAGAAAAAGGCTAGAGTGGATGGGCCGGTCAAAGTTAGGGCCCTATTACTGCTACTGGACCGCAGCCATGTGTTGACTGTGGTAGACGCTGTACAACCCCAATTTTGCCCTATCCTACAAGCCCATTTTACACCATTAAACCAAACCAGAGTGGCCTACAAACCAGACCGAAACCTTAGCCTAAACAATCAGCCCCATCAGCAGCCCAAACCCAAGTCAATTAAACAGAAAAAATAAAAAGAAAAAACCCTAGCCATTTGTTCTGCCTAGCCGTCGCCCTAGCCTCTGACTCTCTCCCACCACCTGCTCCACTTGCCTGCCACCAGCCCACTGGCCACCGCTGTTGCCGCCACCGTCCAAGCTCCTGCAGTATTGAAAAATAAAGTGATAGAATGATAGAAAAGAGAGAAATCAATTGTAAAAAATTGGCTATAAAAAGCCAATCGAAATCTATTTGTAAGGACCTTTTTTTGGGATAAAAAATAAAAACAGAGATTCAAACGCAAAAAAAAAGAAACAGATCTGCAAATACAAAATAGAGGCAAACCAAAGTAGCAAATTGAGCATTAATCCTGTAACACCCCAGACCCAGCCTAAACGTTACGACTGGATCTGGCATGTCACATGAAAGGAATGTCTAAAAACTGTGCGTTCGTTAAAAAAAAGTTCGTGTTCTTTATATTTGTTGTGAAAAGTCAAGTTTAAGTAATTTTGAATAAGAAACGGTTTATTAATATTTTGGAAAATGGTTATTAAGGGTTTAGGAAATTCCCATATTGAACATTTAATAATAGTAGGCAGTAGTCAAATTAAAAGTGAAACCAACCAAAATACCTAAATTAAAGTTGTAGAGGCCTTATTACAAAACTGTAAACCAAACTTATAGTAAAACAACTCCCATGATAAATATTAAAATAAAACCAAAATATTGAGCATGGCCACCTCGAGTCTGCCTCCGCTCCCAAATTCGCGATCTAATGATTACCTGCAAAATTTAAACAAAGGGGTCATCACCGAGACTCGATGTGCAATTCCCTTTACCACAGCGGGCGGGCCTAAGCCCACGAATATGTTAGCCCAATGCCATGGCATATCAATAACTAGTGCAATGTAATTAAACCACATGTTTCCCAAATGGGCTTGGCCCAAACAACACAATCCACATACCACACATGATGACGTAAATATGTTACCCAACCCAACCTAGAATTCATCATCTACACACCCCCGTACCAACCATTACACACTAGGGGATTACTAAATCGACCCTCCAACCGCTACATACCCTTGAAGGCAGTCGCTGCAGTCAACTGCTCATCGCCCTTAATACGTGGCATAGCCACCGGATAATGTGACAACGTCACTGATCATAATATTGTGACATGAGTCACCGAATAATGTGGTAAAACCACCGGAACACTTCCCTTTTAGTTGTAAATTCCGATCCCATGCATATACAACATGTTATAATAATTCGTATGCGTTATGACATGTATCGAATCATATATCGGATAACGTGTGAAACGAATTACCATCATAATCAGAATAATGATATACAACATAATCAAGCTAACCAACCTCTAAGGGTATAACAGTAATTTTACCTACCAAGGGTATTTTCGTAATTTACCCACTAAGGGTACTTTCGTAATTTACCTACCAAGGGTATTTTTGTAATTTACCTACCAAGGGTATTTTCGTAATTTTACCTACCAAGGGTATTTTCGTAATTTACCCACAAGGGTATTTTCGTAATTTACCTACTAAGGGTATTTTCATAATTTACCCACCAAGGGTATTTTCATAATTTCGCACCTGCAATGGCCCTCCCGGAGGTCTAATGTTACCCTAAGCGACTCGGCTACCATTTCTGGTCGTCACCAGACTATTGGGCCTAAAACCTGATTTCGCCCATTCGGGCCCACACGCTTGTGTAGCCCACCTAACACAAATCTAGCCACGTATATAGGTTCCACCTAGTCTAGTTCACTATATACTATATCATCATACAATTTATTCCAATTGGGCCCACGAGCCCATTGGGCCCACTTCGACCTATCGCGGCCCAAGCAGCCTCAACCCACAAGAATACTACTGATGGCCTCAACTATCGCGTCGAAGCCCCACACGTGCACTCGCACGCTCGTGTGGCTACTAATGCCGTGTGACCGGTATTTTGACTTTACCGCTCTACAGCTAGAGTGGAGAAGTACACACCTGATAGGACTCTGGTGCTAAACCGCGCTACGACCACTCCTGTGCCCAACGCCCACCAAGGTATGTGAACTCTCCTCCTGGCATGCTCTTTATATAGCGACCTCTTCACCTTCATTCCTTGTATCTTTCCGATGTGGGATCCCTTCGTCAGTAGAGTTTAAATTCAACTGAAACTCTTACCGTCCAATCCGCAAAATAAATACTCCCTTGCTCCTCATGAGATTCGAACCCAAGCTCTCCCCTCAGCCAATTCATGCCACTTGCCACTAAGCTACAAGCTCCTCTTGTGTCTTAAACCGTGCGCAACTAAATATAAACTATGGCCAAATTCTAAGATCCAAGTAAAAAGAAAACCAAAATGCAAAAGCCAAGACTTGAACCTTGGACCTCATTCCTTCCTTGTGGCGTCACCCATTGCCTCTTATGTGGCGTCACTTTGCCACTACACCACACACTCCACTTGTGTCATTACATTTTATTCTTAAGGCCTACCTGCCAACTTCCAGGGTTTTTTTTTCACCTAAAACCAAAATTTCCCCAAAGCCAATATTTGATCTCGGGACTTCATAGAAGCCCCCTAACCTTCCAAAATCACTTATCTAAAAGGTCCAACTTGCATTTAAGCCGATCTCCTGTTCTCCAAAAATTTTAAACGCTACTACGCCTAAGGCCCATTGGGCTCAATTCTCCTAAGCCAAATTTCAGGATGTTACAAATCTACCCTCCTTAAAGAAATTTTGTCCTCAAAATTTCCAACTACTAACAGTTACACATCCTAAACCTACGCTCCTGCTGCGCACTCTGATCTTAATAAAACTAATATACTTTCTAACTAAATCTTGGAACCCCTTCATATAACCAACTATCTACCACCGAAGCAACAGATATTTTTCACGCATACATACAATTCCTATATTCAAGCATCACATCCACACATCGCAGAATAAATATAATCATTCCGCATATAATAGAATATAGTAAAAAGGAAACTTATGGATTTGGTGCCGGAGACTCGGGTGCCATACTTACAGAAAAGATATATATATATTTCTAAACCATCCTTTGAAAACATTTTTGAACCCAAACCCACAACCGAGTTTTTGAACTGGGCTCTGATACCAAAATTGAAACACCACAAACCCAGCCTAAACGTTACGACCGGATCTGGCATGTCACATGAAAGGAATGTCTAAAAATTGTGCGTTCGTTAAAAAAAAGTTCGTGTTCTTTATATTTATTGTGAAAAGTCAAGTTTAAGTAATTTTGAATAAGAAATGGTTCATTAATATTTTGGAAAATGGTTATTAAGGGTTTAGGAAATTCCCATATTGAACATTTAATAATAGTAGGTAGTAGTCAAATTAAAAGCGAAACCAACCAAAATACCAAAATTAAAGTTGTAGAGGCCTTATTACAAAACTGTAAACCAAACTTATAGTAAAACAACTCCCATGATAAATATTAAAATAAAACCAAAATATTGAGCATGGCCACCTCGAGTCTGCCTCCACTCCCAAATCCGCGATCTAATGATTACCTGCAAAATTTATACAAAGGGGTCAGTCACCAAGACTCAGTGTGCAATTCCCTTTACCACGAAAACTAGGCCTAAGCCCACAGTAATATGTTAGCCCAATGCCATGGCATATCAATAACTAGTGCAATGCAATTAAACCACATGTTTCCCAAATGGGCTTGGCCCAAACAACACAATCCACATACCACACATGATGATGCAAATATGTTACCCAACCCAACCTAGAATTCATCCTCTACACACCCCCGTACCAACCATTACACACTAGGGGATTACTAAATCCTCCAACCGCTACACACCCTCGAAGGCAGTCGCTGCAGTCAACTGCTCATTGCCCTTAATACGTGGCATAGCCACCGGATAATGTGACAACGTCACCGAATCATAATATTGTGACATGAGTCACCGAATAATGTGGTAAAACCACCGGAACACTTCCCCTTTTCGCTGTAACTTCCCGATCCCATGCATATGCAACATGTTATAATAATTCGTGTATGTAGTATGACATGTATGCAAATCATATATCAGATAACGTATGAAATGAATTACCATCATAATCAGAATAATGATATACAACATAATCAAGCTAACCAACCTCTAAGGGTATAATAGTAATTTTACCTACCAAGGGTATTTTCGTAATTTATTGGCCAAGGGTACTTTCGTAATTTACCTACCAAGGGTATTTTCGTAATTTACCTACCAAGGGTATTTTTATAATTTACCTACCAAGGGTATTTTCGTAATTTACTCACCAAGGGTATTTTCATAATTTTGCACCTATAATGGCCCTCCCGGAGGTCTAATGTTACCCTGAGCGACTTGGCTACCATTTTCGATCGTCACCAGACCATTGGGCCTAAAACTCGATTTCGGCCTATTCGGGCCCACACGCTCGCGTGGCCCACCTAACACAAATCTAGCCACGTATATAGGTTCCACCTAGTCTAGTTCACTATATACTATATCATCATACAATTTATTCCAATTGGGCCCACTTCGATCCATCGCGCCCAAGCAAATTTCAACCCACAAGAATACTACTGATGGCCTCAACTATCGCGTGAAGCCCCACACGCTTTCGCTTTTTCGTGTGGCTACTAATGCCGTGTGACCCAAGCATTTCGACTTTGTCTCTCTGACTAGAGTAGAAAGTACACACCTGATAGGACTCTGGTGCTAAACCGTGCTACGACCACTCCTATGCCCAATGCCCACCAAGGTATGTTAACTCTCCTCCTGGCATGCTCTTTATATAGCTACCTCTTCACCTTCATTCTTTGTATTTTTCCGATGTGGGATCCCTTCGTCAGTAGAGTTTAAATTCAACTGAAACTCTTACCGTCCAATCTGCAAAATAAATACTCCCTTGCTCCTCATGAGATTCGAACCCAAGCTCTCCCCTCAGCCAATTCATGCCACTTGCCACTAAGCTACAAGCTCCTCTTGTGTCTTAAACCGTGCGCAACTAAATATAAACTATGGCCAAATTTTAAGATCCAAGTAAAAAGAAAACCAAAATGCAAAAGCCAAAACTTGAACCTTGGACCTCCTTCCTTCCTTGTGGCGTCACCCATTGCCTCTTTTGTGGCGTCACTTTGCCACTACACCACACACTCCACTTGTGTCATTTTTCTCCACATTTTATTCTTAAGGCCTACCTGCCAACTTCCACGGTTTTTTTTTCACCTAAAACCAAAATTTCCCCAAAGCCAATATTTGATCCCAAGACTTCATAGAAGCCCTCTAACCTTCCAAAATCACTTATCTAAAAGGTCCAACTTGTACTTAAGCCGATCTCCTATTCTCCAAAAATTTTAAACGCTACTATGCCTAAGGTCCATTGGGCTCAATTCTCCTAGGCCAAATTTCAGGATGTTACAAATCCACCAAAAATCAAAATAGAAACCAAAAGGAGGTGATTATTTTACGTTTACTTTCGAAAACTTTTTCTTTTACTCTTTTTTTACACACACACACACATATATATATGTTGAAGATATAAAAAAAGGGAAAATACCAAATTTTACCTTTTTCTACCACCGCACGGTGGTGACGATGTGCACCGAACGATGGCGGCGTCACCGAAAAGGCAATGGCGTCACGGAACGCCGGATCGGAGCTCGCCAAAAATCCCTTCCCCCTTCAGCCCTGTAGAGAAAAAACAAAGAAGGATTAGATTTTTTTAAGAAGCAGCTCAAATGAATTTTTTTTCTGATTTTTGGGCCTTAAATAGCCCCTCAAAGCGACTTCATTTTGGGGCTGGCCTTTAATGCCCAAAATGACGTCGTTTCACTCGACCCGACCCGAATCTGACTCGTGCCCGCAAAAGATCCGCGTGTTTTTATAGGGAAGGGCTAATTACACTTTTAGCCCTTTCGCCTTTTTATCATTTTTAATTAGATTTTTATTATTTCAAAATCTGGCCCGAACATTTAGTTTGGTTCTCAATTTGGTCCTCCCTCAAAGTGCTGCATTTAATTTGCTGGGAAAATTGCCCTTTTGATCCCCACCTTTTACGCTCATGTTTTTTCTAGCCCTTGAACCTCGTTTTATTTACAAATTGACCCCCGAAGCTTGTTTGATTTATAATTTCACCCCCCACAGCACCCATTTTACCAAAATTGACCCCTTCCATTCTGTTTTAAGTTCAATTTGGCCCATTTGCTATATTATTTCATAATTTTTATTTGATCTTGCAATCATTTTTGTCTTTTTTCTTTATCGTACTATTGTTTGTTTATTATTTTATTACTAATATTATTATCATATTTTTATGTACATATATTTTATTATTACCTATTATATTAATATTGGTATTACACTATTACTAATATTATATTATTATTTTTATATATATTATTATTATTATTACTATGTTATTATTATTGTATTACCGTTATTGCTAGATTATTATTATTACTATTATATCTATGCACATATATATTATATTACTATATTATTACTATTATTATATTACTTTATTGCTATCAATAAATATTCTATTTATTGCTTGTTGTTTTCGTTATTATTATTTCATCATTGCATTATCATTATCGCTATTAATATTATACTATTTTCATATATATGTAAATATCTCACTTATTTTATGTATATTACCTTTTTCATATATATATATATATATAAATATATCCCATATTATTACTATCATTATATTATTTCTCAATATGCATATATTTTACCTATTTTATATATATCCCCACCATTATTATTATTCATTATTTGTTATTATCAATATTCTCATCATTCGTCTCACTAATCCTTCCCGACATCTCAATTTTTATCGTATTAGCGATTCGAGAGAATCAAGCCCTAACTTATTGGGTTCCGATTTTTTCTCATTTAAGCTAAACAACGAGATGTCCCTTTTAAAATTGCAATTCAAATTAAAAAAAAAACCACTTAATCTTGAAAATTTGAAATGTCGCGCCCTAACTTACTGGACTTGACATCTAGATACTTAGGATAAGTTTTTTTTAATTAAAATAGGGGCAATATTCCTAATTTGGACCTTCGAGAAAACGAGCCCTAACTTACTGGGTCCTGATTTCTCGTTTGACAAATGACGGGATATCCTCTTCAAATATAAACCAAGTTTTAAAAGGCGAGCTTAGTTTCGGAAGTCTAAAGTATTGCGCCCTAACTTACAAGACATAATGCTTTATCTCTTCGAAAATAAGAGAGTCTTAACGTCCCTTCCGATCCCTTCAAGTTTTAGAAATAAAAAGTATCTATTTTCAAATCATTTCAAAGTTTTCAACATTAGGACATCGATCAATCAATTTGGTACCAATTTGGACGTATCGAGGGTGCTAACCCTTCCTCGTGCGTAACCGACTCCCAAACTTGTTTTCTGGATTTTGTAGACCAAAATCATTGTTTTGATAAATCAAATTATTTATTAAAAACAATCGATTTATGAGGTAACCCAATCAAACCTCATCAAATAAAGATCGATGGCGACTCCCATTTTATTTTCATTTTCAAAACCCGATTCGACCTCGTCGTTTCCTGTTTTATCAAAAAAAATAGTTACAACAGCTTGGTGACTCCATTGGGAACTCGAGGGTCAGGCCATAGATTGATTGATTTTTGTCCTTTTGATTAAAATTGGAAAATGGTTTCGAAAAATCATGCTTCTTTTAATGCACTTTCAATATTAGGTCTCGTAAATACTTTGGCATTGCATTACATGACCGTTGTGGCCACACCTTTAAGTGGGAGCGAGAAGCTATGCCTTCGTGAGGTTTTCACCTCTGCATGGGCTAGTGGACTGCTTTAGGGATACATCCGTACCTATGTTTTCGTGAAGTTTTCACTTCCACATGGCCATAGGGAAATGTATTCCCCGAATCGAACTTCGATGCAGATGAGCCTATAATGGGTGAGGATCGAGGAATCTGCTGGTTCGGGTACCTCGAACTTTAGAACTCAACCACATGTAAAGAGCCTAAGAACCCACCCCAAGCTGAACTATGCCAAACCTTAGTAGTTACCCAAATAGGCGTTTGTGTATTTTACATGCTTTATATCTCATTCTGTAGTACTAATTGATGATGTTTTATTTCCTCTGCATGTCATTTCCATTTTTAAGAGGCATCGATTCACGGTCAGTTTCTGAGTTAGAAAGTTGGTTATGGAAAGTGAATTCCTTGATAAAGTGGAGGACAATGCGGCCGCCCACACATGGATAGAGCATAGCCAATTAGGAAAAGGGGACAGCTTAGTTGAGGAATATGTGTCGGAATTACGAGATTTCACCAATATCAGTGTCACGCAGAATGAACTCCAGAAGTTGAAAGAAATATGGACCCAGTGGGATGACGAGGCAAAGCAGTTGTTCTATAATACCTACGGCGATCTACCATACCTACTTGATGTCAAAATAGATAAGCACCTATTCCGAGCAATGACTAAGTTCTGGAATGCTACTTATAGCTATTTCTCATTCGGGAAAGTAGATTTGGTTCCCACGGTAGAGGAATACACGGCCTTGCTATGTTGTCCGAGAATTCAAGTTGATAAAGCTTATTCCAAAGCTGCTAATAGCCCAAATTTTGCGAAGAAATTGATGAATATCACTGGAATGAGCTAAAACACCCCAAACCTAGCCCACGATCCTTGACCGGATCTGGTATGTTCCCCGGTGTAAACCATTTCAAATTCTTTTGTTACTTAGGAAAAACTTATGTGTTTTGAAAGAAAGGTTGTTTTGGGTTGGGCTTGAGTTGAGAACAAGTTTATTTCATTATTAAAATCCTTTACTTTACGTGACAAAACGTTTAGGCTTTACTTTAAAATATATTTACTTAATCTTTTAATAAATTTAAAGTTTGTAAGCTTAATGAATAAAAACAAGTAAAGTAGTTCCACTATGGCCTTATTACATCAAATAATTCCCAAAATTTAAATTCAAAGTACTTAAAATGAAATAGTCTAAATAGATGAACTTCTTCTTGAGCATGGCCATCCCTAAGCATCTGCCGTACCGGTCCATTCTTGTTAACACCGAAAAGTAATCCCACAAAGGGTGAGTCAACAGACTCAATGTGTAACCAACACTAAAATTTAATAATTCAGGCATACATTATCATACATGTTCATAAACAAATAAAAAAATAATGATGCAACCCGAACCCAAACCTAGATAGCCATCCGCTACACGTCCCCCGTACCAACCTGCACACCGTGGGGACTACTAAGTCAACCCTCCATCCGCTACACACCATCGAAGGCAGTCGCTGCAGTCGACATGCTCATCACCCTTATAAAATTCGTGGTCTTAGGTCACCACATTCGAATATCGTGGTCTTAGGTCACCACATTCAGTTATCGTGGTCTTAGGTCACCATATCGTGGTCTTAGGTCACCACATTCACTTCCCCTTTTCATATAACCCATATGCCCCATATCTTACATATCATGCACATCATGCCTTAATTCACATTCTTATCACTTTTTCACATGTTACATATAACATATATTCATAATCCTAGTAGGAGTAGGAAACATACCTTAGTACTTTGTACCATTGTATGGTACCTTAGCCATGCTTTTCACATTCTTAATAACACATTTAATTTAAAACATAGCCATGAACATATTAAAACTTAGGGTAGGGTACACACCGATTAAACAACAATTTCACTTGAACCCCAAAATCTGATCTAAAGCCTTAGATCTCAAGTCCCTACATTCAGCCAACCTTAATATGTTAGCATAAAGCCTATTCGACTATAAAACCAAATCCTAGTAGGATTTGTACACTTAAAACCTACCTTGTTGCCGATTGACTTAAGAATCAAGTCCCAAACCTTGTTGTATTCACCTTGCATTCGCCAAACATTAAATTATACCACGGTTAGTTTCAATTTGTTTATCAATTATGAAATAGATCTAGTTATCAAAAGCAGCCTATAGCCAATTGTATTTAGGCACATACCTTGCAATTTTCAAATCCGAAACTCACCGAATAACTAGGGAACACGCGGCCTATGGTGTACCTTCGGAAAAGAACTTCTCCTTCCTTGTAATCGGTTGATCCTTAGATCTATTAACTTGTTAGTTTTAGCTATTTTGAATAAATATAAACTAGGTCTAAACACCAAAAATAGGCCTTGGCCGAATATTCCTTACCTTAGATCTTGGAAGATTTCTTCCTTATGGTTTACTTATGGACAGATCCCGAAGCCTTCTTTCCAAGTTTCAACTAACACAATAATGGGGTTAGATTTCCTGGTTTCGGTTAATCTTAAAAGAAAAAGGATGAATCTGAATGAGATCTTACCCTTACATTGAAGAAATCGGTAACCCCTTTGCTTTAAGTTCTTCAAAGATTCGACTTTGAGATCAACAATGGTGGTTCGGCCCTTTATGATATCAAGAGTAGAAAAGAGATGAAGAAAGCTTTAAGATTCGGCTACAAGGGAATTTAGAAGAGGGAAACAAAAGAAGATTAGGAGAAGAGGAGAAGAATTTCGACAAGAGAGGATACTAATAGAGTTTCGGCATTATCAGAATAATGAGGAAAGGAGAGGATTTTCTTGACTATAGAATTTCGACAAGAGAGAGGGGTGAAAAAACAAAATTCGGCACTTAAGCCCCCCTTTCACCACCTCAACTCTGATCAAATCCCTTATTAATCTCCTCATTTATCTTTTAATTATCACCTTATTCAAAAATAAAATTTAAAAAAAAATCCATTGTTTATCACCTAGCTTTGCCGAATTTTAGAGGGAATTAAACTCCTTCCTCCTAGTGCCTTAATGCCGTCCACTTCTCCCTCTTCATGTTGAAAAAAATAAAAACTCTTTTTGCTTACCATGTGGCTCGAACCTAGGCCCATTTGCATAGCTTGTGGCGTCACCCACCTTGGCCTTAAGTGGTGCCTCCAAGCCACTTAAACAAGCCTATGTTTGTGTCAAATTTCTTCTATTAATTTTCTTAAGGCTACTTTGTTTTAGTTTCCTCTTTTAAACTTACCATTTCTAAAACATTTCCTTACATTTCCAAGTTTCCAAAAATGTTCACTTTCCTATTTTAACTTAACATTTCCAAGTTTCCAAAATGTTCACTTTCCTCTTTAAACTTAACATTTCCAAGTTTCCAAAATGTTCACTTTCCTCTTTTAACTTAACATTTCCAAGTTTCCAAAAATGTTCACTTTCCTAATCATTTAGTTTCCAAAAATGTTCACCATACATTCATAACACATAAGACATGCCATTCCGTATAATTAAATCAAAAATACATAGGCCCCTTTTCAGGGTGTTACAGTTCTACCCCCTTAAAAATAATTTTGTCCTCGAAATTACTTGCTAACGAACAATCGTACAATCTAACTCACCACACTACGCTATTGCTGCGCACTCTGATAAAACTAACACATTTCCTATGCACCATTCCAAAGTTCACATCCAAGGTTTCATACCATTCACTAGTAATACAAGAACGAACTAGCTCTATAATAAACAAGGCAATAAAGGCATTCCGAAAATAAGAAACTTAGCCGTTGTCACATCTGGCACATCACTCTCCTCGCGACGGCCGACTGCATAAACCAACCTTGGCTGCCTTGCATCTGAACCTTCAGCACCTCCTCTTGGTGCTCCACGACTACGGCCAAAACCATTTCCTCCATGGTTTGGACCACGACCTCGCTGAGGTCATTGTCCCACTCTACCACTGATTAACATTACGAGTCTCTTGGTTGATTCCCATCTGGTCTCATCGGACAGTCCTTAATCATATGGTCCTTTGACCCACACTTAAAACATCCACCCATCTTTTTCCAACATTCACCTAAGTGCTTCTTCCCACATTGTTCACAAGTAGGTCGCCTCCAATAGCGACTTGTCGACCTCATGACCTTCAACTCTAGGCCTCTTTTGCTCATTACTGGATGGCCTTGACGATCCAAATTCTCTCTTTTGCCTATTTCGATCGAAGTTCTCCCTCACGGACTCCTTAATTCCTTCCGCTATCTTAGCTTTCTCTACTAAAGCAGAAAACTCCCGCTCTTGATATGGAGCGACTAACAACCTTAGGTTATCCCTTAGTTCGTCCTCAAACCGGGCACACCGCTCATGCTCAATAGACACTATGCCTCGAGCATAACGACTCAGCCTTAGAAATTCAGCTTCGTACTCAGCTACGGACTTGTTCCCTTAAACCAGTCCTAGAAAAGCCTTTCTTTGGGCATCAATATAATGAGTGCCAACATACTTCTTCTGGTATACTGCTTTTGCATACTCCCACGTGAGTTCTTCAACTGTTGCACCATCACGCACCGTTAACCACCATTGGTACGCTTCATCGCGTAACAGTGCCACCATTCCTTTCAACTTCTCCTCAGGGGTCAGATCGAGCTCATCCATAATGCGCTCGGTTGCTTCCAACCAGTATTCAGCTGTACCGGGTGCCACACCAGATACTCTACGGAACACTTCGGCTCCGTTGATTCGGATTCACTCGGGTATAAATTTTGAGCTCCCGTATTCCCTCCAACACTAGCCACCATTTCAACAACCCGCAGCATAGCCTGCGATACGGCATCATCCCCCGTCTGAGCTTGCTACTCGACACCAACAGTTGGGGGTAGTGGTGGCGGTGGTAACTCATTGTCAGACCCTTGACCTGATCTAATGGGTTCTGACACAGTCATTCTTCCTCTACCGCATCCATGACGACCGCGTCCTCTAGAACTCATATCTAACGACGCGCTTTAATCTGATTTAAGAAAGTTTTATGAATTAGCCATTGTTTTACTGATTATTCGCGGAGAAGTTTTATGAAAAGAGTTTAATAGGAGTTCTTTCGATCATTCAAAGTTTCAAGTCTTCTATCTTAGTTCACAGAAAAGCACATCCATTCCATAGTATCTCACCTACACATTCACTCTTCGGACATTTCTGTCCGTTCCTATCCCAGGGGTATTTTCGTAATTTATCCTATAGGGGTATTTTCATAATTTGTCAAAATAAGGTTCCTTGGTTTTTTTTTAATAAGGGTATTCTGGAAATTTTGCATTCCCAGGGGTATTTTGGAAATTTTGAAATTACAGGGGTATTTCAGTAATAAACCAGGGTAAATTTATAAATCTTAATAAATCAAGGTTATTTTGGAATTTACAAAGCTTGAAGGTTGTTTCTGAGAATTTGTTTTCCAAATCAGTGTTGTTGCAAAAATTTTTGAAGATTGGGGGTCGTTCGGGTAATTTTGTAACTCTGGGTATTTCAAGAATTTGTAGGGTAGGGTAATTTCAGTAAATAATTTTTTCCATAATCAAGGTATTTTGATATTTTGTAAATTTAGGGTTCCTTTAAGCAAAGTAGTGAAATTTTAATAAGAACTGTGGGTATTTGGAAATTTCATAAACCAAGGCATTTTGTAATTTTACCACTAGGGGTATTTTAGTAAATTTGTAAATCGAAATATTTTAGGAAAATTTATAAAATAATCTTTTCAAATCAAGAGGGTAATTTAGAAATTTTAAAACTAGGGTTTCCATAAAATACTGCTAGTCTCTTTCGGGTTTTAGTTAGGGGTTTAGCCCGTAATTAAGTCCTCTTGGTTAGGGTGAACCGTAGCTACGCACCAGGTAGGATTCGAGTGGAGAGGAGGTGAGTCACACGGACTGCTTAAATACCAAGCTCCCACTGAAACCAATCCTAGACATGCGCACCATGGTTACCACACCCTAACTTAGCGACTTAACCACAGGTTTGTTTAGTTAGGCATTTAAGTCTTATGTTTTTGTTGGGGTATACTAGTCCTAGGGTTCAAGTACTTAATCTCTATTCTACGTTCCATTTCTACCCTTCTACAAATCATAATATAAATCACACAAAAGATCGAGTACTTACCGTGGACTTGAATTGTCGAGACTTAGTGGGCCATGCCGGAAAATCTCGCTTAATTCACAAAAATTCTTTTGGGCTTAACTTTGAAAATATTTTGGGCCTTAAACCCAAGGCCGAGAGTTTAAAACTGGCTCGATACCAAATTGAAACACCCCAAACCCGCCCACGAGCCTTGACCGGATCTCGTATGTTCCCAGTGTAAACTGCTTTCAAATTCTTTTGTTACTTAGGAAAAACTTGAGTGTTTTGAAAGAAAGGTTGTTTTGGGTTGGGCTTGAGTTGAGAACAAGTTTATTTCATTATTAAAATCCTTTACTTTAGGTGACAAAACTTTTAGGCTTTGCTTTAAAATATATTTACTTAATCTTTTAATAAATTTAAAGTTTGTAAGCTTAATGAATAAAAGCAAGTAAAGTAGTTCTACTATGGCCTTATTACATCAAATAATTCCCAAAATTTAAATTCAAAGTACTTAAAATAAAATAGTCTAAATAGATGAACTTCTTCTTGAGCATGGCCATTCCTAAGCATCTGTAGGCCGGTCTATTACTTGTTCACACCGAAAAGTAATCCCACAAAGGGTGAGTCAATGACTCAATGTGTAACCAACACTAAAATTTAATAATTCAGCATACATTATCATACATTTTCATAAACAAATAAAAAAAATGATGATACAACCCGAACCCAAACCTAGATAGCTATCCGCTACACGTCCCGTACCAACCTGCACACCGTGGGGACTACTAAGTCAACCCTCCATCCACTACACACCATCGAAGGTAGTCGCTGTAGTCGACGTGCTCATCGCCCTTATAAAATTCGTGATCTTAGGTCACCACATTCGGATATCGTGGTCTTAGTTCACCACATTCAGTTATTGTGGTCTTAGGTCACCACATCGTGGTCTTAGGTCACCACATTCACTTCCCCTTTTCATATAACCCATATGCCCCATATCTTACATATCATGCACATCATGCCTTAATTCACATTCTTATCACTTTTTCACATGTTACATATAACATATATTCATAATCCTAGTAGGAGTAGGAAACGTACCTTAGTACTTTGTACCATTGTATGGTTCCTTCTTTCCAAGTTTCAACTAACACAATAATGGGGTTAGATTTCCTAGTTTCGGTTAATCTTAAAAGAAAAAGGATGAATCTGAATAAGATCTTACCCTTACTTTGAAGAAATCGACAACCCCTTTGCTTTAAGTTCTTGAAAGATTCGGCTTTGAGATCAACAATGGTGGTTCGGCCCTTTATGATATCAAGAGTAGAAAAGAGTTGAAGAAAGCTTTAAGATTCGGCTACAAGGGAATTTGGAAGAGGGAAACAAAAGAAGATTAGGAGAAGAGGAGAAAAATTTTGGCAAGAGAGGATGCTAATGGAGTTTCGGCTTTATCAGAATAACGAGGAAAGGAGAGGATTTTCTTGACTATAGAATTTTGACAAGAGAGACTTAGGGGTGAAATAAAAAAATTCGGCACTTAAGCCCCCTTTCAAAATCGAAAATACCAATCCCAAAGAGCCCCCTATTCGGCCACCACCTCAACTCTGATCAAATCCCTTATTAATCTCCTCATTTATCTTTTAATTATCACCTTATTCAAAAATAAAATTTAAAAAATCCATTGTTTATCACCTAGCTTTGCCGAATTTTAGAGGAATTAAACTCCTTCCTCCTAGTGCCTTAATGCCGCCCACTTCTCCCTCTTCATGTTGAAAAAATAAAACTCCTTTTGCTTACCATGTGGCTCTAACCTAGGCCCATTTGCATAGCTTGTATGCGTCACCCACAGGCCTTAAGTGGTGCCTCCAAGCCACTTAAACAAGCCTATGTTTGTGTCAAATTTCTTCTATTAATTTTCTTAAGGCTACCTTGTTTTAGTTTCCTCTTTTAAACTTACCATTTCTAAAACATTTCCTTACATTTCCAAGTTTCCAAAAATGTTCACTTTCCTATTTTAACTTAACATTTCCAAGTTTCCAAAATGTTCACTTTCCTCTTTTAACTTAACATTTCCAAGTTTCCAAAATGTTCACTTTCCTCTTTTAACTTAACACTTCCAAGTTTCCAAAAATGTTCACTTTCCTAATCATTTAGTTTCCAAAAATATTCACCATACATTCATAACACATAAGACATGTCATTCCGTATAATTAAATCAAAAATGCATAGGCCCATTTTCAGGGGGTTACATGAGCGAACAATGGGTCTCAGCTGGAATGCAAAAGAAAGGCGGGGGTAAAAGCATACATTGGATATATTTGAGGGACCTGATCCTAGCGCATCCTGATGTGAAGAAAAAGATTGACGTTTTGGCCTTGTGTATTTACGGTTTGGTGATCTTCCCAAAAGCTCTAAGACACATTGACGAAGCAGTTATTGATCTATTCGACCGATTAGACAAAGGGGTCACGCTTGTTCCTGCTATCTTGGCTGAAACGTTTAGATCCTTGAATGCATGTCAGAGAATAGGTGAAGGCAGGTTTATCGGATGTGCACAGTTGTTATTGGTCTGGTTCCATAGTCACTTCTAGAAGGTGGAGAAAGTGTCTTATCGATTTTTGTCGGAGAATTGCTCCCAGTTGAAATAGATAGTAGCTACGCATAGGAGAGAAGACGTGTCCAAAGAAAATTGGATAGCGCTCCTTCCAAACCTTCAAGACGACGACATCGAGTGGAAGGCTCCTTGGATGATTCCTGACAAGGTCCTTTATCGTTGTGGAAGCTTCGACTGGGTTCCTCTGCTGGGAATTTGGGGTGCCACTGCATATGCCTCTTTGATGGTCCTAAGACAGTATAATTCAAGACAGTTTGTGCCAACGACATACGGGCTGGCTCAATGCGAGTTCTCATACGAAGGGGGAGCTATAAGAAAAAGGTTAAAGAGATCTCTAGTGCCTGGAATCAGATTCATAGAATGAGAAGATTATCTGCAGGCCCGATGATGACCCCGAAATACAGTGAATGGAGGACTAGGAGGATCAATGATAACATCCCCGAGCCAAATCCAGAGGGCGCCCGATCGAGAGAAGAATGCTTGCGAGTGGTCCCGTCAGAATTAGAGATTGTGAAACAAGATTTTGAACGGATGAGCTCGGAGCTTGGAAAAATGATAGAAAAGCTGGAAGAAGAAAAGATGCTCCTCCAATTAGAGGTGGACAGTCAAAAATCAGAGGCTGAGAAACTTAGAAAAGAAAAATGGAAGGTAGAGAAAGACTGAGATAGCTTGAAGACGAAATACAAGAAGATGCGTTTGACGATAAAAAATGCTAGATTAGGGAAAACTTCGGAGCATTGGCGACAAGAGATTCGAGAGGAAAAAGCCAGAGTTAGCAATTAGGAGAAAAAGTTTCAAGAAATGCAAACGTAAAAGGAGGCCTTAGAGAAGGGCATGACAGAAAACCAAAAGGAGAAAAAGGGACTAAAAGCTAGAATAGCTGAGCTTGGCCGGTCTCTGCACTACTATCGAAGTCAAGACTCAGAAAGCAAACTGAAATCAAGTTTGAACAGAATCAAAGAAATGAAGGCTGAGGTTGAAGAGGTAGAATCGGCATTACACAGTAGTGAGCTCCAGATTGAGCTTCTGGAAACATGAGAAAGGCGTTGGGAGGAGGAGCTTCGCCATTCTTGCGAGCAAGTTAGAAGCCAGAATTACCTCATGGTTAAAGCGATAACCCAGATTCGAGAGGTAGCTGATCACCTACAGACTTTGGTCCTGAAGCTGACATATTGAGCGTGAGATATGAGCTACTGTCGGGTTATAATCAAGAGCTAATCTCTTTGCTTGGGAAAATCAAAACCTTAGGCCTTAGGGCGAAAGCATATTTGTAATCTGCTTTATGTAAAGGGTTTTGCCTTCTAATAAAGTTTTCTAAAATGAAGTTGATCAGAATCGATACCTCTTTGTATTTATGCATTTGCATTGCATTCCATGCATTTGAATTGCATTTCATGCATTTGCATTACATCTCATCATATACATTAAAATTTGTGGAAAGGTCCTAATTAGGTGAAGTTATTTCAGTTAACTTAGAAAGTCATGGACCGAAGGTTGGAAAAGATAGAGCAAGTGCAAATGCAGATGCAAGATCAATTGACCAAAATTCAACAAGAAATGTGGGAACAAATGCTAGACTTCCAAAAGAACATGATGGGCCAGCTAACCCAGTTACTAGCCGGAGGACTTGAAAAAAGGAGTGACCTAGTGACCGACATATGGATAATGATGAAGATATCGTTTATTCCCCAATAAGTGTCCCAACTCAACCCGATGCGCATTCTCGTGTGGTACCTATCATTATCGGATCTCAATTTAGGACTGATACCTCGGTACTATTAAACTCTCTGATAGGCCCTGGTAATGATCAAGTCAATCGTGTTGTTATTGGCTTACCAGAGGCAAAAAAAAGGGTAGCAGGCTTCAAAGGCCCCGAAGAGGAAAGGTAAGGAGATGGATAACACGATTGGGTACACCAAGGATTATTTGAAGTCGTTTACAGTGAACCAGCCAAAGAAAATAGTTACCAGTCACTCGGTCCCCCAAAGCAAAAACCGAATCCAAGATCGAGTTCAGGCAAACTTCAGTTCACTCCTATTCCCATGACGTATAGGGAGTTATACTAGAACTTATTTAATATGCATGTTGTAGCTCCTTATTATATAAAACCACTGCAACCTCCATACCCAGAATGGTATAACCTAAATGTCCATTGCGAGTATCACGCGGGGGTTACGGGGCATTCGATAGAAAATTGCACAACTTTCAAGAAGTTGGTGGAAAAATTCATCAAAATGGGTGTTGTGGAGATAGATGATGCACCAAAAGTAAAAGCATGAACCTGGAAGCGTTTTGAGCAATGAGACTGCGGAAATTCCTATAGTATTTAGGAGCTTACCTAGAGTAATATACGAAGTATACTTGTTGCTTTAAGCTTAAAAGCAATAAGATCTCTTTTGTGAAATAGGCTCGTGTTCAAAATTACTATTTCAGTAAAATGCATCTTTTTGAACAAATGTTTTTTTCCTACTATACATTCTATTCTTTTATTCTTCGTTCATAAATAGCCATTCTTTGAATCATTTATTCTTTGGAATTTACTTTCATACCTACAATGGGTCCCAGATATCAATAACATGAGCGACGCTTATTCGACTCCTTTACGGTGAGATATGTGTCTAGAAGGATCTAAGGACTTAGAAGATGACAGATTGCAACTTATTTCCTAACTTGTTAAAATGGTAGATCCTACCTTGCAAAATATCAGTAGACACTACGAGCTAAACGAGGAAGATGAAGATGGAAGCTTAGCTTACCGCAGGAATAAGGCAAGACATTATCGCATGATCACATCCAGACACATCGGGGCTACTGAAACAAGAGTATGCTGTTAAGATTGATGTTTAAAGAACCCGTGTTAATGGTACTACAATAGCCAAGAGGTTTGAACTATCGGTTTATCAAGAAAGGGAAATTGAATACAGGGCTCAGGCGCCTCATCTATTTCTTCACAGATTCCTATACATGAGGCATAGACGCTATCAAGCCAGTCTCCTCAAAAGCTTTTAGCCAACATTGATTCGTATTCATGGCCTTTGGTTACCTCACTGGAGGGTGAAGGTTGCTTCATATGCCAAAATTACAAAGTCAGTAGTCCTCAATTTCAAATTCAAAAAAAAAAAAAAGAAAAAAAAAAAAAAAAAGAAAAAGAAAAAAGAAATAAAAAGAAAGTGACAATAAAGAATGCCCGGAAGAAACGTGTTTAACATGATGGCACGAATTTATAGTCTGTTCAAAGATCAAACACCATATCAATGTAGCAAAACAGCCAAAAACCATTCAAATTTTTGAAAACAACTGATATTTGTAAAAGTTGGCATAGAGAAGTTACCATTCACCTTCTGTGTTTTGTGAGTGTTGGCGAAGACCTTCACCGGAGCAACGTCCTTCTCGTTGGTTCACAAAATGAACAATTATTGGAAGTTAAGATTCTTTTTGGATGAAATAGAATGTCTACAGTAAGCTTGATTGAAAGTATTCATGGTCAAACATACCAAAAAGGGGGATACAGGCTTACGACAAAAAAGGTTCGCGAAAAGACTTGCATTAAGAAGGATTCTTCTTATCAAAACGAACCCCAGAGGAAGAGTAAAAGCCTTATGTAGCAAAGAAGGCCTGTTCGGGGAAAATGGATACTAACAAAGATGGACGACAAGTACATGCCCAATCCTACGAGTTCCGGTTTGAAAAAAAAAAAGAAAGAAGAAAAAGGAGAGGCCAAGACGAAAACCCGTAAAGGGCACCTTGAGACCCAAGGAGATTTGAGTTGAAAACCCTAGAAGGGCAGCTCAAACTTTGATCGAAGTGAGGCATACGGTAGTCGTGCTGCACTTGAGTTAACAATGAAGAAGTATCTTGCATCTCGGGGCATCGACAAAGTACTCCAGATCCCGTAAACACATATTGAGCCTAAAATGGTCCTCAAGAAGTTTGAACAGAGAAGCTCATGCTGCGATATCTGGGCACCTAGCTTTCATTTTACCCATTTTTGTTATTTGTAGTTATTTTCCTTGCAAAATACACTGCCAATAAATTTAATTCCTAATTGCATTTGTATTTGTTTAACCTATTTGTTTCGAGCTATGCTCCTAACTAGTTTCGTTATCATCCATAGTTATGATCTCTTTCAGGCATTTTGCATTGAAATAACGATTAATGAACTAATGACACTTTCACAAAAGAAGTTTCGCATATCACTCTGGAAACTTCTAAATAGTACCGGAATCTGAAACAGGACTATTACTTAAAACTCCTCAAGTTTAAGGGATAGAAATAATGGTGGAAGAAAAGTTTTAACTAAGGCTATCTCTTCGAATTTTGTCAAAAAACAATGATCTCGACGAAAAAGGGCAATGTTAACCCATGTGTAAATAGGGAATCATTCGCGCGAAAATGATATTTTGTATCCGTGTTAGGATCATGTGTGCACACTTGGTCACGACCCCCAGAAATGGTAAGGTACAGCAGACCAAATCGTTTACAAATTATATACCCCTGAGTCATAGTGGGATGGATCAAAGATGACACAAATTCTATACCCTTAAGTCGCAATGGGATGGTCGGAAGAAGGTAAGCCTTAAAGTCCTATAGGTGCCGTGGAGTGGACCTTGAAGTTACATTGGGGCAACTTATTTGAGCAAAATATGATTGTTTTTTAGAGTTTTTGGCAAAGGTACCAGCAAGAGCGAGATAGTAGCATCGTACAACTCTGGTGTACGACGAGCAGTGACAACCCTAGGCATGAAAAGGGGTCAATTCATTTTTCATTCACTCATCATCATTAAGAGCGTGCGATCATTGCATCCTGATCCTTATACATTTCTAACAAAGAATCATTATCATGACATTCTGCGTTCATGCAAATGTCCTCCATGATACCATTTAGGTAGGAGCATTCAAATTAATACGATCATTGCATCTCAATCATTCTCATGACATGGCATTCATGTAAATGCCGGCCATAGCATATGTAGTTAGGAACATTTGAGTCATTCTGATTATAGCATTCTCATCATTTGCATAAGCACGTAACAATAATTCTACATAACGAATTCCCTAGAGGACGATGTAGCAATATCGAAGATTTCAGATAGTGCCCCCTAGCGGGGCAGACCAAAGACCAGATAACAGATTGGGCATCCCTGATGTTGCAAGGAGCAGACTAAAATAATAGAGTTGGCGATTCCTGATGTTGCAGGAACAGATCGAAGATAGCAAGGCTGGTGTCCCTGATGTTGTAGGGAGCAGATTGAAATAATAGAGTTGACGATCCCTTATATTACAGGGAGCAAATTGAAATAACAGAGTTGACGATCCCTGATATTGCAGGGAGCACATTGAAATAACAGAGTTGGCAATCCCTGATGTTGCAGGGAGCAGACTGAAATAATAGAGTTGGCGATTCCTGATGTTGCAGGAATAGATCGAAGATAGCAAGGCTGGCGTCCCTGATGTTGCAGGGAGCAGATTGAAATAATAGAGTTGACGATCCCTGATGTTGCAGGGAGCAAATTGAAATAATGGAGTTGACGATCCCTGATGTTGCAGGGAGCAAATTGAAGTAATAGAGTTGATGATTCTTGATATTGCAGGAATAGATCGAGGATAGCAAATCTGGCATTCCTGATGTTGCGGGGAGCAGATTGAGAGAATAGATTTGGCGTTCCTGATCTTGTAGGGAGCAGATTGAAGATGGTAAATCTTGTCTCCATAAGTTTGCAGTGAAGTAGATTGAAGATAGCAAGTCTGGCATTCCTGATGTTGTAGGAAGCAGATTGAAAACAACAGATTTGGCGTTCCTGATGTTGTAGAAAGTAGATTGAAGATGGCAGATCTTGTCTCCTTGAGTTTGCAGTGGAGCAGATCGAAGATGTCAGTCTGGTGGTCCTTGAGTTTGTAGGGATCAGATTGAAGATAGCAGATTTGACCTTCTTGAAGTTGCAGGAAGCAGATCAAAGATATCAGTCTGGTGGTCCCTGAGCTTGCTGGGATCAGATTGAAGATAGCAGATTTGACCTTTCTAAAGTTGCGAGAAGCGGATCAAGATATCATTCCGTGGTCCCCGAGTTTGCGGTGGATCGATTGAAGATAGCAGATTTAACCTTCCGAAGTTGCGGAAGTAGATCAAGATATCGATCTAGTGGTCCCCGAGTTTGCGGGGATCAGATTGAAGATAGTAGATTTGACCTTTCTGGAGTTACAGGAAGCAGATCGAAGATATCAGTCTGGTGGTCCCTGAGTTTGCAGGGATCAGATTAAAGATAGTAGATTTGACCTTCCTGAAGTTGCAGGAAGTAGATTGAAGATATCAGTCTGGTGGTCGCTGAGTTTGCAGTGGAGCAGATCGGAGATAGCAAGTCTGGCATTCCGAATGTTGCAGGGAGCAGATCGAAGATAGCAGGAGCAGATCGAAGTAGCAGATTAAAATGAAGAATCTTATACCTCTGAAGTTGCAGCAGTGAAGTGGACCGAAACAACAAGATGCAGTGAACTAGAATGAGGCTACTTGAAGAATAAGGGTACCAAATAAGTCAAAGACTTAGTGGGACAGGGCAAAATTGGTCTTTCTTGAAAGTCTTTGCTCTGTTCCCATTAAACGACAACGAGCAAAGAGGGGCAGCTGTACAACCCCAATTTTTTTTGGGCCTACAAGCCCATTTTACAGCATTAAACCAAACCAGAGTGGCCCACAAACCAGACCCAAACCTTAGCCCAAATCAATCAGCCTCATCAGCAGCCCAAACCCAAGTTAATTAAACAGAAAAACAAAAAGAAAAAACCCTAGCCACTTGTTCGCCTAGCCGCCTCTAGCCTCGACTCTCCGCCACCACCGCCCACTTGCTCGCCACCACCCTCGGCCCGCCATTGCTGCCACCGCCCAAGCTCCTGCAGCATTAAAAAAACGAAGTGACTGAATGATAGAAAAGAGAGAAATCAATTGTAAAAAGTTGGCTATAAAAAGCCAATCGAAATCTATTTGTAAGGACCTTTTTTTTGGATAAAAAAACTAAAAGCAGAGATTCAAACGCAAAAAAAAAAAAGAAACAGATCTGTAAATACAAAACAGAGGCAACCAAAGTAGCAAGATTGAGCATTAATCCACCAAAAATCAAAACAAAAACCAAAAGGAGGTGATTATTTTACGTTTATGTTCGAAAACTTTTTCTTTTACTCTTTTTTTACACATATATATATGTTGAAGATATAAAAGAAAGGGAAAATACCAAATTTTACCTTTTTCGGCTATCAGGTCTTGTGGGTTGCATGATGCCGCCAGAAATGACGGCGTCAGCGTCGCCAAAACGACGGACCGGAGCTCGCCGAAAATCCCTTCCCCCTTCGGCCCTGCAGAGAAAAATAAAGAAGGATTAGATTTTTTTCTAAGAAGTAGCTCAAATGAATTTTTTTCTGATTTTTAGGCCTTAAATAGCCCCTCAAAACGACGTCATTTTGGGGCTGGCCTTTAATGCCCAAAACGACGTCGTTTCACTCGACCCGACCCGAATCTGACCTGTGCCCGCAAAAGATCCATGTGTTTTTAAAGGGAAGGGCTAATTGCACTTTTAGCCCTTCCGCCTTTTTATCATTTTTAATTAGATTTTTATTATTTCAAAATTTGGCCCGAACATTTAGTTTGGTTCTCAATTTGGTCCTCCCTCAAAGTGCTGCGTTTAATTTGCTAGGAAAATTGCCCTTTTGATCCCCACCTTTTACGCGCGTGTTTTTTTCTAGCCCCTGAACCTCGTTTTATTTACAAATTGACCCCCAAAGCTTATTTGATTTATAATTTCACCCCCACAGCACCCATTTTACCAAAATTGACCCCTTCCATTCTGTTTTAAGTTCAATTTGGCCCAATTTGCTATATTATTTCATAATTTTTATTTGATCTTGCAATCATTTTTGTCTTTTTTCTTTATCGTACTATTGTTTGTTTATTATTTTATTACTAATATTATTATCATATTTTTATGTACATATATATTATTATTACCTATTATATTAATGTTGGTATTATACTATTACTAATATTATATTATCATTTTATATATATATATATATATATATTATTACTATGTTATTATTATTGTATTACCGTTATTGCTAGATTATTATTATTACTATTATATCTATGCACATATATATTATATTAATATATTATTACTATTATTATATTATTTATTGCTATCAATAAATATTCTATTTATTGCTTGTTGTTTTCGTTATTATTATTTCATCATTGCATTATCATTATCGCTATTAATATTATACTATTTTCATATATATGTAACTATCTCACTTATTTTATGTATATTACCTTTTCATATATATATATATATATAATATATCTCATATTACTACTATCATTATATTATTTCTCAATATGCATATATTTTACCTATTTTATATATATTCCCACCATTATTATTATTCATTATTTGTTATTATCAATATTCTCATCATTTGTCTCACTAATCCTTCCCGACATCTTAATTTTTATCGTATTAGCGATTCGAGAGAATCAAGCCCTAACTTATTGGGTTCCGATTTTTTCTCGTTTAAGCTAAACAACGGGATGTCCCTTTTAAAATCGCAATTCAAATTTTAAACAAAACACTTAATCTCGAAAATTAGAAATGTCGCACCCTATCTTACTGGACTCGACATCTAGATACTTCGGATAAGTTTTTTTTATTAAAATAGGGGCAATATTCCTAATTTGGACCTTCGAGAAAGTGATCCCTAACTTATTGTGTTATGATTTCTCGTTTGACAAATGACGAGAGATCCTCTTTAAATATAAACTAAGTTTTAAAAGGCGAGCTTAGTTTCGGAAGTCTAAAGTATTGCGCCCTAACTTACTAGACATAATGCTTTATCTTTTCGAAAATAAGAGAGTCTTAACGTCCCTTCCGATCCCTTCAAGTTTTAGAAATAAAAAGTATCTATTTTCGAATCATTTCAAAGTTTTCAACATTAGGACATCGATCAATCAATTTGGTACCAATTTTAGGCGTATCGAGGGTGCTAATCCTTCCTCGTCGTAACCGACTCCCGAACTTGTTTTCTGGATTTTGTAGACCAAAATTGTTGTTTTGATAAATCAAATTATTTATTAAAAACAACTGATTTACGAGGTCACCCGATCACACCTCATCAAATAAAGATCGGTGGTTACTCCTATTTTATTTTTGTTTTCAAAACCCAAGTTGACCGCGTCATTTCCTGTTTTATCAAAAAATGGTTACTGAAGACGCCATCAGGGCGAGTACTGGAAAAGGATTGGGGCATGCTTGAGGTGCAGATCATTAGAGCACCGTATCAGAGAGTGTCCACAGAGGCCCGAACAGATGCAAGCTATAGGTCGGGGTACTGTTCAGCCATCGAGAGGTGTTCAGCAGCCGTCGAGAGGCCGTGGTCAAGACAAAAATGGAAATGGTATGGGTCGTGGTCGTGGAGCACCGGGGAGAGATATTGGTCATACTGTGGCGAGGCAGCCAGCTCTGGTTTATGCTGCACGTCACCGAGAGGACGGAGACGCCCCAGATGTTATTACTAGTACGTTCTTTATCTATAATGTACCTTATACTGCACTGATTTATGTTGGGTCTACGCATTCGTATATAGCATGCTTGGTGTCTAAGACTTTGGGTATAATGGTTGAAACCACTGCGAATAAGGTTACTATGTTGAGTCCTTTATGGCAGTCAGTTATGGTAAACAAATTGTTCAGAGATGTACCTTCGGAGGTGCAAGGAACCATCTTTTTCATGAATTTAATGAAACTTCCTTTCAAAGAATTTGACTTAATACTGGGCATGGATTGGCTGGTTAAGCATCAAGTGAATTTGGATTGTGCTACTAAACGGGTGGTACTGAAAATTGTGAAGAGTGATGAGGTGGTGCTAATAGGGGTGCGTCAAATTATCTGTCAAATGTGATTTCTGCCTTGAGGGTCGAGAAGTTGGTTCGTAAGGGTTGTGAGGTGTATATAGCTTACATTGATGTTGTTGATTCTGAGGTTTCGTCTGTTAAAGATATCAGAATAGTCAAAGATTTTTTGGATGTTTTCCCCGATGAACTACCTAGACTACCTCCAAACTGTGAAGTTGAATTTGGGATTGAGCTCCTACCGGGTACAGCTCCGGTGTCCATCACTCCTTATAGAATGGCACCGAAGGAGCTAGTGGAGCTTAAGGCTCAAATTCAAGAGTTACTGGATTGATGGTTCATCCGCCCTAGTGTGTCTCCATGGGGAGCACCGGTGTTATTTGTGAAAAGGAATGATGGATCTATGCGTATATGCATCGACTACCGGCAACTGAATAAATTGACTATTAATAATAAGTACCTCCTATCGAGGATTGATGATCTAATTGACTAGTTTCGAGGAGCTTCGGTCTTCTTTAAGATTGATCTCCGATCGGGGTACCATCAACTGAGAGTCAAAGTGGCTGATGTTCACAAGACAGTGTCTAGGACTCGTTATGGTCATTACAAGTTCCTTGTGATGCTATTTAGAGTGATGAATGCACCAGTAGCTTTCATGGACCTGATGAACCGAGTGTTCCAACCTTATTTGGATCGATTCGTAGTGGTTCTTATAGATGAAATCTTAGTGTATCCGAGAACTGAGGATGAACATGATGCACATCTCTAAGTTGTTCTGTAGATTCTGTGGAGATTAAGGTTAGACCGGACCTAACCTTTGAGGAGGAACCGGTTTAAATCTTAAATCATGATGTAAAAGTCTTGAAGAAGAAATCTATCCTACTGGTTAAGGTACTTTGGCATAATCACAGTTCAGAGGAAGCCACATGGGAACCCGAAGAGGTGATACGAAAACAATACCCTCATCTATTCTGATCAAGTAAATTTCAAGGCTAAAATTTTTTTTTACGGGGTAGAGTTGTAACGCCCCAAAAATTTGATTATTTATTTTTACATGTTTTTAACGTAACTACTTGTTTGCTTCAAAGGTTAAGTGATTTGGGTGTGTCTGAGAAGTCTTGGGTTCAAGCTTGGGTTTGTGCAAAAAGTTTTGTTTTTAGGGAATAAACCCTTGCCTATAGTTAGTAGGCTTTTAAATTATTGTAGGTAAAAGCAAGACATAAAAATCCTGCTGGTCTAGGGGGTAAGTGGCGTGTTACCTATGCCAGTGGACTGAGGTTCGAATCTTGGTAGAGGCAAGGGAGTATTTATTTTGCTGTTGTGCCATAGGAGTGTTGGAGTTTGACTGAAACACTGAAGTGGTTGAGGAGAACTCAAATTGAGTGGATGAGGGGAGGTGTGATCAGATGGAGAGATTTAAAGAGGGATTTTAGGAGAAAATCAAGGGAGATGAGGGAAGAGGAAGTGTTGTGCCGAAATGAGACTCTGGCAATCAAAAATTCGGCCAAGAGAGAAATGATCCTCATTTGTTTTCCTAGGTTGGAGGGCAAATCCTTTCCCCTTTTGGCCGAAAGTGCTTTTATTGCTCCTTTTTTCTTTCTCTCTTTTGCAATTGTTGTCTACCGTACCTCTTTTTCTTTCTTCTTTTTTTTGGTTGTGTAAGGTGTGTTTGATTTTTCTCTTTTTCACAACAAGTGTTTTCCCTCTTCCCCTCCTTCATTTTCTTTTCTCTTTCTCCCTAAAATCGATTTCTCTTATCATCTTGGTACCCAGGCGGATTACTTTTTTCCTCTATCGCTATTGTGCCTTCGGTTTAGCAACTATTCTCTGACTAATCGGTAAGAGCACTCAACTTCTTCTTTCTTTCTTTTAATTCGTATCAAGTCTCCTCCTTTCTTACACTGTTAAAGCTGAATACTTTTGTGTTACTTTCGATTTTCTTAGAACTTCTCGAGGAGTAAAGGAGTCACAAGTGGTAGTGAAGTGTTCGAAACTCTTCTTTCTTCACTCGATCAAAGGTAACTATTTTGTCTTGCATTGTTGGTAAAGGCCGAATGCTCTTTCCCCTACTTTTGGGGTTCTATGATGCTATAAGTTATTACGTATGGATTTAAGCCATGTATAAACAACTCTCATTAATAGAATCCACTTGTAATGCAGATAATCATCAAGGAGGTGGTAATCAACCTTCATCAGTGATCTAAGAGGGGTAAGCCACATTTGCCCAACCAAGGTAAGTTTGGTGCTCATGGGTTATTCACACGTTTTTGCAAGCAGGTGTGTAAACACTGCCCAAATCGTAAACTGGCAAAAGCTGAAAAATATGACAATTGACGCTACACGAGCGTGCGCTCGCTCATGTGGTAACCTGAATGCATAAAACATGGCATTAGACTGTTGAGGCTACCATGAGCGATTTCGCAGTCTTAGGCCGTTTTGGGCCATATTGGGTCAAAATGAGTCGTCTGGGCCCAACGGGCTTGTGGGCCCCACACGAGTAAACCACACAAATGCCTGACATTATTGGGCCAAACTGTGTGATTTTCATGACCGAGACCAATTCTGGGCTATATGGGCCACACGAGCGTGTGGGCCCATATGGGCTCGCATTATGGGCCTTGGGCCCATTTTCACTGTTTGACTATTAAGGTTGCACGAGCCGCCCGAGACGACTGTGGACCTATTGATAGGTCGGTAAGTATACCTAGAACCCAAACTGATATAAAATGATCGTTATGCCCCTATGTGGTAAAATGACTGTTATGCCCTTATGTTATAAAATTACTTTATGCTTTATGTTATGTATGACTGTATATGAGCATGCCACGATATATCTATGTTGTATACATGTATGATATGTTGAATGGGGATGGGATTATTATGATTGGAGGAAGTGTACTGTACTAGTAGCTCTACTGCAATTACTGTTTAGTATCGCAACCGGTGCTAGTTTTGGAATGTAGGGATGGGTGAGTGATTTTATCCCCACATGGAGTGTTGGGCTGGACGGAGTGGCGTGTAGAGGCTGGTTGGGTAGGATTTTTGATTGTATGTCTGAACTATTTCTGTCACTAAAATGGCTAAGGCCCACATTGATATTGATACTGTAATAGGTTAAGGCCCACACTGATACTGATACTGTAATGGGCTAAGGCCCAATTGAACTAAACTGTTATTGATTTGGGCTTAGGCCCAGACTGTGCTTGCCTACAGCCTGATTGGCCATTTATATAGGGTTACATACTGAGTTTTTGTAAATCGACCCCTCTGTTTATCTGTACAGGTAATCCCCAATCTTAGGTGGATCGGTGCTGAGAGAGTCTCGGAGGTGGCCACACAACCGTACCTGCTTCTATATTTGATTTTTATTTTTAATAATTTAATTGGGTATTTGTTTTGTAATAAGGCCTCTTTAAAATTTCAAACTTTTAATTTGGGATTCTAATTATTTAAATTCTTACAGATAGTAGTAGGACGTGAATTTTCAAAAGATGAATGCTTTTCAAAACACCACGTTTTTGTAAACTACTGTAAAAGCTTCTGCATTAAAACATTGTTTTAAATATAGTAACGAACTAAAATTATTAACAAACTGCTAAAAACAACTTGAGTTTTCAATTAACAAGATACCATTAAATTTCTGTTATGATCATAAACGAAGTTTAATATAGAACGGGTTTTCCAATGAAATTATGTTTTCAAAAAACATTTCAATGTGATATCGCCAGGTTCGGCCTGTAACATCCTAAAATTTGAGTATTTATATGATGCATGTTTTGGTGCTTAACTTGTGTATAATTAAATTTTGCATGATTAGTATAGTATTGAGAAAACTTGAGAACTATTCGGAATTAGAATAAATTTTAGTAAGGAGTATTTAATTGAAGTAGAGCAAGTGACTTTGAGGTTTAGGTAGATTTAAGTGACAAAAACTAGCATAAGATGAGCTAGTAGTAAGGTGGTGTTGGCACATGTATGTTTGCTTAAGGGGAGAGGTTCAAATCTCCTAGCATGCAATTTGAAAGCTTTTATTTTTTTGCTTTTCCTTAGCAAGTGTCAGTCATGGATAAGGATTAGATGAGTTGGATCAAATTTATTATGGCAAGAAGACCATGGGAAAAAGGCAAGTGTTAACTTAGGGAAAGGAATCATTTGAATAAGGTATGTAGGGGGAACACAAGGCACATATTGAGGAGGATGTTTTGGAAAGTTTTGTGTGGCAAAAACTTTGACTTTATGTCCATGTACTTGGACGGTTTTTGGGGCTAGGGGTTGGCCAAAATTTTGAAAGCACTTGGATGAATAGGAGCTAGTTGTGCACATCTCTCTTTTGGTCATTTTTGTGCTTTTCTCCAAAATCTCTCTTTCTATTTTCCTCTCTTCAGCCGAATGCACTTTGAGCAATAGGTAACATCTTTGCTTTTCTTTAATCATTTCACATTTTGACCATTTCAGTTTTGAGTTCTTTCTCCCCAAATTATTTTTTTCCCTCCTCTTTGTGATCGAAAATACAAGAAACATCATAGACCATTTCTTCCTTTTTCTCTCATTGTCGAATGTCCATTGATTCAAAGTTCTCTTTTGGATCATCCTTTATTCTTGAGAACCGAAATCCAAACCTTCATTTTTATTTTTTCTCTTCTCTATTTCTCTTAAAAGACTCTCAAACATCATCCTCTCTCTCATTCTTCACCATGACCGAATGTTACTAAGCACCATTTCTTTTAACTTTTCCTCCATAACTGAATCTTCTACAACTCACATATCTCCTTCTCAATCATTTTTTCTTTCCACTCACACTTTAATCAATCAAAACTTAGTGAAGGGCCGAAACTCAAGTGTTCGTAAACGTCGTAGATCGTTGAAACCGGATTTAAGGTGTTAAGGTAAGGGATTATTAAGGATTTTCATATTTCTCGACATATGGTTATAAATGGTTTATTAATCGATTTCGTTTTAGGGGACGGTATCGCTCGATTGTCATATTGTGGAACGAGGATATTTGTGGTAAGTTAATCCCACTCTTTAAAACCTCTAGTCGAAATTTCGATAACTTATTGGTCAGAGTAATGATTCCTTGTCTTTGAAGACAATCAAAATAGGGACGAAAAGAGTTGTTAATAGTGTTTGGAAGAGGGGTGGTTCCATTATTCCCCCTAAATTCAAGAGAAGGATTGTTTCAGGAATCTGAGACTTTCCACCGGGTTGTGGACCCTCATCCGGTGAAAACCAATTATTCAAAGTCGTATGTACCCCCAAACCATTGTTTACTCGTGGTTCTAAACCTTTGATCAGAGAGAAATTGTAAATAGCGGTTGTTTGAGATTCCGAGGGTAAGATCTAGATCTCTTAATATTAGAATAGTTTAATATTAAATTTTAGTGTTTTAATCCTTCGTGATGTGTGTTTAGATATCGACGAGTGGGAGAGTGTAGTTTTCACCGTAATCAGGTGTGTAATCTCACACCGTATCTCATGGGTTAGATGAATCTATAGATCAAATCGTTGGATGAAATCACAAGTTAGTGAAATCGGGAAGAATAACATAGTTATCATCTTAAAGATAAGATTTTGAAAATTGTATTAAGATCATGAAAATTACTTAAACCGCCTTAACGAGCCAATTTGATAAAAGTGATAAGTGGGCCATATGTGATAAGTAGGCCATATGTGATATTTGATAAGTAGGCCATATGTGATATTTGACAATTTGAGCCATATGTGATATTTGACAATTTGAGCCATATGTGATATTTGACAATTTGAGCCATATGTGATATTTGAGAATTTGGCTATATGTGATATATATATATGTGATAATCGATAAATGGGCCATAAGTGATACTTGATAATTGGGCCATTTATGATAATTGATAAATGGGTTATATGTGATATGTGATTTTATGGGCCAAAATGCTATTGTGATTAATGGGCCAAAATTGATAAATTGTAATATGGTTTTTTTACAAATATTTTGTTATGCATAAACATGATTGCATGGGTTGGGATCAATGATGAAGAGAAGAAAGGCCCGATGCCAAAATTCTAGATAGGTGACTCATCACGATGGCCGCTGTTCAAATCTAGATTGGTGGTTCTACCATAATTATTTAAATGTCCGCTGCCACAAATATTATATTGGGCTTAAAGCCTACTTTGGTGTGTTAAGGTGGTGGGTGACTAAAGCTCCCACATGTGTGTGCAAGTTGGTACTGTGGTGTGTAGCGGATGAAAATCTAGGTTTGGTTTTGGGAATTGCATCACTTTCATTTTATACATGCTAAATTATTATATTTGAAATGGGCTTAGGCCTAAATAAATGCTTAGATGGTTTTGGCCAAAGGACTATGGTAAGTGAGTTACACATGAGTTCTAAGTAACTCACCCCAATTTTTACCCTCTCGTAATAATAATTGATGGAGACTTGGATCAGAAATGACTTCATGTAGAGGCTATACTACAAATGGTGGTTTATAAAACTTTAAGACTTCTTTAATAATTTTTATTAAGTACTATTTTTATGGCAATGTAATAAGGCCTCTTTAATTATGGATTTTATTATGTGGATGGATTTTATTGTGTTTTAGTTTTCCTAAGTTGGATTGGTTTAGTTTTTATAAATGTTTTTTATATAACTCTCGATAAAATAAAGGTTTTTCTTAAATATCATTGAAACGTAGGAAATTATTTTAAAACTTTTTGATGAAATATTTCGACTAAATAAATCCAAAGTTTTTATCAATTACTACTCTGGGTTTGGGGTGTTACATTTTATGGTATCAGAGCTCAGTTTCAAACTCGGCTGTAGTTTGGGTTCAACAATGATTTTTGTTTAAAAACTATTTAAATTTCTAGACTTTATGTTTTAAAGGTAGTATGGCACCACGAGCGTCCGATACCAAGTCAAGAAAGTATTTGTTTATTAAATGTTTATTATTGTGATGAGACCTTAGGAACACTCTAGAACTTCTAGTTTTAGGTGTTGAAAATGATAGAGATCGAGACTATAGGATGTGATTGCGAAAACAACCCTATCTCTTATATCTCATAAAATATCGTTAATAAACACTGAAATAATATTCTGATTCATAAAACTTGTAATCAGATTAAAAGCGAATTAGTCAATATGAGCACTAGAGGACGTGGTCGTGGACGCGATAGACGTGGCCATGGTAGAGGACGAGGTGCTGCGTCTGAAGCACCGGGTCATATACCAAAAATGGATGCACTTACATTATTCGAGAGCGAAACTGGATCTCATGATCATGCGAATGAGGATAATGCTTTGACTCAAGTAATGTTACGAGTCTTAGAAAGAGTAGCTGGGGCCAGAACTGGGCCAGTAGCTCGCAGATCAATATCGGAACGACTCAAGTCTAGTGGTGCAGAAGTTTTTAGAGGTGTATCTGGTGTAGCTCCGAATGTGGCAGAATATTGGCTTGAGGCTGTAGAATGAATTATGGATGATTTGGAGTGCACCGTCGAGCAGAAACTGAGAGGAGCTGTATCTTTGCTAAGAGACGAAGCGTATCAATGGTGGCTTACTGTTCGAGAAGGCACCGAGGTTGCATTGGTTAATTAGGATTCCTTTAAAGCTACTTTCCAAGGGAAGTACATCGGGACAAGTTATGTAGATGCCCGGAGGAAGGAATTCCTGAATTTGGTTCAAGGAAGTAAGACTGTGGTAGCCTACGAGGCAGAATTTCTTCTTTTGAGTTATTATGCTTGTACTATAGTGCAGACTGATCATGAGCGTTGTATACGCTTTGAGGATGGACTGAATGATGAGTTGCGAGTACTGATAGCCCCACAACAAGTACGGACTTTTACCTCGCTTGTAGAGAAAGCTAAGATAGCCGAAGAGGCTAAGAATTTAGAACACCAGAACCGAGAAAAAGTAAGAGGCAAGAGGGATTTTAAGTATTCTGGTTCTTCTAAAAGGTTTCAAAAGAGGCCATGGAATGATGAGCCAGTTCAAGTTAGGGCACCTGTGACTACCAATCAGATCCGAGAATGTGCCGACTATGGAAGACGACATCTCGGAGAATGTTGGAGGAAAACTGGAGCCTATTTTAAATATGGATCCAAGGATCATCAGTTTAAGAATTGTCCTCGACGGGCTAAAACGACTCAGGAAGCTCGTAAACCTAAGGCTTAGCCAGCTAGAGGTACTCATTAGCCACCAAGAGGTCGTGGACCAGCCATGGTGGTAATGGTAACGGACGTGGACAAGGTGCACCGGGTCGAGGTAATGGTGTTAGAGGTAACACGGAGGCAAGACAACCAGGATTGGTCTATGCTTCAGGCATCGTGAAGACGATGATGCACCTGATATGATAACTGGTACGTTCTTCATCTCTGATGTACCTGTTACTGCTTTGATAAATATCGGGTCTACCCACTCGTATGTTGCTAGTGCTATATCTAAAAACCTGAATATTAGGTCTGAGATTACCGATAGAGAGATGATGGTAATTAGTCCTTTAGGACAGTCGGTAATAGTGAATAAATTATTTAGAGATGTGCCCTTGGAGATTCAAAGAGAGGTATTTCTAGCAGACTTGATGGAATTACCTTTCATGAGTTTGATCTTATTTTGGGCATGGATTGGTTGGTGAAGCATCGGCAATTGGATTGTGTCAAAAGCGGATGTCAATTAGGACTGTGGATGATAAGGAGATAATAATGATAGGCGAGAAGAAACTTTTGGCAAATGTGGTATCTCGCTTTGAAGGCGTAAAAGTTGGTGCGAAAAGGGAATAGAGCATTCCTAGCATTCATCACTGCTTTGGATGCCAAGGAATTATTGGTAGAAGGTGTGAGAACGGTGAAAGAATTTCCAAATGTCTTTCCCGAAGAACTTTCGGGTCTACCTCCAAATCGGGAAGTAGAATTTGGCATTGAGCTTTTACCCGAAACTGCTCCGGTGTCCATTGCTCCTTATAGAATGGCACCGAAGAAGTTAGCGGAGCTTAAAGCTTAAATTCAAGAACTGCTAGATTGAGGATTTATTCGACCAAGTGTGTCTTCGTGGGGAGCACCAGTTTGGTTCGTCAAGAAGAAGGATGGGTCGATGCGTATGTGCATTGATTATAGGCAGTTGAATAAGTTGACGATCAAGAATAGGTATCCATTGCCGAGAATTGACGACCTATTTCATCAATTAAGAGGAACTTCAGTCTTCTCCAAGATTAATTTGAGATCGGGTTATCATCAACTCAAGGTGAAAGAGGCAGATATTCATAAGACGGCATTTCAAACTCGTTATGGACATTATGAGTTTTTAGTGATGCCGTTTGGTTTGACCAATGCACCAGCTGCATTTATGGACATGATGAACCGAGTCTTTCAGCCCTATTTAGACCGGTTCGTAGTAGTGTTCATAGATGATATCTTGGTATAATCGAGGAATGAAGAAGAGCATGACTCTCATTTGCGCACTGTGTTGTAAATTTTGTGAGATAAGCAACTATATGCCAAATTCAGTAAGTTTGAATTTTGGTTGAAGGAAGTGACTTTCTTGGGTCATGTAGTGTTAGTTGAAGGAATAAGAGTTGATCCTCGAAAGGTAGAAGCATGTTGGATTGGAAACCGCCAAAGTCGATGAGTCGAGATCCGAGTTTCTTGGGTTTGGTGGTTATTATAGACGCTTTGTTGAGGGTTTTCGTTGATTGTCGCACCCTAACTAAGCTCAAGCGTATGGAAGTACCGTATGTATGGACCGATAAATAATAAGAAAGTTTCGAGAAACTGAAAAAGATTCTAAAGAAAATGCCAGTACTGATTCAACCAGAGGCCGAAAAAGAGTTTACCGTTAACTGTGATGCGTCATACACGGGTTTAAGATGTGTACTGATGCAAAGTGGAAAAGTGGTAGCTTATGCTTCTCGACAGTTGAGGCCGCATGAAGTCAATTATCCTACTCATTATTTGGAGTTGGTCATGTAGTGTTTGCATTAAAGATTTGGAGACATTATCTTTACGGTGAGAAGTCAATCATTTATACGGACCATAAGAGTCTTAAGTATCTCCTTACCCAAAAGAGTTGAATTTAAGACAACAGAGATGGGTGGAGTTGTTAAAGGATTATGATTTCTCAATCGAGTATCATCCTGGAAAGGCTAATGTTGTGGCAGACGCGTTGAGTCGTAAGGTTGTATCGGAGTTAAGAGCAATGTTTGCTCATCTCAGTTTGTATGAGGATGGCAGTTTGCTAGCAAAACTTCAGGTGAAGCCTCTGTGGTTGGAACAAATCAAAGAAAAGTAATTATCCGATGAAAAGTTGGGTCCTTTAATACAACAAGCTGAAAGTGGTGTAATAGGAGATTTTGGTTTGAACAAAGATGGTGTACTGTGTTTTCGTGGAAGGGTTTGTATGCCCGAGGATTTGGATTTGAGGCAAATAATTCTTCTAGAGGCGCATAGTAGCCCTTATGCTATGCACCCCGAAGGAAATAAGATGTATCGGGATCTCTGTGAACAGTATTGGTGGCCAAAGTTAAAACGAGAAGTTACTAATTTTGTGGGAAAATGTTTGACTTGTCAACAAGTAAAGGAGGAACATCAATTACCGTCGGGATTGTTGCAACCAGTAAAGATTCCATTATGGAAATGGGAGCGGATAACGATGGATTTTGTTAGTGGATTACCCTTAACACCTACTAAGAAAGATTACATGCGGGTGGTAGTAGATCGATTAACGAAGACCGCTCATTTTCTACCGGTTAAATGACGGATTACTCATTGCGGTTGGCTAAACTATATGTATCCGAAATCATAAGGTTGCATGGGGTACCAAAGGTTCATCATAACGACGGGGATCCTAGGTTTACATTACGATTTTGGAAAGCTTTACATGAGGCTCTAGGTACAAAGTTAAACTTCAGTACGGCTTTTCACCCTCAGTCAGATGGTTAGTCGGAAAGAGTAATCCAGATTTTGGAAGACATGTTACGAGGTTGTGTGATCAACTTCAGAGGTAGTTGGGAGGATTTTCTACCGCTTGGCGAGTTTGCGATAACAACAGCTTATCAATCCAAAGATTCGATGGCACCCTATGAAGCGTTATATGGTCGTAGATGTCGTACTCCTACTTGTTGGACTGAATTTGGGGAACGACAGTTGTTGGGTCCTGAACTGATATCTGAGACGGAAAAAAAAAGTAAAAGTAATTTGAGCGCGGTTAAAGGAAGCTTCGGATAGACAAAAGTCGACGCAGATCCAAGCATAAAGATATTGAGTTTACAAGGGAGATCGTGTCTTTTGAAAGTTTCACCGTGGAAAAGATTTTCGATTCTAAGGAAAGGCAAGTTGAGCCCTAAGTTCATTGGATCGCACTGTGTTGAAGCGTGTAGGACCAGTGGCCTATCAACTTGATTTACCTCCGAAATTGAGTCAGATTCATAGTGTTTTCCATGTTTCTATGCTGAGATGCTATAGATCGGATCCATCGCACATAGTACCAGTAGAAGAAGTGGAATTAAGGCCAGATTTGTCTTTCGAGGAAGAACCAGTGAAAATCTTAGACCGAGTTGTTAAGGTGCTAAGAAAGAAGACTGTACCATTGGTCAAGGTTTTATGGTGTAATCACGGAGTGGAGGAAGCTACTTGGGAGCCTGAGGATGCAATTCGACAACAATATCCTCATCTCTTTTAGCCAGGTAAATTTTGAGGACGAAATTTTCTTTAAGGAGGGTAGAGTTGTAACATCCTAAAATTTGAGTATTTATATGATGCATGTTTTGGTGCTTAACTTGTGTATAATTAAATTTTGCATGATTAGTATAGTCTTGAGAAGACTTGAGAACTATTCAAATTAGAATAAATTTTAGTAAGGAGTATTTAATTGAAGTAGAGCAAGTGACTTTGAGGTTTAAGTAGATTTAAGTGACAAAAACTAGCATAAGATGAGCTAGTAGTAAGGTGGTGTTGGCGCATGTATGTTTGCTTGAGGGGAGAGGTTCGAATCTCCTAGCATGCAATTTGAAAGCTTTTATTTTTTTGCTTTTCCTTAGCAAGTGTCGGTCATGGATAAGGATTAGATGAGTTGGATTAAATTTTTTATGGCAAGAAGACCATGGGAAAAAAGGCAAGTGTTAACTTAGGGAAAGGAATCATTTGAATAAGGTATGTAGGGGGAACACAAGGCACATATTGAGGAAGATGTTTTGGAAAGTTTTGTGTGGCAAAAACTTTGACTTTATGTCCATGTACTTGGACGGTTTTTGGGGCTAGGGGTTGGCCGAAATTTTGAAGGCATTTGGATGAATAGGAGCTAGTTGTGCACATCTCTCTTTTGGTCATTTTTGTGCTTTTCTCCAAAATCTCTCTCTCATTTTCCTTTCCTTAGGCGAATGCACTTTGAGCAATAGGTAACATCTTTGCTTTTCTTTAATCATTTCACATTTTGACCATTTCGGTTTTGAGCTCTTTCTCCCCAAATTATTTTCTTTTCTCCTCTTTGTGACCAAAAATACAAGAAACATCAAAGACCATTTCTTCCTTTTTCTCTCATTACCAAATGTCCATTGATTCAAAGTTCTCTTTTGGATCATCCTTTATTCTTTAGAACCGAAATCCAAACCTTCATTTCTATTCTTTTCCTTCTTTACTTCTCTTGAAAGACTCTCAAACATCATCCTCTCTCTCATTCTTCACCATGACTAAATGTTACTAAGTACAATTTCTTTTAACTTTTCCTCCATAACCGAATCTTCTACAACTCACATATCTCCTTCTCAATCATTTTTTCTTTCCACTCACACTTTAATCAATTGAAACTTAGTGGAGGGCCGAAACTCAAGTGTTCGTAAATGTCATAGATCGTTGAAATCGGATTTAAGGTGTTAAGGTAAGGGATTATTAAGGATTTTCATATTTCTCGACATATGGTTATAAATGGTTTATTAATCGATTTCATTTTAGGGGACGTTATCGCTCGATTGTCATATTATGTAACGAGGATATTTGTGGTAAGTTAATCCCACTCTTTAAAACCTCTAGTCGAAATTTCGATAACTTATTGGTCAGACTAATGATTCCTTGTCTTTGAAGACAATCAAAATATGGACGAAAAGAGTTGTTAATAGTGTTCGGAAGAGGGGTGGTTCCATTATTCCCCCTAAATTCAAGAGAAGGACTATTTCGGGAATCTGAGACTTTCCATCGGGTTGTGGACCCTCATCCGACGAAAATCAATTATTCAAAGTCGTACGTACCCCCGAACAATTGTTTACTCGTGGTTCTGAACCTTTGATCGGAGAGAAATCGCAAATAGTGGTTGTTCGAGATTCTGAAGGTAAGATCTAGATCGCTTAATATTAGAATAGTTTAATATTAAATTTTAGTGTTCTAATCCTTCGTGATGTGTGTTTAGATATCGACGAGCGGGAGAGTGTAGTTCTCACCGTAATCAGGTGTGTAATCTCACACCGTATCTCATGGGTTAGATGACTATATTGTATAAATCGTTGGATGAAATCACAAGTTAGTGAAATCGGGAAGAATAATATAGTTATCATCTTAAAGATAAGATTTTGAAAATTGTATTAAGATCATGAAAATTACAAAATTACCCTTAACGAGCTAATTCGATAAAAGTGATAAGTGGCCATATGTGATATTTGATAAGTGGGCCATATGTGATATTTGACAATTTGAGTCATATGTGATATTTGACAATTTGGGCCATATGTGATATTTGACAATTTGGGCCATATGTGATATTTGACAATTTGAGCCATATGTGATATTTGACAATTTGGGCCATATGTGATATTTGAGAAATTGGGTCATATGTGATAATCGATAAATGGGCCATAAGTGATAATTGATAATTTGGCCATTTATGATAATTGATAAATGGGTTATATGTGATATGTGATTTTATGGGCCAAAATGCTATTTTGATTAATGGGCCAAAATTGATAAATTGTAATATGGTTTTTTACAAATATTTTGTTATGCATAAACATGATTGCATGGGTTGGGATCAATGATGAAGAGAAGAAAGGCCCGATGCCAAAATTCTAGATAGTGTGACTCATCACGATGGTCGCTGTTACTGAAATCTAGATCGGTGGTTCTACCACAATTATTTAAATGTCCGCTACACAAATATTATATTGGGCTTAAAGCCTACTTTGGTGTGTTGGCGGGTGGGTGACTAAAGCTCCCCAGGTGTCTTTGGTTGGTGCGGTGGTGTGTAGCGGATGGAAATCTAGGTTTGGTTTTGGGAATTGCATATCACTTGCATTTTATACATGCTAAATTATTATATTTGAAATGGGCTTAGGCCCAAATAAATGCTTAGATGGTTTTGGCCCAGTAGACTATGGTAAGTGAGTTACACACTGAGTTCTAAGTAACTCATCCCAATTTTTTTAACCCCTCTCAGGTAATAATAATTGATGGAGACTTGGGTCAGAGATGACTTCGTGTGGAGGCTATACTACAAATGGTGGTTTATAAAACTTTAAGACTTCTTTAATAATTTTTGTTAAGTACTATTTTTATGGCGATATAATAAGGCCTCTTTAATTATGGATTTTATTATGTGGATGGATTTTATTGTGTTTTAGTTTTCCTAAGTTGGATTGGTTTAGTTTTTGTAAATGTTTTTTTTATATAACTCTCGTATAAAATAAAGGTTTTTCTTAAATATCATTGAAACGTAGGAAATTCTTTAAAACTTTTCGATGAAATATTTCGACTAAATAAATCCAAAATTTTTATCAATTACTACTCTATAGATCAAACGATAAACTCTTGTATTTTTAATTATGGTTTTCAATGAACTTTGATTTTTCGATAAAGTCACTCTCTTAATCGTTTTGGAATTTGATTTCTACATTGTTAAATGATTTGAATGTACGTTTAATTTGTGTGGCATGCCGAAATCCGGGCTTAATGCATAGGCCGGGTTTGGGGTGTTACACGGCCATAACTTCTAAGCCGGGTTTGGGGGGTTACAACTTATCTTTGTTATATTTGAAGTTTTGTTTTCACCTAATACTTATTTATTATTTATTTATATATTTTACTATAAATAATACCTTTAATCCCATTTATATTTTAATTTGGTTCTTTATTTTCATTTTTATATATAAACTGCTTTTTATTACATTTATTTATGTATTTATTTTATTTATGTCTCTGTCTTTATTTTTTATGTTGGTATTGTCCTTTTGTGTGCATACTTTGTTATTATTCATTTCATTTATCTGTGATTGTTCATATTATTAAAATAGTGTACACTATGCAACTCTCGTAAATCGCTCTTATTAGTATATTCGTTGTCATTTGCGCGACAATTTTATTCGCATATCATCGTCTTTTAATAAAAAAAAGAAAAAATAAATTTCATTTAAGTAAAACACTTGATATTATTCAAAAAAGGAAAGTTTTCAAAATAAGGAAATGTTTCGAATTTTAGATACTCGAGGAAGTCGTGCCCTAACTCACGGGGTTTTAATTTTTCTTGTTGGATCCAAATAACCGAACATCCTTCTAGATTAAAAAATGTGAGATTTCAAAAAAAATATAAGGTAAAGACAACCTTATTCTCAAAGGTTCAATGTGTCGTGTAAGGTTCAATGTGTCGTGTCTTAACTTACGGGACGTGACATTTTGCTATCTCGAGACGAAAGAGTCTTTAACAATCGTTTCGATTTATTCAAGCATTTTTCTAAAAATTGTTTTTTTAAAGAGAGATCTTTTTTTTTCTTTCCAAATTTTCAACATTTGACATTAAGACATTAATTAATCAATTAGGTGCCAATTTTGTGCGTTGCGAGGGTGCTAATCCTTCCTCGCACGTAACTGACTCCTGAACTCATTTTCTCGAATTTCATAGACCAAAAATCGTTGTTTTAGTAAAATTAAAACATTTTATTAAAACGATCAAATTACGAGGTGGTCCGATCACACCTCATAAAAAAAAGATTGGTGGCGACTCCCGTTTTTCTCGTTTTCAAAATCAAAGTAGATCCCACTTTTCAATCCCACTTTTAAAAAAAATGGTTTCGGCAATTAGTGTACAAAAACTTGTGAGCTAACCGTAGTTACTATATGATGCTGAGATTTCCTATAAGAAGAAACAATAAAGATGGGAGAAGGAGAAATAAGGCGGTGAGCGAAAAGGGTCACTAAGAGGGAGAATAGAGGACAATATGATGTGCCAAACTATTTTTGTGCTTGAAACTATTTGATTCTTACTATTCTTGAATTACATATCTGTCCCAAGTCGAAAAGCCCTACTTATTTACAATTTGAAATCATACTGAATAATGTCATTTATGATTGTTTATATTCTGCTAAGATAACTAAATTACTTGCATAATTTATTGATGGATTCCTACATTTGAGATCCTTAATACTTGTATGCTTTATAATATACTAAACTTAGGTGTTTAATACAAGAAGTGGTAAGTCGCCTACATATCATGCTGAAATTATGTGTAAATATGAAATGCTTATTCATGTGCTCCAAAACCAGCACTTGTACCATACCGGTTCAAGGGTCGTCTTTTCATTTACTATTTTTGTTTATTTTTCTTGAGGACAAGCAATGACTTAAGTGTAGGGGAGTTTGATCTATCGTGATTCGATGTAGCAGATGAAACTAGTTTTCGCACTTTAGGAGCTTGAACACAATCATTTTGGTTTCATTTTAATTATGCTTTCGTTGTTTTAGTTACATTCAATAAAGTGTGTAATTTGAGTCTTTTATTGACCACAAGGGCCAAATGAGACCTAAGGGTGAGCTAATATACTTTGTAAGAATGTAGAAAACCATTAGAAGGTGTACTAACTCGATTCTGGTCGCTGTGTTGCAACACAGAGAACTGGAGGTCGCAACATGGGAAGTAGAATAGAAGAATTTCAAGACTACTTTCAGTTTCATGACACAGCCTGATGATGTCGAGACACACCCCTAAAGACACCCTCAAGATGGAGCATATTGCCCTCGATGTCATGACACAGGACCTGGTGTGTCGCGACACAAGACTTGGTGTGTCTCGACATCACCTATGTACAGGAAATAATTATGAGTTAGGGGTGTTTTAGTCCTCACAATCAAACATTAAGCATGAGAACGATAGCTGACCTAGGGTTAAGGACGAGACCACTCTAAAATCTATAAATAGGCTCAATTAACACATGTTATAAATAGCTTTCAGATTGTATAATTTTCTTCCTAGTTTTAGTTTTTAGTTTTTCTCTTTTCTTAGGCTTTTAATTTATTTTAATTTTTGTTCTTTGCTTTGTGGAAGAAATCAGATTTGTTAAACGTGATTAAACTCTGTAAAGATTCTACATTCATTTCCAATAAAAGCCAAACTTCTTCTAAACTTTATACTCTTGAATTATTATTCATGTTTATTCTTTCTATCAAGCTTATATTGTTTATGAGATCCATGAGGAACTAATCCTCCTGTAGGGGATTAGTGAGTAGAGGTATGATTAGTTAACTATTTTGTAGGGATCTATTAATAGATCAGCTGTTCAGGAAAGGAAGATCTTAAGCCCTAGGCCTAATAACCCTAGGAAGTCATCAAGGTGGGAATTAACCCAAAATTGATATGGTCTATCTGTTAACACCTTAATCCTGAACCGGTCTGGACTGTGAGGTCGAGAGATAAGTAGTTCTTGTCAACCCGTTATTCTAGTAGAAGATCGGAAGATCCTACTGGGATATCAACTAGTTGATTGAATAAGAAAATCCAAAGCAATAGTTGATTATGACTACTGAAGCAAGCTAATCACCCATGCTCAGATTTGATACATTCACTATTTGCTTTCTCATTATTTATTTATTTCTTTTTAGTTTATTTTTATTATTAAGAATCCTAAAAACCTTTCTTTTTATCTGATCGTAATATAATTCATTTAAAAGTACTACTTAGATCTATTTATGCTTAGGTAGAATTAATTTTGTGGTCACCTCCATTGGGTACGATCTTCAGAGTACTCATCTTGTAACACCCTGAAAATGGGCCTATGCATTTTTTAAATGGCATGTCTTATGTGTTATGAATGTATGGTGAACATTTTTGGAAACTTGGAAATGTTAAGTTTAAAAGAGGAAAGTGAACATTTTTTTTGGAAACTTGGAAATGTAAGGAAATGTTTTAGAAATGGTAAGTTTAAAAGAGGAAACTAAAACAAGGTGGCCTTAAGAAAATTAATAGAAGAAATTTGACACAAACATAGCCTTGTTTAAGTGGCTTGGAGGCACCACTTAAGGCCCAGGTAAGTGACGCCACAAGCTATGCAAATGGGCCTAGGTTCGAGCAACGTAGGAAGTAATTTAGACTTTTAATTTTTGCACCAAAAAGGGGGATTGGGCTAAGGAGGCTTTAAGGGAAATACACGAGGGTTTATGACATGAAGTTGGGCTTGGTAAAGTGGCTACAAGGCGCCACTTAGGGCCTTGACAAGTGACGCCATTATCAAGGGGCCAGGGATCGAGTAGCGTGGGAAGCACTTGGAGGTTTTTATTTTTATTTAGGTTCGACAAAATAGGGGAGAGGTGGACGGTATAGGGACTTCATTTGGAAGAAATTTTAGTTAGTTTTAAACTCTTTTTTTAGATTTCAGCTAAGAGAGGTGAAAGATAAGATTTAATCAATTATCTTAAAACAAGGGGATAAGAGGAAAAGCAACAAGCAGAGGCTAGCCAAAATTGTAAAGCAAGTGTCCATCTTCTCTTTTATTCTCTCAATTCTTCCCTAGCCAAAATTCTTAGTTAATGAACTAGCTTTCACTCTTTTGATTTTCTCTGCAAGATTCAATCAATAGGTGTTAGGTGAGTTGCCGAAATTTCTTTCACTTTCCCCTACTCTTCTCTTCACTCTTTCAAAACCAAATCCAATTCTAATCCCTTTGAAGCCTTAGCCGAATATCAAGAGGCTATAATCCCTCCTCCTTGCCGCAAGTCACAAAAGCGAAAACCCCTCTATCATTGTTTCCTTATAGCCGAATATTGCTAAAGGTTCAAGCAAGGATTGCCGATCTTTCAAGTAAGGGTAAGATCTCATTCAGTTTCATCCTTTTTCTTTTAAGATTTGCCAAAATCTAGGACTAACCCTATTAATATCTTGTTGTCGAAACTTTGAAGAGATCTTTTGGGATTTACTAAGTGTCGACTACAAGGAAGGAGAAATTCTTTTCCCGAAGTTACACCATAGGCCGCGTGTTCCCTAGTTATTTGGTGAGTTTTGGGATTTAAAATCCACAAGGTAAGTATCTATAGCATTCGGCCAAGGCCATGTTGAGTAAATAGATGTGTTTCATTAATATTTAAAAGCTGAAACTAATCTATTCAAGTAATCTAGTGATTGCCGATTTCAAGAAAGGAGGATACAAAGTTTCCAGCATTTGAATAGACATCAATCAGCACCAAGGTAAGGATTTAAGTGTACTAATCCTACTGGGATTTGGTTTCATGGCCGAATGGGTCTTAGTAAATTAACCATGTGTTGGCCGAATATAGGTAGTTAAGGATCTAAATCTTAGATCGGGATTTCAGCGAATTTGTTAAGCGAATCAGGTGTGTACCCTTCCTTATGTCTTAATAGATTTATGACAATGATTAGGTTAAATGTGTTGTTAAGAATGTGAAAATATGGTTAAAGTACCATGCAATGGTACAGAGTACCCAGGTACGTTTCCTACTCCTACTAGGATTATGAATATATGTTATTTTTAACATGTGAAAAGTGATAAGAATGTGAATTAAGGCATGAAATTGCATAATGTGTATGATATATGGGGGCATATGGAATATTATGAAAAGGGGAAGTGAATGTGGTGACCTAAGACCATGATAACTGAATGTGGTGACCTAAGACCACGATATCTGAATGTGGTGACCTAAGACCATGATATCTGAATGTGGTGACCTAAGACCACGAATTTTGTAAGGGCGATGAGCACGTCAACTGCAGCGACTGCCTTCGATGGTGTGTAGCGGATGGAGGGTTGACTTAGTAGTCCCCACGGTGTGCAGGTTGGTACGGGGGACATGTAGCGGATGGCTATCTAGGTTTGGGTTCGGGTTGCATCAATTTAATGATATAAGAATATGTATGCTCTGAAATGTCTGAATTTGTTATGACTTAGTGTTGTGGTTACACATTGAGTGTATTGACTCACCCCGTTGTGGGAACCTTTTTCAGGTGACGAACAGTAATGGACCGGGTCGGCAGGAGCTTAAAGGTGGCCATGCACAGCAAGGAATTTATTTTATTTGGATTTTTATTTCATTGAGTACTTTGAATTTATTTTTTTTATTTTTGGGAATTATTTGATGTAATAAGCCCATAGTAGAACTACTTTACTTTGCTTTTATTTATTAAGCTTACAAACTTTTATTTATTAAAAGATTCAGTAAATTTATTTTAAACCAAAGCCTAAACATTTTGTCACCTAAAGTAAAGGATTTTTAATAATGAAATAAACTTGTTTTCAACTCAAGCCCAACCCAAAACAAACTTTCTTTCAAAACACAAGTTTTTCCTAGGTAACAAAAGAATTTGAAACGGTTTACACCGGGAAACATACCAGATCCGGTTAAGGCTCGTGGGTCGGGTTTGGGGTGTTTCAATTTGGTATCATAGCCCAGTTTTAAACTCTCGGCCTTGGGTTTAAGGCCCAAAACGTTTCCAAAGTTAAGCCCAAAAGGAATTTTGTGAATTAAGCAGGTTTTTCTGGCATGGTCCACTAAGTCTCCGACCCGAAGTCCACCAAGTAAGTAGTCCGATCTTTTGTGTGATTTATATTAAGATTTGTAGAAGGGTAGAAATGGAACGTAGAATAGAGATTAAGTACTTGAACCCTAGGACTAGTATACCCCAACAAAAACATAAGACTTAAATGCCTAACTAAACAAACCTGTGGTTAAGTCGCTGAGTTAGGGTGCGGTAACCATGGTGCGCATGTCTAGGATTAGTTTCAGTGGGAGCTTGGTATTTAAGCAGTCCGCGTGACTCACCTCCTCTCCACTCGAATCCTACCTGGTGCGTAGCTACAGTTCACCCTAACCAAGAGGACTTAATCACGGGCTAAACCCCTAACTAAAACCCAAAAGGGACTAGCCGTATTTTTATGGAAACCCTAGTTTTAAAATTTCTTAATTACCCTCTTGATTTGAAAAGATTATATTTATAAATTTTCTTGAAATATTTTTGATTTACAGATTTACTAAAATACCCCTAGTGGTAAAATTATAAAAATGCCCTTGGTTTATGAAAATTTCCAAATACCCACAGTTCTTATCAAAATTTCACTACTTTGCTTAAAGGAACCCTAAATTTACAAAATATCAAAATACCTTGATTATGAAAAAAATTTACAAAATTACCCCTACCCTACAGACACCAAATACCCCGAAGTTACAAAATTACCGAATGACCCCAATCTTCAAAAAATTTCGAACAACACCGATTTGGAAAACAAATTCTAAAACAACCTTCAAGTTTCAGAATTCCAAAATATCCTTGATTTATTAAGATTTATAAATTTACCTCGGTTTATTATCGAAATACCTCAGATTTCAAAATTTCTAAAATACCCCGGATTTCAAAATTACCAAAATACCCTTATTGACAAAATTACCAAGGAACCTTATTTTGACAAATTACTAAAATACCCTCAGTAGGGCAAATTATGAAAATACCCACGGTAGTGGAAAACAACAACAATGAAAACTACAACATTTCTCCGAATGAACGAGAGTTCATAATTGATTGATGGATGTATGAATGTAAAGACTGCATGCATGCATGAATACGAAAGAACCACTCCTAAAATTCTTTTCATAAAACTTCTTCACTGTTAATCGGTGGAATAAAGGCTAATTCATAAAATTTCTTAATCGATTAAAGCGCCGTTAGATATGAGTTCTAGAGGACGCGATCGTCATGGACGCAGTAGAGGAAGAATGATCGTGTCGTAACTCGTTAGATCGGGTCAAGGGTCCGACAATGAGTTACCACCGCCACCACCACCCCAATTGTTGGTGTCGAGCAAAGTGCTCAGACGGAGATGATGTCAGACGCAGTTGTGCTGCGAGTTCTGGAAATGGTGGCCAGAGTAGGCGGAAATATGGGAGCTCAAAAATCTATACCCGAGCGACTCCGAGCCAACAGAGCTGAAGTGTTCCGTGGAGTATTTGGTGTGGCACCTAGTACAGCTGAATACTGGTTGGAGGCGATCGAGCGCATTATGGATGAGATCGATCTGACTCCTGAAGAGAAATTGAAAGGAATGGTGGCATCGCCACGCGATGAAGCGCACTCAATGGTGGTTAACAGCCGGGATGGTGCCACAGCTGAGGATCTAACCTGGGAATATGTTAAGGCGGCATGTCAGAAGAAGTATGTCGGTACACGTTATATTGATGAGAAGAGGAAGGCATTTTTGGGGCTGGTTCAAGGGAACAAGTCAGTAGCAGCGTATGAAGCTGAATTTTGAGGTCAAGTCGATATGCTCGAGGGGTAGTGGCTACAGAGCATGAGCGGTGTGTTCGGTTTGAAGACGGTTTAAGGGATGACCTAAGGTTATTGATAGCTCCACATCAGGAGTGGGAGTTTTCAGCGTTGGTAGAAAAGGCTAAGGTAGCCGAGGGAATCAAGGACTCGATTAAGCAGAGCTCTACAGGAATAGACCCAAGAGGGGTTATGGGTCATCAGGATCGTCAAATGTGCAGAAAAGGCCCAGAGCTGATGGGCCACGGGGTCAGCAAGTTGGTACAGGAGGGTAGTATCGTCCTTGTGATCAGTGTGGAAAAAAACACTTAGGTGAATGTTGGAAGAAGACAGGTGGATGTTTCAGATGTGGGTCAAAGGACCATATGATCAATGACTGTCCAAATAGACCAGATGAAAAGCAACCAGTAGCTCAGAATGTTAATCAGGCTGGTAGAGGTGGACAGCAGCCTTAGAGAGGTCGTGGTCCGAATGGTAGAGGTAACAATGCTGGTAGAGGACGTGGAACACCGGGTCGAGGTGCTGCTAACACTGAGGCAAGGCAGTCGGGTTTGGTTTACGCAGTACGCCGGAGGGAGGATAGAGACGCACCGGACGTCATAACCGGTACGTTCCCCATTCATGGCAAGCCCTATTTTGCTCTTATTGATGTGGGCTCAACCCATTCTTATGTTGCATGTAGTGTAGTGGAAACACTAGGCCTAGACTCGAAACTTTCTGATAGGGAGATGACTGTAGTAAGCCCATTAGGCTAAACTGTAGTGGTGGATAAGATCTTTCGGAGTGTATCCCTAGAAATTCAGGGAGTGAGCTTTTGGGCTGACTTAATGGAGTTACCCTTCGGAGAATTTGACCTCATACTTGGTATGGATTGGTTAGTAGAGCACCGGGCTGTGTTGGATTGTGCGGCTAAACAAATGAAACTAAGGACCCCAAAAGATGAAGTGGTAGTAATGATAGGAGAAAGAAGAAACTACTTGTCTAACGTAGTTTCGGCATTGAAGGCGGAGAAGATGGTTCGTAAAGGATGCGAGGCGTTCTTAGCCTTTGTAAGTCGTTAGATGGAAAGGAAGGGGTGTCGGTGGAGTTAGAACTGTAGGGACTTTGAGGATGTGTTTCAGAGAAATTACCAGAACACCCCGGATAGGGAGGCGAGTTTGGAATTGACCTCTGCCGCATGACACTCCCGTGTCCATTGCCCCGCATGTAATGGCAATCAAGGAATTGGTTGAGCTCAAGCCTCAAATTCAAGAATTGTTGGATCATGGGTTTATTCGACCTAGTGTGTCTCCATGGGGAGCACCGGTCCTATTTGTGAAGAAGAAGGACGGAACTATGCGAATGTGCATAGATTATCATCAGTTGAATAAGCTGACCATCAAGAACAAGTATCCTTTGCCAAGGATTGATGACTTGTTCGATCAGCTTAAGGGGGCGGTAGTGTTCTCAAAGATCAACTTAAGGCTAGTATATCATCAGTTGAAGGTGAAGGAGGCAGATATCCATAAGACGGCCTTTAGGACAAGGTACGGCTACTATGAGTTTGTGGTAATGCCGTTCGGGTTGATAAACACCCCAGTCGCGTTCATGGATATGATGAACTGGGTTTTTCAACCTTACTTGGATAGGTTCGTCATGGTGTTCATCGACGACATCCTAGTGTACTCCAAGACTGAATAGGAGCATGATGAGTATCTCCGGATTGTGCTGCAAGTGTTAAGGGAGAAGCAGCTCTATGCCAAATTTAGCAAGTGTGAATTTTGGCTTAAGGAGGTTGCATTCTTAGGGCACGTGGTGTCTGCTGAAGGAATAAGGGTGGATCCTAGGAAGATCGAAGCAGTGTTGGATTGGAAACCACCTAAGTCAGTGGCGGAGATTCGTAGTTTTTGGGATTGGCAGGCTATTACAGAAGGTTCGTGGAAGGATTTTCTCAATAGCCGCGCCTTTGACAAAGTTGTTAAGAAAGGAAGTACCCTTTGTATGGGCGGATAAGCAACAAGAGAGTTTTGAAAAACTTAAGAGGGTATTGACGGAGGCTCCAGTGTTGATTCAGCCGGAGGCAGGAAAAGATTTTACAGTGTATTGTGACGCTTCCCATATAGGTTTGGGTTGCGTATTGATGCAAGACGGGAAGGTAGTCGCATATGCGTCTCGACAGTTGAGGCCGCATGAGGTTAACTACCCAACCCATGACTGGAGTTGGCGGTAGTTGTCTTTGCTTTGAAGGTGTAGAGGCACTATCTTTATGGCGAAAAGTCGACAATCTACACAAACCACAAGAGTCTCAAGTATCTGTTGACTCAGAAGGAGTTGAATCTGAGGCAGCGAAGGTGGGTGGAATTACTGAAGGACTATGAATGTTTGATAGAATATCACCCGGGCAAGGCGAATGTAGTGGCGGATGCCCTAAGTCAAAAGGTGGTGTCGGATCTGAGGGCGATGTTCGCACACTTGAGTTTGTATAATGATGGAAGCCTATTGGCAGAATTGTAAGTCAAGCCGACGTGGTTGAATGAGGTGAAAGAGGGGCAGTTGGCTGATGAGGACCTAAGTGCTAAGCTATAGCAAGTACAGAATGGAGAGTTGAAAGATTATGGCATTAACAGTGAAGGAGTGCTGTGTTTCAAGAGAAAGGTCTGTATGCCTGAGAATAAGGAACTTAGACAAAGGATTCTTCAAGAATCGCATAGTAGCCCTTATGCTATGCATCCTGGAGGCACTAAGTTGTATAGAGATTTGAGAAAACAGTTTTGGTGGCCTGGTCTAAAAAAGAAGTTACTGAATTCATGGGAAAATGTCTGACGTGTCAGCAAGTTAAGGCTGAACACCAAGTTCCATCGGGATTACTTCAGCCAATCGAGATTCCGCAGTGGAAGTGGGAAAGAATTACCATGGACTTCGTTAGTGGGCTTCCCCTCACACCTACTAAGAAGGACTCGGTATGGGTAATAGTGGGTCGATTGACCAAGTCCGCACACTTTATCCCGGTAAGAGTTTATTATTCTCTTCAGAAATTGGCTAAATTATATGTGGCAAAAATTGTGAGGCTACATGGAGTGCCGGTGTCTATCATTTCAGATAGAGACCCAAGATTTACGTCTCGATTTTGGGGGGCACTTCATCAAGCTTTAGGCACTAAGTTGGATTTCACTACGGCCTTTCATCCACAAATGGATGGGCAATCCGAACGGTAATCCAAGTTTTAGAGGACATGTTGAGGGTCAGTGATGGATTTCAGAGGAAGTTGGGAGGAGTATTTGCCTTAGCGAGTTTGCCTACAACAACAATGCCTATCGTGCAAGTATTTGAATGGCACCTTATGAAGCAATCAGATGGTCGAAAGTGTCGGACTCTACATGTTGGACTAATTGGGAGAACGTCAATTTTGGGTCCAGAGTTAGTGGCGAAATCAAGAAAAGGTTGAGATAATTCGCATCAAAAGGAAGCATCCGATAGACAAAAGTCGACGCAGATCTCAAACGGAAGGAGATTGAATTTGATATGGGAGACCAAGTATTTCTTAAGGTTTCGCCTTGGAAGAAGATGATGAGATTCGGTCGCAAAGGGAAGTTAAGTCCAAGGTTTATAGGACCCTATCAAGTGTTGAAGCGAGTTGGACCAGTGGCTTACCAGCTAAAGTTGCCACAAGAGTTGCAGCAGATGCACGACGTATTCATGTATCCATGCTATGTCGCTACCGATCGGATCCATCACATGTGGTACCAGTTGAAGAAGTGGAGCTAAGGCCAGATTTATCCTACGAGGAAGAGCCAATTTAGATCTTGGAACGAGACGTGAAAATATTACGGAGAAAGTCAGTTCCCCTAGTCAAAGTGTTGTGGCGCAATCATGGATCGGAGGAAGCTTCGTGAGAGCCAGAAGAGGCAATGCGATAGCAATACCCTCATTTATTTTAGCCAAGCAATTTCAAGGACGAAATTATTTTAAGGGGGTAGAACTGTAACACCTTGAAAATAGGCCTATGCATTTTTGAAATGGCATGTCTTATGTGTTATGAATGTATGGTGAACATTTTTGGAAACTTGGAAATGTTAAGTAAATGTCTAGGAAAGTGAACATTTTTGGAAACTTGGAAATGTTAAGTTTAAAAGAGGAAAGTGACCATTTTTTTTTGGAAATTTGGAAATGTAAGGAAATGTTTTAGAAATGGTAAGTTTAAAAGAGGAAACTAAAACAAGGTGGCCTTAAGAAAATTAATAGAAGAAATTTGACACAAACATAGCCTTGTTTAAGTGGCTTGGAGGCACCACTTAAGGCCCAGGTAAGTGACGCCACAAGCTATGCAAATGGGCCTAGGTTCGAGCAACGTAGGAAGTAATTTAGACTTTTAATTTTTGCGCCAAAAAGGGGGATTGGGCTAAGGAGGCTTTAAGGGAAATACACGAGGGGTTTATGACATGAAGTTGGGCTTGGTAAAGTGGCTACAAGGCGCCACTTAGGGCCTTGACAAGTGACGCCATTATCAAGGGGCCAGGGATCGAGTAGCGTGGGAAGCACTTGGAAGTTTTTATTTTTATTTAGGTTCGGCAAAATAGGGGAGAGGTGGACGGTATAGGTATTTCATTTGGAAGAAATTTTAGTTAGTTTTAAACTCTCTTTGTTTTAGATTTCGGCTAAGGGAGGTGAAAGATAAGATTTAATCAATTATCTTAAAACAAGGGGATAAGAGGAAAAGCAACAAGCAGAGGCTAGCTGAAATTGTGAAGCAAGTGTCCATCTTCTCTTTTATTCTCTCAATTCTTGCCTAGCCGAAATTCTTAGTTAATGAACTAGCTTTCACTCTTTTGATTTTCTCTGCAAGATTCGGTCAATAGGTGTTAGGTGAGTTGTCAAATTTCTTTCACTTTCTCCTACTCTTCTCTTCACTCTTTCAACACCAAATCCAATTCTAATCCTTTGAAGCCTTAGCCAATATCAAGAGGCTATAATCCTCCTCCTTGCCGCAAGTCACAAAAGCCAAAACCCTCTATCATTGTTTCCTTATAGCCGAATATTGCTAAAGATTCAAGCAAGGATTGCCGATCTCTAAAGTAAGGGTAAGATCTCATTCGGCCATCCTTTTCTTTTAAGATTTGCCAAATCTAGGACTAACCCCATTAATATCTTGTTGCCAAACTTTGAAGAGATCTTTCGAGATTTGCTAAGTGTCGACTACAAGGAAGGAGAAATTCTTTTCCCTAAGGTACACCATAGGCCACGTGTTCCCTAGTTATTCTATGAGTTTCGGATTTAAAATCCACAAGGTAAGTATCTATAGCATTCGGCCAAGGCCATGTTGAGTAAATAGATGTGTTTCATTAATATTTAAAAGCCGAAACTAATCTATTCAAGTAATCTAGTGATTGTCGATTTCAAGAAAGGAGGATACAAAGTTTCCGGCATTTGAATAGACATCAATCGGCAGCAAGGTAAGGATTTAAGTGTACTAATCCTACTGGGATTTGGTTTTATGGCCGAATGGGTCTTAGTAAATTAACCATGTGTTGGCCGAATATAGGTAGTTAAGGATCTAAAGCTTAGATCGGGATTTCAACGAATTTATTAAGCGAATCAGGTGTGTACCCTTCCTTAAGTCTTAATAGATTTATGACAATGATTAGGTTAAATGTGTTGTTAAGAATGTGAAAATATGGTTAAAGTACCATGCAATGGTACAGAGTACCCAGGTACATTTCCTACTCCTACTAGGATTATGAATATATGTTATTTTTAACATGTGAAAAGTGATAAGAATGTGAATTAAGGCATGAAATTGCATAATGTGTATGATATATGGGGGCATATGGGATATTATGAAAAGGGGAAGTGAATGTGGTGACCTAAGACCATGACAACTGAATGTGGTGACCTAAGACCACGATATCTGAATGTGGTGACCTAAGACCACGAATTTTATATGGGCGATGAGCACGTCACTGCAGCGACTGCCTTCGATGGTGTGTAGCGGATGGAGGGTTGACTTAGTAGTCCCCACGGTGTACAGGTTGGTACGGAGGGCGTGTAGCGGATGGCTATCTAGGTTTGGGTTCGGGTTGCATCAATTTAATGATATAAGAATATGTATGCTCTGAAATGTCTAAATTTGTTATGACTTAGTGTTGTGGTTACACATTGAGTCTGCATTGACTCACCCGCTAGGGAACCTTTTTAGTGACTTAACAAGAATGGACCTGCCGGCGGGAGCTTAAAGGTGGCCATGCACAAAGAAGGAATTTATTTTATTTGGATTTTTATTTCATTGAGTACTTTGAATTTATCTTTTTTTTTTTTTTGGGAATTATTTGATGTAATAAGGCCATAGTATAACTACTTTACTTTGCTTTTATTTATTAAGCTTACAAACTTTTATTTATTAAAAGATTTAGTAAATTTATTTTAAACCAAAGCCTAAACGTTTTGTCACCTAAAGTAAAGGATTTTTAATAATGAAATAAACTTGTTTTCAACTCAAGCCCAGCCTAAAACAAACTTTCTTTCAAAACACACAAGTTTTTCCTAGGTAACAAAAGAATTTGAAACGGTTTACACCAGCGAACATACCAGATCCGGTTAAGGCTCGTGGGCTGAGTTTGGGGTGCTTCACATCTCCTCCATTGTAACTATATTACAACATGAATCGTATGCTTGCGGATACAGCTTTTTCTAATATTTTGTGTAGGGTTTCTACTCTGGACGTTGGTACGTCTGGAGGTGGTCAATAACTTAAATTGAAATGGCATGATTTTGTGAATCAATGATAATGTATGAAAGTGTGATGATATAGTATGAATTGGAATGAGTTGGTGATATTCTTGGATATGTAATAATGTCTAACCTATTTAAATATCTATGTTGTTATGCATCTAGCTATGACATTAAGTGTCAAGTTTTAGCCAAATGTATGTCAAAACAATGGCAGTTAGCATGCTTATCTATGAGCTAGGTAAGCATCGAAAATTTTCCATTTGAACTTACTAAGCATTTAAATGTTTACTATCGTTGTTTCTCCTACTTGTAGAGCTTCAACTTGCAGAACTTACCAAGCCGGATCAATGTGGAACACACACTAACATCAAGACGGTAGAATTATGTTTATTTTGAGTCCTAACGTTGTGGCATGTATATAGGGTCTTGATTGTGTAAATGGCCATCCCTAATGGTGAATGCCAATATGATATTTGAGAATATGGTCATGTTTGTTTGTTAAGCATGAATTATGGCTTAGTTTATGCTTTGTTTGGTTCATGTTAAGGCCATTTAAATTCTCAATTTCCAAATTGTATAGGCATTATGTGTTTGAACTTGAAAATGGAGTAACTCGGTATGACTAGGTTGATAAATGGCTTGGATATGCTTAGATGATAATCATGTGTTTTGTGCCATATTGAATGCTTGATTTTAAATGTTCATATGCATTGTTTGGTATAGATTGATAAATTTGATGTTATGTTGAATTTAGAAGAATCATGTAAATGCATAAGTAGGTTTGGTAGGAGGTATGAAATATGTAGAAAATTGATTCTTTCCAAAACAAGGGCGATGTCGCGAGCACAAATCCCCAACATTGCGACATAGTTCAATAGTGAGTGGCGTTGTGATGTTGAGATTTCTGAAGTCGCGACATGACTCATTGACTAATGATGTTGCAACATAAAAACCATGATGCGATGTCAACTCACATATTTTGAAAACTTTTCAATTAAGTCCTTAACCAACCTCGGGTCAATACACTACACCAAAACAGACTTTTAGCGGTGTTTTTAGTGGTGTTTTAAATAAAAACGCCGCAAATATTGTACATTAGCAGCGTTTTGAAGAAAACGTCGCAAAAAGTTAAGCAATAGCGGCGTTTATTTCGAAAAAAGCCACTAAAAAGGGTAAATAGCGGCATTTTTTTCCAAAACGCCGCTAAAGATCTGAGCATTAGCGGCGCTTTTAGAAAAACGCTACTAAAGATCTGAGCATTAGCGGCGCTTTTAGAAAAACGCCACTAAAGATCTAAGCATTAGCGGCGCTTTGACAAAAATGCCGCTAAAGATCTGTCCATTAGTGGCGCTTTGAGAAAAACGCCGCTAAAGAGCATTAGCGGCGCTTCTTGAAAAACGCCACTAACTTTCTAGAACAAAACATACTTTATATATATTATAGTTTAAATTATTTAATTTCTTATATATATATATATTAAAATTATAATTATAGTTTAAATTATTTTAGAGATAAGAGATAAGCTTTATATATATTAAAATTAAAAAATTGGTAACTCATGCATCAGAGCGAAACAAAATTAATTAGTAAATTGAAAATGTTATTTAAATTAATTTCCTAAAATATTGAAAGAATATATAATATTCAAAATTTATCTAAATAATTTAGGGTTTAAGGTTATAATTAAGGGTTTAGTGGTTTGTATGGGCTAACTAGGGTTTCGAGTTCAGTATTTCAAGATTTAGTGTTTAGAGTTTATGGTTTACGATTAGTCTTAGGATTACGGTTATGGATTGAGTTTATGAGTTTATGAGTTTATGGGTTTGTGGGTGTATGGTTTAAGGTTCACGGGTTTAGGGTTTAGGGTTTATCGAATGAATATAGAATATCAAATTTGATTTAATCATTAAAAATTTATAAAAATATATGCTATAAAAATGGTGAGATTGCATTTTTTACTTACAAATTAATTTTATTTTGCTATTTGAAATTGGCTTAATTATGAAAAGTTACAAATTGAAAACTAAACTATTTAAAAGTTTTGCTTTATCGAAACCCATAAACCCTAACTATTTATATTAATTAAAATACAATTATTTTTAATTGAATATTTATATTCTTCAAAAAAATAATGACACGTAAAAAAAATTGAAAGTAAAAACATAGAAAATATATGTTAAAATTAAAAATTAAAATACTATTATTTAAAATAAATTTAACTTTAAGTTAAAATGCGATGTAAGTTTAACTTTAAGGTTTCGGTGTTAGATTCTGTAGTTATGACAAGCGTTTAGGGTTTTAGGGTTTAATAATTTAGGGTTTAAGGTCTATGATTTTAGGGGTTACATGTTTGAGGTTTAGGGTTTGTGTTTAGGGCTTAGGATTTTAGGGTTTAAACTAATTTTGGGTTATGGGTTAGGGTTTTAAAGTTTAGGGGTTAGTGTTGGTGATTTGTGTTTGTGGTTTAGGGTTAATATATTTAGGTATACGATTAAGGGTTTAATTTTGGACTTTTTAGAATATAAATATATATAGATTATTATTTTTAATATATATATATATATATATATATCAAAATTAATGGGTTAAATCCCAAAGGCATACATGAAAAGTAGTTTAGTGTGCAATTGTATACTTTAATTTGATCCGATATTGTAAAATATTAACACATCCAATTTTATTGATATAATTAACACTATTTTATTATTATTTATATATGCATGCATAAATATTTATATTTATTCAATATAAAATATATTGATGTATTTATTTTTAAAATATGTATGATATAATCAAAATTAAAGTTTCAACTATACTTAGGGTTGAGAGTGTGTTTATGGTTTGAGGTTTAATTAAGGTATACTATTAAAATTAAAAAAGTGTTTATGGTTTGAGCTTCAAGGTATATATATTGTTGATAATTGAAGCAATATTTGGAATTTACTAAGATTCATGCCATTTAATTTGTACTATACCCATATTATTTAATATATAAGTATATAATAATATATATTTTGTTTATATTAAAATTAATATATAGGACGTGGTTCATATTCAAAGTTTATCAATTTTAGTGGCATTTTACTGAAAACGCCGCAATAGAGTTAGCAAAACGATATCGTTTCACGTGCACATTTAGTGGCATTTTTGCTTATAAACGCCGCAAATATGCTTCGGGATATAAAAACGATGACGTTTTCAGCTTGTTTTTAGTGGCGCTTTTAAACAAAACGCCACAAAATATGGTGAACATTTTAGACGGTGCCGTTTTCAATTTTGCATAGTTAGTGGCGTTTTTTTTAAAAACGCCGCAAACGTTATGAATTACCGGCATTTTTCCAAAAAAGCGTCACATAATATTTTAAACGTTGCCATTTTATCTTGGTTATTACTGGCATTTTGTCCTAAACGCCGCAAAATGTTTATACTTTGCCGTCGTTTTTAGCTTAAACGCTACAAATGTTGATAACTTTTCGCCATACGGTGTCGTTTTAATCCTTTGTTTTTACATTTCATTTGCCCTCTTTCCTCCAGTTCAAAGATACCGATTTCTTTCCCCTAATTTCCTAACTTCCTAAATCCCCAATTCCAAAATCCCCAATTTCTTCCCCAATCTCCCGAATTTGAGTACCGCCTCAATCTCTACAAATTAAAGTAAGTTCTTCGCCTCTTCCGTAAGGCCCCGATGAATACCATTTTAATATAATTTAAAAGAAGATACGAGTTAGACAAGAAAATGAGATGGACATGAAGTTGTGCTCTCCATGTGTCTGATTACCATTTTTTTTCCGCTTTTAGGTTGGGTTATTGGATACGGGATGATCTCTTCAAAGGATCTGAATCGGATTACTGAAGTTGGTGATACTTCTACATCTGAGGGGCTAGGCTTTGTATTAACAGGTAATGCTCTCTAAAATTGGTTACAAATAAAGCATTTTAAGGTTACAGATAAAATTGGTTACAGATAAACCCTTCGATTTTTTGTAGAGACCTCGTTAGCTTTGCTTCGCCATCCTGATTATTGTATCTCGGGTTATTCATATGTAAGTTTACCCTTTCTGAAATGTTTAGTTTTGTATCTTTCAGCGAATGAATGTAGTTTGTGACTACACTTTTTCCGACCTTTTGATTCTAGGAAAAATGTTCAACGATAGTCACTTGCTTTACTATAAAAACCTGCTGATGGGCAATTTTCTTTTTGTTTCTTAAAATGTAAAGGCAATAGAGTTGTTAATGTTCAGGATTTGTTTACAGGGTGCTTACCGTGATGATAATGGAAAGCCAGTTGTTTTGGAATGTGTTAGAGAAGCCGAAGTTAAGGATTGCCGAATTTGAACATGTAAGTCATTTAAACCCTAAACGCCGTTGTTCTAAGTATGGCATTAAACTTAAGTAGCTAGATTTTTTAAAATTGGTTCAAGTAAATCCAAAGCTTAGGTAGGATAATAATGGGGGGCTTTTTGCAAAATGCCTGAGAGAGCAAGCTCTAGTCTTGCAGGAACCCACCTCCTAACTCTAGCTGGATGAACCATTTGGCATAAGCATTTCAGTTGCTATTTTTACTAATTAGATTTGTATCTCCTTTTTTAATAAAAGATAAAACGATCTTGTAATTCAAAATATATCTTTTAAGGTATAATTGTAAAAAGAAACTAAATAAGAAGAAAATGAGGCATGTGGTAGTCTTTACTCCCACTTCTGGAGCGAAAATATTTTACTTCTATTGTATTAAATAAGATCCCATATAAGATATACCTTACAATTGTATTTGGATGAATGTCACTACGACATTGGCTTGCATTGAAGGGATTAAAGGATATCCTAAGTAACAACTAAATGAATAATATTTTACTTCTTTTTTACTTATGATAATTCTCAACTAATTTACTCTTCCTCTTCGACTAATGCACTTATTTATTTTGTCCCTCAGATAATCAAATCGATTAAATTTGGCTTAAATTCATAATAATAATATTTTGTTTTCTATTCCAATCTCGGAGTTATGAAGCGTGTGTCCTAAGAAAATGCAATTCTTTTGTCCCCTTTGCCCCCTATGATAAATTCTTTTGTCTTAAGATTTGCTTCATATTATACTTATATTCTATTTTTTATTTATAAAGTAATCAAGTAACCAAGTAACCATTTGCTTTAAATTGCTTAATAGATACGACTTTTCTGACTCTAGCCTCTATTTGTCGTTGAAAGTAGCCTTCGAATCATTGCTGGCGCCTTTCTACTCGCATCTCCATCAAGAACTATTTTGAGGTGAGTGATTTTATACTTAAAATCATATAAAGAATAGTTTTCGAATTTCTTACTTGAAAACAAATATCAGATTTGTTTAGAACATCCGTGAAAGCAACATTCTAAAATTTTAAAAATAATTATATAAATATGAATTGGAACACATCTGAGTGCATTTGTTTCTAAAATTTTAAAGATAATTATATAAATATCATAGTATTCATATGTTTCTGAATTTTGTTAATTGTCTTAATCTTCTTTGTTCATTGTTATGTTAAGAACCCCCCACCACACTTATTCCTATGCGGCATGATTTTTGTGTGTTTTTAGTTGCTTATGTACGTAATGATGAGTTAATTTCCTTATTTTGTTCTTATACTGTTTATAAATTCTGATATGTAGCTGCTATGCTGAAAGTGTTTATAGCATGCTTGGATACCTTGTAAAATTTTGTTATTCGGGCATTCTTAATTGTTGGACCGGTTGCATAAATTACTTTCAAATCTGGTTTTGAAGGTTAGACATAGAATCGCCATCTTATATAGCCTTTCACCTGCTTATCTCTTTTAAGAAAATCATTAGTTTGTTCCTCTCCTTATTTCCTCGCTTAAATCACATTTTTCATTTCTTCTCGGCTAGCTAGATGGTTTGGATTTTGATTTGTCATTATAACCTCTTTTCAAAATAAGGATTGTTCGCTACATATAGGCGTACCATTGGCTCATTGTTGACACATGCAAAATTATGGTCATGAACTCACTATGTATCACTTTGACAAACATAAGGTGAAATGCATGAGATGTATTTGATTGTTACTAGAAAAGATCCCGCTTTCATCTTTAATGGCTCAGTTGTTACTAGAAAAGATCCTGCTTTCATCTTTTTTTCTTTTTGCTGAACTTTTTGGAATCAGATAATGTTACGATGGGGTTGAGATAATTCCTAGATAGCCAAACCTATAATTACTATGTATTTGATTAAAAATTTTACATTTATTAACCCTTTGATATATGGTATTAAAACCATGTATTTGATTAAAAATTTTAAATTTATTTTTTGGTATTTAATATCTATATTTATTATAAATTACTTGAATGAGTTGGTGACACGTTTTTTTTTCTTGGTCAAAATAAAATTTTATTAATCCCAAAAGAGTGAAAGCAAACTAAATGGTTAGAAAAACTTTATTGATGGAAACCTTCATTGTCACAAGTTAATTAGGTATTAACCCATTGGGAATAGACTAATATACCATTTCTTTTTAAATGATAACTAAATTATTATGATGTTTTGTCTTTTCATATTTTTACATAATCTTTAAATAAAACAACTAGAAACTACGATCTAATCATCATACACATGTTTAATAAGATTTCAATTATGTATTATATACATATGGCTAATTGGAAACCTTGGAAGTCATTTGGATTTATAGCAAGATAATCAATATTGTAGCAATGGATGTATTATTTTTATTTTAAAATTGATATTAATGTGTGTTTTATCGTTTCAAGTTTATTGATATTTTTAAAAAATTCATAATAATATATATTATTTTATTTTAAAATTGATATTAATGTGTGTTTTATCGTTTCAAGTTTATTGATATTTTAAAAAAATTCATAATAATATATATACTTGCAAATATTTATTTTAAAATAGTTAAGTTTAATACCTTCATTAAACGATCATATTTACTTAATTTCAAGATCAAATTTTATAACTTACATAAGTTTAAGATCAAATTTCATAACTTATATAATTTTAAGTTAAGATCAAACTTCATAACTTACATAATACTTGTATAGAAAAAAAAATTCAAAGTATATAGGCTTGAAACCTGACGGGTTGTCTTATATCTCACAGTTAGATATAATGGATCCTCCTTAGGTGTAACAATGCCACGTATGATGAATCTTAAAGAATACATAACTTACTTAATTGTAAGATCAAATTTCATAACTTACATAAGTTTAAGATCAAATTTCATAACTTACATAATTTTAAGTTAAGATCAAACTTCATAACTTAGATAATTTACATAACTTACATAGTACTCGATTATATATATGATCATATCATTACTTACATAAATTATTAATTAACAATTTAGCCGTGTAATTTATTGTCAACTTTAGACTTTAACAACTACGAAATGGATAGGAGTCAGATGAAATTGTCAATGGTAAGCAACGGCTATCCAAATGGAGCAGAAACTTTTCTAAATTTCGCATTTCAAAATGCAAGCCAAGAGAATATGATTCTTTGCCCGTGTAAGACGTGTTGCAATATTAACTGGCATTATCGTGAAGTGGTCTACGAACATCTAGTTGTTAATGGCTTTGTCTGGGGGTACAAAAAATGGTTTTTTCATGGAGAGTGTACATCTAGTGGAGCATCTTCATTGATGAATCTGGGGTATCCTCATAGTGCTTTCAATCAGAATGTTAGAGACGATAACATGGAAGGCATGTTGCGGGATGCTTTTAATATGTAACATCCTGAATAGGGCCTATGCATTTTCAGTTTAATTGTATGAAATGACAAGTTTAAGCACTAAGAATAAATTTTGATATTCTTGGAAACCTGGAAATGCATGAAAATGGAAACCTGAACATTTTGGAAACCTGAACATTTTGGAAACCTGAACATTTTGGAAACCTGAACATTTTGGAAACCTGAACATTTTGGAAACCTGAACTTGTAAGAAAAATGGCAAGTTACAGAGCCGATCGAAAATTTTATGAAACTTAGAAATAATGCCGGAATGACAAATTTTTAAGTTCAAAATAGGAAATAAGGGCAAGAAGGCCTTAAAAGAAAAAGTTGGTGAGATTTGACACACAATCGGGCTTGGAAAAGTGGCCTGAAGGTGTCACTTAAGGCTTATGGAAATGGCGCCATGTGTAAGAGAAAAGGGCCTGAGTTCGAGTCACTTGGAAAGCAAATATTGAAGGTTTTATTTTGCTTCCAAGGCTAGGGGTGGACGGCACCTATTTCTAGAAAAGGAGGAGTTTTATTTCTGTTAAAATTTGATTTAATTAAGTGTTAAGTAAAGGATTTTCTTTTAATAAGATAAATGAGGAGATAAAGGATGGATTAAATACTCTTAATTTAATTAAGGTGATAATTAAAAGATAATATTATCACTTGTGGGGGAGTAGTGGCCAAGTCAAGGACTCTTGGCATAGCAATTTTAGTTAAAAGAGGAGAATTAAGGCTATTCTCTCATCTTTCCTAAGTGTGTGCCGAAATTCTCATAGCTCTCTTCCCCCCCTCTCTGTCGAATTTTTTTGAACAAAATCCATCCTCTCTTCTTTTATTTTCTTCTCCGTTTCTACTGTCAAAGCCAAATCTTTGTTGATTCTAAGCAAAGGAGCAATCAACTACAACATCAAAAAAGGTAAGATTTGTGGTCAATCAATTTCTATTCCTTTCTTTTACCAAAAATTCGGGTACTAATCCTATTAGCAAATCTTAGCCGAATCTACAAGGGGTCTCTTAGGTTTCCACAATTACCGAATATAAAGATCAAGGATCTAAGGTAAGAACAATTAATTCTTGTTCTTCTAATTCGTTTAATCAAGATCTAAGGAAATAACCTCTTTATGTCTCTTGGCCGAATATCAAAGGAAGAATTTTGGGATTTGATTCAAGGAATTTAAGGTGAGATACATTCGCCAAAGGCCAATTACTACTTATTAAAGTTAGATCCGATCTAACATATGAATGTTAGGATTTCGACGATATTCAAGACAAGAGAAACTTTCGGATTTGGAAACTATAAGGTAAGTACATAGATCCAATCGCCAAGGCTTGTTCTTGATATTTTGAATTATTTTCCATTTACTCAAAAGTTAAAACCGACATAATTACTCGATTTAGTGACTAGCCGATTTAAGGAAGGAATACTATCAAAATTCGGCATTTGATTTACAGTCTTTCAATTCGGCAACAAGGTAAGTAATACAAATCCTACTTGGATTTGGTTTTTAAGCCAAATAGGTTGTTAATATATTTTAATGGTTGGCCGAATATAGGATCTAAAGTTAGATCGGGATTTTCGAGATCTCAAGGAACCTATTAAGCAAATCAGGTGTGTACGCACACTAACTTTCGATATTTCATATGGCAATTATTTTATTATATGATTATACGTAAGAATATGAATATGGCTAAGTACCCTAAAGTGGTACAAAAGTACTCAGGTACATTTCCTACTTCTGATAGGATTATGAAATATGTTATTTTATAACATGTGAATATATGAATATGAAATTAAGTATGTTATGCATGATATATATATTTTTGGGGCATTCGGGATTTATGTGAAAGGGGAAGAAGGTGTTGACTTCGGTCTCACCAACGTTATATGGTGACTACGGTCACAACATTTTGAATATGGTAACTCCGGTTACATTATTTGAATTTGGTAACTTCGGTTACACTATTTGAATATGGTGTCTAATGACACAAATTATATGGGCGATGAGCACGCCGATCGCAATGATCGCCTTCGATGGTGTGTAGCGGATGGAGGTTGACTTAGTAGTCCCACGGTGTGACCGGCGGTGTACGGTGGTGTGTAGCGGATGGATAAATAGGCTTGGTTTGGGTTGCATCATAATTCATTTTATATGAATATGAATTTGATTTATGAACATGTATGCCTGATTTGTTGAATGTTAGTACTATGTGCACATTGAGTCCGTTGACTCACCCCGTTGTGGGAAATATTTTCGTGTGATGAACAAAGGATTTGACCGGACTAGAGACCTCGAGGTCGCCATGTTCCATTTGAAGATTTTATTCGATTTGGACTTTGTTATTTGTTTTGGGTTTTACTTGATGTAATAAGGCCATAAGGCCCAGTGGATTTTTCTTATTCTGCTTTACTTTAAATTGTTATGTTACGAACTATTATGACTAAAGGTTAAATGTTATTTTCTTTAAAACCCTAAAAATTATTTTGTCACCTTAATAAAAATTGGATTTACAAGATTAATTAAATGGGTTTCCAATCTAAGCCCAATCCACAACAACATTTTCAAAAGAAAAAAATTTTACAAATTTTCTCTAAGTAACGAATTCTTTAAAACCGGTTTACTTTAGGAACATGCCAGATCCGGTTCAGGCTCGTGGGCCGGTGTGGGGTGTTTCATAATATGCGCAATGATGGTTTCGGGTCATTTCCACCTGACTTGGGTGCAACCGATGATCATAATTTTAGTGGAAATACTTTCACCGAAGGGGGAAGAAGTGTACCGGATGAACAGCCAAATGAAGAAGCGACGAAGTTCTACACGTTACTTGGTGAAATGAATGAAAAACTGTATGAGGGATCAAAATTTTCCAAACTATCATTCTGTATTTGTCTTTTTCACTTGAAATGTTTGGGGGGGTGGACCGAAAAATTGTTAACAATGCTATTAGAGTTTCTGCAAGAAATGTTCCCGTTTGCAAAAATCCCTCAATCTTCCAAAGACATGAAGAAATTGATAAAGGATTTGGGCCTTGGCTACAACAAAATTCACGGTTGCCCAAATGACTGCATGTTGTATTGGGGTGACCGGATAAACCAATAGTGCTGTTATGTATGTGGCCAATCCCATTGGATTGATAGAAATACAGAGGACGGTAATGAGGATGAACATGATACACAGTCAAGGAAGCAGCCAGTTAAGATTTTATGGTATTTTCCGCTAATATTAAGGCTTGAACGGCTTTTCATGTCGTCGAAGACAGCCGAATCAATGGCGTGGCACCGTGATGGCCGAACAGATGATGGGTTGTTAAGGCATCCTGCAGATTCTTTAGGTTGGAAATCTTTTGACTCCAAATTTCCAAGCTTTGCAAGCGATCCTCGAGTGTGAGGCTTGGGCTAGCATCCGATGGATTTAACCTTACAAACTCATGAGCACAATGTACAAGATTTGGCTTGTGGTGCTTGTTCCTACAATTTGCCTCCATGGGTTTGCATGAAACAATCTTCTTTATCTTGTCTATGATTATACCGGAGAGAAAGGGCGGGAATGATATTGACGATATTTGCAGCCATTTGTTGACGAGTTTAAACAACTATGGGCTAGTGTTCGTACATACGATGCAATGAGAAAAGAGAACTTTAATTTACGTACGGCTTTAATGTGGACTATTAACGACTTCCCGGCTTATGCTAATTTATCTGGTTGGAGTAGCAGGGGACGTTATGCTTGTCCGTGTTGTGCTACGCAAACATGTTCGCAATGGTTATATAATGGGAAGAAGTTCTCTTACATGGGGCATCGCTCGGTGGTTACCGTAAAATCATACATTTAGATTTCGAGTGCTCGGTTGATGGTACTAAAGAGTTCGACCAGCTCCTTCGCAGATCGATGGATCCAAATATTCTTAATGTTAAAAGATATGAATTTCATTTATGGGAAGATGAATCAACCGGCCAACCCGCAAAGAAATAGAAGATCTAGGAATGAATCTGATAAGGAATCTGATGAAGAGGATGATCCTAATGAGGCGGACTTGTGGAAAAAAAGAAGTATTTTTTTCGAGTTGCCTTATTGGGAGCATCAGATTTTACGCCATAATCTTGATGTCATGCACATAGAGAAAAATGTCTGCGAGAACATCATTGGGACTATTTTGAATGTCGATGGAAAATCGAAAGATAATCTTCAGAGTCGACTTGATTTAGTCCACATGGGAATTCGGCGTGAGCTTCATCCCCGAGCACTTCCGAATATGAAATATCGGTTGTCGCCTGCTATTTTTTCAATGTCGAAGATGGAGAAAGAAGTGTTCTGTACGGTGTTGAAGGATATAAAGGTCCCAGATGCGTATGCATCAAATATATCGTGATATGTGAGTCTTAAGGATCGAAGACTATATGGCTTAAAACCGCATGACTATCACATCTTGATGAAAGACTTACTGCCAGTTGCTATGCGGTGTTGTATGTCGAAAAAGGTGACGGCTCCTGTAATTGAATTGTCGAATATAATGAAAGGCATTTGTGGTAAAGTTTTAAATGTTCAAGAATTAGAGAGACTACAAGATCGAGCCGCATTGACTTTATGCAATCTGGAGAACATATTCCCGCCTTCCTTCTTCACTATTATGGTGCACTTGTTAATTCATCTCCCGCGTGAAGCACTTCTTGGTGGACCTGCTTTTCATCGATGGATGTATCCCATTGAAAGGTCTTACTTTATTTGCAAAATATTCCTTCATTCAGCTCAATGCCTTTAGTTGCAACTTTTGATAATGTTGTATACCGTGTTTAGGTTCCTTTCCAAATTGAAGTCATACTACCGCAATAAGCGTTATTCGGAAGGATCAATTGTCGAGGGCTACTTGGCAGAGGAATGTATGACTTTCTGTTTGAGGTATTTGGAAGATGTTGAAACAAGAATGAACAGACCAAGTAGAAATGCTAGGCTCACAGATCATAATTTGGTCGAAACTTATTTATTTCAAAGTTTCAGAGAACCGATTGGCAAAGTCGAAATTGCAGAATTAGACGATAGATCGTGGGTCCAAGCACATCGATACGTTCTTTTTCATCACGATTCAATGGAACCATTTCGGAAGTAAGTTCTAGAATTTGATAAATACTCATCAATTATAATTTGTTTGTCTTCTAACAAAGTAAAACCTTTTTTACCGTAGTGGGTACAAACAAATATTGAGAGCTCGTTCACGATCCCGAAGATTAAATCGACGAGAAATTAATAAGTTGTTCGCAGAATAATTCCATGAATGGTTAAGCCAAATGGTATGCAATTTAAGTTTTCATTGACAAGTAATAATGTTTTCTCATAACATTCATAATTACTCGATTTACTTTCGACTCAATAGGTTTTTAGTCGGAATGAAGTAAATGACGGCATTAAATGGCTTTCACAAGGTCCAAATAGAATAGTTAAAAGATATAGTGGCTTCCTCATCAACGGATACAGATTTCATACAAGGTATCGCGAGAGATTGAGGAGAACCCAAAATTGCAGAATTGTTGTTAATTCTTCGATTACAAGTTATGCTAGTGCTAAGGACAGTAATCCGGTCGAGGGGAATTTGGAATATTATGGACTTATTACTGACATCATTGAGTTGGATTATTATGGCAAATGCAAAGTTGTCTTATTTCGAGGTGATTGGGCTGATGTGAATACGGCTCGCGGAATTAAAAACGATCAATATGGCTTTACAATGGTGAATTTCTCTCAATTGATTCACACCGGAGAACAACTGATGGACGAGCCGTATGTGTTTTCTTCTCAAGTTAAACAAGTTTTTACTTGAAGATCCAACTGATGAGGGTTGGTACGTTGTACTTCAAACACCCCTAGAGACTTGTTCGACATTGGCAAGGGAAGTAGAGATGACATAGTCGAAAGATCGTAAACTTTGCCTTTTCCGTAACAAGACTTAAATGAAAATATCCCTAGTACTAGTCAACAATTTCAATGGGTTCGTCAGATGTGGACGAAGATATTTACGAAATATGATGTAGTATTTATTATTTATATGTAATATTATAATTTTCATGTTGGTCATGTTATATAATTTAACTGCTTTAAATGTCCTATTATTGTTGTTATTTGTTACTAAAATTTTGAATTATTTTATGTGTATTGCGGGAAAATGCCTAGAAGACGATTACGAGGTTTAAATATTGTCCGTAATACTCCAAATCCGTAAGAAGTAAATAGTTGATGGATACGCTTGTTGGATCTTCTAGTCTCACGGACATAGATAAGGAGCATGGACAATTCAAAGTAATGTTAAGTTTATTTTACATGCATATTGAATTTTATTATTGATTCATTTTTCAATTTTAATATAATAATATATCATTTTTCAGCTGAGGGTGGTGGGACGAGCAGAGGGGACTTACAATACTTACAGATTTATACTACTTAGAGCCTACCGAGCATGTTCAAGTAAGGAGAAACAATCATGGCCAGCCTATCGGATCTGAAGCTCGACTGTTGTCAGGCTATTTGGGCATTATAGCACGAAATGCGAATATGTTGCCCATTAACTACTTAATCATGGCATCACATGCCTAATGCCAACAAAACCAGTGCTCTCGATAATATTAAGGTAATAAAAGGTGAATGTAATTTATAATACTTTAATTTAACCTTCATTTATATTAACTTTTTAAAAAAAATTCGTGGTAAATTTGCTTTAGAGGTCTCCGATGACTATGTTAAGAAGACGTTGGGTAAAAATGGAGAGACAATAAAAGCACCTAAAAAACAATATTTTAAGAAAGACATAAGCCTCGATTTAAAAATTGCGAAATGTCCCACTGGAATGTTGAGGTACCAATGGGAAGATAAAGTTAGATTGTGGAATTCAAAGAAAGGAGACGTCTTACGTACTTTCAAAGTCTTATAAATTTTTCGGTTTATCGTATTTCCTATATACATAATTCAAATTCTATTATGTAAGACCGTGAGCGAGTTGGAACAAACAGCAGACAGAAACAACAATTCACGCATACGGCAGGTTCCAAAAGTTTTGCTCGTGTAGCTGAGGCCGAGGTATTATAATTTATTACTTCTTTCAAATATTAATTACTTTATACTATTAAATTATATTTTTTCTACTATAATGTAGGAAGTTTCGTCAAGTCAAAAAGTTGGACGCCTTCAACTTTTTGACATTACGCATAGGAAGAAGGATGGATCTCCGATGACATCCGAGGCTGCAGAAATTTTGGTATATTTACTTAATAAAATTTGATTTATTATAAATATTTATAATGTTTAATTACAATAGTTTAATTCATCGTTTGTAGTTTTAAATTTATAATTTTAAGTTATGTTCCATTCCTTTTATTATATATTTCGTTTGAACTTTTTTATTGATTTATTAGGATAAACTAAAGGAGAAGAAGGCGGAGTATGAAGCGGTTGCTTCTTCTAACAGTTCTGTTAATCTCGAGGAGATTGATAACAGAATTATTACTGATGTTTTGGGTCCTTAAAGGTACGACTGATTCGATTGATAGTTTTGTTAATCTTGAGTATATTCATAACAAAATTATCACTAATGTTTTGGGTCTTACAAGGTATGGTTGGGTTCGATGTCAAGGATCGTGTGTTACCCGACTCAATATTTTGGATCCACTCCCCAAGAATACATGCCTTCCGTGAGTCAATCTCGTCAAGTTCATAGACCGAAAGGCCGATATCTCGATGGAAGCGAGCACAACCGAGCAAATTTCTCACTTAGAGCGGAGGCAAGAATGAGGAGGCGAGCATATTGCTCAACTTAGAGCGGAGGCGCAGCAGGGAGGCAGAAAGTAATGTAGTATGAAGAACTCCAACACAAATTGCAGACTATGATGCGATTGTTCCAATAAATCATGCAGAGGCCGCCCTCTTAGACATTTGTTTTATTGTTGTAAGATTTTTTTTAACATTGTTACAGTTAACATTATTGTTAGAATTGTTTGAATTATGCTTCATTTATTAATAAATATCATATATCTTTTATTAAATTTGAAGTATCATTTAGATTTAATGCTTTTGGTGAGATTTAAATGTTTTATTTGCTACCTTGGGTTGGAATTATATGCAATTGCTACTGTTTTTGGTTGGTTTTTAACGCAGGGAGGGTAAGATATTGCAGAAAAACAGCACTGCAAATCAGTGCAAATTAGTGGCGTTTTCGTTAGAAACGCCACTAAAAGACCCCACTTTTAGCGGCGCTTTTACAAGAAACGCCACTAAAAGACCTCACCTTTAGCGGCGCTTTCACAAGAAACGCCACTAAAAGACCACACCTTTAGCGACGCTTTTACAAGAAACGCCGCTTAAAGACCACACCTTTAGCGGCGCTTTTACAAGAAATGCCGCTAAAAGACCCAACCTTTAGCGGCGCTTTTATAAGAGACGCCGCTAAAAGACCCAGCCTTTAGCGGCGCTTTTGTAAAAAACGCCGCGAAAAGACCCAACCTTTAGCGTCGTTTTATAAAAAAGCGCCGCTAAAGGTGGGGTCTTTTAGCGGCGTTTGTTATAAAAGCGCCGCTAAAGGCGTGGTCTTTTAGCGGCGCTTTTCGAGAAAACGCTGCTAAAAGACCCCACCTTTAGCGGCGTTTCTTATAAAAGCGCCGCTAAAAGTCTTGACTTTTAGCGGCGTTTTTTAACAATAAACGCCGCTAACTTTTGCGGCGCGTGTTTTAGCTGCGTTTTTTGCGGCGCTTTCAAAAGCGCCGCAAATAGTATTAGTGGCGCTTAAAAACGCCGCTAAAAGTCTGTTTTGGTGTAGTGATAAAAGAGCTTTCATAAGCTCATATAAGACCCGAAAATGATTTTACATCATATTGAAATGTGTTTTGTTCTAGTAAGTATGCTGAAATGGTTAAAATGTAATGAAATTTGTTGTAGTTACTCCGATAACAAATGTAGCATCCTGTAACTCGAACCCGGCGATCGAATGAGGAAAAGGGTGTTACACACTATCATCTTCGCCTTTCTCATAATAAGTTGTCCCAATTGGATAAGCTGGTGATTGACCACTTCCATTTGATCTTTCGTAGCTAGAATCGTCCATTGCTAGTCATAAACTATGGATTGAAAATAGTCTAAAGCTTTGTTTATTGGTGAAGGGATTTTGATTAAAGGGTGAAATCTTCTTGAAGCTTAGCTATTGTCATATCCAACTTTCCTAAGCAAGTCTTATCGACCATGGTGGAAGGAAGCATCAAAACAGAATCAAAATGGAAATAGAGAGATTAAGAGAAGATAGAATTTTTAGATTAAGAAGAAGGTTTAATATAATTGTAGCAAACTAAGAAAGAAAGCAGACGTAGCCATGACTATCAAGTTTTCCTTGCATTTCTTAGGTCACTTATTTTATTTATATAATACCTAAGACTAAATTCTCCGCCACTCACATCACATAATCATCCAAGGCTCTTAATATGTTTTTCTTACGCGTGGCCCTCCTTGCAGCTAATGGTAATCCCTCATGTGGTCCTTTTTCAATGGTGATCCCACGTTGTCTGTTCTTCACATAATATATAATTAATCCAAAAAAAAAAGATAAAGTGCAATAAAAACTAATTTATATGCTAAATTTTCCTCCTAAAATACTATAAAAATTATACTAAACTAACTCTAAATGTGAGAGTCATCAATATTGCTCCACATCTTGTTGCACCAATCTAATGCAACAATAATACAACTAGACGTTTTCAGGACTCAACTTCCTCATCTTACTGCATGGTTTGAATTTTGTCATTGTTTAAGTAATGAAAGCATATAAATTTATACCTTAGATATTTTATCATTGTTTGAAGTAATGAAACTGTATAAATTTTATAGATTAGATATAAAGTATTTATTCTAAAATTTAATTCATACTATCATGTCGTTTATTTTAAAATGATTGTTTCCAAAGTAAAAATCATGTAAAAATGTCAATCTTTAATGACATGTAGCTTTATAGTAGTGGGTTTTGCTAGTTCCTTTTTGGGAGGGTGATTTTCACTATCGTAGTATGATGATGTTGTGAGCCATGGATCTTGAGGTTGTGCAAATGGAGAACATGGCTTCATCATATTATCCATAAAGTTCTTTCTTTTGGGATCATAAGGACATGTCCGCGATCTTGGTACTAACGCAAGTACCAACATTATTGTAGCTATACAATGTCACTTCCAGTTTCATCTTCCTCTATATGATGATGGGTTTTCCTCCGTTGTCGGCAAGGGTACGGTGTCGGTAAGATAGGTTAACATTTTTACAAATTTTATGCGAAATAAGCAAATAAAAAGAGAGGGGAAAAATGCATGAACTGATGCCATTAACCTTATCGTGCATGAAGTTGCTTCCTAATTAGAATGATGTATATCATTAATCTTTTAGGCTACAAACATGCAAAAGAGATTTACGTATGGTTTCCCATATAGGAAACTCTAAATAGGATTATGTTAAAGTCATCGAATTTCGGACTTGTTATGACATCAATCGGCAATGACGTAGTGATCTAAATGTAACCCTTTCCTTGTCAACAATTAAAGTAAAAAAGTTTGGAATCAAGATGGCTTAATGGGGTTGGATTAAACTGTGTAATGGGATAAGATAAGGTTAATATCTTAGCGGCTATGAAGTTAGATTTCACCCAATTATCACTATCCAAATTAAGAGGGCTGATATCTGCTTTGGAAAAAAAAATCACCTTGGTTTAATTTGTGTATTCCTATAATTTTCGTATATACTTTTGTGTTATAATCATGTTTAATATATTTTGGTAAGTTAAAGTCACTCATGCTATATACAATTTGATGCATTTGTATTATCGCCATTGTCATATAGCATAATCGTTTGTGTGAAATATTGTAAAGTGTCCGATATCTAAAAATTGTACGGTGCAATGGAGTTCCTTTTGGAGCAATGCAATTTGTCTTGCCAAAAAATGAAATGAAATAAAGGGAAGGAGCACTACGAATAGAGAAATTAATTTCCCATTAAATTTGGTAATCAATTATCTAGACTTTTCTTTTTTCTTAAGCCGAAATTCATACAATGAGAATATTGGATATAAACATGTGGACAATTATAGAGACAATGTTGCATGAACTTTGTACATGTAGGGACCTTGAAAATTTTGAGATGACACACACAAGAGCAGATACTGCAAAAGCTTTCTCCCATGAAAAAAACCTTTAGAAGATCAGGCACCATACATATATATATATAGTCATGCTTTTAGCTTGTTTTCAAAATCCTCATTATTTAGCTACTTGACTCTATCGGTCATTATTGAGAAGATAAAATGAAAAGGGATACCACACAATTAATATACATTTTATCTCTTAAACTTATTTAAAAGTATTTAATTTTTTAATATTTAGTTGATATTTGAATTTATATTTAATGACATATATTGTTTCAATTTGTTAACCACGTTAATATTTTAAAGATCAACATGTAATTTGTCCTTTGAACTTGTCCAAAGTATCAAGTTGATACTTAAACTTGTTTAAAAATACTTAATTGGTATTTGAACTTGTCCAAAAATAGTATACATTTTTAAATTAATTTATATTTTTTAAAAGATTTTTAATTTTTTTAGTTTATGTCCATCACGTGTTATACTAAAAGACTATCACGTGGCACTTTAAGATTAGTTTTCAATGCCACATCAACACACACTAATGGTATTAGTGCAGAGTTACTAACTTAAGCAACGGAATATAAATTTAAATACCAACTAGATAAAAAAAATTTAAGTACCAACTAAATATATTTGAATAAGTTAACCTTAAAAAAATTAATTCTGGAAAGGTATGGCAGCTAGGCAACCAAATTTTGTAAGGTTGGATGTCTCTAACTCCATCATTACTTCAGGTAGCTCAACTTTGCTTTCTTGTAGGCAGTGCTGAGGCCAAACAAATTTAGCGGGTAAAACCCTCATCTCATTTTGGAGAACCAGAATTTTTTAAATAACAATAATAACAACAATTTTAAAAATATATTATACATCATTTGCAAGACAGTTGCATGAAAAACATATAAAATTTCATCTCAAATAAAAATTGTGTAAACGTATCAACTTAATTTTTATATCATCTTCTTTACTACTTCACTTAAGATTCCATCGATATTAAATGCTTTTAGAAGTTGAGGTAATTAAATAAGGAATAATGTCAAATTTAATATTTAATATTTAATATTTATATCTTTTGTTAATTTGGTTATTTTTTAGTTAGATTCGACTCTCAATCTTTTAAAAAAATTATATTTAACCATCGATCTTCTAAAAATAGTCGAATTGTTATTTTTAATAGAAATATTAACTAAAACATTAAATTTTTAAACATTTTAACATGTAATACACATGTACTTTGTGCTATTTTTTGTTTAATTGTTACGAGTTTTTTAATATTTTTATAAATTTTGAATTTGAATTTTTAAGTTATTTGTTGGCGTGACATATAAGACAAATAGTGATATGTCAGCATGAAGTACACGTAGACTGTCACGTAGGTTGCCACACCAACATAGTTAAAAGATTAATATTTTAATTAATATTTTCATTAAAAAGTAATTTGAATTTTTGAAATATTAATAGCTAAATTTAACTAAAGAAAATAATGATCAAATTGATAAAAATGTAAATATTGAAATTCAAATTTAGTATTATGGCTTAAATTAATTCTCACTATTTTTCTTTCAAGCAAGTTCACTAAATATTACTACATTCAGGGGCATAGTTAGGGGGCTGGTAGGGGCCCTACCCCCTAAAATGAAATTTTTTTATTTAGGTATTTTAAAATTTTAAATTAGTAAAGATAAAATTATACTTTAACCCTCTAAAAATGATAAAATTTGATTTAATCTTTTAAAATTATAAAATATATATTATTAAAATTATTATTTACTATAATAAAATTATAATTTAATTTTGACCGCTAAAATTTTTTTTTCTAAATTTCGCCATCACTACATTAAAATATATATATAAAAAGGTGAAATTTAGCATGTAAAACTATGATTGCATTTTAGATGACAAGAAAACATTATAAAAAATAAAAAAAAAAAACAAAAAAAAACCTTAATATATATGTGTGAGAGAGAGAAATTTGGTCTGAGGTTCATGTCGATCGATTTCTCTTGCCAGCTTCAGACCCTAGGAAGTAATAATAAAGTGGTATTAGATTGGTATAAAAAGAAGTGAAAAAACACAAGGTCCAAAGACCTTTTGAAGTGTCAAAGGGAGGAGACTATGATACAACCTTAACCCTTAAAAGAAATAAAAAGTTACAAAAAGATAAAAGGTTTGCATGTGATTATCCAATAGTTTAACATTAACCTTTGATTTTGAATCTTTTTGACAGCCAATTAACATCAGCTAATGCCTCCATTCCTACAGTACTCAATCATGGTAATTAATTAGTTTAACTCAAAATCCATATAAGATAAAATAAAATAATTTTCGTACGTCCATGTTAAGCTACAAGATCCACTCTTAACGATGAAGTGATAATTCTTTCCTTTATGGATTTTCGTTTTTTAAACAGTAATTTTCTTCCTTTTCCCACGATCTTAGTGCATGGCGACATGATATTAAGGACCACATAATTGGTTCCCTAAACCCAATTATATTTTAAGTAAAATTTTTATAATAGTTGTTAAGATCGACCCGATTAAGCAACAAAAAAAATAGCAGAATAAATTGAGAAATTGAGCACACAAATTTAACGTGGAAAAACTCCTCCAAAGAGGATAAAAAATCACGGGCAAAGATAATTTTACTATAATGGCAAAAGAACGAAAAGTACAAAAGATAGAGATAAAAACTAAACCCCGAAAACCCAAAAATAAAGAACCCTCAAAATGTAAACACAAAAATTCTATAAATGTGTTATGAGTTCTAATATCTAATGAGTGTATTTTCTAAGGTTATAAAAGAGCCTATTTATAGGCTAAATTCATAGGTCAAATAATAATAATCTAAACTAATCAGTGTTTGATTGAAACAAATAAACAGAGTTTAACTAGAAGATTACTTCTCAAATTTGACTGAAATAGGAGTCATACTTAACAAATCTCCACCTTGACTCATATTTTCACAATGTCATCTTTGCCAAAGCCCGCCACGAGCCTATCTTGAACCATGTAGGGAATTAACTGAGTCGAATCTGTGCTTCGAAACTGGAAGACTTCTAGCCTTCGACTTGTACACTGCCAAATCAAAACTAAATCGGGTTTGATTTTCACGAACATAGTGCCCTAACTTTTCAAAACCTGCATCCAAAAGAGAACATCTCTTCAACGAAACGGTCATACATTTTTCCCTCCTATGACCAAGTTGCCTCCGCTCTAAATGAGTTGACTTCGACTCTGTAACGGACGAGGGACGTCCGATTTCACCGGTCACTGTAGAACCTTCTAGAATATAAAGACTGCCATTTCTTTTACCTTTTAACAAAAAGAGAGCTCTATGAGATACTTTAATGCCGCTCGACTCGATGTTGATTATGCATCCTTTCAAGTCTAAAATACTCAAGGAGATGAGATTTTTTCGTAAATCAGGTACATACCTGACATCTGAGAGTGTTCTAATTGTCCATCGTGTATCCTAATTTTAACAGTACCAATACCAATTACCTTACTAGATGAATCATTTCCCATACACACAACTCCACCTTCAACCGAACTGTATGTGGAGAACCATTCTCTATTGGGACACATGTAGAAAGAACATCCCGAATCTAGGATCCACTCAGACGTGAGCTTGGAGTTATCGCTCGTTGACACTAACAAGAAATCATCACAGCTTTCATCGACCAAATTAGCACCAGCTATATCTTCCTCGTTACTCTCAGCAGCTCTTTTATTTCGCAATTTATAACAATCTGCTTTGACATGACCTAACTTTTTACAATAGTGACACCTTTTGCCTCGTTTCTTTGATGCTACCAAAATGGAAGCTTGCTTATCTGTCTTGTTATCCAAACCAAACCCATTGTCTAGTTTGTCTCTACTCAACAAATGACCATTCACATCTTCGAACGAGAGTTTGTCTCTGCCATAAATCAGGGTCTCTCTGAAAAACTTGTACGAAGGGGGTAAAGAGCACAATAATAGCATAGCTTGATCTTCATCGTCAATATGAACCTCAACATTCTTTAAATCATTTAAAAGAGTAATGAATTGACTAATGTGATCTCTAAGAAGCTCACCTTCGTTCATGCGAAATGTAAATAGAAATTGTTTCAACACTAAACGGTTAGCCAGAGACTTAGTCGCATAAAGAGTTTCTAGCATTTTTCACAAGGCAGATGAGGTCTTCTCCATCAACATCTCCTGTAATACCGTATTCGCGAGGCACAATTGGATTGCAGACAAAGCCTTTTCATCAAGCTCTTCCCATTCTATTTTATTTAGATTCTCAGGCTTTTTCCCGGTAACAACCTTTTTCAAACCGAATTGAACTAAAATTGCCATCATCCAAACTTGCCACAGATTGAAATTTGTCTCACTATCGAACTTCTCAATTTCAAACCTTGTTGCTGTCATATCTGAATGGGCTGATCTATGAAAATTGAACTAGCTATGATACCATTTGTTAGGATCGACCTGATTAAGCAACAAGAAAAATAGCGGAATAAATTGAGAAATTGAACACACAAATTTAACGTGGAAAAACTTCTCCAAAAAGGATAAAAAATCACGAGCAAAGGTAATTTTACTATAATGGCAAAAGAACGAAGAATACAAAAGATAGAGATAAAAACTAAACCTCAAAAACCCAAAAACAAAGAACCCTCAAAACGTAAACACAAAAATTCTATAAATGTGTTATGAGTTCTAATATCTAATGGGTGTATTTTCTAAAGTTGTAAAAGAGCCTATTTATAAGCTAAATTATAGGTCAAATAATAATAAAATAATCTAAACTAATCAGTGTTTGATTAAAACAAATAAACAGAGTTTAACTACAGGATTACTTCTCAAATTTGACTGAAATAGGAGTCATACTTAACAATAGTTATCCAAAAAATAATCATAAATAAGTGACTGTCATTTTATGTTGTTTTCATTTCAATCATTCATGTTAATTTAGTTAATAATATTATTATACATTCACTTAATTTTAATAAAATTTCCTTTTAATTACTTATTTTATCTTTTTAATTTTCATTTTTTAGAATTAATTTTTCCTAGTAAAAGGAAAAATATGAGTTTTATAGAGAAAATTTAGGTTTTTATAAGGAAAACCTCGCTTTACATAGAAAAACCTAGATAAATTAAATGACTAAAATAAAATTTTATTAAAGTTGGATAACTAAAATAAGTATTGTCGTTAGCCAAAATAGCAGGTGACTAAAATGAAAACATTATGTACCAATAGTGCCTTATTTTCAATTTTCTTTTCGGTGATCAAAATGAAAATTTATGAGAGTTAGATGACCATATGTAAAATTTACCCTATATTTTAAAAGTTATAGATTTAAAAGAAAAAAACCTCTACGGAGAAGAGATTGTATGAAACTGTGATTTCACGTCATCCTTATCCCTTTCCAATAGAAGAATGACAAACCAAAATTTTCCTCCTAATTTTTGGCATTTTTAGTTGGATTTGAATTTTTTCAGGAGGAAAAATCTGATTTTTCATTCTTCTATTGTAAAGGGATAAGGATGACATAGAATCATAGTTTTATAAGTCCCTTCTCCTACACACGACCATAAAAAGCTAATCCAATTTATTATAGAAACGTGCTCTATTTATCCATCAACATAACAAAGGCTTTAACCTCAGTATCAAATGAAAATTATGGCATGTTGATAATTACCTCTGTCACAACTCAAGCACAACATATTTGAAGTAATTGCAAGCACTTAATATAATAAGGAAATCGGCCTCGAATGGTCCAAAGTGGCAAGCAAAAGATCGATAAAAGAACTGAGCATCCATCAAAATAGAGAGGACAATGGCAAAGCCATCCCTAAAATCACTTACAAAAGTAAGACTACATCTATAAACAAGATTAAAAAATGTGCTACAAGAGAAAACAAAAACTTTTAAAAGTGAACGCTTATTAAACAATAGAAAACAAACAAAAATATATATATAAAACTTAAGACAACACAGGTCCAAACTTGTGAAATCATTTATTATTCTAAAACTCTCAAAATAGAAACAAATTAAGAAGCCGACGAAAAGTCACCCACTTTCCCAAATAAATTGTCAGTGGCCAACGGAGTTTTAGTGGCAACATGCACCGTCATCCGTTCATCATAACTTGTGAAGACAGCAATGATACTCACAATATAGATCTGTAAACTAAAAAGAGAGAAGACATGTGTAGTAAATGAGGAAAAGGAAGAAAGAGAGGGTTGATGGGAGGGAGAAAAAGGCAGACGGTAGCCAACCCGAAGGTTGGCATTGTCTCTGGAGAAAACAAAACAAAAGAAACAAATGGCTTAGAAAAAAAATCAACGAGTGAAACTCTAAATGTAACAAACTGATTTGAAATAACATATCTCAAATATATATATTTGACACATTGTATAACATTTATTAATTAGTAAAACAAAAAATAGTGTAGGACTCATGAATAATACTAATATTATATTTAAATATAACTAAATATTGATTATAATTATTATAATATTTTAGGTTTTAGATTTAGAATTTATAGTATAAGATTTAGGGTTTAGGGTCCATGATTCATATCAAGATTAAAGTTTGAGTCTAGAATTTACGATTTACAATTTATATTAAGTTTTGGATTTGAAATTTTGGATTTATATTTAAATAAAGTTATTAGTATTTATTTGTAAATTCATAATTTTATTTCACTAATGATGATGTGTTGTGCTATTAATGGTAATGTATACCTTGAATTTATTACGAAATGAAAAAATTAAATGTTTGTTGATTGAGTTTTAGTTCAGTTGGCATCGATATTGTTGCCAGTATAAGAGAATATGGGTTTGAGTACGCTGAGATGCATTATCCTCTTATTTAAAGGTTGGGGAGGGGCTATGAGTAGTTCTAGGCATTGTATAAAAAAATAAAGACCAAAAATCATGATACTACACTCATATGAAAGGGGCTAAATCAAAAAATAAAAAATAAACATTTTAGGTGTTGTTGGGATGGAACTATTCAAATTACACACCCTCTCATGCTATAAGATCTCTTTTATGAAATATTTACTCCCCCACATGTGTTGAAACTATGATTGATCAAATCTCAACCAATGTGTGGGAGTTAAAGAGAATATTTTATATATATGCCCTTTTAGCAACTTAATTTCACGTGATCTTCTACGTGATTTCATGGTTAAATTTAAAAGCTTTGTTAATTATTAATTTAATTAACTACTTGTATGCATGAAATCATGCTTACTAAGATTTTATAGGATACATGTAATTGCACGATTTAAAATTAATGTTATGATTCGCACGATAAATATTAATGAATGCGCTATTCGCACGATAAATATTAATGAATGCGCTAAGTTATATATTTATATAGCCAACAACCTAATAAAGTAAATGATAAGAGATTTTATATTAGCATCATAATTCAAGAATCAATTCTTGTGTAACTTATTTTCCTGTTAAAAATATTATAATGTATGCTTATTTTGATTAAAAAATTTGGGGATGCTAAGGTGTAATAAATTCCATGAACTTGCAATTTGTAGAGCTATTTGTTACGAGGATAAGAAAATTTCAAATTATTTGTTACCTAGATAAGAGAAATTAAAGTGTGTAAAATAGATGCATCCTTGAACAAAATATAAAAGAGTTCATTTTTACCACTGAACACCCCTGTCAAACTGAGGGTGGAAAAAGCAACAACTGGAATGAGTCATTAGATGCAAAGTGAGACTTTTTTTTACGGGGTCAAGATTAAATTGTATATTGTTATGAAAGTTTAAATCAAAATTCTAACATTTTTGGCAGCCAATAACTATAATTTCATTATATATTAACCTAGCATTCTATGAATTTAAGGGGTTTAAAGGTTCAATTTTTCATTTTAGGGGGGCAGGGCCCTTCCTACCTCTCCCTTCACCCCTATGAGTCATGATGTTGGAAAAAGAGACATTTACCCAAGGGCTTAGTGAGAATGTTGACAATTTGATCATCATTACAAATAAACTTAACTTGACTTGCCTTACCTTAAAAGCACTTGGATTGAACTTGTTCTCTGATAAAATGAAAATCCAACTTAATATGCTTTGTTTTTAGCATCAAAAATGGGATTATAAGAAAGATATATTGGATCAATATTATCATACCAAAAAAGTAGTTGGTTCTTACAAAAGAAAACCTAGTTTAAGTAACAAGGATTTGAGCTACATAATTTCTACCATTGCATTAACAATGTTGTTCTACAAAAGGTTGAACCTAATAAAGACTTGAACTTGATGAACCTAATTTCTACCATTGCAGTAACAAGGATTTGATACTCTTGATAGATTATCAAGCGATGGTTTTCTACAAAAGGTTGAACTTGATCAAGACTTGAACTTATCATTTCCATTTTTTGACTGTTGTTTTTGGTCTCCCCCACCATTATTCTTGTTCTTAGGCTTAGAAGAGTAGAATTTGTCTGGATTTTTCATGCCAAGCTCAACCAAGGACCCAAATGTGGTCATGGCTTTGTGACCGCCTCCAAACGTACTAATGTCTAGAATGTGAATAAATATATGAATTTGAGGTGATTTCTGCAAGTATACAGGTCAGGTTATAATATAGTTTTTACAATGAAGTAGGTGAGTACTCCGAGGATTGTACTCAAGAGAGGCGAGTACTAAATTAACTTTAACCTAAACAGAAATAGATCTAATTAGTACTTTAAATAAATTATATTACGATGAACATAAAAAATAGAGAAGCTAGATTTTATAATAAAATAAATAAAAGAACATAAATGCATGAACTTTAGAAAACTAAAATCTAAACTCAACCAAATCTAAGCATGGGTGATTAGCTCACGCCGGTGATCATAACTAATTCCCATTTCGGATTTCTACTTCAATCAACTAGTCGCTACCCTAATAGGATCTCTCGATCTTCCACTAAACTAACGAGTCGGCAAGAACTATTTATCTCTCAACCTCAGTCCAGATCGGTTCGGGGGTAAAGGGTTCACGGATAGGACATACCAATTTTGGGTTAATTCCTACCTAATTGACTTCCTAGGGTCATCAATCTTAAGGTAAGTTCTTCCTTTCCCAAATAGCCGATTAGTTTGGAAAACCCCATGTAGCAATCAATTAATTACACTTCCACTCACTAATCCCCTATAAGAGGACTAGTTCCTCATGAAATCCATAAACACAATAAACTTGATAAACAGAATAAACATAAAGAGCGACTCAAGAATAAGGTTTAAGAGAATCCTAATTATATTGATGAAAAAGAGTTGGTCGAATCCACAAATCAGATTCTGTATTGAAAGCAAACAAAACAAATGAATATAAATATAAAGCCGAAAAGAAACTGAAAACTAAATTACAAGAAAAATTCTAAATTAAAAAAGTTGTCCCTCAACAAGTGTTTAAAGAGCCTATTTATAGAGTTAGGGTTAACCATTGTCCTTAGCCCTAGGTTGGCTGATGTTTTTGTGTTAATTTTCATTGTGCAAACCAAAATGCCCTTCGCTCGTAATTCTTCCCATACAGGGCCGATTTCATGACATTGAATGTAGTATACTTTGGCCTCAGGTTCAGCTTCAAAGGTGTGTCACGACATCCTCTGGCTGTGTTGCGAAACCAAAGGTAGTATTTCCATTCTTGCATTCTTCTCCCTATGTTGCGACATTGGACTCTTCTGTTGCAACACGGAAACCAGCTTTAAGCTCTTATGCCGTTGAATGGTGTCTTACACACTCACTAAGTATGTTAGTTCACCTTTAGCCCTCATTCGACCCTTAAGGTCATAAAATGACTCAATTTATACTTTTTATTGAATTAAAACTAAAATAGAAAAACTAACTAAAACATAATATAATTACTTGTATCCGAGCTCCTTAAGTATGAAAACTAGTTTAATTTGCTACATCGAATTATAGCAGATCACTTTGGTAAGATCCTAGACAACCTCTCCTCTACAACTCTTGTTTGGCCCAAGGCTTTAATCCACCATGAAAAATAAAAATGTAACACCTCTCGCTCAACCCGATTGCTAGATCCAAGCTGTGGAATGCTACATTCATTACTAGAGCAACTATAGTTAGATTCATAATAAAATAATCATTTTACATTCATTCACACATCAATCATGATTTAAATACAACAATATCTCATTTCCCTGAACCAATTTCCAAAGTTTTAAAAGTTCAAGGCCGACGTGACCTTAGGCCACTCAAAGTCACGGCATGACTCATTGTCAATTGACGTTGCAACGAGAAAAGTTGCTCGTCATGACAAAGACCTTGTATTTGGTAAAAATGAACCAATTTGGTACATATTTCAATGCTTCCAACCACAACCATTCAATATAATCACTAAGTATCAACTTCATTTGATACAAACATACCAAAAACACATCCAAACAAGCTCAACAATCAAATTCTACTTATTATCAAGACAAACAAAACTTATATACATACATATGTATGTGTGTGTGTCAATTTAACTTAACAACTAATTCCATTAGAACATAATATCCAAACCAATCCATATGTATACCTAAAAATTACTATATCTAGATTTAAACCTTACCATAATATGTCAATTAAGTTGGTACATACAAATTCAAGTTGACGTCAAGTATTCAATACCTATCCATCATTTAAACTTCAACAATTCAATGCCAATTACCACACATTCATCAAGCCATTCCATACCAACTTTAATTATGTCAATTCACTTAAAACCATGCAATTTCATATGCCATAATATCTCAAGCATATACATCAAATGAACCATTCCAAACAAGGATCACCATAAGCAACATAACATACCAAGCTTTGCAATTCACTTCAACTAATATACATCAAAATAACCTTGAGACACCTTAGATATATACATGCTACAACCCAATACTCAAAATGATCAAAAACTACCAAATCGATGATAGGATAGTAGAGCTTTGATTCGATTTGGCTTGACATATTCCATAAGGTAATGATCTACAAAGAAAAGGGGAAACAAACGGGGTAAGCATATAAAACGCTTAGTAAGTTCATAAGCATTAAACAAAAGCTTACCTTAAATTTCAATTAAGCACAACAAGTTACTAAGCTTAGCATAATTGGCTAGACATGTCAAAACACACATCAATAAGCTGAGTTTAATATACAATCAAATCATATGATATCACAATCATATAACATGCCAATTCATGTCATTTCACAACAAATCTCAAAACTCATTTAATTAACAAATGAATCAACCACATACATATCAAGTCATGGTAACAATACATAATTCAAGTTCAATTCAACATTTTTCCCAGTGAACATCAAGATTATTATATCTCATATCAACTTCTCATTTCATATAAACCGTTTCGTCCAATGAAACCTAGTAAACGGACTCAGATACACAAGTATCTATGTCACACCAGTTGCTCATCCGAGCTAAGTATATTTGTGTCGGGTTACTAGTCCAGGCTAAACCTTTATAATGACACATCTAATTGCCTGTCCAAGCTGATTATATATACATGTCAGGTTGCCTGTCCAAGCTAAAGCTTTAAAACGACATCAGGTTACTGGTCTAAGATAAAGTTGTGTCACATGTATCTTCGAGTCCACAACAAATGTTGGATCTCGATAACATCTGTAACCAATCCTGTACAATTTCACACAAAACCCTATTGACATGTCAATCGTATCCTAACCTTAACTAAGTTCACATGGGTCTCTTTTTCAATTATAATCATCATTTTAAATTTAGTCCAATTCTCACTTTTTTCATCAATTCATAATTAAGCATGTCATAACCATTTTTTGATGAAACAGTAAACGACGCGGTCGACTCAATTTTTGAAAACGAAAAGGAAGGGAGTCGCCACCGATCTTTATTTGGGTGTGATCGGATCACCTTTGTTTTAATAAAACGTCTCAGTTTATTAAAACGATGATTTTGGTCTACGAAAATTTGAGAAAAATAGGTTCGGAAGTCAATTACGTGCGAGAAAGGATTAGCACCCTCGACACGCCCGAAATTGGTACCAAATTGATTGATCGATGTCCTATTGTTGAAAACTTAGAAGTGATTGGAAAATAGATACTTTTATTTCCAAAACTTGAAGGAATTGGAAGGGGCGTTAAGCCTCTCTTAGTTTCAAGAGATAAAGCATCATGTCCAAGAAGTTAGGCGCAACACTTTAGACTCAAACTAAGCTCGCTTTTAAAACTTAGTTTTATATTTGAAGAGGGTCTCCCGTCATTTATCAAACGAGAAATCAGAACCCAGTAAGTTAGGGCTTATTTTCTCGAAAGTCCAAATTAGGAATATTTCCCCTATTCTCATAGAAAAAGAAACTTATCCGAAGTATCTAGATGTCGAGTCCAATAAGTTAGGGCGCGACATTTCGAATATCCGAGATTAAGTGTTTTGTTCAAAAATTAAATTGCGATTTCAAAAGGGATATCTTGTTGTTTAGCTTTAAACGAGAAAAAACCAGAACCCAGTAAGTTAGGGCTCGATCTTCTCGAGTCTCTAATACGAAATATCGATTGTTATAAAACTGAGGCATCGAGACAAATTAGCGTGAAAATGCGAAAACACAATGTTATGTGTGAAAAGAATAATAAAAGGACACATATAAGTATAAGTAAGGATGATATATAATATATTGGAAGTATTACGTATGGTAACAGTAGTAGAAATAGCGATGAAAACAATAATGAAAAATAATAATAATAAAAAAAAATAATAATAATAATAATAATAATAATAAAGGAAGTAAAATAATAGTAATAATTTTAGAAAAAGAAAATAAAATAAAATAATAGTAAAACATTTATATAAAAGAATACGTCAATATTAAAATAAATATAATAATAACATTACTAACTAATCAATATGATAGTAACAAGATATATGCATTATATAGAAATAATAATATGGTAATAGTAATAATATTAGTAACTAATAATAATGAAGGAAAAAAAAGTAAAAATAGTAATAAAGATAAGGAAATAATAAAAACAATAGTCATAGTACCAATAAATAACAATAATGTTAATTAATGATAAACAAAAATAATGATAATAGGAATAATAAAAATTGTAAAAATTATTAATGAAAATAAATAACATTAAAGGAAATAAACAATTTAAAAGATATAATATTAAATATTAATTAAAAAGAAAAGATATAATATTAAATATTAATTAAAAAGGAGAATAATTAGGAAACTCAATAAACGAATAATTAAATGAAAATAATTAATGGACTTTATTGAAAACGGAATAAAATTCAGGGGGCTAGAGTTGCAATAAATAAAAAAGGGCGAATAAGGACCACAACGCCACGCGCATAAACTCGTGAGGACCAAACGCGAAATTATTCTAAGCCTCTGAGCGCAGAGTTTAAGCTCGGACTAAATCGGAATGGCGCGCAAATTTAGGGCCAAAATTAAAAGAAAATAGAAATAGGATTAACTTAAAGGTAGTGCAAATGGGAGGGACTGGCCCCGCAAATTTCCCATTTAAGGTGAAAAGGCACAAATCCAGCTTACAAATCGTCAATGCACTGGCCCCCACCCTCTTTAATTACACCATTTAAAAAAACAATTCTTACTCATTTCATTTTTTTTAAAAGGCTTATAAGTTCTTTTTTTTAAAAACAAAAACAGAGACCCCCATCTTTTCCTTCTTTTCCTCTGCTAGGGGTTTTTTGAACCCATTCTTGCGCCGTCGTGAGTTCGAACGGGTTTGGCATGCATCGCCATGGCCGGTGGCCGGCGTTGCACGAGAGGGCTTTTCTAACCCCCGTTCTGGAACCTATTCAAAGGTAAAGCTTCCCTAACATGGGAGGCCGAAAGAAAAGGGTCTCTAGCCCACATTTCAAGCCTGATTCCAACGAGGGAAGGGAGACCTCCGCCTACGAGCCGGCGAACCGATTCAGGTAGACCCTCTTTCCTTTCTTTTTTATTATTTCATTTTTTTTTAAATTTGAAAGTAAATAAAAAAAGAAAAAGCAAATAGAGAACAACAGTAATAAGGGTAAAGTCGAAAGAAAATAAACGAAATCAACCTTCTATTCTTGTTTTCAGTTTCTTCGTCTTTTCATTCAAAATCTCAATTTTTTTATATCGAATCCCCCCTTTACCTTGATTTTCGATGGCTTTATATAGTCATCTTTTTACAATTTTTTAATCTATTTATTGCCACTTGCTTGCGTGTTTTCTCTTGTAGGTGCAACTTGAAGGCGGTGGACGTGACATGGGCGGTGCTGCAGGCGTGGCAGTGGTGGCAGTCATCAGAGGCAGAGACGGCAACAGCTAAGTTTAGGAAAAATTAGGGTTTTCTGATTTTGTTTTGGGCTAGGGTCTGCTGGGCTTGTTATTGGGCAGCTTTCAATTTGGTTAGGTTTAGGCTTGATGGGTTTGGGTTTGTTTGTTGATTTGTTAGGTTGGTTTTAGGTGTAACGGGCCCCCGGAGAAAAATGGGCTCGTACAGCTGCCCCTCTTTGCTCATTATCGTGTAACGAGAATAGGGCAAAGACTTTCAAAAGAGACCATTTTTGCCCGGTCTCGCTAAGACTTGACTTATTTAGTGTTCTTATTCTTCAAGTGGCCCCATTCCAATCCACCGCATCTTGTTGTTTGGTCCCCTTCACTACTGCAACTTCAGAGGTATAGAATTTTTCATTTTGATCTGCTACTTCGATCTGCTCTTGCTATCTTCGATCTGCTCCCTGCAACATTAGGAACGCCAGACTTGCTATCTTCAATCTGCTCCACTGCAAACTCAGGGAGACAAGATCTGCTTTTATTTAATCTGCTTCCTGCAACGTCAGGAACGCCAAATTTGCTATCTTCAATCTGATCCCTGCAAACTCAGGGATCACCAGATTGATGTCTTCGATCTGCTTCCCGCAACTTCAGGAATGTCAAACCTGCTATCTTCAATCTAATCTTTCAATCCGCTCCTGTAACATCAGGATCGCCAGACTTGTTATCTTCGATCTGCTCCTGCAACTCAGGGAGATAAGATCTATTCTTCAATCTGCTCCTGCAACATCAGGATTGCCAGATTTGCTATCTTTGATCTGCTCCACTACAAACTCAGAGAGATAAGATCTGCTATCTTCAATCTACTCCTGCAACATCAGGATTGTCGAATTTGCTATCTTCAATCTACTCCACTACAAACTCAGGGAGATAAGATCTGCTATCTTCGATCTGCCCCTGCAACATCAAGATTGTCAGATTTGTCATGTTTAATCTGCTCGACTGTAAACTCAGGGAGGTAAGATCTGCTATCTTTAATCTAATCCCTGCAAACTCAGGGATCACCAGACTGATGTATTCGATCTGCTTCCTGCAACTTCAGGAATGTCAAATCTGCTATCTTCAGTCTTTGATTTGCCCCGCTAAGGGACAACATCTGAAATCTTTGATATTGCTACATCGTTCTCTGCGGAACCTGCTTGTAGAATTAGTTTTATGTGCTTATGCTTGTGCAAATGATGCGGATGTTATGATCTGAATGACTCAAATGCTCCTAATTATATGTGCTATTGATGACATTTACATGAATGCATAATGTCACGAGAATGATGATTTTTCCAATGATTAAGATGTAATGATCGAATGCTTCCAACTAAATGACATTATGGAGGACATTTGCATAAATGCAGAATGTCATGATGATGACTTATTGTTAAAAATGTATAAGGATCAGGATGCGATGATCAAAATGCTCCTAATGATGTATGAAAAAGAAACGACCCCTTTTTAATGTTTAGGGTTATCACCGCTCGCCGTCCACCAGAGTCGTACGAAGTTGCTACCTTGCTCTTACTGGTACCTCGGACAGAAACTCAAAGAAACAATCATATTTTGCTTAAATAATTTACCCCAATGTAACTTCAAGGTCCACTCCACGGCACCTATAGGACTTTAAGGCTTATACCATCTTCAGACCATCCTATTGCGACTTAAGGATATAGAATTTGTGTTGTCTTCAATCCACCCCACTATGACTCAGGGGTATAGAATTTGTAAACGATTTGGTCTGCTGCACCTTACCATTCCTTGGGGTCGTGACCAAGTGTGCATGCATAATCCTTGCACGGATACAAAATATCATTTTCGCGCGAATGATTCCCCATTTACACATGGGATAAGATTGCCCTTTTTTGTCGAGATGGTTATACTGACGTAATATCTCGTCATTTTGTTCGATCATCATTTTTTGACAAAATCCAAAGAGATAGCTTCGGTTCAACTTTTCCTCCACCATTATTTCTATCCTTTAAACTCGAGGAGCTTTAAGCAATAGTCCTGTTTGATTCCGGTACTATTTAGAAGTTTCCAGAGTAATATGCAAAACTCCTTTTGTGAAAGTGTCGTTAGTCCATTAATTGTTATTTCTATGCACAAATGCTTGAAAAAGATTGAAACAATAGACAAGAAGGAAATTGATTAGGAGGATAGCTTGAAATAAACAAGTTAAGCAAAGATAACAAATGCAATCGGAAGGAAATTTATTGGCAGTGTATTTTGCAAGGAAAATAACCACAAATAACAAAAATGGGTAAAATAGAAACTAGGTGCCCCAGATATTGCAGCCTGAGCTTCTCTGTTCAAACTTCTTGAGGACCATTTTAGGCTCAATATGTGTTTAGGGGATCCGGAGTACTTTGTCGATGCCCCAAGACACATCCCACTTCTTCATTGTTAGTTCAAGCGCAGCGAGACTGCTGTATACCCTACTTTCGATCAAAATTTGAGCTGCCCTTCTCGGGTTTTCAACTCAAATCCCCTTTGATCCCAAGGCGCCCTTTGCGGGTTTTCGCCTCGACCTCTCCTTTTTTCTTTTTTCTTTTTTTATGTTTTTTCGTTTTTTTTATTTTTTTTAGTTTTTTGTGTGTTTTTGTTTTTTTTTTGCAAAACTCTTTCTTTTTTTTTTGAATCTGAACTCACCGGATTGGGCAAGTCCTTACCATCCATCTTGATTAGTATCCATGTTTCCCCAAGACAAGCCTTCTTTGCTGCATAAGGCATTTACTTTTCCTTTTGGAGTCCTTTTGAATAAGAAGAACCTTTCTTAATGCCAAGTCTTTCTCCTGAAATTCTTTTGAGCGAACATTTTCGTCATAAGCCCATATCATCCATTTTTGGTACATTCAACCACGAGTACTTCTAATCAAGCTTGTTGTAGACATTCTGCTTCATCCAACCAAATCAAAGCTTGGGAAAAGGAATCTTATCTTCCAACAATTGTTTCCCTTTTAATAAACTAATGGGAAAGATGCCCCGATGAAAGTCCTGGCCAACTTTCAAGAAACCTAGAAGGTAAATGGTAACTTCTCTATGCCAACCTTTACAAGTCTCAGTCATTTTTCAAAAATTTTGAATGGTTTTTGGCTGCTATTGCTGCACCGATATGATGTCTGATCTTTGAATAGACTGTAAATTTGTGCCATTATGTTAAACACGTTTCTTTCTGGAATTCCTTATTGCCACACACTTCTTCTTCTTCTTCTTCTTCTTTTTTTTTGAAATTTGAATTTTGATAACTGCTGGCTTTGTAACTTTGGCATATGAAGCGACCTTCTTCCTTTCAGTGAGGTAACCAATGACCATGAATATGAATCGATGTTAGCTAAGAGCTTCTGAAGAGACTGGCTTGATAACGTCCATGCCCCACATATAGGGAATCTGTGAATCTCTTGTCTGTTGTAGAACCGTTAACATGGGTTCTTTAAATATCAATCTTAACAGCATACCTACGTTTTAGTAGCCTAGATGTGTCTTGGTGATCATATGATAACATCTTTGAATTCTTGAAGATAACTCAATGATGCCTTGCCTTATTCTTGCAGTGGGCTAATCTTCTATTTTCATCTTCCTCGTTAGCTCGTAGTGTCTGCTGTCACTTCGTAAGGTAAGATCTACCACTTTTAACAAGTTAGGAAATAAGTTGCAATCTTTGTCATCTTCCAAGTCCTTAGATCCCTCTAAACACATATTTCACTAGAAAGGGAGTCAGTAACAGCGTCGCTCATGTCATTGATATCTGGGACCCATTGTAGGCATGGAAATAACTTCCAGAGAACAAATGATTCCAAGAATGGTTATTTATGAATGAAGAATAAAAGAATATTCAATAGAATGTATAGCATGAAAAAGAAAAATATTTGTTCAAAAAGATGCATTTTACTGAAATAGTAATTTTGAGCACGAGCCTATTTCACAAAAGAGATCTTATTGCTTCTAGGCTTAAAGTAACAAGTATATTTCGTACATTACTCCAGGTAAGCTCCTAAATACTACAGGAATTTCTTCCGCAGTCTTATTGCTCAAAACGCTTCCAAGTTCATGCTTCTGCTTTTGGCGCGTCATCTATCTCCTCAATACCCATTTTGATGAATTTTTCCACCAACTTCTTGAAAGCTGTGCAATTTTCTATCGAATACCCTGTAAACCCCGCGTGATACTCGCATTGGACATTTAGGTTATACCATTTTGGGTATAGAGGTTGCAATGGTTTTATATAACAAGGAGCTACAACATGCATATTAAATAAGTTCTGGTATAACTCCCCATACATCATGGGAATAGGAATAAACTGAAGCTTGTCTGAACTCGATCTTGGATTAGGTTTTTGTTTTGGGGGACCGAGTGACTGGTGACTGCCCCCTTTGGCTGGTTTATTGTAAACGGCTTCGGCTGATCCTTGGTATACCCACTCGTGTTATCCACATCTTTGTCTTTCCTCTTTGGGGCTTTTGAAACCCCCTCTCCCTTTTTCTTTACCTCTGGTAGGCCAATAACAACAGGATTGACTTGATCATTATCGGGGCCGATCGAAGAGTTCAGTAGTACTGAGGTATCAGTCCTATATTGAGATCTAATAATGATAGGTACCTCACAGGAGTGCGCGCCTGATTGAGTCGGAGCACTTATTGGGGAATAAACGATATCTTCATCATCATCTGCATTGTTGGCCACTGGATCACTCCTTTTTTCAAGTCTTCCGGCTAATAACTAAGCTAGCTGACCGATCATGTTCTTTTGGAAATCTAGCATTTGCTCTCGCGTTTCTTGTTGAATTTGGGATAATTGCTCTTGCATCTGTATTTGCCTTTGCTCGATCCTCACCAACCTTTGTTCCATGTTTTCTAGGTTAACTAAAACATTTTACCTAATTAGGGTCCTTTTTGTAAAGGTCTCATGCAAATGAATGCAATGTAATACGCATGCAATGTAGTGCAAATGCATGAATGCAAAGAGGCATCAATTCTGATCAACTTCATTTTAGAAAACTTTATTAGAAAATAAGTTCTTTTACATAAAACGGACTACTATATGCTTTCATCCTAATCCCTAAGGGTTTCGATTTCCCAAGCAATGGAGTTAGCTCTTGACTATGGTCACACTGTAGCCTATATTTTATGCTTAACATATCCACTTGTAATACCAAAATCTGTAGATGACCAGCTATCTCTTGAATCTGAACTATCATTTCCCTCATGAGGTGATCTCGACTCTCTAACTTGATGATCATAAGAATGATGAAGTTCTTCTTTCCAACACTCCTCTCTTGTCTCTAGAAGCTTGATTCGCAGTTCGCAATTGTGTAATACGGATTTTAACTCTTCGATCCTACACTTTATTTTCTTAACTTCAACTCGATTGTAGAGTTACAGTTTCGAGGGTAGTGAAGCGACTGTCCCAGCTTAGCGTCAATTTTCCAAAAAAGTATCGATCATTTACTCTAGCTAGCGTCGTACTCTGAGAGATTCTTCCGCTTCCATGGCTCATAAAGATTAGAGTTTTTCTAGACGAATAAGGAATTGCGGAGCTCCAGACATTTTAGATTGTAGTTGTTCAATAGCTTTTCCCTTTCTAACCACAGGTGAAAGTCATCTATTCTGGTTCGTCTCTTTGGATCTATCAAATGGGGTCAATACAAATTCTTTTCACTTCTTCACACGAATCAAATCCCTTGCAATGTTGTTTGGATCACAACGATGAGCCAAGAAGTTCACAACAACCTATCTTTCCATCCTAGATGGTTCCACTAAATCCAACGCCCATTTTTCAAAAAGAAATTTCCATCATTGCCCCTTGGTACTGATAGAATATGAACTTCGACTTGGGTGAAATTAGTGCTGATAGAAACACCACCAGAACGCAGCATCGGCTCGGCACTATGGTTGCTCCTCTATGAAGCATTGGATAAGACTCTCAATCTTTTCCTGAGGCTTCTGTCTTAACCACAGAAGCTCTCTAGTTAGCACTTTGTTAATTGCAAATACATCAAGGAATGGAGCTCGAGAGGAATATATGTAGGCCATTTCGGCTCTCCAACATTAAAGCATGGCAATTCTACAGAGAAGCGCGACTGTGTGTTGTGATGGTCGAAAATAATTATAGACAGTAATCTCTGGATTCTTAGCTTCACCATTGGCATTCTTCATACTTTTCTGCTTCAATGAAAACAACTGATCTTTGCACAACTGCTCACTCAATCCATGTGATCTTGTACTCATGATTGGATGGATTGACTTTTATCCTAAGGTTCTTAAGGCTTCGTTTAGCCATGGTTCAGTCCAAGGAGTATAGATCTATGACATTCTGATTAGCAAAAATCCACAACCGGACTAGGACGAATTATCATCAATATTCAGGGAAAGACCTCCTTGAGTGGCTATAGAAACCTCTATAGCCAAGGGCACCTCCTCCAGTGTCTGTGAAGTTGCTCTGATTATCTTGAAAGATTGGCAAACAAGTAAACACCCTTGTTTCGTAGCGTGCTACCTTAAAATGGCATCCATCACCCTTAACGCTTCTTAAGAGTTTTCAGATTCCTGTCCGCGCCGAACATTTTGAGTTCTTGCATGGGTGTCTTTGCAACAAAGCTGATTTGACCGATAAGGCCGTTTAATTCTCTTCCTATTTTGCCCATTTGAGTAATCAAGTCTTGCATTACCGTTGTTCCTGTTAGATGTAATTTATTCAAATACAACTGTGAACTCATGCTTGTTATTTGGAAGAGCGTTAACAGTAAATAAACTTTTCTCCCCGTCGTAAGCAAAGTCCTTTCCAGCCAATTCCTTGTCACAGGTCTCTTGCACTCTGCCAATCAATTTCCTTTCAACATTCTTGCCGTCTACAGGGTGATTATCTTCTCATGAGAGAGGAACGCTGTAATGGTAGAAGTGACTATCCGTATCCTTCCCGCTCACTTTGAAGTGATTGGTGAGTATAATTACTTTCTATCTTTTAGTTCCAAAACCATGCCTGGTCATAAAATGTCATATAATCTTCTTCACTTCCAAATCAGCTTTGATCAGAACAACATCAGGAAGCATAGGTGGCTGAGATTTTAGCACTGCCCCATTTTCTTTTGCTCAAATGGATCCAAGCCCTTCTAATTGCCTAGGTTCTAACTATATACAAACGACTGCATTGTCTTCCATTTTATCAAGGAACCCTTTTTCCATAACCAGCTTTCTAACTTAGAAACTGACCGTGAATCGATACCTCTAAAGGAATGAGATGATATGCACAAAAATAAAACACAACGAGTTAGTATCGCAAAATATAAAGCCAGTGAAAAAGAACAAACACCTACCTGGGTGACCACTACGGTTTGACATAGTTCTACCTAATGTGGGCTCCTAGGGTTCACTATATGCGGTTCAGTTCTATAGTTGAGGTGCCCGAACCAGTAGATTCCTCGATCCTTACCCATTATAGGCTCATACGGACCGTGTTCGGTTCAGGGGAATACATTTTCCTATGGCCATGCGGAAGTGAAAACTTCACGAAGACATAAGTACGGATGTATCCCGAAAGTAATCCACTAGCCCATGCGGAGGTGAAAACCTCACGAAGGCATAGCTTCTCGCTCCTACTTAAAGGGTGTGACCACAACGGTCATGCAATGCAATGCCAAAGTATTTACGAGATCCAATATTGAAAGTGCATTAAAACAAGCATGATTTTTTGAAACTATTTTCCAATTTTAATCAGAAGGACAAAAATCAATCAATCTATGGCCTGACCCTCGAGTCCCTAGTGGAGTCGCCAAGCTGTCATAATCATTTTTTGATGAAACAGTAAACGACGCGGTCGACTCGATTTTTAAAAACGAAAAGGAAGAGAGTCGCCACCGATCTTTATTTGGGTGTGATCGGATCACCTTTATTTTAATAAAACGTCTCGGTTAATTAAAACGATGCTTTTGGTCTACAAAAATTTGAGAAAAATAGGTTCGAAAGTCAATTACGTGCGAGGAAGGATTAGCACCCTCGACATGCCCGAAATTGGTACCAAATTGATTGATCGATGTCTTATTGTTGAAAACTTAGAAGTGATTGGAAAATAGATACTTTTATTTCCAAAACTTGAAGGAATTGAAAGTATGTTAAGCCTCTCTTAGTTTCAAGAGATAAAGCATCATGTCCATGAAGTTAGGGCACAATACTTTAGACTCAAACTAAGCTCGCTTTTAAAACTTAGTTTTATATTTGAAGAGGTCTCCGTCATTTATCAAACGAGAAATCGTAACCCATAAGTTAGGGCTTGTTTTCTCGAAAGTCCAAATTAGGAATATTGCCCCTATTTTAATAGAAAAAGAAACTTATCCGAAGTATCTAGATGTCGAGTCCAGTAAGTTAGGGCGCGACATTTCGAATATCCGAGATTAAGTGTTTTGTTTAAAAATTAAATTGCGATTTGAAAGGGATATCCCGTTGTTTAGCTTTAAACGAGAAAAAACCAGAACCCAGTAAGTTAGGGCTCGATCTTCTCGAGTCTCTAATACAAAATATCGATTGTTATAAAACTGAGGCATCGAGACAAATTAGCGTGAAAATGCGAAAATACAATGTTATGTGTGAAAAGAATAATAAAAGGACACATATACGTATAAGTAAGGATGATATATAATATATTGGAAGTATTACGATGGTAATGAGTAGAAATAGCGATGAAATAACAATAATGAAAAAATAATAATAAAAAAAAATAATAATAATAATAATAATAATAATAATAATAATAATAAAGGAAGTAAAATAATAGTAATAATTTTAGAAAAAGAAAAATAAAATAAAATAATAGTAAAACATTTATATAAAAGAATACGCCAATATTAAAAATAAATATAATAATAACATTACTAACTAATCAATATGATAGTAACAAGATATATGCATTATATAGAAATAATAATATGGTAATAGTAATAATATTAGTAACTAATAATAATGAAGGAAAAAAATAGTAAAAATAGTAATAAAGATAAGGAAATAATAAAAACAATAGTCATAGTACCAATAAATAACAATAATGTTAATTAATGATAAACAAAAATAATGATAATAGCAATAATAAAAATTGTAAAAATTATTAATGAAAATAAATAACATTAAAGGAAATAAACAATTTAAAAGATATAATATTAAATATTAATTAAAAAGGAAAAGATATAATATTAAATATTAATTAAAAAGGAGAATAATTAGGAATCTCAATAAACGAATAATTAAATGAAAATAATTAATGGACTTTATTGAAAACAGAATAAAATTCAGGGGGCTAGAGTTGCAATAAATAAAAAAGGGCGAATAAGGTTCACAACGCCACGCGCATAAACTCGTGAGGATCAAACGAGAAATTATTCTAAGCCTCTGAGCGCAGAGTTTAAGCTCGAACTAAATCAGAATGGCGCGCAAATTCAGGGCCAAAATTAAAAGAAAATAGAAATAGGATTAACTTAAAGGTAGTGCAAATGGGAGGGACTGGCCCCAAAAATTTCTCATTTAAGGTGAAAAGGCACAAATCCAACTTACAAATCGTCAATGCGCTGGCCCCCACCCTCTTTAATTACACCATTTAAAAAAACATTTATTACTCATTTCATTTTTTTTTAAAAGGCTTATAAGTTCTTTTTTTTTAAACAAAAACAGAGACCCCCATCTTTTCCTTCTTTTCTTCTGCTAGGGTTTTTGAACCCATTCTTGCGCCATGAGTTCGATCGGGTTTGGCAGCATCTATCGCCATGGCGGTGGTCAAGCACGAGAGGGCTTTTCTAACCCCGGTTCTGGAACCTATTCAAAGGTAAATCTTCCCTAACATGGGAGGCCGAAAGAAAAGGGTCTCTAGCCCACATTTCAAGCCTGATTCCGACGAGGGAAGGGAGACCTCTACCTACGAGCCGGCGAACCGATTTAGGTAGACCCTCTTTCCTTTCTTTTTTATTATTTCGTTTTTTTTTTTAATTTGAAAGTCAATAAAAAAAGAAAAAGCAAATAGAGAACAACAGTAATAAGGGTAAAGTCGAAAGAAAATAAACGAAATCAACCTTCTATTCTTGTTTTTAGTTTCTTCGTCTTTTCATTCAAAATCTCTGTTTTTTTTATATCGAATCCCCCCCTTTACCTTGATTTTCGATGGCTTTATATAGTCATCTTTTTACAATTTTTTAATCTATTTATTGCCACTTGCTTGTGTGTTTTCTCTTGCAGGTGCAACTTGAAGGCGGTGGACGTGACATGGGCGGTGCTGCAGGTGTGGCAGTGGTGGCAGTCGTCAGAGGCAGAGACGGCAACAGCTAAGTTTAGGAAAAATTAGGGTTTTCTGATTTTGTTTTGGGCTAGGGTCTGCTGGGCTTGTTATTGGGCTGCTTTCAATTTGGTTAGGTTTAGGCTTGATGGGTTTGGGTTTGTTTGTTGATTTGTTGGGTTGGTTTTATGTGTAACGGGCCCCCGAGGAAAAATGGGCTCGTACAAAGCACATATATAATTACAAATCAAATAAACAACAACCTATATAAACAAATACCATATTAACTTACCTAGTTAAAACAACAAGCAAATTGAATCTTCAAGAACTATTCGACAATTTTGGCTTTTACTCGATTATCTTTGGTTTGATTCAATTCTTGGTATAAATAATTGTTTTAGACAATTCATCAATACCAAATATTTTTATATCATTCCATGATATGCATGAACCTATTTAATTCCATTTTTTGAATGCCTCTTAAGTTTTTCATTTTATTCAATTTAGTCCCTGAAACCGAAATAACTATATCTTTCAATTTTGAGCCTCGATTTTAAAACCAATTTTAGTTACATCTCTTAGGGACCTTCTACTATATATTATTACTGAGATTTCACCTCAGTTTCATAATTTATTCATTTTAGTCATTATGTACCAGCCATATCAAAAGACTCAGTAAAGGAATATACATGCAATTGACCTTATTTTCATATTCCTCATACCATCCAAAGCATCCATGCTTTGACATATCGATCAATTTCGTCGGCGATTGTATGTCGTGGAGGGGCCAACTTGAGAAACCTCCTTAACCATGTGCATTTCACTCGATTTTCCTCTAATTTGTTCTCTTTCTTAAACAAAATGGTATCTATCAATCGGCCATGCTCATACTTTGATTCATTTCTATTAGCTCTAATTTTCGTCTACTCGTCAATTAGAAGGTCAAATTTAAAAGGACTCTTCTAGCATTATAGTCGCTTCCCCACATGAAAATTATGATTTATGCATTTTAGACTTCCATCTTTTCAACAAGGAGAAAGGCAACTTGATATCATTATGAACTTTGTCATTGTAGATGCCATATATAAACCCACACTCTTCAAGCAATTTACAATTTGTCCATCACCTCCAAAATTTTAAGTTATGTCGAGCGCAAACAACTCGATCTGTCTGTTGTTAAAAACATCAAAATAATATTTAATTTCACAAAATCATAAAAGAATTTTTGCAAACATTATAAAATTTAAAAAATTAAGTAGAAAATTTTACCATATTGATTGCATAGTTTGCTAAATGTTTATAAAACCTTAATGCAACCATTTTTCTCAAAAAAAAAAAAAAAAGAGTACAAATTAAAAAGTGTTTTTAAGAGAGTATGAGAAAACTTTTAGTGGAAATGAAGAGAAATAGATGTGATATTTATAGGAGAGAAAGTCGATTCCCATTACTGTCCATTTCTTTGTATTAAATGGGTTTTTTCAGGAACAGAGAAATAAATTATCTAGTTTTTATGAAATCAACATCCATAACTGTAATTTATAGTTCTTCTTTCCTTACTTGCAAGGCACGCACTTGTATGATAGATTTGACATAAAATAAAACTCAATATGATGTGAAAATATTCAAGTGTAAAATAGAAATGTTTAATTTTTGTTTATATAGTAAAAAAGAAAAAAGAAAAAGTGTATGAATTGGTTTGGATAATGTTAGAGGAAGAGAAGAGATGAAGTTGGAATGGTGGGAGGAAGGAATGATCCAGGTATAGTTTTATGCCGTGTCTGTACCTTTTATGTATTTGTTTTATAAATTCCCCGGAAGTAATAATTATATCCTACTTCTTCTCCCCCCACCAATTTTATCTTCTTGAACAAATTTTCTCGAGATGTTAAAAACTAAAAAAAGAAACACTAGAAATAAAATATGTGTTATTGAAGTAATGTCAAAGGTCAAAGATTTGCATTACTGTCTCTGTCTCCCACACTCACACATTCTCTATTCCCTAAAGCACAACAAATTTACATTTCATTCCCCTGCCTTTGGCCCAAAGCACTATGCACTCCCACTTGCCTCTGCTCCTACCATGGCTGTCCCACTTTTCTCTAAATTAATTCATTTTTGTACTCTATGTATTTGATGATTTAAGGTTTAGTGTATACTGTATCGGGTAAGTCCATTTGACTGGTCAATTGATTCCGGTTGATATGGTGACATAGCATGGTTTAGTACACGTGGCGTAAGTTATGATTTGATGATGTGGCAGTGACATCAACTTGAGGACCCTTTACCCAACAACTTCACAAGATTTCAGGGCTCTGATATATTGTGTGAAACTATTGATATGCTGACGTGGCGATTTGTTCATTCTCTTAAATCGCCTCTTATCATCGACTTACTATTCTGTATTTAATTATTACATTATCCTTCTTGGAGACTAATAATTTCAGAATGAAGAAAATGTGAGTAATAACCATATGTACAGAAAATTGCTGTGACAAACAATATTAAAAGCTATGTTTTACCATAAATAGAATCAGATCCTATTAAATGGCATTCCGTTATTCTGTTTTATGATTCCCATGAAGATATTTCTATATATACACACATAATTCAATTATTATAACAGGCAAAGCGTGTACCATGATTCTAAAAATTGGCACTAGTTTTTATAGGAAGTAAAAGGTGAACAATGTGAGAAACATGTGAACTTGCAACAAAGTAACTTATATTATTTAACATTCATATAAACATTTAATGTAAGGAGAAGATAAGAAGATTTGGCAATAGAAATATTTCATGTTAACAACGTCAATTAATAATGTTTAGTTGGTGTGGAACTTAGCCTACATTTGGACATATTGCGTGTACCCATACAGATATAATGTATTTTACCTAAAAAAAAAACATTCAAAGAAGCAGAGATAGTTTGGGATATGTTAGGTAGCGAATGGAAGGACAAATGGCTTTCAATCAAGTTGAAAGAAAAACCCTTGTCAAACTGATCTTATGAAAAAAGCAGTAAATGAAACAAACTTGCTTTTCAAGAGGGTTTGCATGACTTGTTTTTGTCAAAGGTTGTTAGAGATGGGTTTGAGAAAATAACATATACACTCTCTCTTTCTCTAACCATGTCTTTTTATATCATGGGTTGTTGTCCCCTTTCATCTTCCCATTTCATGTCAGCTACAAAATGCTTGCCTCCTTCAATGTACTAACCCACAATTGTTGGCTTGAAGAGTATTCATAATTATTTTTTTTATCACTCAATTATAAAAAATTACAAAATATCATTCAACTGTTTAATTTTGTCTTTTTCGGTCACCCAACTATCTTGGATTTTTGGGTGTTTCCATTTTTGCATTAGCTAGCTGATGCCAAAAAAAGACAAAGTTAAATAATTGGGTGACTATTTTATAATTTTTTATAGTTGGGTGACTAAAAAAAAATTTACTAATAGTTGTGTGACTACTAGTGTAGTTTACCCAATAAATAAAGAAAAAAAGTCATAATGATAAACTTAGCTCTTGATGTTTATTATTTTTGTCATTTGGTCCTAATTTATTTTATTGCTTTGACCAATTCAACCTTTAAATTTTAGTTAAATTGATGTTTTCTTAAACAAAAAAAAAGTTAATTTGACTGTTAAAATTTAAACGAAGCCCGCATGATAGTCTATATGTTTACTTTTTATGTATATACTTTTCAAATTTTTCATAATTTTTTATTTTTTTAATTTTTGTTTTTAAAATTTTTATAAATTACGCATTAGTTGTCATGCAAGTTGCCATATTAACGCTATTAGAATTTGAAAAGTCTAGCAAGCTTTTCATCCAAAAAAAAAAACAACAATTTGATTAAATTTTGAAGGTTGGGGACTAAAATGGTTTGAAAAAATTACAGCCATAGTGATAGAAAAAGGTAAATGTTAATGTTAAATTTATTGGGGTAAACTACACCATTAGTCACTAACTATGAATAAGTTTTTGTTTTGGTCAATTAATTAAAAAAGTTACAATTTGGTCATTGAGCTATTCAAAAGTTCTCATTTAATTTAAGTCACTGAGCTATTAAAATCGATGCTATATGACTTTCTCTATTCGCGTTACTTACACTAATCAAAAGCTCTCTTTCCCTTTCTCTTTTATAGTTCGGTTTTTTTCATTAAACAACTTTGAACATTAGGAATCTATTAACCAAAATTCAAATAACTTTTTTCTCCAATCTCTGACAATGACCGTTAGATCGATTTAGATCTAAGATATGTTCTTCTACTCGTCGATAAGTATTGATCTACTGTACTAATCGTCTAATCGTCAAATCGTCACTTGGAGCTTGCTGGGGAAACTTGAAAAAAAAAACTTAACAACCCAATGACTTAAATAAAAACTTTTGAATAGTTCAATGACTTAAATGAAAACTTTTTAATAGTTCAGTGATCAAATTGTAACTTTTTTAATTAAATGATCGAAATAAAAATTTCCCATAACTTAATAACTAATGGTATAGTTTACCCAATTTATTATTATGTCAATAAAAAAAAATAATTATATTTGAGTCATAGTAGGAAAATATTAGTCAACTTATCATACCAAGAGAAAAACTTGACATATATATTAGCCCTTTTATTTGGCCAAACTCCAAAGTCAAGAAAAAGAATAATTGAAGGCAAAATGAAGTAATAGAAATGGAAAGTGATGGATGAAGATATTGTTTCACATTGTCCACCGTCTTTTAAGTATTTACTGTTTTATTGTAACCCTACCTATGACTTTCATGCGTCCTTCCAACACATACCTTCTTATATAATCTTATTTATACATTACAAATAACAAAAAGTCATAGTATGTTAATAATTAGTAAAAAAGTCTTACAAAATATTGGTGCAATTATATTAGTTATGGGTCTATTCCATCACCCGGCGTGCATTTTTGGTTAGGTCAACAAGTTTTTCCTCTTTTTTCAAGCTTACTAACTTATTTTTTTTAAATTTGAGTAAATTACATTATTAGTCACTTAATTATGAGTAAATTTTTGTTTTAGTTATTTAATTAAAAATTATAGTTTAGTCATTAGCGTTTTCAAAAAATTATCACCAAACTGTTAAGTGGCTAATGGTGACACTTTTTAATCGGTATAATAATAATTTTAATACTTATATTTTATATTTTTGTCAATTTGACCATAATTCTATATAAAATGATAAAATTAAAATTATTTTTAAAAATTTAGAAAATTCTAAAAAATATAAAATACATTCAAAATAAAAATAAAAATAGATAAAGTGAGAGAAAACGAAGGAAAATTGTTTTTCATTGTGTGAAAAGAAAAGAAAAGAAATGGAATATAATTTATTTTTTATTATTTGGGTTTTGAAAAATAATTTAAATAAATTAAAATTTTGTATTTTTGGTTAAAAATGAAATCAAGTGAATTTCACAAATCTATAATATCAATTTGAAGAATTTCTTCAACAACATAGAACTCAACTTATAGATATTACTAATTTGGCTCTATTTTGTTTTTAATGTGTTGTTAGATTTGAATGATCATTTTGGTTCTTATGTCTCAATATTGAACAATCTTGAGCTTTACTACAATATAATCTTGAGTTTTCTTGTATGAACATTAGTCTTTAATTATATTTAAGTTTTATATCTAATGAATATTATGTAGATTGAAATTGATCTATTTGTTGATTCATTTTCGTTATTTTATGGCAATGTTGAAGATTTGTTGTTATAATAACTTGAATTTTTATATAGAATTTTCTATTTCTTTAAATAATTTAAAGTTTTTATAATCTCTATATAGAATTAGGGTTAAATAGATCGAAAGTATAAAAGTTAAGGACTAAAATTATTATTATTATTATTATTATTATTATTATTATTATACAAACTAAAAGTGCCACCATTAACCACTTAACAATGAAAGTGACTAAAAAACAATTTGAATGCATTAGTAAAGAAATTGTTACATTTTTTAGTTAAATGACCAAAATAAAAATTTACGCACAATTGAGTGACTAATAATATAATTTACCCTTTAAATTATTATTATAATATTATTTAATATTTCTTATAATTAACTTTTGTTCACATGAAAATTGCAATAGAACAGTAAAATAATTAGAAACGAAATTACTTTAGCCTTGTTTATTAATTCATTGAAAATAGGTTTAATGTTTTAAACTTGTTTGATAATATATATATATATATATATATAAATCATTAGTTAGAATTTTTCAATGAAAACTCATTGAAAAAGATAAGTAAATAAGGGTCATTTATCATTTAAGAAGACTATATTCAATGAATTTATACTTTAATTTTTTTTATCATTATTGTTAAAAGTCTGTTTTATAATATTTCTATATTTAACACATTAACTTTTTACCATATATATTTTATTTTCAAAACAAAATTAATGGTAAAATATAAATTGAAAATTTTCAAAATCTAACAAACAATTTATTTATATTCAACATTTAATTTTTATAATTCAAGTACAATACTTGTTAAATTCAACATTAAAATCCATAACTTCATTTTTTTTATTTATCAAATACCAACTTAGTCTCCATTTTTATATATGCTTTTTGTTTATAAAATTAAAACATTTCATTATTGATTAAGTGATTAGTTTGCTTTTTTTTTAAAGCCAAGTCATTAATCTGTTTTTAAATTTTAATTGACATAAAGTTGAGATTCAAACCTTGATAAGCCCTTACTCGATAAAAGTGCTAAGAAGGTCTATATATTAAGAGTCATATTGTAATTTGTCCTTCTATTTAAAAAAAAGGTAAATTAGTCTATATAAATTAAATTAAGGACAAACTATTTATTATTTTAAAATTTTTATTTATTTCTATTGTTAAAAATTGTCCTTATATGTCAAAGATAAAATACACTAAATACACCATGTGTTACTTATCAAGTTATTTCATCAATTATATCAATTTTAATAGAAAAAATCGATTTAATGTTTTATCTAATATATAAATATTAATTTATGTACTTTTTAATAAAAAATAATTTAATTTTTAATACAAAAATCTTCATAATATTTTTATTGTGATTCAACCAACTTATTATTATTAATAAAATAGGGCTATAAGAATACAAAGTCGTAATAGAAATTTGTATAGTAAAAGTTGGGGGCATGACTACTCCTATAAAGTATGTAATATTATAACAACATATGTATAGAAGCCGAGTTTTTGCAGCCGATTAGGTTCCTAGTAAAAATAAAGGACGTGAAGGAACTGAACTCCCATTCGTACACGTGTCAAATTATAAAATTTGGCAGCCAGCTGGCTAGCCGGTCCCACTTCAATCCTTTAAACAAGAAAATAATAAGGAAAACGCGCCCCTCCCAATTATTTACCGTACGCATCTAACACACACATAATTTGTTTCTCTTATCTTCTCCATTTTCTTTTCTATTTCTCTTTTCAAGAGATATTGACATATTGTCTCGCGAGAACTTCAAAGTAAACGCCGTTTTTTTCATCTGTTACTGGGAATTGCAATTTACAATTACTTGAAACCTAATTTAAAGAAAATTGGCTGCCGGTATTTTTTGAGACACCCGCGGTACAAGCGCGTTTGTACCGGTGATTTTACTGCGCGATTACCGGGAATTGCCTGTCAACCGTTTCTACCCGGTTGAACTGGCTTTTTCTCCATAGCTATATCAAATTACGCTTTATCAATTGTATTTAAGCATATACCTTGTCCTTTGGGAAAAAAATCAGTAAATTAATTATGTATTTTAAGTGAAAATTTCGTGATATTTAATCAAATAATTTTTTATATATTAAATTGTGAATAGCAATTTTAAATAAAAAGAATTAATATATATTTTAAAAATGATAAAATGGGATAATTGGGTACTTGGGATTTTAGAGTGAAGGGAAGTGATGAAAGTTAAGGATAGAACTTGAATTGGGTATTTTGGCATGTTTTACTTTGATAGAAAAAAAAAATGAAGCATATGGGAATATTCAAATTTCTTTATCTTAAGGCATGCAAAAAATAAAAACTAAAATAAAAATAATTGATAAATAAGAAAAGAGAAATTGACGTATATACCCTTAATTGTACCATTATTTTTTAAAGCTCAACCAACTTCAATCCTCCATCTATTTATACCCAACTCCTTCCTTCTTTTTCCCTCACACCTAAACCCAAACCAAAACTATAGACATCCATTTCATCTATCAAACACCCTCCTCTCTCTCTCTCTCTTGGCTCTTAAAAAAAAAAGGCCTTTCTTCCCATTCAAAAACTGCAAACAACAAATATCAGAATCATGCCTGAAGCACCTAAGAACACACTTAAACCTACTACAGATTACAACCTGGAACTGAAGAACAAGAAAACCCTTCAGTTCATTGAGGATGTGACTTCAAACGCTGATGAAGTTCAAAAGAAAGTCCTTGAAGAGATCCTTTCACGCAATGCTCATGTTGAGTACCTGCAAACACGTGGCCTTAATGGTCACACTGATAGAGAGACTTTCAAAAAAACCATGCCTGTCATCACCTATGAGGATATCCAACCTCATATTGACCGTATTGCCAATGGTGATACCTCTCCCATACTTTCTTCCAACCCCATTTCTGAGTTCTTGACAAGGTCAGCAAACTAAACAACCTTTTTTTTTCTTTTTATGCTTATGTTTTTTTAAAAGGTTTTTCCTGTTTTTGTTTCCTCTCCTTCTAGGCAGGCCATTTCAAACTTGACCTGTTTTACAAGCACATCAGTGATAGCCTGCCTTGTAGATTTCATGTTTATTTTGGTTTTGGCTAAACGGATGGTCTTGGTTTCTTCTTTGCAGCTCTGGCACATCAGGTGGGGAGAGAAAGCTGATGCCAACAATTGAAGAGGAGTTAGGAAGGAGGTCACTGCTCTATAGCTTACTGATGCCTGTTATGAGCCAATTTGTCCCTGGTCTAGACAAAGGCAAAGGAATGTACTTTTTGTTTATAAAATCCGAGGCTAAGACACCTGGTGGCCTTGTGGCACGCCCTGTTCTTACTAGCTACTATAAAAGCACCCATTTCAAGGATAGGCCATATGACCCTTACACCAACTACACTAGCCCAAATGAAACCATCCTTTGTCCCGATTCTTACCAAAGCATGTACTCTCAAATGCTTTGTGGACTTTGCCAACAAAAAGAGGTCCTCAGGGTGGGTGCTGTTTTTGCCTCTGGCTTCATCAGGGCCATCAAGTTCCTTGAAAAACATTGGCGTCTCCTTTGTAATGATATAAGAACAGGAACCATTGATTCCCAAATCAATGACCAATCTGTGAGAGAGGCTGTTATGAAAATCCTGAAACCTGATCCTAAACTTGCTGATTTCATTGAGGCCGAGTGCAGCAAAGATTCATGGCAAGGGATCATCACAAGGTTATGGCCTAATACAAAATATGTGGATGTGATTGTGACTGGGACCATGTCACAGTACATTCCCACTCTTGATTACTACAGCAATGGCCTCCCTCTCGTCTGCACCATGTATGCATCCAGTGAATGCTATTTTGGTGTCAACCTCAACCCTCTTTGCAAGCCAAGTGAAGTTTCCTACACTCTCGTTCCCACAATGGCCTACTTTGAATTCTTGCCGGTTCAAAGGAACAATGGCGTCACTTGTTCTATTTCTGTGCCCAAAACTCTCAATGAGAAAGAACAACAAGAATTGGTTGACCTTGTTGATGTTAAACTTGGCCAAGAGTATGAGCTTGTTGTCACCACTTATTCAGGTACATCAAAATAACAATTTTAAGAATTATTGTATAGTTTTAGAGACATCATGTTTATACTTTAAGAACTGTAGTATAACTTGTCTGTATCTGACTGTTGAAAATAATGCTTTTGCAGGACTTTATCGTTATAGAGTTGGTGATGTGCTAAGGGTAGCAGGGTTTAAAAACAACGCACCGCAATTCAATTTCATATGCAGGAAAAATGTAGTTTTGTGCATCGATTCAGATAAGACTGATGAGGTTGAACTTCAAAATGCTGTGAAGAATGCAGTGAACCATTTGCTGCCATTCGGTGCAACATTGGCTGAGTACACTAGTTATGCAGATACCACAACAATTCCAGGCCACTATGTGTTGTACTGGGAACTTAGTCTCAATGGTAACACCCCAATTCCTCCTTCAGTTTTTGAGGACTGTTGCTTAACCATTGAAGAGTCCCTCAACAGTGTATACCGCCAAGGGCGTGTATGTGACAAATCCATTGGACCTCTTGAGATCAAGGTTGTTGAACCAGGGACATTTGACAAGCTGATGGATTATGCCATTAGCTTAGGTGCATCAATTAACCAGTACAAGACTCCAAGATGTGTGAAATTTGCACCCATTGTTGAGCTGTTGAACTCAAGGGCTGTGTCTAGTTACTTCAGTCCAAAATGCCCCAAATGGTTTCCTGGCCACAAGCAATGGAGCAACAATAATTAAGGGAAATGAAGGGAGAGATGCTCTTAATTGGTAGCTTTTCATGGAAGTTCACAACCACTGTGGGTGTTATCATCTTTGGGAAAAGTTAAATGAAGGCATTGTAGGTTAACCCCTCATGATTTTATGTTTATTTTCGCTTTGAACGTTTCTTGTAACTGTTGTTTGATATGCATAGGGACTTTTGATTTAGCCATGTACAAAAACAGTTCATGTTTCAAGGAATGCTCTTCCCCCCCTCCCTCCGCCAAAAAAAATAGTGAATTTCTCTTTGTTGTTTAGCTGTTTAATCTTTCCATAATCATCACATTTCATGGGAATTTGGTTCATAATTCCAGCCAGGAATCCTGCCCACTGAACTCTCATGGGCCATTTACAGAGACGGCAAACAAGAAAGACAAGTACCATAAACACCCATCATTTTCCATAATTTTCAAGAAAAAGCATACCAACTTTTTTCCACTGTGTTTATCCATTAACACTTGGTAAATTATAAACAACTTAATCTACTTTTTTTTTTAATACATGTTCAAACTTCAAATGACCAATAAAACTACATACTGAAAAGGTCAAAGCTAATCTCCTGGAATCTAATATCTACGGGAAAAAAAAAGTAGAGTAGCTTAATTATAAATGAAAAACAATGATACCCTTTTTCAGTGCAGTAAAGCGAATCAAATCTCTGTCAAAAGATAATAGCCAGCTTTGGATGAAAGAGCTTATTACTATTAGCATCTGTTTACATGCACTAAACAACACTACTGCTCAAAATCCTTCATTTTCAAGAATTGAAGGGTTTTTGTATCAACCTCCAACTCCCTCCCACTCCCACACCTCTATTTTCAGTTTATTTATTTTAACATAAATAGGCATGATATTTTCGTATGAAGCCAAAGCTTTAAAGGAACATGCACATTTCAAAGAGGAAAATGACAAAAAATCAATAAAACAATGTCAATGTAAGCCACATGTGTGAGAGTGCTGCGCTTGGCCCTTACAATTCTGTTTCAGGTCATAAAATTGGGCAGGAATTCATACAAAATGGTCAAGGAAATACACAAAAGGCAACAACAACAACAACAACTGCTGATGAGACACCAACTTTTGTTTTAAAGTGGCAGGGATAGATAAGGTAGAATCAGAGGCTGTTCCCTTTGTTAGTACCATTGTCTGTGAAAACAAACAAAAGCAGTTTTGTTTTTCCAGAGAACAATTTCAGGATCCAGACAGGCAATTATAGCAGAGTATATAACCATAAAACAATTGCCAGGAATAATTTTATTCAGTTTTCAGATAAAAGAAACCATCTTTCTATAAAGAAATAAATAAAGCAGTTGAGAGGGAATGAAAAGGAGATAAGACCCTTCTTTTCTTTTTTGTTTGTTGGTTTATTGTTTGTGGTGCAAGACTGTTGGTAAGTTAGTGATTTCTTTACTGAATTTCCTTTTCAGCACCATTGCCCATTTGTTCTCCACTCCATAATCTTACTAATCTAGCATTTAATTTGCTTATGTTATGTCCATATGACTGACTGACTGAACTATTTTGGGATTTTAAATGTGGATAGCATGAATTCTTCATTGTTGGCTATATATTTATTAAATGGGTATAATATAGTCATATGTAAGTTGTTTAAAAGGAAATTAAACTTTTCTAAATATGCCCTAAGAATACTTATTTTAAAAGCTGAATTGACAATGAATGAAACAATTTCTTTTTCTAACTTCCTTTGAAACTTGATTAAAATAAGGTCACGAAATAAATATAGCTCAACTGACTTTAATGTGTTTAAGATGGTTAAGTTTCCTTTTGGTCAGCAAAACCGTGCTTCCTAATTCAGTCACTTTCAACTTGAAATTATTGAGTTTCTTTCTTTCTTTTTATTTGAGAATTTTAAATATCTTACATCACATCTCGATTAAATTCAAGTTGAATCTTTAAATAGAAATAAATTTATTCCAGTAATGTTTTCTTTCTTCACAAAATCTAAGTTTGAAACTTTTATTTTTAAAGAGCATCAAGATATTTACCACTCAACCCAACCGTCAAATTCATTTCTAATACATAGACAAAATAAGAATATATGTTCATATGGAAGGAGGAAATGTTAGATTTAGGATTTCATATGGAAAAGGAGAGACCATTCTTTCATCCAAATAGATATCGGAACTTTGATTCAATAAAAAAGGTAAATATAAAGTTTAAAATCTGTTTTTATCTTGTACATGAATGTGCCTTGATTAGTTGAAATGGGCAATACCTGGCTAGGGAGCAAATAGATGTGTTTCTCGGTTCAGCTTCAACTTATAAATAGATTCTTTTGTATTTAAATTTAGTAGTTTAAGCTTGATATTTTATTATTGGATAAACTATCCAATTGGTTACCTAATTTTTAAAACACTTTCATTTTGATCACTCAAGAAAATATTTGCAATTTCGTCACCGTCATTAGAAATAATAATCATTTTAGTCACCTAATCATGAACTCCATACAGCAGTTGACTTAGCACGCCATATTATGTCCATACAAGAAATTGTTTTCCACGTAATTTAAAAAATATTGGCCGAAGGCAAATCAAAACGACATGCTTTTAGGTTTTTTAATCCTAAATTAGAGATTAATTTTTTGGTTACTTTCTAAAGTGTATTAGGTAAAAAAATGCATTTATTTTACAAAAAATCTAAAAAAAAAATTGAAGTTAATGTTTTCATAGTGTTTAGAGTGGTTGGAAGAAAATTGAGGAATCAATTTGGGGGAAAAGTTGTTAAATTGATTAGATTTGTGGTTGATTCTCAAAAATTTGGGGTTATGATTTGTTTAGAATACTTTATGATCAATATTGATAGGAGGAGGATACAATGAATGGGGAAATCAAGTGTGACATACAGTAATCTAACATGAAAATGTGTATTAAAATGCAACCGATAAAATATGTATGAAATATGTTTGTGAGTTGATAAATTCAATCTATTATGTTTGTAGGTTTACAAAAATTGTTTGTGGGTTTATAAAATATGTATGAAATCAATTTCAATTGAATGGTTATTAAATAATTATGAAAGGGTTAGAGTATATTGAATATGTATGTAATCGATTGTTTTGGATTTTTGTTAAGTTACATATTAGTATTTTCATGACATGTGAGATTTATGCTTTGTGATCTAACTATTGTTACATAATTGTCGTTATTTGACTAACAATAGATAATTGAATTGATTTGTTATTTTCTGAGAAATTGACTTTGTTATGTCTTTTTTGAGAAATTTAGTATGGGCTTGTATTGTTATGTTGCTGTCAGGTAAAGTAATTTGTATATGGAGTGGTAGTTAGGTGTTGGAATACAATAATGTTAATATTAAAGTAATGAATAGTTGTTGTATGATGTGAAATTGAAAACTAGTTGTTGGAGTATTAAAGTGTAATGTGTATGTGGAGCTATTTGTTATTGTTGATTGTTTGTTTTCAGTTGTTTAAAGTTAGTGTTGTGTGGATCAATACTATAAAGTAAAAAGGTTTGGTTTATTGTGGTCTTTTATATTGAATTGTTCATTGTTTAAAAAATTTAAATATGTTGAGTGTAGCTTGTGGAATATGTGTGCAACCTTTCTTACTTTTTTCATGTTTTGTTTGGTAAAACCTACTACAAATTATGATAGTGATGGGCTCGAAACTAACAAATATTTTGACAAAGGCAAGCGCATCTATCGAACAGTAGTATAGCTTTGATGAGTCCGGAATATCGTATCCTCAAGGACTAAAATTACTAGTAACTGAATAAACCAATGAATAAAGACAATACCCAAGGAAGAATCCACCTAGACTTCACTTATTATATGGACTCTGAATTAACCGATTTATTCACTTGTCTTGATCCGTAGAAATCCCTAAATTATGTTAATATCTTTTTCGAGACTAAAAACAACTGACTCTAGGTTGATTAATTGAAATCTCTTTCTAATTAAAACCCCTATCGTCACATTAACTCGATCTATGGATTCCCTTATTAGATTTGACTCTAATCCGACAGATTTATGTCATCCTATTTCTAGGGTTGCAATCAACTCCGCTTAATTACATGAGATCTACTCTTAAACAGAGACTTTTGCTCCACTGAATAAGCACATAAATCTTGACTTAATGTCCTGAAAATATTAAAACATGGGTTAAGAACACATAATTAAGAACAAGAACAAGTGTTTATCGTGTAATTTAGATAACTAAATAATAAGATTCATCGTAGGTTTCATCCTCCCTAGGTATTTAGGGAGTTTTAATTCATAACGTAGAAGGAAAACATCTTAGAGTTAAGAAAACAACAAGACATAAAGAACCCAAAAACTTCTAAAGAACTTGATCTCAGATCTTCAATCTTGGAGTGAATCCATTTTTAAGATGATTCCAACGGCTTCCTTCGAGTAATTTCTTTGATCTACTCTGCATCCCTTCTTTTGTCCTATTCTAGTTTGTATTTATAGACTTTAGAAGGTTCAGAAACCCTAAAAATTGGGTTTTTTGCGTGTAACAGGGAAGTAAGGTGGGAAACCAACACGGGCTAGCATATTGGCGTGTGGCCAGCCTGTGTGGATCCTGAAAACTCCGATTTTGGCCCCTTTTTCGCTCCTTTTGCTCCTAAATGCTCTCCTAAGTATAAAAACATGAATTTAAGGGATTAAGAGCATCAATTTCACTAATTTCATCATAAATCATCCAAAAATAAGCCAAACATGGAATTAAAATATGTTACATTTATGGTTTATCAAATATCCCCACACTTAAGCATTGCTTGTCCTCAAGCAAAATCCTCAACTCACAATTAAAATTAAGCTTTCTCAATTCATAATTCTCATCAATAATGTTTTATCATAATTCATAAATAATCACACTTTGATAATTTAACTAAAAGAGCATTAAAGATTCAAACAATCCAAGTCACATATTTTTTAAAGCATGAAAACATAGGTATATTTCCCCTTATCTAAATAATTACCTTTAATTCAAAACCGACAAGATTCGACATCCTCACTAAAGATTCACTCAAATCACTCAAAGTGTTTCAGGTTCAAAAATTAAGCACCCAAAAGTCAAAAATGAAAAATTATTACCATAGGCTTGCATGAAAATCAAATCTCCACCACTATAAAATTAGATGATACACAAATCAAAAGGTCTTCAAAGAGTTGAAATGAGACTTGGGTTAAAGGTGTGGATAAAGGCTGAAAAAGAAGGTTAAAAACGAGATCGAATTGACAATTTACCTAATTAGAAAAATAAACTAATACTGAATAATTACATCAATTGGAAACTTATAAATAATAACACGAGCTTCTTCTCAAAATGTGAAATTAACCGTTTAAGCTCAAATAACATAGAACTAGTAATAATTAAAACAAATATATATATTTTTTTCACTTTTTTTTTTTTTACGTTTTTTTTCACTTCTTTTTTTTTTTGAGTTGTGGATAAAAAGAGATAATTTAACAACTGAAACAAAAGAACATAGTTAGGCAACTGACCAAATCAAACCTCGACAAAAAGGAAGTCAATACAATAGGAAAAATTCTCAATGAATCAAAAAGAATTAGTTATGGGTTAATATTGAGGGAAGATCAAGAAACGATTTAGTAGGCTCAAAGGGGTTCACTAAGGGTAATTATGAAGGTAGGCTTTTAATAGAATAAGTGGGTTAAAACCTAAGTGCCTTTATCATCTCAATATATCAAATCAAAAGTATAGTCTCGACATGCATAATCGAATCAAGTTCTAGAATAACAAATCAAAATTGACACACTCATAACCAATAATAAAGTGAGCAAGAAAACTGTATGCTCTTAAAGGCTCAAAATCTCACAAAAATTATGGTTTTTGATGTCAATCTTACAAATTTCAAACTTCAAGGTGATATTTAAATTTAGGGAAACAACCTAGCAATTTTTTATTATTCTGAAAATAGACTTATCATGCTTGATTCTCTCATGTCTTAAAGTTTAAACAATCAATGCACAATTACCTGTGATTTAATCCAAAACATATCAATAAAAATCATAAATCAATAAAAATTCATTCTAATAATAATATGAGAAAATTACTTAAGAACAAGATATAATTCAGGGATTTTCTAATAATCATATAAATAACCTCCCCACACTTAAGATATACATTGCCCTCAATGTATGAATATATATAATGACAGTATAAGTCGAATATCATTAGAGAGGGAGAGAAGTGAAACTGCCCTGAATTTTGGATGAATTCTGTGGAATAGTGAAAGCAGGGTTGTGGATATAGCTAAGTGAAGTGCATGATTCTGAGCAACTACTAAGAAAATAAACACAACTGTGGAAGAAGATTAAATGATTACTCGATTAGGAACAATCATAAAAAATTAAAATAGAGTTTAAAATACATTAGACAAGTCTTTAAAAGATAATAAGAAACATAAAAGAAAAATAAAAAAATAAAAAATAAAAATGAAAATAGAAATAGAAATAGAAATAAGATAAAATAAGAAGACAAAATAAGAAACGAGAAAAGGGGTTAGGGTTTTTATGAGGTGATACGGTTGTGTGAGGGTCCCTGTTGGGCCACACGGTCGTGTGGCTTGTTTTCAACCCGTGTTCGTCGAGGGAAAAAATAGCCCAATCTTCACACGGTCTCAGACACGCCCATGTGTCCAGGCTGTGTGGTTCACACGATCGAGTCGCACGACCATGTATATCATCCTTCGCTTCTTCCACGCCCATGTGACCTACCACACGCCCGTGTGGCTAGGCCGTGTCTCGACACGGCCATGTGCCTTGCCCATGTAATTCTTTGACTTGTTTTAAAATTCAAAAAAATTTGTTCCAGGTTTCACACAGCCTAGGACATGCCTGTGTGTCCAGGCTGTGTGGTCCACACGGCCGTGTCGCACGCCCGTGTGGTTTAATTTAAGGCAGTGTCTCTGTCAATTTTTGGAAAAATTTTAGCCCTGTTTCCATACGGCCAAGGACACGCCCATGTGGGTCAACAACCTGCATTTAAACATGAAAGAAAGTAAAAATAAACTAATTAGTAGGGTTAGTACTTGGGTTGCCTCCTGAGAAGCGCTTATTTAGAGTCTAAGGTCGACTTACCTCTCGTTCGTATGGTCATGGTGGTTTAAGGAGTTGACACTCCTCTCTCTTGCTATCAGTTCTAATATCAAAGTAAGGTTTAAGTCGAGTGCTATTTACCTTAAAGGTGCCTAATTTAGAGTGATTTACCTCGACCGTACCGTGTGGAAAGACATTTAGTATCGTAAAAGGAGTTGCTCTGTTAGCATTGGGCTTTGAAGTGACAACTCGAGGGTCCGCTTTGTCCAACAGTACCTGGTCTTCAACCTTAAATTGATTTGTTTCATCTTGAAGCTCGTTATGATGTTGTTTAAGTTCTACATCGTGTATCCTTGGTTTCTCCTTAACATGCTTCCGCCATTTGTCTAGTTCATCGATCTGAAGCTTTTGTTCTTCATGAGTTATTCTATTTTTGTTAGTTGAGCTAAACTGTGGCTCTATCACCTTTTATGAGGAATTTCCTGCAAAGAAGGTTGAGCCACAATGTTACTCACATCAAAAGAACTTGCAATATCTTCTTAATTACTAGATATCCTAACAGAATCACGAGCTTGGAGTTTAATCGTGTCATCGCTTACATGAAGTATCAATTCACCTGTGCCAACATCTATAATAGTTCTAGCAGTTGCTAAAAAGGGTCGTCCTAAAATTAAAGGTACATCACTATCCTCAACCATGTCTAAAACAACAAAGTCAATTGGGAATATAAAATTTTCAATTTTTACAAGCACATCCTCAATAATACCCCTAAGAAATCTAATAGTTTTATTTGCCAATTGTATGCTCATCCTAGTTTGTTTGGGTTTCCCAAGACCTAGTTGTTTAAACATTTTATATGGCATGGCATTAATACTTGTCCCTAAATCAGCTAAAGTATTATTTACATTTAAACTACCAATTAAATAAGGAATAGTAAAACTCTTGGATTCTTTAATTTGTTGGGTAGTTTATTCTGCAAAATGGCTGAGCAGACTGCATTTAGCTCCACGTGCGACGCATCATTTAACTTTCATTTGTTTTCCAAAAGCTCTTTTAAAAATTTAACTGAGTTGGGCATCTGCGAAAGAGCTTCAATAAATGGTAAGTTAATATGTAATTTTTTTAAGAGTTTAAGAAATTTACCAAATTGCTCATTGGTATGGTCTTTCTTCGTCGCGTTGGGGTATTGATCGTGTCTGAGAGTTTTAATATTTATATAATGAATGATCGAGCCTAGAAACCAACTATCACCACAATTGAGGCAAGCGCACCTATCGAACAGTAGTATAGTTTAGTGGCAAGATCGGAATGTCGAACCCAAGGAAACCAAAAGTTCCAGTACTGACTTTTTTTTTATTATCTAGCCTAAATTAAAGAGAATTGATGTTTATCTAACTAATTCCAAAACTAGGGATGCCAAGACACAGAGAATGAATTGGGAAAATACTTTTGAGAAAACCAATTGATTAAGACAATACCCGAGGAAAAATTCACCTAGACTTCACTTGTTATTTAACTTTGAACTAGACGATTTATTCACTTGACTTAATCCATAGGATCCCCTAATTTATATTAATACCTCTTTTGAGGCTACTAACGTCTAACCCTAGGTTGATTAATTGAAATCTCTTTCTAATTAAAACCCCTAGTGTTGCATTAACTCGATTTATGGACTCCCATATTAGGTTTGACATAATCTGGTAAATTTTTGTCGTCCTATTTCTAGGAGTGCGATCAACTCCACTTAATTTTGCTAGATCTACTCTTAAACAGGGACTTTTGCTCCTCCGAATAAGCACATCAATACTTGAATCAATATCCTGAAATATTAAAGTAAGAATTAAGAACACATAATTAAGAATAAATCAAGTATTTATCATACAGTTCAGAAAACAATAACAAGATCCGTCTTAGGCTTCATCCCCCTCAGGTATTTGAGGGGTTAAGTTCATGTTTATAAAAGAATACATCTCAGAAGAAATTAAATAACAAAACATAAAGAAAAACCCTAAAACCCCCTAAAGGAATTTGAAAGGAAAATCCTTAGTCTTGAGTGTGACTCCGGCTTCTGAGATGGATCAACTGGCTTTCTTTGAGTAATTCCCTATATTCAGCCCTCTCTGGCTTCGTTCCTCATCAACAGCCCTGACAGAAGCCTTCTATCGAACTCCCTTTAGGTTGCCCTCTAGGGTGTTTATATAGGCAGTGCCTTACTTGGCCCACATATCCTATTAAGTGGAATTAAAACTCATGTGAATCGAGCCTATGTGAATCGAGCCTAGGGCCGTGTTCAAGTCTGCTAAAGTGGCACGGCCGTGTGGTTTACCCGTGTGGTGAACTCCAGGCCGTGTTAATTTCTTAATTTGGCCCATTTTCTCCGTTTTTGGCCTGTTTCTCGTTCTTTTCATCCTCCTATGCTTTCTAAGTATAAAACATGAAATTAAAGTATTAGGAGCATCAAATTCCACAATTCAAGGGATAAATCATCCAAAATTATGCCAAATGTGAGATTAAAATATGTATATATTACGGTTTATCAAATACCCCCACACTTAAGCATTTGCTTATCCTCAAGAAAAATCCTCAACTCACAATTGAAATTCATTCTTCTCAAATTATAACTCTTATCAATAATGTTTCGAAATAATCCATCGTTAATCATACATTGAGGATTCAACTAAAAGAACATAAAAGTTTCAAACAATCCAAGTTGAGCATTTTATTCATGAAAAACATAGGTATTCCCCCTTATCTAAGTAATCACCTTTGATTCAAAATATCACAGAGTTAACATCCTCACTAAGGATTCACTCAAATCACTCGAAGTGTTTAAGGGATAATAAATTAAGCACTCAATAGTCAACATGAAAAGTTATTACCATGGGCTTGCATGAAATTCAAATCTCCACCACTATAAATTGAGATGATACATTGATCTAAAGGTCTTTAAAATTGGTTGTAACGTGGCTTGGGTTTAAGGTGTGGATAAAGGCTGAACTAAAGGGTTAAAATCGAGATCGAATTGACAAATTTCCTAACTAGAAAAATAGACTAATACTGAATAATTACAATAAACACGAGCTTCCTCTCAAGATGTGAAATTAATTGCTTAAGCTTAAATAACATAGAACTAATAATGAATATACTTTCAAATTTTTTTATTTTTTTAAGAACAAATCAAGTACAATAATGAGAATTTAACAACTGAAATGGAAAACATAGTTAGGCAACTTCTCAAATCAAATGTCGATAAAAAGGTTAATACAATAGAAAAATTCTTAATGGATCAAAAAGAGTAAGTCTTGGGTTAATATTAAGGGTAAATCAATGAGTGGTTTATTAAGATCAAAGGGGTTCACTAGGGGTTAATTATGAAGGTAGGCCTTTTTGGAAGTAAGTGAGTTAAATCCTAGGTGCCTTTATCATCTCAGTATATCAAATCAAAAGTGTGGTCTTGACATGCATAATCGAAGCAAGTTCTAGAATAACAAATCACTATTGACTCACTCAAAGCAACAATAAAAGTGAGCAAGAAAAAGGCTCAAGATCTCACAGAATTATGTTTTTTGATGTCAACCCTGTGAACTTCAAACTTCAAGATAATACCTAAACTTGGGAAAACAACCTAGCAAATTTTTCAAAAATCAACTTATCATGCTTGATTCTCTAAAACCTTCAAGTTTAAACAATCAATGCAAAACTTCCTATGTTTTAATTCAAAACATATCAATAAAAATCATAAATCAATCAGAATTTGTTCTAATAGTGATATGAGAAAGAAAAGATAAAGTTTAGGGAATTGAGAATAATGCAAAAAGTTAGGAATTTTTCTGAATAAAATTCACCCCCACACTTAAGATGTACATTACCTTCAATGTATAAAAATAGATATCTAGAGATTAATAGCATGATATCATAAGAGGGAGGGAGAAATGAAACTTCCTAAATTTTGGGTGGATTCCTTGAGTTGGAAATGTGGAAACCTGATTCGGAGGTGTAAGATAATTTGGAGGAGGCATCACAGATTTTCCTCATTAGAGTTGGGTATTCCAGAGTGCTATTTCAGGCTTTTTAACTGCGATAAAATCAATGGGTTCTTTAGAATGTAAGGATTACTCAAATTTTGCCAAAAGATGTAAATTGGGTAATAGTGCTTATGGAGCCTAAAAATAACTAAAATAAACATGAGTCAAAAATAAAAATAAAAATAAAAATAAAAATAAGAATAAAAATAAAAATAAAAATAAAAATAAAATGAAAATTAGTATTTTGAAAATTAAAGGAAAATAACGAAAAGATAAAAGAAAAATGACTCAGAAGTCCTCATCGCTAGATGGCTCGCGAGGTGGGGGTGGCGATGAAATGTGAAGATGCTGACATATCTGGTGGAGGGTGGCATCGATGTGATCGAAACGCTGGAAGCATTGCTGCTCGAATCATTTTAGGTGCTCAGATATGTCTGAAAGAGAGGCTGCCGCATGAACTGGGTGATGGCTTGGTGGTGGCATGGGCTAGACGGTACTGGGGAGGATTGGTCCCATGGAGACGCTTGATCATCCTCATGTTTATCATGGTCGAGATGCCCTGTGGAGAGATCTGGCCTATCAAGGTGAGCAAGGATGATTGTGCCGCAGTGTTGAAGAGTCCAAAGTGTCTTGCTAGGCATGTCACATAGGGTCCCATGGAAATAACCTCCTTACGATTCCGCTCCCTCTGATGCTGGATGGCAAGAGCGATGAAGTAGGTAAGGTCGAACATGAGGCCGTACGCCATGTTCCACAAAAAATAGACTTCATGGGTATTAACGATGCCGGTGCTCTCGCACCTTCTTGTCAATGTATGTGCGAGGAGGGCATAGATGTACCTCAGTGATGGGGGAAGAGCGGTCGCCTTGGAGCGACTAGGATCGTATGTTGCTAAACCTGGAACCAAGGCCTGCCAACACTTGAAAGGTGAATAGTGGATGTGGCGGTGAAGAGTGTCGAGTTCATTCTCCTTCATGAACTCTTCTGTATAGAGTCCCAGAGCGATTCCAAATTTAGGGACACTCATTTCGTGAACCAAACCTCCTAGGCAGAACTGTATGGTGCATGGGTCGTCGTGGTTCGTCTTCACCACCTGCAAATAAAAAGTAGAGCAAAGCTCTAATGTTAGTTCGAGGTATGTGGGCTCAACAATACTGAAGAACCGCTCCCAAGGGTCAGTGGATAGTAGGGCCCAAATGGCATCAGCAAGTTGTACTTGCTCCAGGGCGGCCTAGTCAACACATCTGCCTGCACTGATAGGTCGTGCTCGTAGAATCTAAAAAATTTCCTCTTGAGGTCTCAGAAGAAACTGTAAGAATAGGTGTGGGGGTAATAGTGCCTAACTTTTTCCATAATTTTTAAAACCCTGAAATTAGTCTTGATCTTAAGTATTTTTCTCATATTATTAATTAGGGTGAAATTTCTAATGATTTATGATTTTTATTGATATGTTTTAGAATAAGTCATAGATAATTGTGCATTGATGATTAAATTTGAAGAAATACTAAAGAATCGAGCATGATAAGTCTACTTTCTAAAAATTAAAATTGATAGGTTGTTGAACTGAATTTGAGTATCACCTTGAAGTTCAAAATTTATAAGGATTGATGTCAAAACACCCATAATTTTTGTGAGATTTTGAGCCTTATAGAGCATATATTCTTTTTCGTGCTCATTTTTTTTATTACGAGTGTGTCAACTTTGAATTGTTATTCTAGAACTTGCCTCGTTTTTGCATGTCGAGACCACATTAATGATTTGATATATTGAGATGATAAAGGCACCTAGGTTTTAACCCGTTCACTCCACTAAAAGCCTACCTACATAAATAACCCCTAGTGAACCCCATTGAATCCTAACAACCTTTTTATTGACTCACCCACTAATGTTAATCCAAAATCCCTTTGTATTTGTTATCAACATTCCTTTGACTACCCCTCTATCGAGAATTGATTTGATCCATTGCCAAATTAGGTTATTTCAATCACCAAAGTTCCTTCTATTAGGTTTGTTTTTAGTTTGTTCTTAAAAAAAATCCAAGTATATTCAATATTAGTAGTATATAAAAGAGCTTAGAGCATTTAAACTCCAATAGTTGAAAAAAAAGCTCGTATTAAAAGTATTATTAAAATACTCCTTATTATAGAGTAATTATAAATAGTAGATATTGTTAGTTTTCATTCGATGTAAATATTCATATTTAGTTCATTATTCTTAGATTAGGTAATTAGTCAATTCAATCTCGATTCTAACCCTCTAATTCAGCCTGTATCCACACCATCAACCTTAGGCTCGTTACAACCTTGATTAAAGACCTTTTGATTTGTGTATCATCTCATATACAGTGGTGGAGATTTGATTTTCAGGCAAGCCTATGTGATTAACTTTTCAGGTTCGACTTAGAGTGCTTATTCTTGAACCTTAAACACTTCGAGTGATTTGAGTGAATCTTTAGTGAGGATGTTAGTTCTTGTCAATTTTGAATTAAAGGTAATTACTTAGATAAGGGAAGACACCTATGTTTTCGTGCTATAAAGGTATGACTTATCGTAATTGAATCTTTAGGGTTCTTTGAGTTGAATTATCCATGTATAAATTATCTATGAATTATGATGAGACATTGTCGATAGGAATTATGAATTATGGAAAGTTTGTTTTAATTGTAAGTTGAGAATTTTGCTCGAGGACAAGCAAAAGCTTACGTGTGGGGGTATTTGATAAACCATAAAAGTAACATAGTTTAACCTCATATTTAATAGGCTTTTGGATGATTTAGCCCGTGATTTCTGTAAAAAGATGCTTTTAATCCTTTCCTTTCATATTTATACTCAGAAAAGCACCCGAGGATAAAAAGAACACAAAACGGGCTTAAAATAGAGTAATTGGGCCTTAGCGGGAAATCAGCACATCCTGGCCCAAATCCCACACGATCGTGCCTCGTCAACTATCTAGAGCATGGCCTCAACTCCGTGACACACGACCGTGCAACATCCATTTATCACACGGATGTGCCTGGTGATCTACATGGCCGTGCCCAAATTGACAGACCTGAAGTACGGCTTGAATCCTAACTTACACGGCCGTGCCCAAAACGAAAGAATCGAGACACGGCCCAACCACAAGTTACATGGGCGTGTGCCATGGCCGTGCCCTTGCCACGGGAAAGAGCAATTTCACTTGGATTTGGATGCTTGAAGCCAAAGAAACATACTCCTAAGTCTACTCCAACACCCTAATAGTAATTCTACTTGAAAGAGATACTTAGGAGCCAAGTATAGCATTCCAAAGCCTATATAAAAAACCCAAGGCAAACACAGAAGGGGGCTTTTGCAGAGGCTTTGGCGGAAGCTTTCATCTTTTAGGGAGTCACTTGAAGATAGCCAGTTGATCCATCTTAAGAAACTAGAGTTCCTGTAACATCATGAATTAATGGGCAATGCGGTTAATGTGTGGTTATGTTTAATGAGAGTGTTAGGGGTCCAGAATGGGCTCAGGAATTGGGCTGAGGCCTTAATTGAATTCTCTAATTAGACACTCTAGTGGAAAGCCTGATAAGATAATGCTTAAAAGATGATATCTATGTTTTAAATACAAAGTGGGCTTGTGGCCCAGTGGCACAGTGGCGCCACTTAGAGAGCAATGAGGTGGCGTCAACTGAGGAGGCCCACATTCAAGTTACATAAAGCCCAATTCTTTTAATTAAAGTTAGCTAAAGTTCGGCAACAGCAACAAGGCTTAAATATAGGAGGATTTATTTGAGTGGATAATAAATATAATATGGCAGATAAAGGGAGAAAATTTAGGATCAGATCTGCTGGTCACAATAGTGGCCGAATTTCCAACTCTAGGGGAAGGAGGAAATCGATTTTGATGAGGCTAAAAGGGTCGTACTGAAATTTCCTTGTTAATTAATTAGTTTTAGTTTTCAAAAGAGGGCAATTTCGGCTTTTGGTTAGTGTGTGTGCCAAAAATTTGATAAAAGAAATAAGGTACTCCTTAATTTCGATATTTATTCTCATTCTCTTCTCTTGGTTGTTTCCTTTCTCAAAAAGCTAAAACTCCTAAAGTTCCATCTTCTACTTCTTCTTCTTTTCTACTATAGCCGAATACCCTAGTGTCCATTCTTTTCCTTTCTTTCCCTTCCTGTTGACTTCTTTAGTAAAAGCCAAAATCTTCTTGCCGATTTCTTCTTTAAAAGCCGAAATCTCCATAGATTTCTTTGAATCATCTTCTCTTTTTGATTTTCGTAAAAAGCCAGAATCTTCTCTCAAGAGTTAGCCGAAACCCCCATATTGAGGTAAGTGTCGATTCTTGTTGTTCCTTAAGATCTCTTTCAGTTTTTAGGGGCCAAGACCGAATGGCCACTTAGTTTGTTAAGGCTATCGACTAGACTAATACTTCTTATCTTTTTACCTGTTGAGCAACATTCGAGAAGTGAAGAAGATCGCGTAGATCTAAAAGTCAAAATTGTTAGTTTCTGAATCTCATATATCTCTCTTTTCGAGATTTCAAGGTAAGGGGTTCTCTTTAGATTTCCGTTAGATTCGCTATCGTTATTGTGATCTTAACCATATGTTATGATGGTAGCAACTGATAAGGTCTTTTGATGGAATCAAATATCGATCAAGTGAATAAGGGGATTGGATCTGTTAAACCAATCCCTAAGTTTAAGAAGTGAGCGGTGTCAGCAGTTCGAGATTGGCCACCGGGTTATGGACCGACTTCAGAACAAAGCCTTAGATCATTAGCGATCGTGGTGGCTCTTGATAGTGTCGACTTAGACAAGATCATCTTGTCGATGTCAGTGTGTGGATCTCTATCACACTAGTTAATCTGTATTATATGTATGTTATGGGCTAAAAGCCGGATAAAGAGGCTGTATGAACAGTTGTAATACCCAAAAAGGGTAGGCAAGGGATGCCAGGTACGTAATCATAGAAACTTCCCTATGTGTATTGAAGTATGTGAAAGTATGTGATCTGTTTAGATAGTTTAATGTTCTGATTCTTGCATGTATGTATGCATGAGATATGATTGATATGATGAAGAGGAGCAGGTCGTGAGGCGATCGGTGGCTTTGCCACATAGGTCACATGGTGATCGGCCTTTATGATAGGCAGTGCAGCTATCGATATATTATTAAGGTCGCATAGTGATCGGTGGCTTTGCCACATAAGTCACATAGTGATCGGTCTTTGTGACAGGCAGCACAGCTGTCGATATGGTGTGTAGCGGATGAAGGGTTGATTGTAGAAATCCCCACGGTGTGATGGTTGGTACAAGGGTGTGTAGAGGATGGACTCTTAGGTTTGGGATGGGCCATGTTGCATGAAAATATATTCTGTTGCCATTGTTATAGCCCAAGGCCCATAATGTGTTTGTGGGCCCAAGGCTTTTAAGTGTTTTCAGGATTTGCACACTGAGTCTTGGTGACTCACCCTTTTATTTTTCCCACCTTTTCAGATGAGCAGTAGATTGTGGACATGGGAGCCGAGTCGGACTCGAGGGGCCATCAAGATTATTATTTCCTTAAACTATTTTCGGTTATCTTTTAAGTTTTAATTTTGGGATATTTTTTTTGTAATAAGACCTCCATAACTTAGGTTATTTTTCTTTATTATTATCATGTCACATTTTCATAAACTTATGTTTTCAAAACTTTAATTATAAAGCGAGAGGAAAATGGGCTTTTCAAACACATTCATCCAAATCTTAAAGTTTCATTCAAGAATTACACAATTAATGATTAATCAGTTATAATAAACTGAGATTTTCAAAACCCTTCAAGGTAAAATTTGCAACGTTCAACCCGTAGCATACTAGATCAGGTCATGACGTATGGGCCGGGTTTTGGGTGTTACATTTTTGGTATCAGAGCCCAGTTCAAAACTCGGGCTGTGAAATGGGTCCAGTAGTGATTTGTAAAAGTGATATAAGTTTGGGAAAAGTTCGGTTGAGATATGGACTTGAGTCTATCTTTTGATCCACAGTAAGTATCCTAAACTCATTATGTGATATGCATGTTGGGCTTGATGGGCTCCATAGGGACGTAGGCTAGTATGATTAAAGCTTGATGGACTCTAGGCTTAGGTTAAACAATTCTTCAAATTCTATAAGACCTAATTTTTTTAATTAAACATGTCTATGAACAAGTCATAGGGTTAGGGTGTGGTAACAAGCATACGCATGTCTAGGATTGGATCCAGGGAGAGCTTGGTATTTAAGCGGCCCTAGCGGCTCACCTCCTCTTCACCTAATCCTACAGTGCGTGGTATCTGCTCACCTTAGCCACAAGGACTTGTTGACGGCTAAAATTTATAACTAAAACCTGAAAGGGACCAGCCACCTTATTTTGCAAAATTTCTAAAATAATCCTAGTTATGTAAAATTTTGAAATAACCTTGATTTGTGAAAAATTTCTCAAGATACCCTTGGTTTGTAAAAATTACCGAAATACCCCTGAGTTGTAAAATTACCAAAGTACCCTTATTTTGTAAAATCACCAAGATACCTTATTTTGGAAAATTACAAAAATACCCCCAGGTAGTGAAATGATGAAAATACCCCTAGGTGATGAATGTGAGTTCATGGATGCTGCTTGTATGTTGATGTATGATGGTTGAATGTATATGGTTTCTAGAACTAGGTGATTCAGACTTGAGACTGAAACCCGTAGATATAGTTTCGAATTCGAAAGAACTACTCTTGAAACTACTGTCCATAAGATTGTTCGTGGTTAATCAGTGAAAGAAGCTAATAATTCATAAAAATTCCTAATCAGATAAGTATGAATCGGTAGAATGAGCACTAGAGGACGTGGTGTGCATGGCCGAGGTAGAGGCAGGATTGCTATGTCGGAACCCATAGGGTCTGGTCACAAGTCAGGAAATGAGGTACCAATGCCACCAGCTGTAGAGGTAGAATTTTAGGATCAGACGGCCAGAGATGATGCTGTATCTTAGGTGATGTTGAGGGTTTTAGAGAGGGTAGCTGGGGCAGGCATGGGCACAGGAGCCCGAAAATCTGTGTCGAAGCGACTTAGAGCCAATAAGGCAGAAGTGTTTAAGGGAATTTTAGGTGTAGCCCCTAGTACAGCTGAGTATTGGTTGGAGACAGTCGAGCGCATAATGGATGATCTGGATTTCACGAGAGAAGAGAAGCTGAAAGGAGTACTGTCCCTTCTTCGGGACGAAGTGTATCAATGGTGGCTTACGGTTAAGGATGGTACCATGGCTGATCGTATCACCTAGGATAACTTCAAAGCGGCGTTCCAAAGCAAGTACATTGGAACAAGTTATGTGGATACGCAGCGTAGAGCGTTCCTGAATCTGGTTCAGGGAAGTAGGTCAGTGGCGACATATAAAGCGGAATTCTTACGCTTGAGCCGTTATGCTCAAGGGATGGTGGCCATAGAACATGAACGGTGTGTTCGATTTAAAGATGGCCTGAAGGATGATCTATGTGTTTTGATAGCTCCACAGTGGGAGAGGGAATTTGCTGTGCTTATGGAGAAAGCTAAGATGGATGAGGAGGTGAAACGGATGGAAAACTGAATCGGGATAGAGATAGGGGTGGAGGTAAGAGAAATTTTGGATCATCAGGGACAACTAGGAGTACTCAGAAAAGATCTAGGTCGGATGGACCAAGACGGGCTGAGAGACCTGCTGCTGCTAGCCAAACACGGAAGTGTGCTCGTTGTGATAAATTCCATATAGGTGAGTGTTGGGCAGGCAGTAGGAAGTGTTTTAGGTGTGGATCTTTGGATCATCAGATTAGAGACTGTCCACGGCCACGAAGCGATGTAGGTGGTAACGGTTTCGGTCGGGGCCGTGGAGCACCAGGCCGAGAGGCAGAAAACACTGAGGCAAGACAGTCGGGATTAGTCTATGCTGCCAGATGTCGAGAGGAGGCCGACGCACTAGATGTTATAACCAGTATGTTTTTAGTATTTGGTTTACCTTACACTGCATTGATTGGCATTGGGTCGACACATTCATATGTTGCTAGTAGTGTGTCTGGAACTTTAAGTTTAGATTCTGAGATTACCCCTAGGGCGATGACTATAATTAGCCCATTAGGACAATCTGTGGTAGTAGATAAACTTTATCGGGAGGTACCCTTATAAGTTCAGGGAATAGTTTTCCCGACGGATCTGATGGAATTACCGTTCAGGGAGTTTGACTTAATATTAGGCATGGACTGGTTGGTGAAGTACCAAGCTAATTTAGATTGTACAGCCAAGCGTATGGTGTTAAGAACCCCCGAGGTGGTGAAGTGTTGGTGATAGGAGAAAGGGGGAACTATTTGTCGAATGTGGTGGCGCCTAAGAGCAGAAAGGATGGTGAGAAAAAGATGCGAGGCAGTATTAATGTTTGTTCGGGCTCTGAAAGCCAAGGACCTAACTGTTGGGGATGTTAGAACGGTGAAGGAGTTTCTTGATGTTTTTCCAGAAGAGCTTTCGGGATTACCCCCGGATCGTGAAGTGGAGGTTGGAATTGATCTTTTTCTGGGAACAGAGCCAGTATCTATTGCTCCGTATAGAATGGCACCGAAGGAGTTGGTGGAATTGAAAGCGCAGATTCAAGAGTTGCTAGATAAAGGATTTATTCGACCAAGTGTGTCACCTTGGAGAGCGCCGGTGTTATTTGTTAAGAAGAAGGATGGATCAATGCGTATGTGCATTGACTACCGTCAGCTGAACAAGTTAACTATCAAGAACAAGTATCAGTTGCCAAGGATTGATAACTTGTTCGATCAACTTAAAGGGGCTTCAGTGTTCTCAAAGATAAACCTGAGGTTAGGATACCATCAGCTTAAGGTCAAGGAGGTAGATATTCATAAAACGACATTCAGGACTCGCTACGGTCACTACAAATTCATGGTGATGCCATTTGGATTGACCAACGCGCCAGCATCATTTATGGATATGATGAACCGAGTGTTTCAACCCTACTTGGATTGGTTTGTCGTGGTATTTATAGATGATATCCTGGTCTACTCTAGATCGGAAGAGGAGCATGATTCACATCTGCGAGTGGTTTTGCAGATTTTGAAAGAGAAGCAGTTCTATGCCAAATTCAGTAAGTGCGAATTTTGGCTAAGTGAAGTTATGTTTTTAGGCCACGTTGTGTCGGTAGAGGGGATTAGGGTTGAACCTCGAAAAATTGAAGCGGTGTTGGATTAGAAGCCGCCTAGGTCTATGGCAAAAATTCAGAGTTTTCTTGGTCTAGCCAGATATTACAGAAGGTTTGTTGAATGATTCTCTTCAATTGCGGCACCATTGACTAAGTTATTACGGAAAGGAGTTCCGTTTATTTGGTCTAGTAAGCAGCAAGAGAATTTCGAGAAGTTGAAAAAGATTTTGACAGAGGCTCCGGTATTGATTCAACCGGAGGCTGGGAAGGAATTCGTGATTTATTGTGATGCGTCACACACGAGACTAGGATGCGTGTTGCTGCAAGATAGAAAGGTTGTTGCGTATGCATCTCGACATTTAAGCCCACATGAAGCAAATTATCTCACCCATGATTTGGAGTTGGCGGCGGTGGTTTTTACTTTAAAGATTTAGAGACATTATCTGTACGGGGAGAAATCTATTATTTATACAGATCATAAAAGACTAAAATACCTTTTGACCCAGAAGGAGTGGAATTTAAGGCAGAGGTGGATCGAGTTGTTAAAGGATTATGATTACTCGATTGAGTACCATCCTGGTAAAGCTAATGTGGTGGCGGATGCCTTAAGTCATAAAGTAATCTCTGACTTGAGGGCAATGTTTTCTCACCTTAGTTTGTACGATGATGGGAGCTTATTGGCTGAACTTCAAGTGAAACCCTCTTGGGTCAGTCAGGTTAAAGAGAAGCAGTAGACCGATGAGTTGCTAAAGGAGAAGTTTCATGTAGGATCAAGTGATGGATCGACGGACTTTAGTATGAATGAGGAAGGACTGTTATGTTTTCAAGGGAGGGTTTGCATGCCAAAAGATCCAGAATTGAGGCATAAGGTTTTGCAAGAAGTGCATGGAAGTTCATACGATATGCACCCCGGAGGGAGTAAGATGTATCGATTTGCGGGATCAGTTCTATTGGCCGGGCTTGAATCGTGAGGTAACTCAATTGGTGAGTAAGTGTTTGACCTGTCAGCAGGTAAAGACGGAGCATCAGTTACCATCAGGGTTGTTGCAGCCAGTGAAGATTCCACAATGGAAGTAGGAAAGGATCACAATGGACTTTGTTAGTGGGCTACCCCTCATGCCTACTAAGAAAGATTCAGTCTGGGTGATTGTTGATCGCTTGACGAAATTTGCTCATTTCATACCAGTACGGGTCGATTACTCTTTACAGAAATTGGATAAGCTATACATAGTGGAGGTGGTGAGGTTGTATGGAGTACCAGTATCGATCATAATGGATAGGGACCCAAGGTTCACGTCGCGATTTTGGAAGGCGTTGCACCAAGCGTTGGGTACGAAGTTGGATTTCAATACATCATTTCATCTTCAGACCGATGGACAGTCTGAGCGGGTAATTCAGATCTTGGAAGACATGTTAAGGGCTTGTGTCATTGATTTCAGAGGTAGTTGGGAGGAGTTTTTACCATTATCGGAATTTGCTTACAACAACAGCTACCAGTCTAGTATTCAGATGGTGCCTTATGAAGCATTGTATGGGCGAAAGTGTCGTACTCCTACCTGTTGGACGGAGTTGGGGGTCCGTCAGATTTTGGGGCCAGAATTGGTTACTGAGATAGAGAAGAAGGTTTAGTTAATTTGGGCTCGACTAAAGGAAGCCTCAGACAGACAAAAGTCCTATGATGATTTGAAGCGTAAGGACATAGAGTTTGCAGTGGGTGATAAGGTGTTCTTGAAGGTGTCGCCATGGAAGAAAGTCTTTGAGGTTTGACGGAAGGGTAAATTAAAGTCGAGGTTTGATAAATTATCGGACCTTATCGGACCTTATCGAGTGTTGAAGCGAGTAGGGCCAGTAGCCTATCAGCTAGAGCTACCTTTAGAGTTAAGCTAGATCCACAATGTAGTGCCTGTGGAGGAAATCGAGGTAAAACCTGACCTATCCTTTGAAGAAGAGCCAGTAGAAATCTTGGATCATGATGTCAAAGTGTTGCGAAGGAAGACGGTTCTGTTGGTTAAGGTTCTATGGCAGAATCACAGTTCTGAGGAGGCTACTTGGGAACCAGAGGAGACGATGCCGCAGCAGTACCCGCATTTATTCTGATCAGGTAATTTTGAGGCCGAAATTTCTTTAAGGGGTAGAACTATAACATCCTGAATTAATGGGCCAATGCATTTAATGTATGGTTATGTTTAATGAGAGTGTTAGGGGTCCAGAATGGGCTCAGGAATTGGACCGAGGCCTTAATTGAATTCTTTGATTAGACACTCTAGTGGAAAGCCTGATAAGATAGTGCTTAAAAGATGTTATCTGTGTTTTAAATACAAAGTAGGCTTATCGCCCAGTGGCAAAGTGGCGCCACTTAGAGAGCAAGGAGGTGGCGTCAACTGAGATAGAGTTCGACCCAATTCGGCCCAATTCAGCCCAATTCTTTTAATTAAAGTTAGCTAAAGTTCAAAAATTAATTAGGTAGAGTTGGACGGCAGCAAGGCTTAAATATAGGAGGATTTATTTGAGTGGATAATAAAGATAATATGGCAGATAAAGGGAGGAAATTTAGGATCTGATCTGCTGGTCACAGTAGTGGCCGAATTTCCAACTCTAGAGGAAGGAGGAAATCAATTTTGATAAGGCTAAAGGGGTGCGAAATTTCCCTTGTTAATTAATTAGTTTTAGTTTTCAGAAGAGGGTAATTCTGGCTTTTGGTTAGTGTGTGTGCCGAAAATTTGATAAAAGAAATAGGGTACTCCTTAATTTCGACATTTATTCTCATTCTCTTCTCTTGGTTGTTTCCTTTCTCAAAAAGCCAAAAACTCCTAAAGTTCCATCTACATCTTCTTCTTCTGTTCTGCTATAGCTGAATACCCTAGTGTCCATTCTTTTCCTTTCTTTTTCTTCCTGCCGACTTCTTTAGTAAAAGCCAAAATCTTCTTACCGATTTTTTCTTTAAAAGCCAAAATCTCCATAGATTTCTTTGAATCATCTTCTCTTTTTGATTTTCACAAAAAGCCAGAATCTTCTCTCAGGAGTTAGCTAAAACCCCATATTGAGGTAAGTGTCGACTCTTGTTATTCCTTAAGATCTCTTTCAGTTTTTAGGGGCCAAGACCGAATGGCCACTTGGTTTGTTAAGGCTATCGACTAGACTAATACTTCTTATCTTTTTACGTGTTGGGCGGCATTCGAAAAGTGAAGAAGATCGCGTAGATCTAAAAGTCAAAATCGTTTGTTTCTGAATCTCATATATCTCTCTTTTCGAGATTTCAAGGTAAGGGGTTCTCTTTAGATTTCCGTTAGATTCGCTATCGTAATTATGATCTTAACCATATGTTATGATGGTAGCAACTGATAAGGTCTTTTGATGGAATCAAATATCCATCAGGCGAAGGAGGGGATTGGATCTGTTAAACCAATCCCTAAGTTTAAGAAGCAAGCGGTGTCAGCAGTTCGGGATTGGCCACCGGGTTGTGGACCGGCTTCAGAATAAAACCTTAGACTGTTAGCAATCGTAGCGGCTACTGATAGTGTCGACTTAGACAATATCATCTTGTCAGTAATCAGGTGTGTGGATCTCTATCACACTAGTTAATCTGTATTATATGTATGTTATGGGCTAAAAGCCGGATAAAGAGGCTGTATGAACATCGTAATACCCAAAAAGGGTAGGCAATGGATGCCAGGTACGTAATCATAGAAACTTCTCTATGTGTATCGAAGTATGTGAAAGTATGTGATTTCTTTAGATAGTTTAATGTTCTGATTCTTGCATTTATGTATACATGGGATGGGATTGATATGCTGAAGGGGAGCAAGTCGCGAGGCGATCGTTGGCTTTGCCACATAGGTCACATGGTGATCAGTCTTTATGATAGGCAGCGCAGCTATCGGTATATTATTAAGGTCGCATAGCGATCGGTGGCTTTGCCACATAGGTCACATAGTGATCGGTCTTTAGTACAGCTGTCGATATGGTGTGTAGCGGATGGAGAGTTGATTGTAGAAATCCCCACGGTGTGATGGTTGGTACGGGGTGTGTAGAGGATGGACTCTTAGGTTTGGGATGGGCCATGTTGCATGAAAATATATTCTGTTGCCATTGTTATGGCCCAAGGCCCATAATGTGTTTGTGGGCCTAAGGCTTTTAAGTGTTTTCGGGATTTGCACACTGAGTCTTAGTGACTCACCCTTTTATTTTTCCCACCTTTTCAGATGAGCAGTAGATCGTGGACATAGGAGCCGAGTCAGACTCGAGGGTCCATCAAGACTATTATTTCTATAAACTATTTTCGGTTATCTTTTAATTTTTAATTTTGGGATTTTTTTTGTAATAAGGCCTCCATAACTTAGGTTATTTTTCTTTATTATTATTATCATGTCACATTTTCATAAACTTATGTTTTCAAAACTTTAATTATAAAGCGAGAGGAAAATGGGCTTTTCAAACACATTCATGCAAATCTTAAAGTTTCATTCAAGAATTACACAATTAATTATTAATCAGTTATAATAAACTGAGATTTTCAAAACCCATCAAGGCAAAGTTTGCAACGTTCAACCTGTAGCATACCAGATCCGGTCATGACGTATGGGCTGAGTTTGAGGTGTTACAGTTCCATTCAAGATGGAGGATCTCTCCTTCATTTCCTTCAGGGGGTTTTAGGGATTTCTTATATTTTTTTTATTCTTTACTCTTGAGATGTTTTCGTATTTAGTTATGAACTAAACCCCTCAGATACCTGAATGGGATGAAGCCTATGATGGATTTTGTTATTTGATTTCTAAATTATATGATAAGTACTTAGTTTGTTCTTAATTATGTTGCTTAATTTAATCTGATGTGCTTAGGTGGGGAGGAATAGACCACGCCTAAGAGTAGATCTAGCATAATTAAGCGGAGTTGATCGGGCGCCTAGAGATAGGGTTACGAGATTTTGCCAAATTAGGGTGAAACCTAATATGGGAATCCATTGATCGATTTACTGCTTCTTTAGGGGGTTATTATAAGAGAACAAGAGTTCCACTAATTAACCTAAGGTTAGACGTTATTCTCCTCGAGAGGGTTTAATATGGGTTAGGGAGTCTCACGGATCAAGCCAAGTAAAGAAATCATATGGTTTGGGGAATAAATAATAAGTGAAGTCATAGGTAGATTCTTCCTGAGGGTATCATCTTTATCAACTGAGTTTTCCTAAAGTCTTTCTCCCATTCATTCTTTTGTCTTTGCATTTAGTCTAAGTATCTCATTAATTTAATAATCCAATCACTCCATATTTTAGGCTAAATAATAGAAAGAAAGTGAGTAGTAGTACTTTTAGGTTCCCTTGGGTTTGATAAGATATTCTTGCCTGAGCTATACTACTGTTCGATACGTGCATTTGCCTCTATCGTTGTTGCAGTCAGTCTACAGGTTCGATAACTCTTTTATAAATATTAAAACTCGACTATTTGACACGATCACCTACACAGAGTTTAAGTTCACCTGCGTCGACATCGATTTTAGTCCTAGCAGTTGCTAAGAATGGTCTTCCTAAAATTAAGGGTATCGTGTTGTCCTCATCCATGTCTAAAACGACAAAGTCTACCGGGAATACAAATTTATCAATCTTCACAAGTACATCTTCAATTGTACCCCTAGGAACTCTGATAGTTTTATCAGCTAATTGAATGCTCATCCTAGTTGGTTTGGGCTTTCCTAGACCTAGTTGTTTAAATAATTTATAAGGCATACATTTATGCTTGCCCCTAAATTAGCTAATGCATTATCAATAGATAAACTACCAATTAAGCTTGAAATTGTAAAACTCCCTGGATCTTTTAATTTCCATGGTAGTTTATTTATCAACATTGCTGAGCATACTGCGTTTAGTTCCACATGTGTCTCCTCATCTATCTTCCGCTTATTTGTCAATAGCTTCTTTAAAAATTTTCTCGAATCTGGCATCTGCGGAAGAGCTTCAAGAAACGGTAAGTTAATATGTAATTTCTTTAAAATTTTAAGAAACTTACCGAACTATTTCTATGTGTCGTCTTTCGTTATTACTTCGGGATATGGCATGCGCGATTTGTATTCTTTGATTATCGGTTTTGGTTTTACCTCAACCTTACCTTCTTCTACTGCATTCCTCTATTTTGACTTAGACGCGTCTAACCCTTTACTATCTTGAGTTGTTATGGCTTGAACTTGCTCCCTTGGGTTAGTTTCGGTGTTGCTTGGTAGTCTCTCTTGTGGTCTCTCAGAAATCTGCTTAGCATGTTGTCCAATTTGATCCTTGAACTCCTGTGTCAATGCCTCAAGGTTTGCTTCTATCTTTTGGAAACGTGTTTTTGTATTTTGGGAACGTATTTCTGAGGCCGCTATGAAGTTTGTCAACATCTCTTCAAGGTTCGGCTTCTTTTCCTGTGGGTAGGGCTGTTGTTGGAAGTTTTGGGATGGTTGTTGCCTTTGATTTCTTTGACCGCCCCATGAGACATTGGGCTGGTTCTTCTAGCCTGGATTATAAGTATTACTATAAAGGTTATTGTTAGATCGAAAATTATTACCTATATATTTCATTTGTTCGCTCTCCATGCCCTGTCCGTAGGGTGGGTACTCAGGATTCGCCACTCCTCTATTTGCGTCGCACTACATAACTGGATGTGCCTGTGAAGAACCATATAAACCATTAAATTTTTTATGTAGCAACTCTACCTGATTTGATAGCTCAGTTACTGCGTCGAGGTTGAAAACTCTAGCTGCTTTAGCTGGCCTTGTCCTTGTAACTTGCCACTGATAGTTATTCAGTGACATCTCTTTTATAAACTCGTAGGCTGCTTCAGGAGTTTTGTTATTTAGAGTTCCACCGGTGGCTGAATCGATTAGTTGCCTTGTCGAGGGGTTCACACCATTGTAGAAAGTCTGCACCTATAGCCACAACGGTAGTCCATGGTGTGGACACCTTCTCAACAAATCCTTGTATCTCTCCCATGCGTCGTAAAGTGTCTCTAAATCCATCTGCACAAAAGAAGAGATATCATTCCTTAACTTGGCCGTTTTGGCCGACGAAAAATATTTTAATAAAAATTTCTTTGTCATTTGATCCCATGTAGTGATTGATCCTCGTAGAAAAGAATGTAACCACTATTTGGCATTATTTCTCAGAGAAAAGGGAAATAACCGAAAACGGATGGCATTATCAGAAATGCCATTTATTTTGAAGGTATCACAAAATTCTAGAAAATTCGCTAAATGTGTGTTAGGATCCTCATCTTGCAAACCATCAAACTGAGCAAACTGTTGTATCATCTGTATAGTGTTAGGTATCAGTTCAAAATTATTTGCAGCAATAATAGGCCTAACAATACCTGACTCAGTTCCTGTTAAACTAGGTTTAGCATAATCATACATAGTACGTGGAGCGTGATGTTCGGCTGCCTCTGGAGGTAGCGGATTATTCTCGGCCATCCTTTCAGTAGGATTAGTTTTGCCTTCTTGCTCTTCTTCTATATAGTTTAAGCTTTGCCTTATCTCTCTGTGATTTCTACGAACGGTATCTTCGATGTCACTATCATAAAGTAGAGGTCCTGTCGGGTTCCTTCTAGTTATAAACTAGAGGTACCTGAAAGAAGCAAAAGAAGAAATTTTAGAAAAGCAAAAATAAAATTTAATTGCAAAAATAAAATATGGCTAAAGTAATAAAAATTAAGCGTTCTTACTATTGCAGTTCCTCAGCAGCGGTGCCAAAAACTTGATCATTGTTTTATCGAGTCTTAAAATTTATATAAAGAATGTTCGAACCTGGAAACTAACTACAACAACGATGGAGGCAAGTGCACCTATCAAATAGTAGTATAGTTTAGGTAAGACCAGAATGTCGAATCCCAAAAGAACCAAAAGTACTAATACTAACTCTCTTTTATTATCTAGCCTAAGATAAAGGGAATTTGTTGTTTAATCTAAATTAACTAACTGCTAAACTAAAAACTCTAAGACAAAAAAGAATGAAATTGAGAAAATAACTTGAGGAAAAACAAATTGATTAAAACGACACCCAAGGAAGAATCCACCTAGACTTTACTTGTTATCTAACACCGAACCAGACGATTTATTCACTTGACTTGATCCATAAGATTCCCTAACATATATTAATCCCTCTCTCGAGGCGACTAACGTCTAACCCTAGGTTGATTAACTGAAACCTCTTTCTAATTAAAACCCCTAGAATTGCATTAACTCGATCTATGGACTCCCATTTTAGGTTTCACCCTAATCCGGCAAAATCTCGTCACCCTATCTCTAGGCACGCGATCAACTCCACTTAATTATGCTAGATCTACTCTTAGGCAGGGACTTTTGCTCCTCCACCTAAGCACATCATAGTTGAATTAATATCCCGAAAATATCAACACAAGAATTAAGAACATATAATTAAGAACAAGTCAAATATTTATCATATAGTTCAGAAAACAATAACAAGATTCATCTTAGGCTTCATCTGAGGGTTTAGTTCATAATTGTAAAAGAAAACATCTCAAAAGAAAAGATAAAACAAAATATAAGAAATCCCTAAAACCCCTGAAGGAATTAAAGGAGAGATCCTCCGTCTTGAGTATAATTTCGACTTCTTGAGATGAATCAACTGGCTATCTTCGAGTAAATCTCTAGAAATCTGCCTTCCTTGGCCTAGCTGGACGCCCCCTGACTAAAGCCCTAGGTTCCCCCCTTTTAGGTCATACTTAGGGTGTTTATATAGGCTTCAGAATGTGTTTCTTCGCCCCTAAATATCCTAATTCGAGTGAAACTTCTCTTTGTCACGACAGGGACACGCCTATGGCACACGCCCGTGTGAATCGTGGCCAGGCCGTGTTCAATCCTGCTGAAGAGGAAGTGTTGTAGGAATCGTGGTCAGGCTGTGTTAGAGTAAATTAGGGAGGCACGGCCGTATAGTCTTGGGCCTAGGCCGTGTCGGTTTCCATTTTGACCCAATTTGGTCCGTTTTAGGCCCATTTCTCGTTCTTTTCATCCTCGGGTGCTCTCTTGAGTATAAAGCATGAAAACAATGGATTAAGAGCACCAAATTACATAATTCAAGGCTTAAATCATTCAAAAGTATGCTAAATGTGGGCCTAAAATATGTTACTTTCACGGTTTATCAAAAACGCTGGCAGCTTTTGTCGGCTTTGTCCTCATAACTTGCCATTGATAGTTATTCAGTGACATCTCTTCAATAAATTTGTAAGCCGCTTCAGGGGTTTTGTTATTTAGGGTTCCATCGACGGCTGCATCAATAAGCTGCCTAGTTGAGGGGTTTAGACCATTATAGAAGGTTTGAACCTATAGCCGTAATGGTAGCCCATGATGAGGGCACCTTCTTAGTAAATCCTTGTATCTCTCCCATGCATCGTAAAGTGTCTCTAGATCCATCTGCACAAAAGAAGAAATATCATTCCTCAACTTAGCTGTTTTAGCCGGCAGAAAATATTTTAATAAGAACTTTTCAGTCATTTGTTCCCATGTGGTGATTGATCCTCGTGGTAACGAGTTCAACCACTGTTTAGCTTTGTTCCTCAATGAAAAGGGAAACAACCGAAGCTGAATGACATCATCAGAAACGCCATTAATTTTAAACGATCGCGTAACTCCAAAAAGTTCGCTAAGAGTGAGTTAGGATCCTCATCCTGTAAACCATCAAACTGAACAAACTGTTGTATCATCTATATAGTGTTAGGTTTCAATTCAAAATTATTTGCAGCAATAGTAGGTCTAACAATACTTGATTCAGTACCGGCTAAACTAGGCTTAGCATAATCATACATAGTACGAGGAACAGGATTTTGATTCACCGAATTTTCCATAGCCACTAGAGGTAATGGATTATTCTAATTTTTAGCCATCTATTCAGGAGGATTGGTGATGTTTTCTTGCTCTTCCTTTATGTATTGTAAACTTCACCTAATTTCTCTTCTGTTTCTGCGAACGGTTGCCTCGATCTCACTGTCAAAAAGTAATGGTCCTAATGGGTTCCTCCTAGTCATAAACTAGAAAAACCTATCAGAACAAATAATAGAGAGATTAGAAAAATAAAAATAAAAATTAGAAATAAATAAATAAATAAAAATGGCTAAAGTAATAAAAGTTGAGCGTTCCTAATATTTCAGTTCCCCGGCAATGGCTCCAAAAACTTGATCGTGTATGAGAGTTTTAATATTTATATAATGAATGATCAAGCCTAGAAACTAACTATCACCACGATTGAGGCAAGCGCACCTATCGAACAGTAGTATAGTTTAGTGGCAAGACCGGAATGTCGAACCCGAGGAAACCAAAAGTACTAGTACTGACTTTCTTTTTATTATCTAGCCTAAAATAAAGAGGATTGATGTTTATCTAACTAATTCCTAAACTAAGGATGCCAAGACACAGAGAATGAATTGGGAAAATACTATTGAGAAAACCAATTGATTAAGAAAATACCCGAGGAAAAATCCACCTAGACTTCACTTGTTATTTAACTCTGAACCAGACGATTTATTCACTTGACTTGATTCGTAGGATTCCCTAATTTATATTGATACCTCTTTCGAGGCTACTAATGTCTAACCCTAGGTTTATTAATTGAAATCTCTTTCTAATTAAAACCCCTAGTTTTGCATTAACTCGATTTATGGACTCCCATATTAGGTTTGACCCTAAGTTGGCAAATTTTTGTCTTCCTATTTCTAGGAGTGCGATCAACTTCGCTTAATTATGCTAGATCTACTATTAAACAGAGACTTTTGCTCCTATAAATAAGCACTCAATACTTAAATCAATATCCTGAAATATTAAAGCAAGAATTAAGAATACATAATTAAGAACAAATCAAGTATTTATCATACAATTCAGAAAACAATAACAAAATCCGTCTTATGCTTCATCCCCCTCAGGTATTTGAGGGGTTTAGTTCATGTTTATAAAAGAATACATCTTAGAAGAAATTAAATTAAAAAAAATAAAGAAAAACCCTAAAACCCCCTAAAGGAATTTGAAAGGAAAATCCTCAGTCTTGAGTGTGACTCCGGCTTCTGAGATGGATCAACTGGCTTTCTTTGAGTAATTCCCAATATTCAGCCCTCTCTGGCTTTGCTCCTCGTCAACAGCCCTAAGAGAAGCCTTTTGTTGAACTCCCCTTTTAGGTTGCCCTCTAGGGTGTTTATATAGGCTTTTGGGATGTCTTACTTGGCCCACAAGTATCCTATTTCGAGTGGAATTAAAATGGGTCATGGCAGGGACACTCCCATATGAAATGCCCGTGTGAAACGCCCGTGTGAATCGAGCCCAGGGTCGTGTTCAAGTCTGCTAAAGTGGCACGGCTATGTGGTTTACCCGTGTGGTGAACTCCAGCCCGTGTTGATTTCTTACTTTGGCCCATTTTCTACGTTTTTGGCCCGTTTCTCGTTCTTTTCATCCTCTTATGCTCTCCTAAGTATAAAACATGAAATTAAAGGATTAGGAGCATCAAATTCCACAATTCAAGGGATAAATCATTTAAAAGTATGCCAAATGTGGGATTAAAATATGTACATATTATGGTTTATCAGGTATGGAATGCAAGGTTTATATTCTCTACTTATCGATTTTTGTGCACTGTGGCTCACCTCAACCTTACCTTTACTTACCACAATTTTTTACCTCGGTTTAGATTCAGATTCTAATAACCCTTTTTCGTCGCACACAATGATGGCATGGAGTTGCTCCCTCGGGTTAGTTTCGGTGTTACTCGACAAGCTGCCTTGTGGTTGTTCTGAGATCAGCTTAGCAAGCTGACCTATTTGGTTCTCAAGCCCTTGAATTGACACTTGCTAATTTTTCAACGCCGTTTTGGTATTCTGAAAACAAGTCTCTAACACTGAAATAAACTTTGCTAGCATATCTTCAAGGTTCAGCTTTTTCTCCTTGACCACCCCATGCAAAATTTGGGTGGTTCCTCCATACTGGATTATATTTGTTACTGTAAGGATTACTTGGAGGTTTAGAGTTATTACCCATATAATTCAGTTTATAATTCTCCATGCTAGGATTGTAGGGTAGATATTCTGAGTTATTCATCCCTCCTCTATTTGTGTCACATTGCATCACCGATGTACCTGCTTAGAAACACATAAACCATCAATCTTTTTATTTAAGAGCTCTACCTGGTTTGATAACATGGTGACCACGTCGAGGTTGAAGACACTAGTGGGTTTTGTCGGCTTTGTTCTCATGACTTGCCACTAATAGTTATTCAGCGAACATGTCTTCTATAAATTCATAAGTTGCTTCAGGTGTTTTATTATTTAGGGTACCGACGGTGGCTGCATCAATTAGTTGCCTAGTTGATGGATTCAAACCATTGTAAAAAGTTTGAACTTGTAACCATAGAGGTAGCCTATGGTGAGGGCACCTCCTCAATAAGTCGTTATACCTCTCCCATGCATCGTATAGAGTTTCTAAATCCATCTGCACAAAAGAAGAGATATCATTCCTCAACTTTGCTGTTTTAGCCGATGGAAAATATTTTAATAAAAATTTTTCGTTCATTTATTCCCAAGTAGTGATGGCACCTCGTGGTAACGAGTTTAACCACTGTTTTAGCTTTATTTCTTAAAGAAAAGGGAAACAACCGAAGGCGAATGGCATCATTAGAAACACCATTGATTTTAAGTGTCGCAGAATTCTAGAAAGTTGGCCAAATGAGTATTTGGGTCCTCATCCTACAAACCATCAAACTGTTGAATCATTTGAATAGTGTTAGGTTTCAGTTCAAAATTATTTGCAGCAATAGCAGGTCTAACAATACTCGATTTAGCCCCAGTTAAATTGGCTTAGCATAATAGTACATAGTAGGAGGAGCAGGACTTTGATTCACCGGATTTGCGACAACCACAAGAGGTAGCGGATTATTATCAGCCATCTCATCGGTACTATTAGTATCATCCTCTTGCTCTTCCTCTATATACTATAGACTTCGTCTGATTTCCTTACGATTTCTACGAGTGGTACTTTCTATCTCACTGTCAAAAAGTAATGGTCCTGAATGGTTTTTTCTAGTCATAAACTAAAAATACCTGCCAGAAGGAAATAAAAGAAAAGTTAGTAAATTAAAATAAAAATAAAAATAAATTTCAATAAAAATAAAAATGGCTAAAGTAATAAAAATTAAGCATTCCTAATATTCTAGATCCCTGGCAACGGCGCCAAAAACTTGATGGGCTCGAAACTAACTAATATTTTGACAAAGGTAAGTGCACCTATCGAACAGTAGTATATCTTTGATGAGTCCAGAATATCGTATCCTCAAGGACTAAAATTACTAGTAATAACTATCTTTTTATTATTCAGCCTAATAATTAAGAGAATTTATTTTAATCTAAAAATTTAACTAACTAATTAACTACAAACGCAACAGAGAGTGAAGAAAATAACTGAATAAACCAATGAATAAAGACAATACCCAATGAAGAATCCACCTAGACTTTACTTATTATTTGACTCTGAATTAACCGATTTATTCACTTGTCTTGATTCGTAGAAATCCCTAAATTATGTTAATATCTCTTTCGAGGCTGAAAACAACTAACTCTTGGTTGATTAATTGAAATCTCTTTCTAATTAAAACCCCTATCGTTGCATTAACTCAATCTATGGATTCCCTTATTAGATTTGACTCTAATCCGGCAGATTTATGTTATCCTATTTCTAGGGCTGCAATCAACTCCGCTTAATTACGTGAGATAAACAGGGACTTTTGCTCCACTGAATAAGCACATCAATCTTGACTTAATATCCTGAAAATATTAAAGCAAGGGTTAAGTGTAACATCCTAAATTAATGGGCCTATGCGTTCTATGTATATGGTTGTGCTTACTATGCTTGTTAGAATGTTTTAGGGGTCTAGAATGGGCTCGAAGTTGGGCCAAGGCCTTAGTCAAATTTTCTGTTTGGACACTCTAGTGGAAAGCCTGATAAGTTAGGGCTTAAAAGAGGTTATCTATGTTCTAGAATACAAGATGGGCTTGTGGCCCAGTGGCAAAGTGGCGCCACTTAGAGAGAGCAAAGAAGTGGCGTCAGTTGAGGAGGCCCAAATTCAAGTTTCATAAAGCCCACTTCTTTTTAATTGAATCTAGTTAATTTTTGGCAAGTAGATGGGTAGAGTGGGACGGCAATGATGCTTGAAATTAGGGATTTTTTTTAATGATGATAATGTGCTGATAAAGGAAGGAAGTGGTGGTGTTATCCATGACACTGAGGATGAGTGGCAAATAAAGATAAATGAGGAAATTTAGGATTTCTCTGCTGGTCACAGTGGTGGCCGAAATTCCAACACTGAGTGCAAAGGGGGAAAACGGCTAGATAAGGCTAAGGGGTGCGAATTCTCATTATTTTCTTGAAGCATAGCTTTTTTATTTTCTTTCACTTATTCTTTTCTCCTCCTAATTTCGACAACTAAGGGTTCTTCTTCTCCTTTTTTGCCTAAATCGAAAACTCCTAACTCTACTTTCCTCTCCACTTTTATATCATAGCCGATTGATCTTGAAAAGCTGAAACGTCGGAGCCTCTCTATTTTTCTTTTCGGCTTTCTCATCCAGTTTTCCTAATCATTGCCAAATCCTGTCCACTATTAGGCTAATACCGAAATCTCTTATGTATCATTCGGATCTGCTGTGATAAGGTAAGGGTGTTCTCTTATTCCTTTATTATTTTTTAGATTTTGGAGATCATAGCCGAATGGCAAGTAGGTTGTAAGGCCATCATTAGTTGATGTTTGTATTCATTGGTCTTGTGATCTTTTGGGCAACATTCTGGGTTTTTGAAGGGGATCTAATCGCCTAGGTTTCTAAGCCAGAAATCGGTAGCCTTCGAACCACATTACTTTTTTAGGATTTCAAGGTAAGGGTTTCGATTCTCCCTAAGTGTTCAATCGATTTCCTTTCTTTATTGTGCCTTAAACTAATGCCTCGTTAAGCAATCATTATAGTATCCTCTAACTAAGGTCATTCATGGACTCGAATGTCAGCAAATCAAAGGAAGGGGTTGGATCTATAGTCCCAGCCCCAAAGTTCAAGAAATGCGCGGTGTCAATGATGCAGGATTGGCCATTGGGTTGTGGGTGACTTGAGCAAAACCTTAGGCGCTTAGCGATCGTGTCGACTTCGATAGTGGCGACATAGAAAGTCTTGTCCTATCGGTGTCGGTGTGTAGATCCCTATCACACTAGTTAATCATATTATATGTATGTTATGGGCTAAAAAGTCGAAAACGAGGCTGTATGAACAGTCGTATTACCCAGAAAGGGTAGGCAAGGGATGCCAGGTACGTAATCATAGAAACTTCTCTATGTGTATCGAAGTATGTGAAAGTCTGTGATTTGTTTAGATAGTATAATGTTCTGATTCTTGTATGAATGTATGCATGGGATGGGATTAATATGATGAAGGGGAAGAAGGTCGCATGGCGATCGGTGGCTTTGCCACATAGGTCACATAGTGATCGGTCTTTATGACAGGCAGCACAGCTGTCGAAATACTATAGTGTATTATTAAGGTCGCATGGCGATCGGTGGGTTTGGGACATAGGTCACATAGTGATCGGTCTGTATGACAGGCAGCACAGCTGTCGATATCGTGTGTAGCGGATGGAGGGTTGATTGTAGAAATCCCAACGGTGTGATGGTTGGTACGGGGGTGTGTAGAGGATGGACTTTTAGGTTTGGGATGGGCCATGTTGCATGTAAATATATATTCTGTTGCCATTGTGTATGATCCAAGGACCATAATGTGTTTGTGGGCCTCAAGGCTATTATGTGTTTTCGGGATTTGCACACCTAGTCTTGGTGACTCACCTTTTTATTTTTCCCAACTTTTTAGATGAGCAGTAGATCGTGGACATGGGAGCCGAGGCAGACTCGAGGGGCCATCAAGTCTTTTATCTTCATAGACTATTTTTGGTTTTTCTTTAAGTTTCAATTTTGGGATTATTTTTGTAATAAGGCCTCCATAACTTAGGTTATCGAACTATATATTTTTTTTTTGTGTTACATCTTATAAACTTATGTTTTCAAAGTCTTAATTATAAAGTGAAATGAAAATGGGTTTTTCAAGCATGATCAATGCAAATGTTAAAGTTTCTTTAAAATATCACAATTAATGATTAATCGGTTAAAATAAGATGAGATTTTCAAAACCCATCAAAGCAAGGTTTTCAACATTCAACCCGTAGCATACCAGATCCGGTCATGACGTATGGGCCGGGTTTGGGGTGTTACATTAAGAACACATAATTAAGAACAAGAACAAGTATTTATCATGTAATTCAGATAATTAAATAATAAGATTCATCGTAGATTTCATCCTCCCTAGGTATTTAGGGAGTTTTAGTTCATAACATAGAAGGAAAACAACTTAGAATTAAGAAAACAACAAGACATAAAGAACGCAAAAACTTCTAAAGAACTTGATTGAGATCTTCAATCTTGGAGTGAATCCACTTCCGAGATGATTCCTACGGCTTCCTTCGAGTAATTTCTTCGATCTACTATGTGTCCCCCCTTTTATCCTCTTCTAGTGTGTATTTATAGACTTTAGAAGGCTCAAAAACCCTAAAAATTGGGTTTTTTTTTGTGTAACAAGGAAGTAAGGTGGGAAATCAACACGGGCTGGCACATGGGCGTGTGCCCAGCCCGTGTGGATCCTGAAAACTCTGATTTTGGCCCCTTTTTCACTCCTTTTGCTCCCAAATGTTCTCCTAAGTATAGAAACATGAATTTAAGGGATTAGGAGCATCAAATTCACTATTTTTCAACATAAATCATCCAAAAATATGCAAGAATGGAATTAAAATATGTTACATTTATGGTTTATCAGATAGCAAAGATGATTCAGAAGCTTTTGACCATATACCTTCTGATGAAGAAGATTTTGAGTTAGACTTTCAAGGTAGTGGAAATGATGTAGGTGATTTTTAGGATTAAGTAATTAACGTGCATATAGGTTTGGGTGTAAAAAATGACTTGTAGCAGAGGGATATACTCTAAAAGAAGGTATCGATTAGGAAGAAACCTTCTCTCCAGTTGCCAAGCTCACGTTGATCTATATACTTTTATCCATTGTGGGGCTCTCAATTACGAAATCTAATAAATGGATGCTAAGATAGTGTTTTTGAATGACTGTCTTGAAAAGAGCATCACCATGACGCAAACCACTAAAAATATAGCTAAAGGAAACAAACATAAAATTTGCAAACTTCTTAGATCTATATATGGGCTTAAGCAAACATACCGCTCATGGAATAAATGATCTGATCAAACAATCAAAGCTTTTGGATTTGAGCAAAATGTTGATGAATTATTTTTTATAAATGTATTAAGGATGGAAAGGTGACATTTCTCGTTCTATATGTTGATGAAATTCTACTCATTGGGATGGTATAGAGACATTGTCATCAGTTAAACTATGGTTAACCCAACAGTTTAGCATGAAGGACTTAGTATAAGCTAACTATGTTTTAGGCATTCGAATCCTAATGGATCGAAAAAAACAAAGTGATAGCTTCATCACAAGTTTCATACATAGATAATATATTGGAATGTTTTCCAATGACCGATTCAAAGAAGGGAACTCAAATCTCATTATTGGGAGTTCATCTTTCTTTAGATGACTATCCTAAGGAAACAAAAGAAAAAGAATATACAAGAAAGATTCATTATGCTTCGGCAGTAGGAAGTCCTATGTATGTTATATTGTGCATTCGTTTAGTTATCTATTTCACAATAAGATTGGTAAGTCGATATCAAGGAAATCTCAATCCAAAATACTGGTAAGTAGTTAAGTATATACTCAAGTATTTATAGAGAACAAGATATTATATGGTTGTGTATTCTGAAGGAGATCTTACTCATATTGATTATACAAAATTTTACTTCCAAACATGTCAGGATTCGAGGAAATCAACATCGGGTTGTGTCTTTATCCTAATCGATGGGTTCGTAATGTGGAGAAGTGTCAACTAGGGTTGCACTATTGGTCCATTATGAAGGCCGAATATGTGGCTGCTTCTGAGGCAAAAAAGGAAGCAACATGGCTTATGAAGTTCCTTACGGATCTCGAAGTCATTCCTAGTATGGAAAATATTATCACACTGTATTGCGATAACATTGCAGCAATAGCTAACACTAAAAAACCCAGAAACCACAAAAGGATATAACACAATGATAGAAAGTATCATATCATAAGTGTAACAACTCGATTTTAGCTAAATCGAACAGTGGTTTTGAACCACAAATTCGATGTTATAAAATTATTTTTATATTATTTTCGGTATTTATAGCATGTTATTTGATATGTGTGAAAATTTCGTGAGCTAATTTTATCGTTTGAATGGTCAATTTGATAAAAAGGACTAAATCACGAAAAGTAAAAAACTTGAGTTCTAATAGTTAAAAGTATTAAATAGCTATGAAATTAAATTTTGGGAGTCCTTATGTTGAAATTAGACCATTGTTAAGGTTAGTGGACATTTATGTCCATGGTTTATGTGATTTATTAATGTTTTAAACAAGGTTAATTTGGTAAATTATTAAATAACCTAACTAAAATAATGAAAAACAAATGGTTGTCTTCCTAATTATCATCATCCACTGAAAATCAACTAAAGAAACACTATATTTGAAGCTTGAATTTTCAGCTAGGGTTCATCCTTACATGTAAGTTCGTTTTTGATCTGTTTTTAATGATTTTTATGTTTTTGAGATCGTTGCTTCGTATAATAGCTAGCCCATACATTTAATTTCAAAACTTTTAAAGATTTTGAGAGTATCCATTGTTGAATCTATGTGTTCTTTGATGTTTAATGTTGAAATTTGAAAGCTTGATGATAGTTTTACATGTTCCATTAAATGATTTTTTATGAAAATGCATAATAGGGATTAAATTGTAAAATGTGCAAATTGTGTGGTTGAAATGTGAAATAAATGAAATTTTTAGGCTTCTAAGGACCTATATAAAATTTGGCCAAGCATAGGTTTTGTTGAATTGTGTGAATTTTGTGTAATTGTGAAATAGGGACTAAATTGATTAAATGTGAAAGTTTAGGGGCTAATGTGTAAAAATGACCAAATGTGTATTTTCGGATTAAATTGAATGAGTAGATGAATAAATAAGTTAATTTTGAATTCATATAGATCAAGAAAGAATGAATTCAGATTTAGATCGAGCGAAAAGTAAGGTTATCGAGTAGTCGAACCGATTCGTCAATTCTGAATACGAGGTAAGTTCGTATGTGCTGGTTACATTATAAATGTATGTTAAAATACTTTAATATTGCATAAATTGTTAAAACGGGATTATGGGTAATGTATGAATTGTGAAAACGATTCTATGAATGCATTCGATGATAGAAATGAAAAGTATGAAAGCCTTGTTGAACATTAAGAATAGTTTTGGATACTATTGACATGTCAGTAAATGATACGTTGAGTTGGCTTCAGGCCATGATATTAGAACTTCAGTGCATATTTTACCGATTTGGCTTCGGGCCATGCATATCGGATGATTTGGCTTCAGGCCATGATAATAGTGCTTCGGATAAGTTACTTTGATTTGGCTACGAGCCATGGTATAGGTACTTATCGTACGAGACTCTTGAGTATCCAATTTCTATTCCAAATGGTTCAACAGGTAAACAAATGATGTGGTTGAGAAAGAGTTAGTACGAGGCGATTCAGGTATGTGCAGAACCTATTCGAGTATTAAATAGTGAAAGTTTGATTAGTTGGTATTTGATCATGTTTTGAGACATTAGAAAGGTTTGTAGTTAAGGTGTATATGGTTTTGTCATGTGAAATTGGTTGATTTGCTTTAATCGATGAATTAAGTTATTCACATACGAGCTTACTAAGCTATGAAGCTTACTTCGTGTTATTTTCTTTATTCACATACGAGCTTACTAACCTATGAAGCTTACTTCGTGTTATTTTCTATGTTTTATAGTGAATCAAGGCTAGCTCGAATCCGGAAGTCGTCGGGAACATCATCGCACTATCAAACATCTAAATTGGTACTTTTGAATTATACATATATGGTATATGGCATGTATAGGCTAGATGTGGTATTTTGGTTGTGATCATAGTCATGAGATTTGGCTTGTAAATGATGTTAATATTGATGTGTGTTTGGCTATTAGAAATAGCTTGTAAATGTATATGTTTTGATTTGTATATATATATAGCCATGAGTGATGGCTTATTTTGGTTTGTTTTGGCATGTATTTGGCTAAGTAAATGGTAGTGATTTGAGATTTGGAATAGATGAAATGAATTGTGCATTTGGTTGATGATTTTGGCTGCCTGATTGTATGATGAAATGGTACCATTTTGCCTTGTGTAAATACATTAAAGTTGGGGTGGCAAATTGGCCTTGCAAATAGCATATTTTTGTCCACACGGGTAGAGACACGGGTGTGTGTCTCAGCCGTGTCTGACACACGGTCATGTTACACGGCCATGTGTCCTTTGGGGTTGAAATTGAATTGAAGTCAGTATGCTCCACACGGTTTCACACACGGGCATGTGACTGGCCGTGTAGTACAAGTCAGTATACCCCTTAATTGGCACACGGCCTAGCACACGAGCGTGTAACTTGGCCGTGTTGCAAAAGTCAGTATACCCTACAGGTTTGACACGGCTTAGCACACAGCTGATAAACCATAAATGTAACATATTTTAATTCTATGCTTGGCATATTTTTTTGATGATTTATGATGAGAATTAGTGAATTTGATGCTCCTAATCCCTTAAATTCATGTTTCTATACTTAGGAGAGCATTTGGGAGCAAAAGGAGAGAAAAAGGGGCCAAAATCGAAGTTTTTAGGATCCACACGGATGTGCACACACCCATGTGCCAGCCCGTGTCGATTTTGCACCCTGCTTCCCTGTTATATGGAAAAACCCAATTTTTAGGGTTCCTGAGCATTCTAAAATCTATAAGTACACACTAAAAGAGGACCTAAAGAGACACGCAGAGTAGAACGAAGAAATTACTTGAAGGAAGCCATCGAAATCATCTCGGAAGCAGATCCACTCCAAGATTGAAGATCTCCAGTCGAATTTCCTTCGAAGTTTTATTGGGTTTTTCATGTATTGTTATTTTGAGATGTTTTCCTCTATGAGTATGAACTAAACTCCCTAAATACCGAGGGAGGATGAAACCTACGATGGATGTTATTATTTAATTATCTAAATTACATGATAAATACTTGTTCTTAATTATGTGTTCTTAACCCTCGCTTTAATATTTTCAGGATATTAATCCAAGTTTGATGTGCTTAATCAGTGGAGCAAAAGTCCCTGTTTAAGAGTAGATCTATCATAATTAAGCGGAGTTGATTGCAATCCTAGAAATAAGAAGACATAAGTCTGCCAGATTAGAGTCAAATCTAATAAGAGAATCCATAGATCGAGTTAATGCGACAATTGGGGTTTTAATTAGAAAGAGATTTCAATTAATCAACCTAGAGTCAGCTGTTCTTAGTCTCGAAAGAGTTATTAACACAATTTAGGGATTTCTACGGATCAAGGCAAGTGAATAAATCGTTTAATTCAGAATTATAATAATAAGTGAAATTTAGGTGGATTTCTCATTGGGTATTGTCTCTCTCATTGATTTTCTTCGAATATTTTCCCAATTTTATCTCTGTCGTGCTCATAGTTAAATAGTTAGTTAAAATTTAGATTAAAACAAATACCTTTTAATTATTAGGCTAAATAATAGAAAGATAGTTATTACTAGTACTTTTAGTCTTTGTGGATATGATATTCCAGACTCACCATAGCTATACTACTGTTCGATAGGTGCGCTTGCCTTTGTCGAAATATTTAGCTAATTGTGAGACCATCAAGTTTTTGGCGCCGTTGTCAGGGACTAAAATATTAGGAACACTTAATTTTTATTACTTTAGCCATTTTTATTATTTTTTATTTTATTGCATTTTATTTTTTATTTTATTTTAATTTACTAACTTTTCTTTCGTTTTGATTCTGGAAGGTATCTTTAGTTTATGACTAGAAGAAACCCGTCAGGACCTCTATTATTTGATAGCGAAATTGAAAGCACAACTCGCAAAAATCATAGAGAAATAAGGTGAAGCCTATAGTATATAGAGGAAGAGCAAGAGGACGATACCAATATTACCGAAGAGATGGCTGATAATAATCCGCTACCTCTTGTGGTTTTCGTGAATCCGGAGAATCAAAATCCTGCTCCTCGTACTATGTACAATTATGCTAAACCCAATTTAACTGGGGCTGAATCGAGTATTGTTAGACCTGCTATTGTTGCAAATAATTTTGAACTGAAACCTAACACTATTCAGATGATTCAACAATTTGTTCAGTTTGATGGTTTACAGGATGAGGACCCAAATACTCATTTAGCCAACTTTCTGGAATTTTACGACACTTTCAAAATTAATGGCGTTTCTGATGATGTCATTCACCTTCGGTTGTTTCCTTTTTCCTTGAGAAATAAAGCTAAAAAGTGGTTGAACTCGTTACCACGAGGTTCTATCACTACTTGGGAACAAATAACCGAAAAGTTTTTACTAAAATATTTTTCGCCGGCTAAAACAGCAAAGTTGAGGAATGATATCTCTTCTTTTGTGTAGATGGATTTAGAAACTCTTTACGATGCATTGGAGAGGTATAAGGACTTATTGAGAAAGTGCCCTCACCATGGGTTACCTTTATGGCTACAGGTTCAAACTTTTTACAATGGTTTGAACCCCTCAACTAGGCAACTGATTGATGCAGCCGCAAGTGGTACTCTAAATAACAAAACACCTGAAGCGGCATATGAATTTATTGAAAAGATGTCATTGAATAACTATCAGTGGCAAGTCATGAGGACAAAGCCTAATAAAGCAGCTGGTGTTTTCAACCTTGACGCGGTCACCATGTTATCTAACTAGGTATAGCTTTTAAATAAAAAAAATTGATGGTTTGTATGGTTCTACGCAGGTACATCCGGTGATGCAATGCGGCGCTAATGTAGGGATGAACACCACAGAATATCCATCTTACAACCCGAGCACAGAGAATGAACAAGTTCACTATATGGGTAACAATTCTAGACCTCAGAATAATCCCTATAGTAACACTTACAATGCAGGTTAGAGGAACCATCTCAGTTTCTCATGGGGTGGTCAAGGAAATCAGCGACCACAACCCCCTCTAAGCTTTCAACAACAACCCTACCAACAGGAGAAGAAGTTGTACCTTGAGGAGATGTTAAAAAAATTCATCTCGATGTTAGAAACCCGTTTTAAAAACACCGAAACAACACTTAAAAATTAGCAAGCATCGATTCAAAGACTCGAAAACCAAATAGGTCAGCTTGCCAAGTTGATCTCAGAAAGGCCACAAGGCAGCTTGTCGAGTAACATTGAACCTAACCCAAGGGAACAAATCCATGCCATCACCGTGCACGACGAAGAAGGGTTAGTAGAATCTGAATCTGAACCGAGGCAAGAAATTTTGGTAAGTAAATGTAAGGTTGAGGTAAGCCACAATGAACAAAAACTGGTAAGTAAAGAGCATATACCTCGTGTGCCATATCCTAATGTGACGAAGAAAGACCATACCAATGAGCAATTTGGTAAATTTCTTAAACTCTTAAAAAAGTTACATATTAACTTACCATTTGTTGAAGCTCTTTTGTAGATGCCCAATTCAGTTAAATTTTTAAAGGAGCTTTTAGAAAACAAATGGAAGATAGATGATGCATTGCACGTGGAGCTGAATGCAGTTTGCTCAGCCATTTTACAGAATAAACTACCCAACAAATTAAAGGATCCAGGGAGTTTTACTATTCCTTGTTTAATTGGTAGTTTAGATGTTAATAATGCTTTGGATGATTTAGGGGCGAGTATTAATGTCATGCCCTATAAAATGTTTAAACAACTAGGTCTTGGGAAACCTAAAAAAACTAGAATGAGCATTCAATTGGCAGATAAAACTATTAGATTTCCTAAGGGAATTGTTGAGGATGTGCTTGTAAAAATCGATAAGTTTATTTTCCTAGTTTACTTTGTTGTTCTAGACATGGATGAGGACAGTGACGCAGCTTTAATCTTAGGACGACCCTTTTTAGCAACTGTTAGAACTATCATTGATGTTGGCACATGTTAATTGACACTTCGTGTAAGTGATTACACGATTAAACTCCAAGCTCGTGATTCTGTTAGGATATCTAGTGATCGAGATGATTTTACGAGTTATATTAATGTGAGAAACATTGTAGCTCAAACTTCTTTGCAGGAAATCCCTAGGAAGAAAGTGATGGAGCCACATTCTACCCTATGTGACAAACACAGAACGACTCATGAGGAGTGAAGGCTTCAGATCGATGAACTAGACAAATGGAGGACACATGGCAAGGAGAAACTGAGAAGACACGAAGCAAAACCAAAGCAACTCCATGACGAGCTTAAAGGTGGAACGAACCACTTCAAGGTTGGGGACCAGGTACTGTTAGATGAAACTGACCCTCAAATAACCACTTCAGAGCTTAATACAAATGGGGTGACTCCTTTAAAGGTACTCAATATCTTCCCATACGAAACAGTTGAGGTAACTCATTCTAATTTTGGCACTTTTAAGGTAAATACTAGACTCAAGCCATATGTTGGTAATAAAATTGATAGCGAGAAAGAGGAGTCTCGACTTCGTGAACCACCATAACCAAGTGAAAATAATGTAAGTCTAGCTTAAGACTTTAAACAAGTGCTTCTTCGGAGGCAACTCGAGCACTAACCCTACTAATTAGTTTATTTTTACTTCCATTCATGTTTTCATGCAGGTTTTTGACCCACATGGCCTAGACACATAGGAGTGTCCCTGCCATGTGGATCTTGGGACTTAGTTTTTAAATCTTAAAGAAATCGACAGTGAGATACACGGCTTGGCAACATGGCCGTGTGGGCCGTGTCACCCACACGGCCTGGACACACTGACGTGTCATTGGCCGTGTGGATCCTGGAGCTTAAAATCCCCAAAAATTGATAGAGACACTGCCTAAATATATTCCACACGGGCATGCAACACGGCCATATGGACCACACGGCCTAGACACACGGGCATGTCCTAGGCCATGTGAAAACTGGAGCCTAATTTTTCAAAATTTAAACAAGTCAGGGGGCTCCACAGCCAATACACACGGCCGTGTGTGAGGTCACACAGGCGTGTCAATCTCCATACAGGCGTGGGAGAAGCGAAGGACTTTGTACACGGCCTAGACACAAGGGCGTGTCCAAGGTCGTGTGAATACTGAGCTTTTACAAATCGTGACAAACATAGGCTCGAGACTATATCACACAGGCGTGTGACACGATCGTGTGGCCCAACACGGGCCGTTACACGACTGTGTCGCTTATAAAGTCCCCTTTTTATTTTTATTTTCTTCTCCTTTCTTTTTCTCAAACCCCCCAAACCCTAGCCGTCGCCTCCCCTCAGCTCTGCCATACTTTTGTCCACCGACAACTTCCTCCTCTTCTTGTTTTCCATTTCCTTTTCCCTTGCGCAAACACCTTATCTTCTCTTTTCCCTTTCCCCATTTTCCTTCCTTTTACATGACACCATACCCACCATGGCCACTCCACGCCCCCTAGCCCCCCGAACCTACCGTTAGTCCTAGCTTTAGACCGTCCCCAGCCTCGTCGACCGCCAGTCACGCCTCATTCTAGCCACCACCCTCACCACCGCTGGTCCTTCTTCTTCCCTCTTTTGCCTATTATCTTATTTTCTCTATTATTTCTTTATTTATTATTATTATTTAGTTATTTCTTTATTTATTCATTATTATTAGTTATTTTATTTTCTCCATTTCTTGTTTATTATATATTATTTCCTTAGTTCCATTCTTTTATGTTAGTCATATTTATTCTTGATATTATGATAATTTGATACCAATTCTTATATTGACTACTTTGCTCTTTATTTCATTTACTATTACTCGTTGATTTAGTCCTAGTAATGCTTATTTCTTTATTCTTACTTTTAGAATCTAACTTTTAGTTCTGGCTTTGATCTTTGATTTTATTCTACTAGTGTTTTCACCTACTGTGATTCTTGATAATTTCATATTCGACTACACTAGTTTAGGAGTAATTTTTTAGAACTACTTGGATTGTGTTTGGTGATATCTTATTGATACATTGTTTTACTTTTTCAAGTACAATATGACAAATACTCGAGGAAAGTCCAAGTCGTTGTTCCTACTACGAAAAAAGTGGAAGGGTCCTGGCGTGACCTCCTTCAGTGCCTCCGCTGAAGTTTGCCATCCCTACCTTAGATTTTCTGCGGACCCACCGGAGGACCTATTTTAGCTCCTTCGAGTATGACCCCTAGGCTTGGGCCTCTATATTGATTGGGCCTCGTTGAAATAGGTTCACTTGCTGATGAGGTTCAGACGTTCATCATCACAGCCCCATGGAACCATTTCTTCAATATCATCGAGCCCACTTATATGGAGATTACTTTGGATTTTTGCTCGACGTTCCACCTTCAGAACGTCATGTCAGTCCATGAAGAGCCAAGCACCATCATTTTTTGCCTTGGCAATTTGGTGCGCCACATGAGCCTCCCAGAATTCGATTCTGCTTTGGGACTTTATACAGAGGAGCTCATGAGCACCGAGGACTTTCTTCAGCTCCATCGCCATATTCACTACTCGCCCTCGCGTTGTTGGATTGACCTCATGATAAGCAATACTTTATACATATTTTAACCCTATGCTTGGCTTATTTTTGGATGAATTTTCATTAGATTTGATGAATTCGATGCTCTTAATCCCTTAATTTCATGTTTTACATTCAGAAGAGCCTAGGGAGTCGAAAAGAATGAGAAACAGGCCAAAAATTGGTAAAATGGGCCTACTTTAGAAATCAACACAGCCTGGACTATCAAATACGACCGTGTGTTACGAGCAGAATCGAACACGGCCTGGAACAACGTACAGGCGGACCACAAGGCCGTATGTAGCGAGCAAAAGTGAAAACTTTTTAAGGAATCGAACACGGGCATGTCCCTGCCGTACCAAAGTTTAATTCCATTCGAAATAGTCCACTTGTGGGCCAAGAGAGGTGTTCCAAAGCCTATATATACACCCTAGGGGGCAACCTAAAGGAGGACACTGAGTAGAAGGAAGAAAATATGATCGTGTCAAACAATCGAGTTTTAATATTTATAAAGAATGATCGAACCTGTAGACTAACTATGACAATGATTGAGGCAAGTGCACCTATCAAACAATAGTATAGTTTAGGCAAGAGTATCTTATCAAACCCAAAGGAACCTAAAAGTACTACTACTCACTTTCTTTCTATTATTTAGCCTAAAGTATGGAGTGAATGGTTTATTAATCTAAAAACTAATGAAATACTTAAACTAAATGCAAAGACAAAAGAATGAAACTTTGGGAAAAGACTGTGGAAAAACTCAGTTGATTACGACGATACCCTCAAGAAGAATCCACCTATGACTTCTCTTGTTATCTAACTTTTAATTCATATGACTTCTTTACTTAGCTTGATCCATGAGACTCCCTAACCTATATTAAACCCTCTCTCAAGGCGAATAACGTCTAACCTTAGGTTAATTAGTGGAACTCTCGTTCTCTTATAATAACCCCCTAAGGAAGCAGTAAATCGATCAATGGACTCCCATATTAGGTTTCACCCTAATTCTGCAAAATCTTGTAACCCTATCTCTAGATGCTCGATCAACTCCACTTAATTATGTTAGATCTACTCTTAGGTAGGGTCTATTCCTCCTCCACCTAAGCACATCAGATTAAATTAAGCAACATAATTAAGAACAAACTAAGTACTTATCATATAATTTAGAAATTAAATAAAAAAATCCGTCATAGGTTTCATCCCTTGGTATCCAAGAAGGTTTAGTTCATAACAAAATAAGAAAACATCTCAAGAGAAAAGATAAAAAAAAACATAAGAAATCCCTAAAACCCCCTGAAGGAATTAAAGAGGAGATTCTCTGTCTTGAGTAGAACACCGGCTTCTTGAGATGGATCAACTGGCTATCTTCAATTAATTCCCTGAATAAAAGCTCTGGCAGAAAACTCTGCCTCCAAACTCTCCCTTTAGAACGGCTGCCTTGGGTTGTTTATATAGGCTCCTTAGATGCTTTACTTGGCTCCTAAGAACCTCTTTCAAGTAGAATTACAATTAAGGTGTTTAAGTAAACTTAGGAGTATGTTTCTTTGGCTTCAAGCATCCAAATCCGAGTGAAATTGCTCATTCCCATAGCAGGGGCATGGCCATGGCACACGCCCGTGTAAGTAGACTTCAGGCCGTGTGTCAATTCTATTGATTGAGGCATGGCCGTGGCACGGCCATGTAAGTCGGGATTCAGGCCGTGCTTTAGGTCTGTCGATTGGGACACGACCATAAAAATCGTGCTTGGTGCATGTCTTAAAATGATTGGCGAGGCACGGCCGTGTGACTTGAAGTCCAGGCCGTGCTAATTTCTTAGGTTGGCCCAATTTGGTCCGTTGTAAGCCCGTTTCTCATTCTTTTCGTTCTTGGGTGCTTTTCTGAGTATAAGACATGAAAAGAAAGGATTAAGAGCACCTTTTTACATAAATTGAGGGCTAAATCATCCAAAAGCATACTAAATGTAGGATTAAAATATGTTACTTTTACGGTTTATCAAATACCCCTACACTTAAGCTTTTGCTTGTCCTCAAGCAAAATTCTCAACTTACAATTGAAACGAACTTTCCATAATTCATAATTCCTATCGACAATGTCTCATCATAATTCATAGATAATTTATACATGGATAACTCAACTCAAAGAGTCTTAAAGATTCAATCATGATAAGTCATACCTTTATAGTACAAAAACATAGGCGTCTCCCCTTATCTAAGTAATTACCTTTAATTCAAAACCGACAAGGATTGGCATCCTCACAAAAGATTCACTCAAATCACTCGAAGTGTTTTAGGTTCAAGAATAAGCACTCTAAGTCAAACCTAAAAAGTTAATCCCATAGGCTTGCCTAAAAATCAAATCTCCACCACTGTATATGAGATGATACACAGATCAAAAGGTCTTTATCAGGGTTGTAACGGGGCTAAGGTTAAGGGTGTGGATACAGGCTGAAATAGAGGGTTAGAATCGAGACTAACTTGAGAACTTACCTAACTAGAAACACTGAACTAAATATGAATATTTACATCGAATGAAAACTAATAATACCACTATTGATAATTACTCTATAATAAAGAGTATTTTTATCAATTAAAATTTGATAATACTTTAATACGAGCTTTTTCTTCAACAATTGGAGTTTAAATGCTCTAAGCTCTTTTGTATACTACTAATATTGAATAAACTTGGATTTCATTTTATTTTTTTTAAAAACAAACTAAAATATTACATCATAAATGATAAATGTAACTACTGAACTAATATAATTCGGTAATTTAATCAAATCAAATCTCGATTAAAGGGTAGTCAAAAGAATGGTGATAACAAATTCAAAGGGATTTTGGGTTAATATTAGTGGGTGAGTCAATAAAAAGGTTGTTAGGATTCAACGGGGTTCACGAGGGGTTAATTTGTGAAGGTAGGCTTTTTATGGAGTAAGTGGGTTAAACCTAGGTGCCTTTATCATCTCAGTATATCAAATCATTAATCTAGTCTTGAAATGTATAAACGAGGCAAGTTCTAGAATAACAGTTCAAAGTTGACACACTCATAATTAATAAAGTGAGCACGAAAAAGAATATATGCTCTATAAGGCTCAAAATCTCACAAAAATTATGGGTGTTTTTGACATCAATCCTTATAAATTCCAAATTTCAAGGTAGTACTCAAATTCAGTTCAACGACCTATTAATTTTTAATTTTTAGAAAGTAGACTTATCATGCTCGTTTCTCTAGTATTCTTCAAATTTAATCATCAATGCACAATTAACTACGACTTACTCTAAAACATATCAATAATAATCATAAATCATTAGAAATTTCATCCTAATTAGTAATATGAGAAAAATACTTTTGAACAAGTTTACAATTCAGGATTTTTGAGAACAATGAAAAATTAGGCATTAAATTGAGAATTATGCAAAAAGTTAGGCACTTTTATCCCCTCACACTTAAGATGTACATTGCCCTCAATGTACAAAGATAGGTAATAACAATGAATATAAGATCAAAAGAGAGGGATAGAGTGCCACTTCCTGAATTTTGGGTGATTTCTGGTAGGATGGCAGAGAAATATAAGTTGGAGAGGTCGGTCTGGTGGGGTTTCTACCGATGATCTTTATGCTAGATAAAGAAATTGGGTAGCCTGCAAAGATATAGCCAAGAAATCTAAAGAAACATTAATAATATACTAATATTATAATTAAAGATAAAGGAAATAAAGAGAAGGAGGCTAAGAAGAAAACTAAAGTTAAAATAGAATACTAATGGACTGAATAGTTCTTATTGACAGATGGTTTGCGAAGTGGGAGTGATTTTTAAGGCTGCGGATTGTTGGTGATGGTGGAAGTGGTGTGATTCCCTAGCAGCCTTTAGAAATTAAAACCAAGAAACTAGGATGAAGGGAATTAAATTAAGCAGAAGAGAAGTATAGATAAGGAAAATAAAGGAGAAGAGAAAAGAAAAATAGAACCGAAATGGTTTTGGAGACCCTTGGCGTGTCGAATAGATGAACCTGTCGGCATGTACTTATGTGTTGGGGTTTCCTTGAAGGAGACAATGTTTACCTTCTTACGCTTCTTCGGCATGATTTTAGTGTAGCTCAAGAGTTTGGACACTATCTTAAAGAAATAAGAGAAATTTGAAAGAAGGAGGAAAAAATGAGAGAAGAAATTGGTAGGAAAGGAGAGGGCTGTGAGGTTTAAATAGGTGCTCAAATCTGTTCGTTCCCACGCCCGTGGACTGAGGGTGTGTTGAATTACATAGCCGCATCACACGGTGATCGTGTCAAACAGTCAAGTTTTAATATTTATAAAAAGAATGATCGAACCTGTAGACTAACTATGACAACGATAGAGGCAAGTGCAACTATGAACAGTAGTGTAGGTTAGGCAAGGATATCTTATTGAACCCAAGGGAACCTAAAAGTACTACTACTCACTTTCTTTCTATTATTTAGCATAAAATATGGAGTGATTGGTTTATTAAACTAATGAAAAACTAAACTAGATGCAAAGACAAAAGAATGAATGGGAGAAAGACTTTAGGAAAACTCAGTTGATGAAGATGATACCCTCAGGAAGAATCCACCTATGACTTCACTTATTATTTAACCCTAAACCATATGATTTCTTTACTTAGCTTGACTTGTGAGACTCCCTAACCTATATTAAACCCTCTCTCGAGGCGAATAATGTCTAACCTTAGGTTAATTAGTGGAACTCTCATTCTCTTATAATAACCCCCTAAGGAAGTAGTAAATCGATCAATGGATTCCTATATTAGGTTTCACTCTAATCCGATAAAATCTCGTAACCCTATCTCTAGGCGTCCGATCAACTCTGCTCAATTATGCTAGATCTACTCTTAGGTAGGGTCTATTCCTCCTCCACCTAAGCACATCAGATTAAATTAAGTAACATAATTAAGAAAAAACTAAGTACTTATCATATAATTTAGAAATCAAATAAAAAAATCCATCATAGGTTTCATCCCCTTCAGGTATCTGAAGGGTTTAGTTCATAACTAAATAAGAAAACATCTCAAGAGAAAAGATAAAACAAAACATAAGAAATCCCTAAAACTCCCTGAAGGAATTGAAGGAGAGATCCTCCGTCTTTAATAGAGTTCTGGCTTCTTGAGATGGATCAACTGGCTATCTTCAAGTGATTCCCTAAAAGATGAAAGCTTCAGCAAAAGCCTCTGCAAAAAGCCGTTCGTTATAGCTTCTACCGAACTCCTCTTTTTAGTTGCAACCTTGGGTGTTTATATAGGCTTTGAGATGCTTGGCTCCTAAATATCCTAATTCAAGTAGAATTCCTCCTAGGATGTATAAGTAGACTTAGGAATGTGTTTCTTTGCCTCCAAGCATCCAAATCCGAGTGAAATTGTTCTTTCCCGCGGTAGGGCACGCCCATGGCACACGCCCGTGTAAGTCATCTTTAGGCCGTGTCTCAATTCTGTAAATTGGGGCACGGACGTGTAATTCGTGGCATGGCCGTGTGAAGTAATTTGACGAGGCACAACCGTGTGGCTTAAAGTCCAGGTCGTGTCGATTTCTTGGGTTGGCCTAATTTGGTCCGTTTTAAGCCTGTTTCTCGTTCTTTTTGTCCTCGAGTACTTTCCTGAGTATAAGACATGAAAAGAAAGGATTAAGAGAACCTTTTTACATAAATCAGGGATAAATCATCCAAAAGCATACTAATGTGGGATTAAAATATGTTACGTTTACGGTTTATCAAATACCCCCACACTTAAGCTTTTGCTTGTCCTCAAGCAAAATTCTCAACTTACAATTAGAACGAACTTTCCACAATCCATAATTCCCATCGATAACGTCTCATCATAATTCATAGATAATTTATACATGGATAATTTAACTCAAAGAGTCCTAAAGATTCAATTACGATAAGTTATACCTTTATAGCACGAAAACATAGGTGTCTCCCCTTATCTGAATAATTACCTTTAATTCAAAACTGACAAGGACTGACATCCTCACTGAAGGTTCACTCAAATCACTCGAAGTGTTTAAGGTTCAAGAATAAGCACTCATAAGTCAAACATGAAAAGTTAATCCCATAGGCTTGCCTGAAAATCAAATCTCCACCACTGTATATAAGATGATACACAGATCAAAAGGTCTTTATCTGGGTTGTAACGGGGATAAGGTTAAGGGTGTGGATACAGGCTGAATTAGAGGGTTAGAATCGAGATTGACTTGACAACTTACCTAACTAGAAAATATGAATATTTAATTAAAAAAGGAAATAACCGAAGATGTATGGCATCGTCAGAAACGCCATTTATTTTGAAGGTATCACAGAATTCTAAAAAATTAGATATATGAGTGTTTGGATCCTCATCCTGCAAACCATCAAATTGAACAAATTGTTGAATCATTTGTATTATGTTAGGCTTTAATTCAAAATTATTAGCAGCTATAGCGGGCCTAACAATACTAGATTCTGCTCCTGTCAAATTAGGTTTAGCATAATCATACATAGTACGCAGAGCATTCTGTTCTTGCACATTTGGTGGATTGTTCTCGTCCATCCCTTCAGTAGGATTGGATCTTTGTTGTTCTTCTCTTTGATAGTCTAGGGTTCGTCTTATTTCTCTGCGATTTCTGCAAGCGGTAGCCTCAATGTCACTTTCGTATTCTAATGGTCCTTTTGGATTTCTTCTAGTCATAAACTAGAGGTACCTGATATGAAAAGAAAGAAGGAAATCTAGAAAAATAACAAATATATATGTATAAAAGAGAAATTTAAAAATAAAAATAATGGCTAAAGTAATAGAAATAGAGCTTTCTTAATATTTTAGATGTCCTCAGCAACGGCGCCAAAAAAACTTGATCATGTCAAAATAGTCGAGTTTTAATATTTATAAAAAGTGATCGAACCTGTAGACTGACTGTGACAACAATAGAGGCAAGTGCACCTATCAAACAGTAGTATAGCTCAGGCAAGAATATCTTATCGAACCCAAGGGAACCTAAAAGTACTACTGCTCACTTTCTTTCTATTATTTAGCCTAAAATATAGAGTGATTGGATTATTAAACTAACGAAATACTTAAAGTAAATGCAAAGACAAAAGAATAAATTGGAGAAAGACTTTAAGAAAACTTAGTTGATAAAGATGATACCCTCAAGAAGAATCCACCTACGACTTCACTTATTATTTATTCCCCAAACCATATGATTTCTTTACTTAGCTTGATCCCTAAGACTCCCTAACCTATATTAAACCCTCTCTCGAGGCGAATAACGTCTAACCTTAGGTTAATTAGTGGAACTCTCGTTCTCTTATAATAATCCCCTAAGGAAGCAGTAAATCAATCAATGGATTCCCATAAATCTCGTAACCCTATCTCTAGGCGCCCATCAACTCCGCTCAATTACGCTAGATCCACTCTTAGACGGGGTCTATTCCTCCTCCACCTAAGCACATTAGATTAAATTAAGAAACATAATTAAGAACAAACCAAGTACTTATCATATAAATTTAGAAATCAAATAACAAAATCCATCATAGGTTTTATCCCCTTCAAGTATCTGAGGGGTTTAGTGCATAACTAAATACGAAAACATCTCAAGAGTAAAGAATAAACAAAACATAAGAACTCCTTAAAACCCCCTGAAGGAATTGAAGAAAAGATTCTCCATCTTGAATGGAGTTTCGACTTCTTGAGATGGATCAACTGCCTATCTTCAAGTGACTCCCTAAAAGATGAATGCTTCAGACTAAAAGCCTCTGCCCAAAAAGCCCCCTTTTATGTCTGCCTTGGGTTGTTTATATAGGCTTTGGGATGCTATACTTGGCTCCTAAGTATCTCCTTCAAGTAGAATTACTATTTGGGTGTTTGAGTAGACTTAGGAGTATATTTCTTTGGCTTCAAGCATCCAATTCTGAGTGAAATTTTTCATTCCCACAATAGGGGCACGCCCATGGCACACGCCTGTGTAATTACAGGGTTGGGCCGTGCCTTGATTTCGTCGATTTGGGCACGGCCATGTAGATCACCAGGCACGCCTGTGCGTGGTAATAAGATGATGCACGGCCGTGTAACTCATGAGTTGGGCCGTGTTCTAGGTAATTGTCGAGACATGGTCGTGCAGGTTTTGGGCCAGGCCGTGTTGATTTCTTGCTAAGGCCCAATTACTCCGTTTTAAGCTCGTTTTGTGTTCTTTTTATCCTCGGGTGCTTTCCTAAGTATAAACATGAAAGGAAAGGATTAAAAATACCTTTTTACATAATTCAAGGGCTAAATCATCCAAAAGCATACCAAATATGGGGTTAAAATATGTTACTTTTAAGGTTTATCAGATACCCCCACACTTAAGCCTTTGCTTGTCCTCAAGCAAAATTCTCAACTTACAATTAAAATGAACTTTCTATAATTCATAATTCCTATCTACAATGTCTCATCATAATTCATAGATAATTTATACATGGATAATTCAACTCAAAAAACCCTAAAGATTCAATTAAGATAAGTCATACCTTTATAGTACGAAAACATAGGTGCCTCCCGTTATCTAAGTGCTTACCTTTAATTCAAAATCGACAAGGACTGACATCCTCACAAAAGATTCACTCAAATCACTCAAAGGTGTTTAAGGTTCAAGAATAAGCACTCTAAGTCGAACCTGAAAAGTTCATCCCATAGACTTGCCTGAAAATCAAATCTCCACCACTGTATATGAGATGATACAAAATCAAAAGGTCTTTAATCAAGGTTGTAATGGGGCTAGGGTTAAAAGGTGTGGATACAGGCTAAACTAGAGGTTTAGAATTGAGATTGAATTGACTAATTACCTAATCTAAAAATAATGAACTAAATATGAATATTTATATCGAATAAAAAGCTAACAGTATCTATAAGAGTATTTTCATCACTCAAATTTTGAAAATACTATAATACGAGCTTTTCTTTAACAATTGGAGTTTTAAATGCTCTAAGCTCTTTTATTATACTACTAATATTGACTATACTTGGATTTTTTTTAAGAACAAACTAAAATAAACATAATAGAAGGAACTTTGAAATAACTTAATTCGGTAATTGATTAAATCAATTCTCGATAAAGGGGTAGTCAAAGGAATGTTGGTGACAAATACAAAGGGATTTTGGGTTAATATTAGTGGGTGAGTCAATAAAAAAGGTTGTTATGATTCAACGGGGTTCACTAAGTGTTAATTACGTAGGTAGGCTTTTTAGTGGTGTGAATGGGTTAAAACCTATGTGCCTTTATCATCTCAGTTTATCAAATCAAAAGTGTGGTCTCCAATAACAGTTCAAAGCTGACACACTCATAATCAATCAAGTGACCACGAAAAAGAATATATGCTCTATAAGGCTCAAAATCTCACAAAAATTATGGGTGTTTTTGACATCAATCATTATAAATTCCAAATTTCAAGGTAATACTCAGATTAGGTTCAACAACCTATCAATTTTATTTTTAGAAAGTAGACTTATCATGCTCAATTCTCTAGTATTCTTCAAATTTAATTATCAATGCACAATTAGCTAAGACTTATTCTAAAACATATCAATAAAAATCATAAATCATTAGAAATTTCATCTTAATTAATAATATGAGAAAAATACTTAAGATCAAGACTAATTTCAGGGTTTTGAGAATTATGCAAAAAGTTAGGCACTATTACCCCGACACTTAAGATGTACATTGCCCTCAATGTACAAGGATAGATAATGAAATTTATGTGCCAAAATAAAAAGATAAGTGGGGAAAGTAATACTCCCTGAAATTTGGATGATCCCGGGCGTCTTTGGTGGTGGTGATGGTGTTTTCTATGGGCCCGGTGGAGTGGCTACCGAAAAGTAATTTGCTAGATGAAGAAATTGGGTAGCCTGTGAAAATATAGCCAAGAGATCTAGGGTAATAATAATATTATACTAATAATATAATTAAGGATTAAGGAAATAAAATGAAGGAGACTAAGAAGAAAACTAAAATTAAAAGAAAATACTAATGGACTAAGGAGTCCTTATTGTTGGATGGTTCGCGAGTTGGATGTGACCTCAAAGATTGTGGTGCGTGATTCCCAAGCAGCCTTTAGAACCTAAAACCAAGAAATGAAAAGGTTTCCAAGACCCTTGGCATGTCAATTAAGTGAAGCTACCGACATGAACTCATGATGAGGTCTCCTTTGAGGAGATGATGCTTACGTTTCTTCGGCACGATCTTTGTTTTGCTCAAGTGTCTTGGATCTTTTCTATGAATAGGAAGAAAAAAATTGAAAGAAAAGAGAAAGAATGAATTAAAAAGAAGATGGGACAAAAAGGATGGGCCGTGGGGATTTAAATAAGATTTCAAATCGGCACGTTCCCATGCCCGTGTACCGAGGGTGTGTTGATTCACACGGTCGTATCACACGACCATGTTGTGAGGTGTGTTGTCCTTCCACGCCCATTTTGTTGGTTTGCACAACTGTTCCTAAAAAGCCAGTATATGAGTACGGTTGGAATTCACGGGCATGGTCTACCCGTGCTAAATAAATTAGTATCTTAACACGATTGTGAGGCACGATCGTGCTATTTTTGTCGGTGCCCGTGCTATGGGTGGTTGGATCCGTGACGTTGGGGGGTGGTTGGACTGACTTGCACGGCTCTGCTCTGTCAGTGTGGTGGTTCTGGTGGTCCACGCGGCCACGGGCACGGTCGTGTGTAAGGCCTTGTGGCCTGGAAACCTGTATCTTTGTTTTAATTGTGGAAAGAGAAGAGAGAAAAGAAAAGAAAAGAAAAGAAAAATAATTTTGAGAAATAAAAAGTGTTAGCGCTCGAGTTGCCTCCCAAGAAGCGCTTGTTTATAGTGTTAAGCTAGACTATCTTAGGCTATGAAAATTTAGGGAGGTTTAAAGGTTTGAATATTTTCCCTCTTACTGACAGTTTTATTTTCGTGACAAAGTTTAGGTCGAGAAGTGTTTACCTTGAAATTGCTGAACATTGGATTGCTTACCTCGAATATTTCGTGTGGGAAAACATCGCGTACCTGAAGGAGTATTTCTTCTGTTTCTTGATTCTGTTGAGCTGATGTAAGATCGACTTTATCTAATAGCACTTGATCTTCTATTTTAAAGTGATTTGATGTCCCTATGAGCTCTTCTGGTGGTTCCTCAGGTTTTATTTCATGTGGATCCGATTTTTCTTTGGTGTGTATCTTCTGCTCTTCTAAATTGTTGATCATACGATTTTGTGTTAGCTCAGTTTTGAGGCTTTGTGATGTTTCCTGCGATGAAGGTTGAATAATTTGATTATCTATTGAAACAACTTTCTTACCTTCATCTTCTGTGGTTCTGGCTGAGTCGAGAGCTTGAAGATTGACTGATTCATCTCCTACACGAAGTATGAGTTCTCTTGTGGCAACATCACTTTTAGTCTTGGCAGTTGCAAGGAAAGGTCTTCCTAAAATTAAAGGGATTGAATTTTCCACATCCATATCTAAAACAAAAAAATATACTGGGAAGACGAATTTATCGATTTTTACTAAAAGTCTTCAATAATACCCCTAGGAATTCGAATAGTTTTATAAGCTAGTTGGATACTCATCCTAATTTGTTTGGGCTTCCCTAGACCTAGTCGTTTAAATAGTGTATAAGGCATGACATTTATACTTGCCACTAAATCAGCTAACACATTATCAATAGTTAATCTACCAATTAAACATGGAATCGTAAAACTCTCTGGATCTTTTAATTTCTGCGGTAGTCGACTTTGTAGCATTACTGTGCATGTTGCGTTAAGTTCCACATGGTTCTCTTTATCTATTTTGTGTTTGTTTGTTAAGAGCTGTCTTAAAAATCTCCTTGATTCGGGCATTTGAAAAAGAGCTTCAAGAAAAGGTAAGTTAATGTGTAATTTCTTTATAAGTTTTAAAAACTTACCGAATTGTTCCTTTGAATCATCTCTTTTCAATGCTTCGAGATAAGGTATTCGAGGGTGGTACTCTTTAATTATCGGTTTTTCTTGTGTTACCTCTATTTTACCTATTTCTTCCTTGGTTTCTTGTACTGAGGTGGGCTGGTCTACCTTTGTATCTTCTTGAGATGTGATGGCTTTTATCTATTCTTTTGGGTTTATTTCTGTGTTGCTTGGTATATGTCCCGGTTGACGTCCTGAAACAAGCTTTGTGAGTTGTCCAACTGACCTAGTGATTTCCCTGACTTGTTCCTTGATTTCTTTGATCGATATTCCTTGGTTATCAAGTGTTGTATCAGTTCTTTGGAGACGGGCATCTGTGTCTGCCATGAACTTTTTCAGCATCTCTTCAAGACTCGGCTTCTTTTTCGATGGATAAGGTTGATTTTGGTAATTTGGAAGAGGTTGCAGCCTTTGATTTCCTTGTCCTCCCCATAAAAAATCTGGTGGTTCTTCCAACCTGGATTGTAAGTGTTACTATAAGGATTATTATTAGATCTGAAATTGTTACCTATATAGTTTGTCTGCTCGTTTTCTACTCCTGGTTGGTAAGGTGGGTACTCAGAATTCGCCACATTCTCGCTCGCTTCGCATTGCATGACTGGATGTACTTGTGAAGAACATAAATTATCAAGCTTTTTATTCATTAACTCCATTTGTGTTGACAACATTGTCACTGCGTTGATAAAGACTTTAAGAAAACTCAGTTGATAAAGACGATACCGTCAGGAAGAATCCACCTATGACTTCACTTATTATTTATTCCCCAAACCATATGATTTCTTTACTTAGCTTGATCCCTGAGACTCCCTAACCTATATTAAACCCTCTCTCGAGTCGAATAACGTCTAACCTTATGTTAATTAGTGGAACTCTCGTTCTCTTATAATAACCCCCTAAGGAAGTAGTAAATCGATCAATGGATTCCCATATTAGGTTTCACCCTAATCTGGCAAAATCTCGTAACCCTATCTCTAGGCGCCTAATCAACTTTGCTCAGTTACGCTAGATCTACTCTTAGGCGGGGTCTATTCCTCCTCCACCTAAGTACATCAGATTAAATTAAGCAACATCATTAAGAACAAACCAAGTACTTATCATATAAATTTAGAAATCAAATAACAAAATCCATCATAGGTTTCATCCCCTTCAGGTATCTGAGGGGTTTAGTGCATAACTAAATATGAAAACATCTCAAGAGTAAAGAATAAATAAAACATAAGAACTCCTAAAACCCCAGAAGGAATTGAAGGAGAGATCCTCACTTGAATGGAGTTTCACTTCTTGAGATGGATCAACTGCCTATCTTCAAGTGACTCCCTAAAAGATGAATGCTTCGGCCTCAAAGCCTCTGCCAAAAAGCTCCTCTTTTAATGTCTGCCTTGGGTTGTTTATATAGGCTTTGGGATGCTATACTTGGCTCCTAAATATCTCCTTCAAGTAGAATTACTATTAGGGTGTTTGAGTAGACTTAAAAGTATGTTTTTTTGGCTTCAAGCATCTAATTCCGAGTGAAATTGCTCATTCCCGCGGCAGGGGCACGCCCGTGGCACATGCCCGTGTAATTACAGGGTTAGGCCGTGCCTTGATTCTATCGATTTGGGCACGGCCATGTAGATCACCAGGCACGCCTGTGCGTGGTAATGAGATGATGCACGGCCATGTAACTCGTGAGTTGGGCCGTGTTCTAGGTAATTGTCAAGACACGGTCGTGCAGGTTTTGGGCTAGGCTGTGTTGATTTCTTGCTATGGCCCAATTACTCCGTTTTAAGCCCGTTTTGTGTTCTTTTTATCCACAAGTGCTTTCCTGAGTATAAACATGAAAAGAAAGGATTAAAAGCACCTTTTTACATAATTCAAGGGCTAAATCATCCAAAAGCATACCAAATATGGGGTTAAAATATGTTACTTTTACGGTTTATCAAAAATATTTGATAAACCGTAAAAGTAACATATTTTAATCCCACATTTAGTATGCTTTTGGATGATTATCCTTGATAAACCGTAAAAGTAACATATTTTAATCCCACATTTAGTATGCTTTTGGATGATTTATCCTTGAATTATGTAAAAGGTGCTCTTAATCCTTTCTTTTCATGTCTTATGCTCGGAAAGCACCTAAGGATAAAAAGAACGTAAATAAACTTAAACGGACCAAATTGGGCCAACCCAAGAAATCGACACGACCTGGACTTCAAGCCACACTACCGTGCCTTACCATTTACTTCACACGGCCATGCCACAATTTACACAGTCGTGCCCCAATTGACAGAATCGAGACATGGCCTAAAGACGACTTACACGGGCGTGCCCCTACTGCGGGAAAGAGCAATTTCACTCGGATTTGGATGCTTGGAGGCAAAGAAACACATTCCTAAGTCTACTTAAACATCCTATGAGGAATTCTACTTGAATTAGAAAACTTAGGAGCCAAGTAAAGCATCTCAAAGCCTATATAAACACCCAAGGTAGTAACTAAAGGAGTTCTACAGGTCAAACAGAAGAGCTTTTTAAGCGAGAGCTTTTAGGTCGAAGCATTCATCTTTAGGGAGTCACTTGAAGATAGCCAGTTGATCCATCTCAAGAAGTTGGAACTCCATTCAAGACGGAGGATCTCTCCTTCCATTCCTTTAGGGGGCTTTAGGGAGTTATTATGTTTTGTTTATTCTTTACTCTTGAGATGTCTTTGTATTTAGTTATGCACTAAACCCCTCAGATACCTGAAGGGGATGAAACCTATGATGGATTTTGTTATGTGATTTCTAAATTTATATGATAAGTACTTGGTTTGTTCTTAATTATGTTGCTTAATTTAACTGATGTGCTTAGGTGGAGGAGGAATAGACAAGAGTAGATCTAGCGAATTGAGCTGAGTTGATCTAGCGCCTAGAGATAGGATTACGAGATTTTACCGGATTAGGTGAAACCTAATATGGGAATCCATTGATTGATTTATCGCTTCCTTAGGGGTTATTATAAGAGAATTAGAGTTCCACTAATTAACCTAAGGTTAGACGTTATTCACTTTAGAGAGGGTTTAATATAGGTTGGGAGTCTCACCGATCAAGCTAAGTAAAGAAATCATATGGTTTGGGGAATAAATAATAAGTGAAGTCATAGGTGGATTCTTCCCAGGTATCGCCTTTATCAACCGAGTTTTCTTAAAGTCTTTCTCCAATTCATTCTTTTGTCTTTGCATTTAGTTTAAGTATTTAGTTAGTTTAATAATCCAATCACTCTATATTTTAGGCTAAATAATAGAAAGAAAGTGAGTAGTAGTACTTTTAGGTTCCCTTGGGTTCGATAAGATATTCTTGCCTGAGCTATGCTACTGTTTGATAGGTGCACTTGCCTCTATTGTTGTCGCAGTCAGTCCATGGGTTCGATCACTCTTTTATAAATATTAAAACTGGACTGTTTTGACACGATTAAGTTTTTGGCGCCGTTGCCAGGAAACTCTAAAATATTAGGAAAACTCTATTTCTATTACTTTAGCCAAAATTTTTTATTTGTAATTTATTATTATTATATTATTCTTTATTACTATTTCTTTTTACATTGCTAATTTTTTCCTCTATTTTGCTTTTGGCAAAAAATTTTAGTCTATGGAAAAGATGGCACTGAATAATTATCAGTGGCAAGGCATGGGGACAATTCCTACTAAAGTAAGCAGTGTTTTCAACCTTGACGTGGTCACCAGGTTATCTAATCAGTTAGAGATGATGAATAAAAAGATTGATGATTGGTATAGTCCCTCGCAGGTACATCCAGAAATACAATATGATTTGAATCTAAGAGGCGTGGCGAATCCTGAGTACCCACCCTACAGTTATGGCATGGAAAATGAGCAAGCTCACTATACAGGTAACTATTCTAGATATCAAAATAATTTTTATAGTGACACTTATAGTACAAGTTGGAAGTACAATCCCAATTTCTCGTGGAATTATCAAAATAGCCAAAGATTAGAACTTCCTCTAGATTTTCAACAACCACCTCACCAACAAGAAGAGGAGCCAAATCTTGAAGAGATGCTGACGAATTTCATGGCAGCCACAGATTCTCGTCTCCAAAAGACTGAAATAGCACTTGATGAACAACAAAAATCAATCAAAGGGATCGAGAATCAAGTTGGAGAACTTACTAGGTCAGTGGGACATCTCACAAAGCTAATACGATCGCTAGGACGTCTACCAAGTAACACCGAGGTTAACCCAAAGGAGCAAATTCAAGCCATCTCAGCTCAAGACAGTAAGGGTTAGATAAACCAAACTCAATACAAGAAAATAAGGTAGACGAAGGTAAGATAGAGGTAACACAAGAAAAGCAAAAATCGGTAATCAAGGACTACCAACCTCGCATACCTTATCCTGAAGTAATGAAAAGAGACGATTCAGAGGAACAGTTCGGGAAGTTTCTTAAACTCTTAAAGAAATTACATATTAACTTCCCTCTCCTTGAAGCTCTTTTTCAGATACCAGACTCGATGAAATTTTTAAGATAGCTATTGACCAACAAACGCAAATTAGACGAAGAGCACCACGTGGAGCTAGACGCAATGTGCTCAGCAATACTACAAAATAAACGCCACGAAAATTAAAAGATCCGAGAGAGTTTTACAATTCCATGTTTAATTGGTAGTTTATCTATTGATAATGCATTAAGCGGATTTAGGGCAAGCATCAATGTTATGCCTTACAAATGTTTAAACAACTAGGTCTAGGGAACCCAGACAAACTAGGATGAGCATTCAATTAACTGATAAAACTATAAGAATTCCTAGGGGTATAATATAAAATGTTCTAATCAAAATTGATAAATTCGTATTCCCGATGAGACTTTGCCGTTTTAGACATGGATGAGAAAAACACGATCCCTTAATTTTAGGAAGACCCTTTTAGTAACTCGCGAGCTAAAATTGATATCTATGTAGGAGAACTCATACTTCGTGTAGGCGATGAGATAGTCACTCTTCAAGCTCTTGACTTGGCCAGAACATCAAGTGATAAAGGTGAGAAAGTAAATTCAGTTGATAACCAACTTGTTCAACCTTTATAGCAGGAAACACCACAAAGCTACAAACCTGAGCCAGATCATAGACCTTATACAAATAAAGAAGAATTACATGAGGAACCAAACCACACGAAGTGAAACCGAAGGAAACCTTAGACGAGCTGATAGGAACAACAAATCACATCAAAATAGAGGATCAGGTATTTTTGAATAAGGAAGACCCTCGAATCACCAATTTAGAACTCAAGGCAAACGAAGAAATCACTTTTGAGGTACTTAATGTCTTCCCTTGATATGATCGGTTTAGGGGTGCCGAAATTTCCCTTGATTAATAGCTTAGTTTTAGTTTTAAAAAGGGGCATTTTCGGTTTTAGGCAGTAGGTGCCAAAATTTTGTTTAAGTAGGGGGGATATCTCTTCAATTCTGACATTTGACCCTATTCTCTTTTTTCTTTCCTCTCATCCCCACTTTTATGCAAAAGCCAAAAATTTCATTGTTTTCTTCTCTCATCTTATCCTCCAAAAGCTGAAACTCATAACTCTTCTCATCTCTATTCTTTTCTTATAACTGAATAATCATTATTCTTTCCTTTATTCTCCCTTTTGCCGATTTTTTCATAGCTGAATCTTTATAGATCCTATTACACTGTCTTTCTTTTGATCTTCTCAGAAGTTGAAATCTGTCAGGAGAAGCCGAACCTGTTGGTAAGTGTCGGTTTCTTTTGAGCTTTTCTCTTTCAGTTTTAGGGGCCATAGCCGATTGGCTAATGGGTTGTAAGGCTATCATTAATTCGATATTCTATTCACTGATCTTGTGTTTGGGTGGCATTACGGGATTTAAAGGGGATCTAACCGCCTAGGTTACTAGGACAAAAATCAGTAACTTTCCAATCCAATTATCTTTTTTCGAGATTTCAAGGTAAAGATTTCAATTCTCTCTAAGTTGATCCATCGGTTTCCTTTCTTTATTGTGCCTTAACCTAATGCCTCGTTAAGCAATCATTATAGTATCCTCTAACTAAGGTCATTCATGGACTCGAATGTCAGCAAATCGAAAGAAGGGGTTGGATCTATAGTCCCAGCCCTAAAGTTCAAGAAACGCGTGGTGTCAGAAGTACGGGATTGGCCACTGAGTTGTGGACCGGCTTCAGAATAAGACCTTAGAAAGTTAGTAGCCGTATCGACTTCTGATAGTGTTGACATAGAAAGTACTGTCCTATCGGTAATCAGGTGTGTAGATGTCTATCACATTAGTTAATCTGTATTATATGTATGTTATGGGCTAAAAGCCAGAAAATGAGGCTGTATGAACAGTCGTATTACCCTGAAAAGGTAGGCAAGGGATGCCAGGTACGTAATCATAGAAACTTCTGTATGTGTATTGAAGTAAGTGAAAGTCTATGATCTGTTTAGATAGTATAATGTTTTAATTCTCGCATGTATGTATGCATGGGATGTGATTGATATGATGGAGGGGAAGAAGGTCGCATGACGATCGGTGGCTTTACAACATAGGTCACATAGGGATCAGTCTTTATGACAGGTAGCACAGCTGTCGAAATACTACAATGTATTATTAAGGTCACATGGCGATCGGTGGCTTTGCCACATAGGTCACATAGTGATCGGTCTTTATGACAGATAGCACAGCTGTCGATATGATGTGTAGCGGATGGAGGGTTGATTGTAGAAATCCCCACGGTTTGATGGTTGGTACGGGGGTGTGTAGAGGATGGACTCTTAGGTTTGGGATGGGCCATGTTGCATGTAAATATATATTCTGTTGCCATTGTGTATGGGCCAAGGACCATAATGTGTTTGTGGGCCTCAAGGCTATTATGTGTTTTCGGGATTTCCACACTGAGTCTTGGTGACTCACTTTTTATTTCTCCCAACTTTTCAGATGAGCAGTAGATCGTGGACATGGGAGCCGAGGCAAACTCGAGGGGCCATTTAGTCTTTTATCTTCATAGACTATTTTCGATTTTTCTTTAAGTTTCAATTTTGGGATTATTTTTGTTATAAGGCCTCCATAACTTAGGTTATCGAACTATATTTTTTTTATGTTACATCTTATAAACTTATGTTTTCAAAGTTTCAATTATAAAGTGAAAGGAAAATAGGTTTTTTCCACCATGTTCAACGAAAATGTTAAAGTTTCTTAAAAAATGTCACAATTAATGATTAATCGGTTAAAATAAACTGAGAGTTTCAAAACCCTTCAAAGCAAAGTTTTCAACATTCAACCCGTAGCATACCAGATTCGGTCATGACGTATGGGCCGGGTTTGGGGTGTTACATTTTGGTATCAAAGCCCAGTTCAAAACTCGGGCTGTGAAATGGGTCCAATAGTGATTTGTAAAGGTGATGTAAGTTTGAGAAAAGTTCGGTTGAGATATGGCCTTCGAGTCTACCGGCACCCGATCCACGCAGGTAAGTATTCTAAACTCATTATGTGATATGCATGTTGGGCTTGATGGGCTCTATAGGGACGTAGGCTAATATGCTAGAGTTTATGGATTTTAGGTTTAGTATAAACAATTCTTCAAATCTCATAAGGCTTAATTTCTAATTAAACATGTATGTGAACAAGTCACAGGGTTAGGGTGTGGTAACAGGCATACGCATGTCTAGGATTGGATCCAGAGAGTGCTTGGTATTTAAACTGCCCTAGCGGCTCACCTCCTCTTCAATGGAATCCTACAGTGCTTGTGATTCTTATTCACAGAGCTACACGGGACTTTTGACGAGCCAAAATTTATAACTAAAACCCAAAAAGACCAAACCACCCTATTTCGTAAAATTACTAAAATACCCTAGTTATGTAAAATTTCCAAAATACCCTCGATTTGTGAAAATTTCCCAAAATACCCTAATTTTTTAAAATCACCAATATACCCTATTTTGGAAAATTATGAGAATATCCTTGGGTAGTGAAATGACAAAAATACCCTTATATGATGAATGTGAGTTCATGGATGCTACTTGTATGTTGACGTGTGATGGTTGAATGTATGTGGATTCTAGAGCTAGGAAATATAAAACTGAGAACGAAACCTTGTAGATAGAGTTCGAATTCAAAAGAACTACTGTTAAAACTACTCTCCATAAGATTGTTCGTTACTAATCAGTGGAAGAAATTAATAATTCATAAAATTCCTAATCAGATAAATACGAATCAGTAGAATGAGCACTAGAGGACGTGGTGTCCGTGGCCGAGGTAGAGGCGAGATTACTTGTGTCGAGCCGGTAGGGTGCAGTCACGAGTCGGGAATGAGTACCGTACCACCAACTGTGAAGGCAAAATTTTAGGATCGATCACGGAGATGATCACGGTATCTCAGGTGATGTTGAGGGTTTTAGAGAGGGTTGATGGGGCAGGCATAGGCATAGGAGCCCAGAAATCTATGTCGGAGCGACTTAGAGCTAATGGGGCAGAAGTGTTTAGGGAATTTACGGATAGCCACGAGTACAATTGAGTATTGGTTAGAGGCGGTCGAACGCATAATGGATGATCTGGATTTCACGAAAGAAGAGAAGCTGAAAGGAGTAATGTCCCTTCTCTGGGATGAAGCTTATCAATGGTGGCTTACGGTTAAGGATGGTACATTGGCTGACCGTATCACCTGGAATTACTTCAGAACGGTGTCCCAGAGTAAGTACATTGGAACGAGTTATGTGGATGCGCAGCATAGAGCATTTTTGAAGGAAAGTAGGTCGGTGGCGGCGTATGAAGCGAAATTCTTACGCTTGAGTCGTTATACTCGAGGGATAGTGGCCACAGAACATGAATGGTGTGTTCGATTTAAAGATGGCCTGAAGGATGATTTACGTGTTTTGATAGCTCCGCAACGGGAGAAGGAATTTGCTGTGCTTATGGAGAAGGCTAAGATAGCTGAGAAGGTAAAACGAACAGAAAAGCTGAAGCGGGATAAAGATAGAAGTGGAAGTAGGAGGAATTTTGGATCATCAGGAGCAGCTGGGCGTACTCAAAAAAAGACCTAGGTCGGATGGTCTGAATCGGGTGGAGAGACCTGCTGTTAACCAGACACGGAGGTGTGTTCGCTGTGGTAAATTCCATGGAGGTGAGTGTTGGGTAGGCAGTGGAAAGTGCTTTAGGTGTGGATCTTTGGACCATCAGATTAGAGACTGTCTACAGCCACGGAGCGATGTAAGACCCAATGGGTAGGGAAATGCTCAGCCAGGTAGAGGAAGTCAGCAGCCGCAGAGGGGTCGTGGTCCAGCTAGAGGTGGTAACGATTTAGGTCGGGGCCGTGAAGCACCAGGCCGAGGGGCAGGAAACACTGAGGCAAGATAGTCGGGGTTAGTCTATGCTGCCAAACATCGAGAGGAGGCTGACGCACCGGATGTTATAACCGGTATGTTTTTAATATTTAGCTTGCCTTACACTGCATTGATTGACATTGGGTCGACACATTCATATGTTGCTAGTAGTGTGTCTGGAACTTTAAGTTTAGATTTTGAGATTACACCTAGGGCGTTGATTGTAATTAGCCCATTAGGACAATCTGTGGTGGTAGATAAACTCTATCAGAAGGTATCCTTAGAAGTTCAGGGAATAGTTTTCCAGACGGATATGATGGAATTACCGTTCGGGGAGTTTGACTTAATATTAGGCATGGACTGGCTAGTGAAGTATCAAGCTAATTTAGATTATGCAGCCAAGCGTATGGTGTTGAAAACCCTCGAGGGTGGTGAAATGTTGGTGATAGGAGAAAGAGGGAACTGTCTGTCGAATGTAGTGACTTCCCTAAGAGCAGAAAGGATGGTGAGAAAAGGATGCGAGGTAGTTTTAATGTTTGTTCAGGCTTTGGAAGCCAAGGACCTAACTATTAGGGACGTTAGGACGGAGAAGGAATTTCTTAATGTTTTTCTAGAAGAGCTTCCGAGACTACCCCCTGACTGTGAAGTAGAGTTTGGTATCAATCTTTTTTCGGGAACAATGCCATTATCTATTGCTCCATATAGGATGGCGCCAAAGGAGTTAGTGGAATTGAAAACGCAGATTCAAGAGTTGCTAGATAGAGGGTTTATTCAACCATGTGTGTCGCTATGGGGAGTGCCAGTGTTATTTGTCAAGAAGAAAGATGGATCAATGCGTATGTGCATTGACTATCGTTAGTTCAATAAGCTAACAATCAAGAACAAATGTGCATTGACTATCGTCAGTTCAATAAGCTAACAATCAAGAACAAACACCTGTTGCCGAGGATCGATGACTTGTTCGATCAGTTGAAGGGAGCCTCAGTCTTTTCAAAGATAGATCTGAGGTCAGGATACCATCAGCTTAAGGTCAAGGAGGCAGATATTCATAAGACGGCTTTTAGGACTCGCTATGGTCATTACGAGTTCATGGTAATGCCATTCGGATTGACCAATACGCCAGCAACATTTATGGACATGATGAATCGAATATTCCAATCCTACTTGGATCGGTTTGTCGTGGTATTCATAAATGATATCCTAGTTTATTCAAGATCGGAGGAGGAACATGACTCACACTTTCGAGTGGTTTTGCAGATCTTGAGGGAGAAGTAGTTGTATGCCAAATTCAGTAAGTGTGAATTTTGGCTAAGGGAAGTTACATTTTTAGGCCATGTTGTGTCGGTAGAGGGGATTAGGGTTGACCTTCAAAAAACTGAAGCGGTATTGGATTGGAAGCCGCCTAAGTCCGTGGCAAAAATTCAGAGTTTTCTTGGACTGACCGGGCACTATCGAAGGTTTGTTGAAGGATTTTCTTCAATAGCGGCACCATTGACTAAGTTATTACGGAAAGGAGTTTCGTTTGTTTGGTCTAATAAGCAGCAAGAGAGTTTCGAGAAGTTAAAAAGGATTTTGACGGAGGCTCCGGTATTGATTCAATCGGAGGCTGGAAAGGGATTCGTAATTTACTGTGATGCGTCACACACGAGACTAGGATGCGTGTTGATACAAGATGGAAAGGTTGTTGCGTATGCATCTCGGCAGTTAAAACCGCACGAAGTAAATTATCCTACCCATGATTTGGAGTTGGTGGCGGTGGTTTTTGCTTTAAAGATTTGGAGACATTATCTGTACGGGGAGAAATCTATTATTTACACCAATCATAAGAGCCTAAAATACCTTTTGACCCAGAAGGAGTTGAATCTAAGGTAGAGGAGGTGGATCGAGTTGTTAAAGGATTATGATTGCTCGATCGAGTACCATCTGGGTAAAGCTAATGTGGTGGCAGATGCTTTAAGTCGTAGAGTAATCTCTAACCTAAGAGCAATGTTTGCTCACCTTAGTTTATACGATGATGGGAGCTTATTGGCTAAACTTCAAGTGAGACCCTCTTGGGTCAGTCAGGTTAAGGAGAAGTAGCAGATCGATGAGTTACTAAAGGAGAAGTTTCATGTAGGATCAAGTGATGGATCGACGGACTTCAGTATGGATGAGGAAGGACTATTATGTTTTCAAGGGAGAGTTTGCATGCCAAAATATTCAAAATTGAGGCATAGGATTTTGCAAGAAGTGCATGGAAGTTCATACGCTATGCACCCCAGAAGGAGTAAGATGTATCGGGAATTGTGAGATCAGTTTTGGTGGCCGGGCTTGAATCGAGAGGTAACTAAACTGGTGAGTAAGTGTTTGACCTGTCAGCAGGTAAAGGCAGAGCATCAGTTACCATCAGGGTTATTGCAGCCAGTGAAGATTCCACGATGGAAGTGGGAAAGGATCACAATGGACTTTGTTCGTGGGCTACCCCTCATGCCTACTAAGAAAGATTCAGTCTGGGTGATTATTGATCGCTTGACGAAATCTGCTCATTTCATAATAGTACGGGTCGATTACTCTCTGCAGAAGCTGGCTAGGTTATATATAGCGGAGGTAGTGAGGTTGCATGGGGTACCAGTATCAATCATATCAGACAGGGACCCGAGGTTCACGTCGCGATTCTAGAAGGCTTTGCATCAAGCGTTGGGTACAAAGTTAGATTTCAGTCCAGCGTTTCATCCTCAGACAGATGGACAGTCTGAGTGGGTAATTCAGATCTTGGAGGACATGTAGAGGGGATGTGTCATTGATTTCAGAGGTAGTTGGGAAGATTTTTTACCATTGGCGGAGTTTGCTTACAACAACAGCTTCCATTCTAGTATTCAGATGGCACCCTATGAAGCATTGTACGGGCCTGTTGGACGAAATTAGGGCAACGTCGAATTTTGGGTCCAGAGTTGGTTACCGAGCAGAGGAGAAGGTTGAGTTAATTCGAGCTCGACTAAAAGAAGCGTCGGGCCGACAGAAGTCCTATGCAGACTTGAAGTGTAAGGACATAGAGTTTTCAGTGGGTGACAAGGTGTTCTTGAAGGTGTCGCCATGGAAGAAAGTGCTGAGGTTTGGACGGAAGGGTAAATTAAGTCCCAGATTTATCGAACCTTATCGGGTGTTGAAACGAGTGGGGCTGGTAGCCTTTCAACTAGAGCTACCTTCTGAGCTAAGCTAGATTCACAATGTATTCCAAGTTTCTATGTTAAGACGTTACCATTCGGTTCCATCCCATGTGGTGTCTGTGGAAGAAATCGAAGAGAGACCTGACCTATCCTTTAAAGAAGAACCGGTAGAAATTCTGGGTCATGATGTCAAGGTATTATGAAGGAAAACAATTTCCTTAGTTAAGGTTCTATGGCAGAATCACGATTCTGAGAAGGCTACTTGGGAATCAGAGGAAGCAATACGACGACAATACCCGCATCTATTCTGATCAAGTAATTTCGAGGCCAAAATTTCTTTAAGGGGGTAGAACTGTAACATCCTGAATTAATGGGCCTATACGTTTAATGTGTGCTGTTGTGCTTGTTATGTTTGATAGAATGTTTTAGGGGTCCAGAATGGGCTCGAATTTGGGCTGAGGCCTTAGCCGAATTTTCTGTTTGGACACTCTAGTGGAAAGTAAGTTAGGACAGGGCTTAAAAGACATTACCTGTGAATTAAGACACAAAAATGGGCTTGTGGCCCAGTGGTCAGTGGCGATATGTAGGGACTACGAGTGGCGTCTCAAGCTGTTAAGGAGGTCTAAGGTTTGAGTCGCATAAAGCCCAATTCTTTTTAATTAAATTCAGCTAATTTTCGGCATTTAAGTGGGTAGAGTGGGACGACAATAAGGCTTGGAAATAGGAGGATTTATTTGAGTGGATAATCTGAGATAATATGGCGGATAAAGGGAGGAAGAGGCGGTGTTATCTAGGATTCTTTTAGAGGTGTGATCGATAAAGATAAGGGAGGAAATTTAGGATTTATCTCATGGTCACGGTGGTGGCGAAATTCCAACACTTGAAGGGAGGAGAAATTGCTTACGATATGATCAAGGGTGCCAAAATTTCCCTTGATTAATAGCTTAGTTTTAGTTTTAAAAAGGGGCATTTTCGGTTTTAGGCAGTAGGTGCTGAAATTTTGCTTAAGTAGGGGGGATATCTCTTCAATTCCGACATTTGACCCTATTCTCTTTTTTCTTTCCTCTCATCCCCACTTCTATGCAAAAGCTAAAAATTTCGTTGTTCTCTTCTCTCATCTTTTCCTCCAAAAGCCGAAACTCATAACTCTTTTTATCTCCATTCTTTTCCTATAACCAAATGATCATTGTTTTTTCCTTTATTCTCCCTTTTGCCAATTTTTTCATAGCCGAATCTTCATAGATCCTGTTACACTGTCTTTCTTTTGATCTTCTCACTAGTCAAAATCTGTCAGGAGAAGTTGAACCTGTTGGTAAGTGCCGATTTCTTTTAATCTTTTCTCTTTCGATTTTGAGGGCCATAGCCGATTGGCTAATGGGTTGTAAGGCCATCATTAATTTGATATTCTATTCACTGATCTTGTGTCCTGTTTGGGCGGATTTTGAGGTTTAAAGGGGATCTAACCGCCTAGGTTCCTAGGATAAAAATCGGCAACTTCCCAATCCTATTGTCTTCTTTCGGGATTTTAAGGTAAGGATTTCAATTCTCCCTAAGTTGATCCATCAGTTTCCTTTCTTTATTGTGCCTTAACCTAATGCCTCGTTAAGCAATCATTATAGTATCCTCTGACTATGGTTATTCATGGACTCGAATGTCAGCAAATCAAAGGAAAGGGTTGGATCTGTAGTCCCAGCCCCAAAGTTCAAGAAATACGTAGTGTCAGCAGTACGGGATTGGCAGTCGGGTTGTGGACCGACTTTAGAATAATACCTTAGAAAGTTAGCAGTCGTATCGACTTCTGATACTGTCGACATAGAAAGTACTGTCATGTCGGTAATCAGGTGTGTAGATCTCTATCACACTAGTTAATCTGTATTATATGTATGTTATGGGCTAAAAGCCAGAAAATGAGACTGTATGAATAGTCGTATTACCTTGAAAGGGTAGGCAAGGGATGCCAGGTACGTTATCATAGAAACTTCTCTATGTGTATCGAAGTATGTGAAAGTTTGTGATCTGTTTAGATAGTATAATGTTCTGATTCTCGCATATATGTATGCATGCGATGGTATTGATATGATGAAGGGGAAGAAGGCCGCATGGCGATCGGTGGCTTTGCCACATAGGTCACACAGTGATCAGTCTTTATGACAGGTAGCACAGCTGTTGAAATACTACAATGTATTATTAAGGTCACATGGTGATCGGTGGCTTCGCCACATAGGTTACATAGTGATTGGTCTTTATGATAGACAGCACAGCTGTCGATATGGTGTGTAGCGGATGGAGGGTTGATTGTAGAAATCCCACGGTGTGATGGTTGGCACAGGGGTGTGTAGAGGATGGACTCTTAGGTTTGGGATGGGCCATGTTGCTTGTAAATATATATTCTGTTACCATTGTGTATGGGCTAGGGCCCATATTGTGTTTGTGGGCCTCAAGGCTTTTATGTGTTTTCGGGATTTGCACACTGAGTCTTGGTGACTCACCCTTTCATTTCTCCCAACTTTTCAGATGAGCAGTAGATCGTGGACATGGGAGCCGAGGCGGACTCGAGGGGCCATCAAGTCTTTTATCTTCATAGACTATTTTTGATTTTTCTTTAAGTTTCAATTTTGGGATTATTTTTGTAATAAGGCCTCCATAACTTAGGTTATCGAACTATATTTTTTTATGTTACATCTTATAAACTTATGTTTTCAAAGTCTTAATTATAAAGTGAAAGGAAAATGGGTTTTTTCCAGCATGTTCAACGCAAATGTTAATGTTTCTTCAAAAATGTCACAATTAATGATTAATCGATTAAAATAAACTGAGAATTTCAAAACCTTTCAAAGTAAAGTTTTCAACATTCAACCTATAGCATACCAGATCCGGTCATGACGTATGGACGGGGTTTGGGGTGTTACATCGCTGGGGCGAGAATTGGGTCTACAACTCGTGGGTCGGTATCTGAGGGACTCAGATTGAATGGTGTCGAAGTCTTTAGAGGTATTTCAGGTGTAGCCCCTAATGTAGCGAAATACTGGCTCGAGGCAGTAGAGCGGATTATGGACAACCTGGATTTCACCGCCGAGTAGAAATTGAAAGGGGTTGTGTCATTGCTAAGAGACGAGGCGTATTAGTGGTGGCTCACTGTTAGGGAGGGCACTCAAGCCGATCGTATTACCTGGGAATTCTTCAAGATCGCATTCCAAGGAAAGTATGTCGGGGCTAGTTATATGGCAACATATGAGGCCAAATCTGTGGCAGCATATGAGGTAAAATTTCTGCGTCTGAGTCTGCATGCCTGGGGAATAGTGCTGACTGAACGCTGTGTGCTTTTTAAGGATGGATTCCGTGATGAATTCGGGTACTGACTGCCCCACAGAAGGAGAAAATTTTGCCACACTTGTGGAAAAACCTAAAAGAGCTGAGGAGGTTAAACACTCGGAGCGACAAAATCGAGACAATGATAGGGGCAAGAACAAAAGAGACTCTGGGTACTCAGGTTCTGCTAGAGGTTTTTAGAAAAGGCTCAGAAATGAGGGACCCGATTCGAAGGGTGCTCCAAATTGCTACTAATCGATTCTGACCTTGTGTAGATTGTGGGAGACTTTACTCGGGTGAATGCTGGAAGAGAACTGGTGGTTGTTTCAGATGTGGATCCAAGGACCATCGATTTTAGGGATTGCGCTCGAGAGCCTGCTCAAAATCAGGGAGTTCGTAACAGATTTGCACAACCAGCTAGAGGCGCTTAGCAGTCACCGAGAGGCCATGGGCCCGGTCGAGGTGTTAATGGCGTAGGACGAGGTCAGGGTGCACTGGGTAGAGGTACCGGTAATAGGGGTAACACGGAGGCGAGAAAGCCAGGTTTGATTAATGCGGTCAAACATCAAGAAGGTGGCGATGCATATGACATTATAATCGGTACGTTCTTCATATCTGATGTACCTGTTACTGCTTTGATAGATATTGGATCCACCTATTCGTATGTTGCTTGTGATATGTCTGGAACCCTGAATATTAGATCTGAGATTATTGCTAGGGAAACAACTGTAATTAGCCCTTTAGGACAGTCGGAGTAGTAAATAAGTTGTTTAAATATGTGCCCTTAGAAATTCAAAGGGAAGTATTTTTGGTGGATCTGATGGAACTACCATTTGGCGAGTTCGATCTTATTTTGGGCATGAACTGGCTGGTTAAGCATCGTGTGAACTTGGATTGTGTTGCGAAGTAGATGGTACTAAGAACTTCAGAGGATAAGGAAGTGAAAATGATAGGCGAAAGAAGAAACTATCTATCTAATGTGGTATCAGCTCTAAAGGCAGAAAAGTTGGTGCGAAAGGGGTGTGGAGCGTTCTCAGCCTTTATCAGTGCTTTGGATGCCAAAGAGTTGTGGATTGAGAGTGTTAGAATGGTGAAAGAGTTTTCAGACGTCTTTCTCGAGGAGCTTCCGGGGTTGCCTCCGGATCAGGAAGTGGAGTTTGGTATTGAGCTTTTGCTAGGGACGGCTCCGGTGTCTATTGCTTCCTATAGAATAGCGCCGAAGGAGCTAGTAGAGCGTAAAGCTCAAATTTAAGAGTTGTTGGATCGCGGATTTATTCGACCGAGTGTGTCACCGTGGGTAGCGCCGGTCTTGTTCGTTAAGAAAAAGGACTGGTCGATATGTATGTGCATCGATTATAGACAGTTGAACAAGTTGACGATCAAGAACAAGTATCCGTTACCAAGGATTGATGGTCTGTTCGATTAGCTGCGATGAGCTTCGATTTTCTTGAAGATAGATTTGAGATTGGGATATCACTAGTTAAAGGTCAAGGAGGCGGATATTCATAAGATTGTGTTTCAAACTCGATATGGGCATTACGAGTTCTTGGTGATGCCGTTCGGGTTGACTAATGCACCGGCTGCATTTATGGATATGATGAATCGGGTCTTCCAACCCTATCTAGACCGGTTTGTGGTGGTGTTCATAGATGACATTTTGGTGTACTCAAAGACTGAAGAAGAGCATGATTCGCATCTACGAGTAGTATTGCAGATTTTAAGGGAAAAGTAACTGTATGCCAAATTTAGTAAGTGTGAATTTTGGCTGAGGGAAGTGACCTTTTTGGGACATGTTGTCTGCCTAAGGAATTAGAGTTGATCCCCGGAAGGTCGAGGCTGTGTTGGACTGGAAACCACCGAAGTCAGTAGCTAAAATTTGGAGTTTTCTAGGTTTGGTTGGGTATTATAGGTGTTTCGTTGAGGGGTTTTCGTTAATTGCTGCGCCCCTAACTAAGTTGTTGCGTAAGGAAGTATCGTTTGTGTAGTTAGATAAGCAGTAAGAGAGCTTTGAGAAATTGAAGAAGATTCTGACAGAAGCGCCAGTATTGATTCAACCTGAAGCTGGTAAGGAGTTTATTGTTTATTGTGATGCATCACACACGGGCTTGGGTTATGTACTGATGCAAGGGGAAAAGTAGTGGCTTATGCATCTCGTCAATTAAGGTTGCATGCGGTAAACTATCCCACACATGATTTGGAGTTAGTTGCAGTGGTGTTTGCTCGGGAGACACTATCTGTATGGGTAGAAGTCGATTATCTATACGGATCATAAGAGTCTGAAGTATCTCCTTACCTAGAAAGAGCTAAACTTAAGACAGCGGAGGTGGATAGAACTATTGAAATATTATGACTTCTTAATCGAGTATCATCCAGGAATGGCTAACGTGGTGGCAGATGCATTGAGTCGTAAAGTGATATCGGATTTGAGAGCAATGTTTGCTCATCTCAGCCTTTATGAAGATGATAGCCTGTTAGCCAAACTTTAGGTGAAGCCTGCATGGGTAAGCCAGATTAAGGAAAAGCAGTTGATAGATAAAGCGTTGGGTTTTAGACTTCAGCAAGGGAAGGTGCTGAGATAGGGGATTTTGGATTAAATAGTGATGGAGTACTGTGTTTCCGCGAAAGAGTTTGTATGCCTAGGGATTCAAATTGAGACAAATAATTCTACGTGAGGCGCATAGTAGCCCATATGCTATGCACCCTAGGGGAAACAAAATGTACCGAGACCTCCATGAGTAGTATTGGTGGCCAGGGTTGAAACGGAGGTTATCGGCTTTGTGAGTAAGTGCTTGACATGTCAACAGGTGAAGGCGGAACATCAAATGCCGTTAGCGTTGCTACAACCAGTGAAAATCCCACTATGGAAATGGGAAAAGATAACGATGACTTTGTTAGTGGGTTACCCTTAACGCCTACTAAGAAAGATTTCGTATTGGTAATAGTGGATCAGTTAACGAAGACTGCTCATTTCCTGCCAGTTTGTACAGATTATTCATTGCAGAAGTTGGCCAAGTTGTATATAGCAGAAGTCGTGAGGTTGCATGGGGTACCAGTGTCGATTATATCAGACAGGGATCCTAGGCTTACATCACGATTTTGGAAGGCTTTACATGAAGCTTTGAGAACAAGACTAAATTTCAGCACGACATTTCATCCGCAGACAGATGGATAGTTGGAGAGAGTGGTCCAGATTCTAGAAGATATGTTAAAAGGCTGTGTGATTGACTTCAGGGGTAGTTGAGAAGATTTCCTACCATTGGTAGAGTTTGCATACAACAATAGCTATCAATCTAGCAACCAGATGGCACCTTACGAGGCGTTGTATGGTCGTAGGTGTCGTACACCTACTTGTTGGACTGAGCTGGGGGAGCGACAGTTATTGGGTCTTGAGTTGATCTCGGAGACGGAAGAAAAATTTAAGGTAATTTGGGCTCGGTTAAAATAAGCTTTGGATAGACAAAAATCATACGCGGATCTGAAGCGTAAGGATATAGAATTTGAGGTGGGAGAAAAGGTCTTTTTGAAGGTCTCACCTTGGAAGAAGATCTTTAGATTTGGGTAGAAAGGCAAGTTAAGCCCTAGGTTCATCGGACCATACCGTGTATTGAAGTGTGTTGGGCCAGTGGCTTATCAACTGGAGCTATCTCCAGAGTTAAATCAGATACATAGTGTATTCTATGTCTCTATGTTAAAGATTTATCACTTGGATCCGTCTGATGTTGTACCAGTGGAGGAAGTTGAGTTAAGACCTGACTTATCTTTTGAAAAGGAGCCAGTGTAACAGTCTGATTTATACCCTAGTCAGAACAGTGGCTTCGGACCACTAATCCGAGTCTGTATAATATTTTAATAGTATATTTTGTGCTGATGATATGTGATTAAACATGTGTTGAATTTTCGTAAGTTAATTTATCCGTCTGTGCGCTTAATTTGACAAAAGGATTGAATTGTATTAAATGTGAAAGTTGCTGGCTGATTGTTAAAGTACTTAAGTGATGTGGCTTTTGAAGGTTGTGGCCTTAATAGGCAAATATGCCAATGGGTGGATAGTGGATAGATAAAAGTCTTAAATACCCATATTGTATAATTGTTTTAATTATATGAATGAAGGCCATTTTGGTAAATTGGATTTTTAACATTATATTAATGAATCAAAAAGATGAGTGTTCATCTTTTACTCCTCTCATCCACCGAAAAAAAATAAAGAAAAGAATAAGAAAAGATGAAGCTAGGGCATTAGGCACTCTTTAAGCTTGATTAAGGTAAGTTTTGACTTCAATTTTTGATAATTTCTATGTTTTTGCAATCGTTGTTTTAAGAGCTACTAAACCCATGTCTCAATTTGATGAATTGGTGATGTTTGTGTAAAATGCCATTGATGCTATGTTGAGTTTTGTGATGTTTTATGATGTTAAATGGAAGATTTAAGCTTGATGAACATGTTTTGTTCTTGAAGTTTTGATGAATTTAGCTAAATAGGGCTAGATTGTGAAAATGGTAAATTAAAGGACTAGATAGCAAATTTGATGAAATATTTGGGCTTATTTAGTCCCTAGAGATGTTCGGCCAAACATGTGTGTGTGTGGATTTTATGAATTTGATGTTTTGTGAAAAATGGACTAAATTGTTAAAGTGTGCAAATATGAGGGTTAACTTGCAAATAGCCCTAAATGTGTATATGGATTAAATTGAATGTAATGGTGAATAAAAGGGTTAATTCTGAATATGTTTAGATCAAGAACCGAGGAAAATGGACTTAGATCTCGGGAAATTGAAAATAACCGAGTAGCCGTTTTTGTTCGATAAACCAAATCGAGGTAAGTCACTATGCAAATAAACTTATCTGTATTGAATTGAATATATGTATTCATATGCCTATCAATGAAAATGAATGAGTATGAGATGCTAAGTGCGTGAATTCTGAAATAAGTTCGATATAGTGATAAAGCCGAGAAGTCCCGTATGAACCTAGGAATAGATAGGATTAGTTATGTAGTGACATAGGTATCTGTTCCGTTTTATCATGTAAGACCTCGTCTGGGACGTAGGCATCAATATGAACTTTATGAGTAAGACGATGTCTGGGACATCGGCATCATATTGACTTGTGTATGACCACGTCTGGGACGTTGGCATCGTTATGATCTGTACATGTAAGACCCTGTCTAGGACAGTGGCATCGATATACAAGTGCATGTAAGGCCTCATCTGGGACATTGGCATTGTACTACTATTCTGAGCTTTCTGAGTATCCTACTAGGTTCCTAATGGTTCAACGGGCAAGTCTGCAATACGAATGGTATATCCGAGCTATGATCAATAAGTGAGTGTTTATTCGTTTCAGGTACGTTGAATGCACATTAAGTGTGCATAAAAGGTAAGTACCTATATGACTTTGATATGAAGAAGAGTATGATTGAAAATGAGAATGTGAATCTTAAAATGTTGAATGTGGCAAATGTAGCCATAGGTTTATGAACCAAGTTGTATAGGTGATAGTTGCTAAGTGATCGGTATATATATGTGCCAATGTGTTTATTTGTATATGACTTACTAAGCTTTTGGAAAGCTTATTCTGTTTGTGTGTGTTTTCTCTATTTTATAGGTCGTCGAAGCTACTGAAGGCTCGGGATTGTCAAGGATCGTCATCACACTACTAAACTTATTTTGGTACCCTTTTGAAAATGTATATGGCTAATTATGGCATGTATAGGCTAGATAGGTGTATATGTTTATAAAGTGAGAATGGCCATGTGTATTGGCAAGCTTTTGAGTTGATAAATGTTTGAATGAATGAGTTATGAAGCATATATTTAGTATGTTTTGATGCATATGGAATGGTTAAGTTTTGGGTTAAGCAAATGGATGATACATGTTTGAAATGATGTAGGATTTAGTTTGTAATTTGGTATGAATGGAATTGGTATTGAATATATGCATGAAGTGAACTATTTGATATGTTTTGGTTGCCATATATGCCTATTGTGTTTTGGTATATATATTGCTTGTACAAAGACCCTAAGTGGGTGGCATTTGGCCTTGTAAAAGGGCCTACAATGTCACACGGTTGAGGCACACGGGCGTGCCTAAGACCGTGGGTAAATTGGCAGAATATGGCTTAAATTGCACACGGCCTCGACATGGGCATGCTTGGTGATCGTGTGAGAAATGGCAGTATGAGATCTATTGTACACGGCCTTAGCACACGGGCGTGCTTGGTGACCGTGTTGGTTTTGGCAGTATATAGCCACGGGGAAGACACACGGGTGTGTCAAGTAGCCCTGGGAGAGGCACGGCCTACCCCCACGACCGTGTGTCCCCTATATGTTAGAAAATTTTAAATTTTTATGAAATTACGTATGTGTTTCAATTTAGTCCCGACTCGGGTTATAAGCATGTTTAGGATCTCGATGATCTACTTAAGGGACATTATGATTGATAATGATGAATTACTATATGATGAATTCCATAGATGTTTCCGATCTGACCGGTAATGCCTCTAACCCTAGCCCAGTGTTGGATATGGGTTAGGGGTGTTATATTTTGTTAGTGTCAGAGCTACGGTTTAGTCAACTCTTGGACTAATGTATCGTGTTAGAGTCTAGCTATACATGACATATATTTGAACTGTGATAGTGTGATGAATCCTGACATGTAAAATGTGATTTCTGTATAGCAATGGATCCCAAAAAGCCGTAGCTGACGACGTAGAAAGTAATGCGCTTGCTCTCGCGGAAGGGACAGAGCCTTCTGATTCAAGACCGACTACGATCGGTCAGGAAGGAGAAGCTAAACAAGCTTTCTTCCAGTTGATGAGTGAGTGGTTCACTCAGTTCGTAAAGAATAACTTGACTGTTTCGCAACCTCCGCCCCCGGTTAATCCCCCTCAGACACCTGATATACCTCTGACTGCAAATCTAAATCTGTTGAGTAAGCCTCCGGTTGACAAGATCCGTAAGTATGGGGCTGAAGAATTTCGAGCTACTAAGGATGATGATGCTGAAAAAGCTAGGTTCTAGTTAGAAAACACGATCTGGGTATTTGATGAAATGTCTCTGACTCCGGATGAATGTATAAAGTGTGTTGTATCCTTGTTTCGAGATGTGGCTTATCAATGGTGGAAAACTTTAATTTCTGTTGTTCCGAGAGAACGAGTTACATGGGATTTCTTTCAGACCGAGTTCAGGAAGAAATATATCAGTGAGAGATTCGTTGATCAAAACGAAAAGAATTTCTAGAACTAAAGTAAGGCCGTATGATTGTTACAGAGTATGAACGGGAATTTGTCAGGTTGAGTCAGTGCGCTCGTGAATGCGTATCATCTGAAGCTATAATGTGCAAAAGATTCAAAGATGGTCTGAACAAAGATATTCATTTGCTGGTCGGGATCCTAGAAATAAAAGAGTTCGTTACACTCGTTGACCGAGCTTGGAAAGCTAAAGCACTTGGGAAGGATAAAAGAAGAGCTGAGTCTGAAGCTCGAGATACAAGAAAGAGATTTCAGAGTAAATCATTTCAGTCTGCTCTGAAAAGATTCCGAGATAATCAAAGTCATTCCAGGGACAACGGGAGACACTTGAACAGGACCCGAGATAGATTGCAAATGAGTTCCAAAATCCCAGCAACTTCTGTGGCCAATGTTGGTAATGTTTGATCTGAGAGACCTGAATGTAAACATTGTAGAAAAAGACATCCGGGAAGCTGTAGATTAAATGACAGAGCTTGCTCCAGATGTGGATTGCTTGATCATTTTATCCGTGATTACCCTAAGCCTGTCAAACCAGAGACTGTTTAGAATCCGAAATTTGATAATGCACCTACGAGAGGTCGAACATCAAAGAATGTAAAGAATGTTAGTGGTAGTCAGAGGTGCACGAGAGACACTGTGGTAAGATCTGAAGCTAGAGCGCCTGCCAGAGCATATGCTATCCGAGCTCGTGAAGAAGCTTCATCACCTGATGTTATAACGGGTACTTTTACTCTTTATGATACTTCGGTGATAGCTTTAATAGACCCTGGTTCTACGTATTCATACATATGCATGAATTTAGTATACGGTAAGACTTTGCCTGTACAGTCTACTGAATTTTCTATAAAAGTATCGAACCCCTTAGGTAAAATTGTCCTGGTTGACAAAGTATGCAAGAACTGTCCGTTAATGTTCCGAGATATCTATTTTCCTGCTGATCTAATGCTGCTGCAATTTGATGAATTCGATATTATTTTGGGAATGGATTGGTCGTTTATGCATGATGCTGTTGTGAACTATAAAAGAAAGACTATAGATTTACAAGGTCTGAATGATGAGATTGTACGAATAGAGTCTAGTGATTTAAATGGATTGCCTGCTATGATATCTGCTTTGAAAGCTCAGAGTTATGTGAAAAAGGGGTATGAATCATATTTTGCTTATGTGATCGATTCAAAAGCATCTAAGAAGAAAGTTGAATCAATACCCATTGTTTTTGATTTTTCTGATGTGTTCCCTGAAGAGTTACCGGGATTACGTCCGATTCGGGAAGTTGAATTTGGTATTGAATTGTTGCCTGGTACGACACCTATTTCGATACCTCCGTATAGAATAGCACCAACAGAGTTGAAAGAGTTAAAGTCACAGCTACAAGAATTGACTGATACAGGGTTTGCTAGACCGAATTTTTCGCCTTGGGGTGCTCCTGTTCTGTTTGTGAAAAAGAAAGATGGCACGATGAGAATGTGTATTGATTACCGTCAATTGAATAAGGTGACCATAAAGAACAAATATCCATTGCCCAGAATTGGTGATTTGTTTGATCAGTTAAAAGGAGTTACTGTATTTTCAAAGATTGATCTGAGATCGGGATACTACCATGTCACATCCCAAATTTATGGGGCTTTGCATTTAACGTGATGTAATATTTTGTTGTGCTTATTATGCTTGTTAGAATGTTTTAGGGGTCCAGAATGGGCTCGAAGTTGGGCCGAGGCCTTAGCAAAAAATTTCTGTTTGGGCACTCTAGTGGAGAGTCAGGTAGGATAGGGCTTAAAAGATATTATCTGTAAAGTAAGACACAAAAATGGGCTTGTGGCCTAGTGGTCAGTGGTGACATGCACGGATTAAGAGGTGGCGTGTTAAGCAGTTAAGGAGATCCAAGGTTCGAGTCGCATGATACCTTTTTATTTTAGTTTAATTTCGGTAATAGCAAAGAGCAGTAGTGGAGTTCGGCTTGGATGCTTGAAATTAGGAATTTTTTAATGTGGATAATAAGGTTAATAATGTGCTGATAAAGGAAGGAAGAGGTGGTGTTATCCATGACACTGTGGATGAGTAATCAGATAAAGATAAGGAGAAAATTTTGGATTTATCTACTGGTCACAGTGGTGGCAAATTCCAACACTAAAGGGGGAGGTGAAATCAGTTCTGATAGGTTCAAGGGGTGCTGAAATTTCCCTTGATTAAATAGCTTAGTTGTAATTTTAAAGAGGGGCATTTTTGATTTTTAGGTAGTAGGTGCCAAAATTTTGCTTTAAGTAGGGAGGATACCTCTTCAATTACGACATTTGACCCTATTCTCTTTTTCTTTCCTCTCATCTCCACTTTTATGCAAAAGCCAAAATTTCCATTGATCTCTTCTCTCAATCATCTTTTTCTCAAAAGCCGAAACTCATAGCTCTTCTCTTCTCCATTCTTTTCTTATAACTGAATGATCATTGGTCTTTCCTTTATTCTCTCTTTGTCGATTTCTTCATAGCCAAATCTTCATAGATCCTATTGCACTGTTTTCCTTTTGATCTTCTTAGAAGCCAGAATCTCTAAGAGTTAGTCGAATCTGTCGGTTAAGGTAAGTGCCGAATTATCTCTTCACTTTTTCTCTTCGATTTTTTAGAGACCAAAGCCGAAAGGCTAGATAAGATTATCTTTGGAGTAATGATTTGATTGTTCTCGTGTTCCTATTTTGGGGTGACACATCGAGAATTGAAGTAGATTGTCTAGATCTAAAAGCTGAAAATCACTAGTCTCTAAACTCCATCTCTTTCGAGATTTCTAGGTAAGGGATCTCTGCCCTATGAATGTACATTCGTGTTTGTACTCGATTCAATGTTTTAATCCGATTTGTTGACTAAGATCTGTTCCATGGATACAAACGCCAGTCAAACAAAAGAGGGAATTGGATCCGTAAATCCAACCTCTAGATTTAAGAAGCGAGCTGTGTCAACCGTACGAGATTGGCCACCAGGTTGTGGACCGGCTTCAGAACAAAACCTTAGACAGTTAGCAGTCGTATTGACTTCTGATATTATCGTCATAGAAAGTCTCATCTTGTCTGTAATCAGGTGTGTGGATCTCTATCACACTAGTTAATCTGTACTATACAAATGTTAGGGTTAAAAGCCAGAAAAAGGTTCTATGAACAGTCGTGTTACCCGAAAAGGGTAGGCAAAGGATGCCAAGTACGTAATCATAGAAACTTCTCTATGTGTATCGAAGGATGCTGTAGTCTGTGATCTTTTTAGACAGTATATTGTTTTGATTCAGCATGTATGTGTGCATGGGATGGGATTGATATGACGAAGGGGAAGAGCATGCTAATAGGTCACTCAGTGATCGGTGGTTAATCCACAACATATTATTTAGGTCGCATGGCGATCGGTGGCTCTGCCACATCTGATCAATACGTCACATAGTGATCGGTGGTTAAACCACAATATATTATTAAGGTCGCATGGCGATCGGTGGCTCTGCCACATAGGTCACATAGTGATCGGTCTTTATGATAGGTAGCACAGCTGTCGAAATGGTATGTAGCGGATGGAGGGTTGATTGTAGAAATCCCCAAGGTGTGATGGTGATGCAACGGGTGTCTGAGTGAGGATGGACTATAGGATTGGGATGGGCCATGTAGCATGTATATATTCTGTTGCCATTGTGTATGGGCCAAGGCCCATAATGTGTTTGTGGGCCTCAGCTTTTTATGTGTTTTCGAGATTTACACACTGAGTCTTGGTGACTCACCCTTTTATTTTCCTGACTTTTCAGATGAGTAGTAGATCGTGGACATGGGAGCCGAGGTAGACTCGAGGGGCCATCAAGTTTTTATTTTCATAAACTATTTTCGGTTTTCCTTTAAGTTTAAAAATTTGGGATTATTTATGTAATAAGGCCTCCATAGCTTAAGTTATCAATTTATATTTGTTAATGTTTATATTCTATAAACTTATGTTCAAGGACTTGATTATAAGAAGGAAACAAAAAAAAAAGAGATTTTCAAATAAGTTTTAAAAAAAAAACTACAAAGGCTTTCTACAAATATCACTTATTTAACAAATACCTGCATAAACGAACCGAGATTTTCAAAACCCTCCAAAGCAAAGTTTTTAACATTTAACCAGTAGCATACCGAGATCCGGTCGTGACATTTTGGTAGGGTTTGGGGTGTTACATTTAGTATCGAGCCAGTTCAAAATCAATGTGAAATGGGTCGAGTAGTGATTTGTAAAATTGATGTGAATTTGAGAATCCTTTCGGTTGAGATATGGCCTTCGAGTCTACCGGTACTCGATCCACGTAGGTAAGTATTCTAAACTCATTATGTGGTATGCATGTTGGGCTAGATGGGCTCCATAGGGAAGTAGACTAGTATGATTAGAGTTTGATGGACTTTAGGCTTAGTTTAAACAATTCCTCAAATCTCATAAGACTTTCTCTAATTAAACATGTCCGTGGACAAGTCATTGGGTTGAAGTGCGGTAATAGGCATACGCATGTCTAGGAATGGATCTAAGGAGAGCTTGGTATTTAAGCGGCCCTATTGGTCTACCTCCTCTTCACTGGAATCCTACCTGGTGTGTAGTGACTGCTCACCTTAGCCATAAGGACTTGCTGACGGGCCAAAATTTATATCTAAAACCCGAAAGGGACCAGCCACCCTATTTCACAAGATTGGTAAAATACCCCTAGTTTTGTAAAATTTTCAAAATACCCTTGATTTGTGAAAATTATTGAAATACCTCCAGATTGCAAAATTATCGAAATACCCTCGAATAATAAAATTACCAAAATACCCCTATAGGATAAAATTATGAAAGTACCCTAGGGTAGTGAAATGACGAAAATAACCTTATGTGACGAAGGTGGGTTTATGGCTGTCACTTTTGTGTTTGATGCTATTATGTGATGCTCTGTTGTGATGCATATGGATGCGAAATGTATGTGATTTCTAGAACTAGGAGATACAAACATGAGATTGAGTTTGAATTCGAAAGAACTACTAATTAAACTACTTTCCATAAGATTGTTTGTGGTTAATCAATGAAAGAAATTAATAATTCATAAAATTTTTAATCAGATAAATGCAAATCGGTAGAATGAGTACAAGAGGTCGTGGACGTCCTGCGCGTGGCCGTGGTAGGGGCAGGATGGCTGTGTCAGAACTAGTAGGGTCTGGCCATGGGTCAGGAGACGAGATGCCAGTACCTCTAACTGCGGAGGCAGAATATCAAGATCAGACGACCGGAGATGATGCGGTATCTCAGGCGATGTTAAGGGTTTTAGAGAGGGTTGCTGGGGCAGGCATGGGCACAGGAGCCCGAAAATCTGTGTCGGTGCAAGTTAGAGCGAATGGGGCAGAAGTGTTTAGGGGAATTTTTGGTATAGCCCCGAGTACAGCTGAGTATTGGTTGGAGGCGGTTGAACGCATAATGGATGATCTGGATTTTACGGAAGAAGAGAAGCTGAAAGGAGTAGTGTCCCTTCTTTGGGACGAAGCATACCAATGGTGGCTTATAGTTAAGGATAGTACAGTGGCTAACCGTATCACCTGGGATTACTTCAAAACAGCATTTCAGAGTAAGTACATTAGAACGAGTTATGTGGATGCGCAGTGCAGAGCATTTCTAAATCTAGTTTAGGGAAGTAGGTCGATGGCGACATATGAAGCGGAATTCTTACGCCTTAGTCGTTATGCTCGAGGGATAGTGGCCACAGAACATGAGCATTGTGTTCGATTTGAGGATGGCTTTGAAGGATGATCTCACGTGTTTGATAGCTCCACAATGGGAGAGGGAATTTCTTTGTCTTTGGTGGAGAAAGCTAAGATAGCTGATGAGGTAAAGTGGACGAAAAAACTGATCAGGGATAGAGATAGGAGTGGAAGTAAGAGAAATTTTGGATCACCAGGGGCAGCCGAGCGTGTTCAGAAAAGACCTAGGTTAGATAGGTCGAGATGGGATGAGAGACCTGCTGCTGTGTAACATCCTGAAAAGGGCCTATGCATTTTTGGTTTAATCATACGAACTGACATGTCTTATGTGTTATGAATGTATTTTGAACGTTTTTGGAAACCTAGAAATGTAAGGAAATTTTAAGTTCAAAGTGAACATTTTCGGAAACTAGGAAATGTAAGGAAATGATTTAGAAATGATCCAAAGAGGAAAGTAAACATTTGGAAACTTGGAAATGTAAGGAAATGTTAGGCTAAAGGAGGAAGCGAACGTTTTGGAAACCCGAAAATGTAAGGAAATGTCAAGTTTTAAAGTCTAAAAGAGGAAACTAAGGCAAGGTGGCCTTAAGAAAATTAATAGAAGAATTTGACACAAAATGTGGCTTGGAAAAGTGGCAAGGAGGCACCACTTAAAGCCCATAAATGACGCCACCAACATGTGTGCAAGCTTAGGTTCGAGCGATGAGGAGAGCATTTACGAGAGTGTTTTTAGGTCTAAATTGGGCTTATGCCCAATTAGTTATTAAAGCTAAACTAATCATAGGGAGGCGCTCTTAGGTGGATAATTTGGGCCTCGTATGGCCACAAGGAGTCCAATAGAATAAGTTTAAATTCGACTCATCAAGGGAAGGGGTGGGCGGTATCTAGCTAAGACTTTAAGTGATTTTTATTTAATTACTTAAAGAGGAAGCAATGAACGGCAATAGGGACTCTTAAGAGAAGAGTTTAATCTCCTTAAAACTCGGCTAAATAGGTGGATAAATGATGATTTATTATTTTCAAAGAGATAATTGAGGAATTATTCTTTAATTTTTAATTAAAAAGATAAAGCTATCAAAATAGAAGAGTGATGGCCAAGTAAGGGATTCTAAGTTAGTAATTTTGGCTATAAAAGGAAAAGAGGGCCATTCATTCTTTCTTCTAACTCTCTCTTTTCCAAATTCTCTCTAGCAAATATTTCCTTTCTTCATCGTTTTGCCAAGCCGAAGATACACCTTATGTAGCCGAAACTTCATTACTAAATTGCTCAAACTCTTTTCTCTTCTTCTTTCATAATCTTCCAAAAGCCGAAAGTTTCCTAAAATCAAGGCCATATCCGAATAGTTTTGAGACTTCAAACAAGGGGTTGTCGACTTCTGTATTAAGGGTAAGAACTAGTTATCATTCGATTTTCATCCTTTTCTTATAAGATATGGCAAAATCTAGGACTAACCCCATTAATATCTTATTGCCGAAACTTTGAAGAGATCTTTCAGGATTTACTAAGTGTCGACTACAAGGAAGGAAAAGTTCTTTTCCCAAAGGTACACCATAGGCCGCGTGTCCCCTAGTTATTCGGTGAGTTTCGGGATTTAAAATCCACAAGGTAAGTATCTATAGCATTCGACCAAGGCCTGTATTGATACTAAGATCTATTTCTTACATGTTAAAAAGCCGAAACTAACCTATGTAGAGATCCAGTGTTTGGCCGAATACAAGGAGGAGAATAGCAAAGTTTTTGGGATTTGAGTAATAAGCAAATCGATATTAAGGTAAGTTTTAGTACACAAATCCTACTAGGATTTGGTTTTATGGCTGAATGAGTTTTTCATTAAATATTTAATATGGGCCGAATGTAGGGAGTTAAAGATCTAAGATCGAAAATTCGAGATTTCAAGTGAAATCGTTAAGCGAATCAGGCGTGTACCCTAATCTAAGTTTTAATATGTTCATGGATATGTTTTAAATTAAATGTGCATGTTTATAAGAATGTGAATATGGCTAAGGTACCATACTATGGTACAAAGTACTAAGGTACGTTTCCTACTCCTACTAGGAATATGAATATATGTTATTTTTAACATGTGAAAAGTGATAAGAATGTGAATTAAGGCATGATTTTGCATATTGTGTATGAAATATGGGGGCATATGGGTTATATGAAAAGGGGAAGTTAATGTGGTGACCTAAGACCACGAATCTGAATGTGGTGACCTAAGACCACGAAAACTGAAATGTGGTGACCTAAGACCACGTAAAACTGAATGTGGTGACCTAAGACCACGAATTCTAAATGTGGTGACCTAAGACCACGAATTTTATAAAGGTGATGAGCACGTTGACTGCAGCGACTGCCTTCGATGGTGTGTAGCGGATGGAGGGTTGACTTAGTAGTCCCTACGGTGTGTAGGATGGTACGGGTGGTGTGTAGCGGATGTCATATAGGTTTGGGTTCGGGTTGCATCATATTGTTTAAATGCTTTATGAACATGAATGATATTGTATGCCTGAAATATTAAGTTTTAGTGTTGGTTACACATTGAGTCTCATTGACTCACCCTGTTGTGGGATTACTTTTGGTGACGACCGGTGATGGACCAGCCTAGGAGATGATTAGTGGAGGCCATGTGAAGTTGATTTCTTTTATTTGGACTATTTTATTTTAAGTATTTTGAATTTAAATTTGGGAATTATTTGATGTAATAAGGCCTTAGTAGAATTATTTTATTCTATTTTTATTTGTTAAGCTTACAAACCTTTATTTATTAAAAGATTAAGTAATCATTTTTTTTTAAAAATGAAGCCCAAACATTTTGTCACCTAAAGTAAAGGATTTTAATAATGAAATAAACTTGTCTTCAACTCAAGCCTAACCCACAAACAAACTATCTTCAAAACACACAAGTTTTCCTAAGTAACAAAAGAATTTGAAACGGTTTACACCGGGGAACATACCAGATCCGATCAAGGCTCGTGGGCTGGGTTTGGGGTGTTTCATGCTGCTAGTCAGACACAGAAGTGTGCTCGATGTGGTAAATTCCATGTAGCTGAGTGTTGGGCAGGTAGTGGGAAGTGCTTTAGGTGTGGATCTATGGACCATCAGATTAGAGACAGTCTATAGCCACGGGGCAATGTAGGACCCGCAGGGTAGGGAAATGCTCTGTCGGGTAGAGGGGTCAAGATGTATGAGAGGTTGTGGTCCAAATGGAGGTGGTAATAGATTTGATCATGGCCGTGGCGCCAAAGATGAGGGGAGAAACTCTTGAAGTGAGGCAACTGGGGTTGGTCTATGCTGCCAGACGTCGAGAGGAGACTGACGCACCGGATGTTATAACCGGTATGTTTTTAATATTTGGTTTGCCTTACACTGCATTGATTGACATTGGGTTGACGCATTCATATGTTGCTAGTAGTGTGTCTGGAACTTTGCTGTTCTTCTCTTTGATAGTCTAGAGCTCGTCTAGTTTCTCTGCGATTTCTGCAAGCGGTAGCTTCAATATCACTTTTGTATTCTAATGGTCCTCTAGGGTTTCTTCTAGTCATAAACTAGAGGTACCTTGCAAGTTTAAGAACGAAAGAAAGAGAATTAGTAAAAAATAAAAATTTAATCTAAAAATAAAATAAAAATAAAAATAATGGCTAAAGTAATAGAAATAGAGCTTTCTTAATATTTTAGAGTTCCTCGGCAACGGCGCCAAAAACTTGATCGCTGCAAAATAGTCTAGTTTTAAAATTTATAAAGAATGATCGAACCTGTAGACTAACTATGATAACGATAGAGGCAAGTGCACCTATCGAACAATAGTATAGTTAAGGCAAGAATATCTTATCGAACCCAAGGAACCTAAAAGTACTACTACTCACTTTCTTTCTATTATTTAGCCTGAAATATGGAGTGATTGGCTGATTTATCTAAAACTAATGAAATATTTTAAACTAAAATGCAAAGATAAACGAATAAATTGGGAAGAGACTTTGGAAAACTCAGTTGATAAAGATGATACCCTCAGGAAGAATCCACCTATGACTTCACTCATTATTTATCCCTAAACCATATGATTTCTTTACTTAGCTTGATCCGTGAGACTCCCTAACATATATTAAACCTTCTCTCGAAGCGAATAACGTCTAACCTTAGGTTAATTAGTAGAACTCTCGTTCTCTTATAATAACCCCCTAAGGAAGCAGTAAACTGATCAATGGATTCCCATATTAGGTTTCACCCTAATCTGGTAAAATATTGTAACCCTATCTCTAGGCACCCAATCAACTCCACTTAATTATGCTAGATCTACTCTCAGCAGGGTCTATTCCTCCTCCACCTAAGCACATCAGATTAAATTAGGCAACATAATTAAGAACAAACTAAGTATTTATCATATAAATTCAGAAAACAATAACAAAATCCATCATAGGCTTCATCTCCTTCAGGTATCTGAAGGGTTTAGTTCATAACTAAATAAGAAAACATCTCAAGAGAAAAGATAAAACAAAACATTAGAAATCCCTAAAACCCACTGAATAAATTGAAGGAGAGATCCTCCGTCTTGAGTAGAATTCCAACTCTTCGAGATGGATCAACTGGCTATCTTCGAGTAATTCCCTAAATGAGTAAAGCTCCGGCAGAAAACTCTGCTAAAACTTGACGCCCTTGAATAGTAGCCTTGGGGTGTTTATATATACTTTTTGGATGCTTTACTTGGCTCCTAAATACTCATAATTCAAGCATAATTCATTCCTAGGTGTTTAAGTAGACTTAGGATTATGTTTCTTGGGCTCCAAGCATCCTAATCCGAGTGAAATTGCTCTTTCCTGCGGCAGGGGCAGGGTCATGGCACACCTGTGTAAGTCATCTTCTAGCCCGTGTCTCTATTCTGTTGATTTAGGCACGGCTGTGGCACGGCCGTGTACGTCGAGGTACAGGCCGTACTTCAAGTTTGTAAATTGGGGCATGGCCGTGTAAATCGTGGCATGGCCGTGTAGAGTGAATGACAAGGCACGGTCGTGTAGCTTGAAGTCCAGGCCGTGAAGATTTCTTGGGTTAGCCCAATTTGGTCCATTTTAAGCCCGTTTTACGTTCTTTTTATCCTTAGGTGCTTTCCTGAGCATAAGACACGAAAAGAAAGGATTACGAGCACCTTTTTACATAAATAGAGGATAAATTCATCAAAAAGCATACTAAATGTGGGATTAAAATATGTTACTTTTATAGTTTATCAAATACCCCCACACTTAAGCTTTTGCTTGTCCTCAAGCAAAATTCTCAACTTATAATTAAAACGAACTTCCCACAATTCATAATTCCTATTGACAATGTCTCATCATAATTCATAGATAATTTATACATGGATAATTCAACTCAAAGAGTCCTAAATATTCAATTACGATAAGTCATACCTTTGTAGTACGAAAACATAGGTGTCTCCCCTTATCTAAGTAATTACCTTTAATTCAAAATCGACAAGGACTGACATCCTCACTAAAGATTCACTCAAATTACTCAAAGGTGTTTAAGGTTCAAGAATAAGCACTCTAAATCGAACCTGAAAAGTTAATCCCATAGGCTTGCCTAAAAATCAAATCTCCACCACTGTATATGAGATGATACACAAATCAAAAGGTCTTTAGTTAGGGTTGGAACGAGGCTTGGGTTAAAAGGTGTGGATAAAGGCTGAATTAGAAGGTTAGAATCGAGACTGACTTGACAAATTGTCTAACTAGAAACACTGAACTAAATATGAATATTGACTTCGAATGAAAACTGATAATATCACTATTGATAATTACTCTATAATAAGGAGTATTTTGATAATACTTTAATACGGGCTTTTTCAACAATTGGAGTTTAAATGCTCTAAGCTCTTTTGTATACTACTAATATTGAATAAACTTGGATTTTTTTTAAGAACAAACTAAAGCAAACAAAATAGAAGGAACTTTGATAATTGAAATAACCTAATTCAGTAATTGATCAAATCAATTCTCGATAGAGGGGTAGTCAAAGGAATGTTGATAACAAATACAAAGGGATTTTGGGTTAATATTGTGGGTGAATCAATAAAAAGGTTGTTAGAATTCAACGGGATTCACTAGGGGTTAATTTGTATGGGTAGGCTTTTTAGCGGAGTGAATCGGGTTAAAACCTAGGTGCCTTTATCATCTCAGTATATCAAATCATTAATATGGTCTCGACATGTATAAATGAGGCAAGTTGTAGAATAACAGTTCAAAGTTGACACACTCATAATCAATAAAGTGAGCACGAAAAAGAATATATATGCTCTACAAAGCTCAAAATCTCACAAAAATTATGGGCGTTTTGACATCAATCCTTATAAATTTTAAACTTCAAGATGATACTCAAATTCTGTTCAACGACCCATCAATTTTTTTAATTTTAGAAAGTAGACTTATCATGCTCGATTCTTTAGTATTCTTCAAATTTAATCATCAATGCATAATTAACTTTGACTTACTCTAAAACATATCAATAAAAATCATAAATCATTAGAAATTTCACCCTAATTAATAATATGAGAAAATACTTAAGATCAAGACTAAATTCGTGGTTTTGAGAATTATGCAAAAGTTAGGCACTATTACCCCACACTTAAGGTGTACATTGCCCTCAATGTACAAAGATAGATAATGAAATTTATGTGCCAAATCAAAAAGAGAAGTGGGAAAAATAATACTCCCTGAAATCTGGATGATCCTTGACGTCTTTGGTGGCGGTGATGGTGTTTTCTATGGGCCTGGTGGAGTGGCTATCTGAGAAGCAATTTGCTAGATGAAGAAATTGGGTAGCCTGTGAAGATATAACCAACAGATCTAGAGAAATAATAGTAATATACTAATAATAAATTTAAAGATTAAGGAAATAAAATGAAGGAGACTAAGAAGAAAACTAAAATTGAAAGAAAAGACTAATGGACTAAGGAGTCCTTATTGTTGGATGGTTTGCGAAGTGGGTGTGACCTCGAAGGCTATGGTGTGTGATTCCCTAGCAGCCGTTATAACCTAAAACCAAGAAACTAATATGAAATAAATTAAATTAAGTAGAAAAGAAGTATAGATAAGGAAAATAAAGGAGATGAGAAAAGAAAGATAGAACCGAAAAGGTTTCCGAGACCCTTGGCGTGTCAATTAAGTGAAGCTTCCGGCATGAGCTCATGTTTAGGTCTCCTCTGAGGAGATGATGTTACATTTCTTTGGCATGATCTTTGTGTTGCTTCAAGTGTCTTGGATCTTTTCTATGAATAGGAAGAAAAATTTGAAAGAAAAGAGAAAGAAGGAATAAGAAAGAAGATGGGACAAAGTGGACGGGCTGTGGGGATTTAAATAGGATTTCAAATCTGGCACGTTCCCACGCCCGTGTACCGAGGGTGTGTTGATTCACACGGCCATATCGCACAGCTGTGTTGTGGTGTATGTTGTCCTTCCACACCCGTTTTGTTGGTTTGCACGCCTGTTCCTAAAAAGCCAGTATAGAAGCACGGTTGGAATGCACAGGCGTGGTCTGCCCGTGCTAAATAAGTCAGTATCTTAGCACGACTGTGAAGCACGACCGTGCTATTTTTACCGGTGCCCGTGCTATGGGTGGTTGGATCCGTGACGTTGGGGGAGGTGGTTGGACTGACTTGCATGGCTCTGCTCTGTTAGTGTGGTAGTTCTGGTGGTCCACACGGCCACGGGCACGACCGTGTGTAAGGCCGTGTGGCCTGGAAACCTGCATCTTTGCTTTAATTGTGGAGAGAGAAGAGAGAAAAGAAAAGAAAAGAAAAGAAAAATAATTTTGAGAAATAAAAAGTGTTAGCACTCAGGTTGCCTCTCGAGAAGCGCTTGTTTATAGTCTTAAGCTAGACTGTCTTAGGCTTTGAAAATTTAGGGAGGTTTAAAGGTTTGAATATTTTCCCTCTTACTGACAGTTTTATTTCCGTGACAAAGTTTAGGTCGAGAAGTGTTTACCTTGAAATTTCTGAACATTGGATTGCTTACCTCGACTATTTTGTGTGGGAAAACATCGCGTACCTGAAGGAGTATTTCTTCCTGTGTCTTTATTTCTGTTGAACTGATGTAAGGATCAGCTTTATCTAACAACACTTGATCTTCTATATTAAAGTGATTTGATGTCCCTATGAACTTTTCTGGTGGTTCCTCAGGTTTTATTTCGTATAGATCCGATTTTTCTTTGGTGTGTATCTTCTTCTCTTCTAAATTATTGATCGTACGATTTTGTGTTGGCTCAGTTTTGATGCTTTGTGATGTTTCCTGCGATGAAGGTTGAATAATTTGATTATCTATTGAAACGACTTTCTTACTTTCATCTCCTGTGGTTCTGGCTGAGTCGAGAGCTTGAAGATTGACTGATTCATCTCCTACCTGAAGTATGAGTTCTCCTGTGGCAACATCAATTTTAGTCTTGGTAGTTGCAAGAAAAGGTATTCCTAAAATTAAAGGGATTGAATTTTCCTCATCCATGTCTAAAACAACAAAATCTACTGGGAAGACGAATTTATCAATTTTTACTAAAACGTCTTCAATAATGCCCCTAGGAATTCTAACAGTTTTATCAGCTAGTTGGATACTCATCCTAACAGTTTTTACTAAAACTTGACGCCCTTGAATAACCACCTTGGGGTGTTTCTATATACTTTTGGGATGCTTTACTTGGCTTCTAAATACTCATAATTCAAGCATAATTCGTTCCTAAGTGTTTAAGTAGACTTAGGATTGCGTTTCTTGGGCTCCAAGCATCCTAATCTGAGTGAAATTGCTCTTTCCTGCGGTAGGGGCACGGTCATGGCACGCCCGTGTAAGTCATCTTCTAGCCTGTGTCTCTATTCTGTTGATTTAGGCACGGCTGTGGCATGGCCGTGCACGTCGAGGTATAGCTCGTGCTTCAAGTCTGTCAATTGGGGCATGGCCGTGTAAATCGTGACATGGCCGTGTGAGGTGAATGGCAAGGCATGACCGTGTAGCTTGAAGTCCAAGGGTTGGCCCAATTTGGCCCGTTTTAAGCCCATTTTACGTTCTTTTTATCCTTAGGTGTTTTTCTGAGCATAAGACACGAAAAGAAAGGATTAAGAGCACCTTTTTACATAAATCGAGGATAAATTCATCCAAAAGCATACTAAATGTAGGATTAAAATATGTTACTTTTATGGTTTATCACATGGAGTACCAGTATCGATCATATCCGACAGGGACCCGAGGTTCACGTCGCGATTTTGGAAAGCATTGCATCAAGCATTGGGTACGAAGTTGGATTTCAGTATAGCGTTTCATCCTCAGACCGATGGATAGTTTGAGTGGGTAATTTAGATCTTAGAGGACATGTTGAGAGGTTGTGTCATTGATTTTAGAGGTAGTTGGGAAGAATTTATACCATTAGCGGAGTTTGCTTACAACAACAGCTACTAGTCTAGTATTCAGATGGTGCCCTATGAAGCATTGTACGGGTGGAAGTGTCGTACTCCCACTTGTTGGATGGAATTAAGGGAACGTCGAATTTTGGGTCTAGAGTTGGTTACCGAGACAGAGGAGAAGGTGGAGTTAATTCGGGCTCGACTAAAAGAAGCGTCGGATAGACAGAAGTCCTATGCTGATTTGAAGCGTAAGGACATAGAGTTTGCAGTGGGTGACAATGTGTTCTTGAAAGTGTCGCCATGGAAGAAAGTAGTGAGGTTTGGACGGAAGGGTAAATTATGTCCCAGATTTATCGGACCTTATCGAGTGTTGAAACGAGTAGGGCCGGTAGCCTATCAGCTAGAGCTACCTTCTGAGCTAAGCCAAATTCACAATGTATTCCACGTCTCTATGTTAAGACGTTACCATTCGGATCTATCTCATGTGGTGTCTGTCAAAGAAATCGAAGTGAGACTTGATCGATCCTTTGAAGAGGAACCAGTAGGAATTCTGGATCATGATGTTAAGGTATTGCGAAGGAAAACGGTTACATTAGTTAAGGTTACGTGGCGAAATCACGGTTACGAGGAGGCTACTTGGGAACGGAGGAAGCAATCGCGCGACAATACCGCATCTATTTTGATCGAGTAATTTCGAGGCCAAAATTTCTTTAAGGGGGTAGAACTGTCACATCCTGAATTTATGAGGCTTTGCATTTAACGTGCTATGATGTATTGTTGTGCTTATTATGCTTGTTAGAATGTTTTAGAGGTCCAGAATGGGCTCGAAGTTAGGCTGAGGCCTTAGCAAAAACTATCTATTTGGGCACTCTAGTGGAGAGTCAGGTAGGATAGGGCTTAAAAGATATTATCTGTGAAGTACGACACAAAAATGGGCTTGTGGCCCAATGGTCAGTGGCGAAATGCAGGGATTAGGAGGTGGCGTATCAAATAGTTAAGGAGGTCCAAGGTTCGAGTCGCATGATACTTTTTATTTTAATTTAATTTCAGCAATAGCAAAGAGCAGTAGTAGAGTTCGGCTTGGATGCTTGAAATTAGGAATTTTTTAATGTGGATAATAAGGTTAATAATGTACTGATAAAGGAATGAAGAGGTGGTGTTATCCATGACACTGTGGATGAGTAATCAGATAAAGATAAGGAGAAAATTTCGGATTCATCTATTGGTCATAGTGGTGGCCAAAATTCCAACACTGAAGGGGGAGGTGAAATCGGTTCTGATAGGTTCAAGGGGTGTCAAAATTTCCCTTAATTAAATAGCTTAATTGTAATTTTAAAGAGGGGCATTTTCGGTGTTTAGGCACTAGGTGCCAAAATTTTGGTTTCAGTAGGGGGATACCTCTTTAATTCTGGCATTTGACCCTATTCTCTTTTTCTTTCCTCTCATCTCCACTTTTATGCAAAATCTAAAATTTCCATTGTTCTCTTATCTCAATCATCTTTTTCTCAAAAGTCAAAACTCATAACTCTTCTTTTCACCATTCTTTTCTTATAACCAAATGATTACTGTTCTTTCCTTTATTCTCTCTTTACCGATTTCTTCATAGTCGAATCTTCATAGATCCTGTTGCACTATTTTCCTTTTGATCTTCTCAGAAGCTGGAATCTCTAAGAGTTAGTCGAATCTGTCAGTTAAGGTAAGTGCTGAATTCTCTCTTCACTTCTTCTCTTCCGATTTTTTGTAGACCAAAGCCGAAAGGCTAGATAAGATTATAATGATTTGATTGTTCTCGTGTTCTTATTTTGGGGTGACACATCAGGAATCAAAGTAGATCATCTAGATCTAAAAGCTAAAAATCGCTAGTCTCTAAACTCTATCTCTTTCGGGATTTCTAGGTAAGGGATCTCTTCCCTATGAATGTACATTCGTGTTTGTACTTGATTCAATGTTTTAATCCAATTTGTTGACTAAGATTTGTTCCATGGATACAAATACCAGTCAAACAAAAGAGGGAATTGGATCCGTAAATCCAACCCCTAGATTTAAGAAGCGAGCTATGTCAGCCGTACGGGATTGGCCACCAGGTTATGGATCGGCTTCAGAACAAAACCTTAGACAGTTAGCAGTCGTATCGACTTCTAATATTATCGACATAGAAAGTCTCGTCTTGTCTGTAATCAGGTGTGTGGATCTCTATCACACTAGTTAATCTGTACTATACATATGTTATGGGCTAAAAGCCGGAAAAAGGCTGTATGAATAGTCGTGTTACCCGAAAAGGGTAGGCAAAGGATGCCAAGTACGTAATCATAAAATCGTCTCTATGTGTACCGAAGGATGTGGTAGTCTGTGATCTTTTTAGATAGTATATTGTTTTGATTCTGCATGTATGTGTGCATGGGATGGGATTGATATGACGAAGGGGAAGAGCATGCTAATAGGTCACTCAGTGATTGGTGGTTAATCCACAACATATTATTTAGGTCGCATGGCGATCAGTGGCTCTGCCACATCTGATCAATAGGTTACATAGTGATCGGTGGTTAAACCATAATATATTCTTAAGGTCGCATGGCGATCGGTGGCTCTGCCACATAGGTCACATAGTGATCGGTCTTTATGACAGGTAGCACAGTTGTCGAAATGGTGTGTAGCTAATGGAAGGTTGATTGTAGAAATCCCGAAAGTGTGATAGCTGGTACGGGCTGGTGTGTAGAGGATGGACTATAGGATTGGGATGGGCCATATAGCATGTATATATTTTGTTGCCATTGTGTATGGGCCAAGGCCTATAATGTGTTTGTGGGCCTCACCCTTTTATGTGTTTTCAGGATTTGCACACTGAGTCTTGGTGACTCACCTTTTTTTTCCCTGACTTTTCAGATGACCAGTAGATCGTGGACATGGGAGCCGAGGCAGACTCGAGGGGCCATCAAGTTTTTATTTGCATAAACTATTTTTTATTTTCCTTTAAGTTTTAAAATTTGGGATTATTTTCGTAATAAGGCCTCCATGGCTTAGGTTATCAATTTATATTTGTTAATGTTTATATTCTATAAACTTATGTTCAAGGACTTGATTATATGAAGGAAAGAAAAAAAAAAGAGATTTTCAAATAAGTTTAAAAAAAATACAAAGGCTTTCTACAAATATCACTTATTTAACAAATTCCTACATAAACGAATCGAGATTTTCAAAACCCTCTAAAGTAAAGTTTTCAACATTTAACCCGTAGCATACCAGATCTAGTCGTGACGTTTTGGGCTGGGTTTGGGGTGTTACATACCAGTTGAGAGTTAAAGATTCAGATATTCCAAAAACTGCTTTTAGAACGAGGTACGGGCATTATGAGTTTTTAGTTATGCCATTCGGACAAACCAATGCTCCTGCTATTTTTATGGACTTGATGAACAGAATTTTCAGACCATATCTGGACCAATTTGTTGTTGTATTCATTAACAACATTTTGATTTAGTCACGTGATGAGAATGAGCATGTAGACCATTTGAAAATTGTCTTGCAAACTTTGAGAGAAAAGCAATTGTACGCAAAATTCAGCAAATGTGAATTCTGGTTGAATGAGGTCGATTTTAAGGGCATATTGTGTCACTCGGGATTCGTGTTGATCCGAGCAAGATTTCTGCTATTTTGAATTGGAAACCTCCGAAGAACGTGTCCAAAGTTTGTAGTTTTCTGGGTTTAGCTGGTTATTACTGCAGATTTGTGAAAGGCTTCTCGACTATAGCTACTCTGTTGACTAGATTACTTCAGAAAGATGTTAGATTTGAATGGTCGGATAAATGTCAGAAAAGTTTTGACCAATTAAAAACTTTGTTAACAGAAGCTCCAGTGTTAGTACAGCCAGAATCGGGTAAAGAATTTATTGTTTACAGTGATGCTTCGTTAAGCGGTCTTGGATGTGTTTTGATGCAAGAAGGAAAAGTGGTAGCTTATGCTTCGAGACAATTAAAGCCTCATAAAAAGAATTATCTGATGCACTATCTTGAATTAGCTGTGATTGTGTTTTCACTTAAGATTTGGCGCCATTATTTGTATGGTGAGAAATGTCACGTGTTTTCAGATCATAAAAGTCTGAAATATCTAATGACCCAGAAAGATTTGAACCTGCGTCGGAGAAGATGGCTTGAATTGTTAAAAGATTATGAGTTGGTGATAGATTATCATTCGGGGGAAGCAAATGTTGTTACAGATGCTCTGAGTAGAAAATCATTATTTGGACTACGTGCTTTGAATGCTCAGTTAGATTTGTCTGATGATAGTTCTATGATAGCTGAATTGAGAGCGAAACCGTTATTTATACAACAAATATGTGATGCTCAGAAGGTGATAATGAATTGTTGTTGAAACGAGCTCAGTGTGAATTGAATTCTAAATCTAAATTTGGAGTTGTTGATGATTGTTTCAGATTCCGAGATCGAATCTGTGTTCCAAAAAATCCGGAGCTGATTCAATTGATTTTGGGTAAAGCACATAACAATCGCTTATCTGTCCATCCGAAAAGTACAAAGATGTATCATTATTTGAAGCAACACTATTGGTGGTCAGCATGAAATGAGACATTCCTGACTTTGTTTCAAAATGTTTAGTCTGCCAACAAGTGAAAGCAGAACATCAAGTTCCGTCTGGGTTGTTACAACCGATTCTAATTCCTAAGTGGAAATGGGATAGAGTAACTATGGATTTTGTTTCTAGGTTGCCTCTGACTCCGAGAAAGAAGGATGCGATATGGGTCATAGTTGACCAATTAACTAAATCAATCCATTTTATTCCGATAATATCTGACTACTCACTTGAAAGATTAGTTGAGCTTTATATTTCTAAGATTGTGAGATTGCACGGAGTGCCACTATCTATTGTGTCAGACAGAGATCCGAGATTTACATCGTGATTTTGGAAGAAGTTGCAAGAAGCTTTAGGCACGAAATTGCATTTCAGTACAGCTTTTCATCCGCAAACAGATGGTCAATCCGAGCGGATCATTCAGATTCTAGAGGATATGTTAAGCTGCTATATATTAGAGTTTAATGGTTCGTGGGAACAATACCTATCGTTGATTGAATTTGCATATAACAATAGTTTTCAATCGAGCATCAAAATGGCACCATATAAAGCTTTGTACGGACATAAATGTCGTATACCTCTGTATTGGACTGAACTCAGTGAGAATAAGTTACACGGGGTCGATTTGATAAAAGATACCGAACAGAAAGTGAAATTGATCCGAGATTGTTTGAAAGCAGCATCTGATCATCAAAAGTCCTATGCAGACTTAAAACGAAAGGATATAGAATTTGACATCGGCGATAAAGTATTTCTAAAAGTGTCTCCATAGAAGAAAGTGCCCCGATTCAGACGTAAAGGCAAGTTAAGTCCGAGATTCATCAGACCGTATGAGATCATTGAACGTGTTGGGCCTGTTGCATATAGATTGAAGTTACCCTCTGAACTTGAAAAGATTCACAATGTATTTCACGTTTCGATGCTCTATAGATATCGGTCTGATCCGTCACATGTGATTCCCCATTTGAAATTGAAATCCGACCTGATATGACATACGAAAAGGAACGGATCTGTATCTTAGCTCGTGAAGTGAAAAGTTGAGAAATAAGAAAATTTCGTTAGTGAAAGTACTCTGGCATCGTCACGGTATAAAAGAGGCTACGTGGGAACCTGAGGACTCAATGAGACAACAATATCTGATTCCGTTTAACGGTAAGATTTTCGGGGACGAAAATCCTAAGGGAAGAATTATAATGACCGATTTATACCTAGTTAGAATAAAGGGTTTTGGGACCACAAATCCTAGTCTGTATAATATTTTAATATTATATTCTGTGCTGTTGATATGTGATTAAGCATGTGTTGAATTTCTGTAAGTTAATTTCCCCATCTGTGCGCTTAATTTGACAAAAGGATTGAATTGCATTAAATATGAAAGTTGCTTCTGATTGTTAAAGTACTTAAGTGATGTGGTTTTGGAAGGTTGTGGCCTTAATAGGCAAATATGCCAATGGGTGGATAGTGGATGGATAAAATTCTTAAATGCCCATATTGTATAATTGTTTTAATTATATGAATGAAGGCCATTTTTGTAACAGACCGAATTTTACCCTAATCGGAACGGTGGTTTCGGGACCACGAATCCGAACCCGATAAATATTTTAATATTTTATTCTGTGTTTATTATACATGAATTAATATGGATGAAAGTTCTGTAGAAAAATTTTATCGTTTAAGTGCTTAATTTGATAAAAAGGATTTTAATCGCAAAAAGCGTAAAAGTTGCATGCTAAGGTGTAATGTACTAAATTGCTTGTGGCTTTTTAAGTGGGTGTCCTAAAAGGACAATTAGCCCATTGACCATAGGGATGGACGGCAATGGGCCAAGTTAGCTAGATATATATGTTAGTTTAATTAAATTTTAATTATATGCTTATGTTAGTATTTTATAAAGAAATAATGTTAGAGTACATGTTAATTAAAACATAAAATAAGGCCACTATCTTCTTTATTTCTCATGGCGATTATTAGCTAGTGAGCATGAAATAAAAAGGGTGAAGTGAATTGTTTGTTGAATTTAAGGATTTGCATGTCAAATTCCCACTTTCTATGCAAGTGGACGGTAAATGATGGAGGAAGGAGATTGTTTTATATTTCTATAATACTAATAGTAATATTTTATGATAATAAATTTATGTATTATATGTTTTAACTTAAAAAAAGATAGAAAAGAAATTTCATCCTCTCTCCTCATTCATCTCCTTCCCCGATTTCACCTTCAAAAGGAGAGAAGAAATTCATCTTCTCCATTCGGCCATTTGCATGTGTTAGGCAAGGTAAGATTTTGAACTTTAAATTAACAATCTATCTTTGAATTGGGTTGATTTCTTTGATCACCATTGAAAGCTAGTAAGAAAATTTGTTGATATTAGGCATGATGAGGTTCGACCATGAGTGAAAATTTATTACCTATTGTGCTAATAAATTTAGATAAAATGAGAAGAAGTAGCTTGAGCTTGTAAGAAAATTTTTTTATTTATGCATGAGGATACCCTTATATTTGGCCGAATGTGAGATAATCATTTATGATTTCTTTTCTCTTGTTTTGATGTTCTTATACATATATAGTTAAATTGGCCATGGATGAATGGTTATACTTAGATATAGTCATTGGGTGAATTAAGTATGAAGAGTCAATTGCTTGAATTAAATAGTGGAAGGGTTAAAGCGATAGAAGGAAGAATTATAGAGAATCGTAGGGACCTAGTGACCATTCGGCCATTGAGGAGAAATCCCAATTTGTTGCAATTTGAATTGCGGTGCACTATGGGTTAAATTGGATAAGTTGAATGCTTAAATTTTTGTGTGATTATTGTTTTAAATTAAATAAATGAAGTAGGAAATTCGGTTCTTAGTTTTTCTTAAATTAAACTATGTGCATTTTGTTTTGAGTTGAGCAAATGGATAGAATGAAAATGAATAAAACTTATTTGACATTTCATAGATCGGGAACAAAAAGAGAAAGAACTAGATCGAGGAAAAACAAAGGTTCTCGAATAGCCGATTTACACGGCCTATCGACAACCGAGGTAAGTCCTTAAGCTATAATATATTGAAGAGTTATTTACGAATCTATTACATGATAATGTTTGATAAATTTTAATACATATTTATGTCATAGCCGAATGTATAAAAGTACATTAGAATGGTTTTAATTGTTTAATGTAAATAAACCAAATTAAATTCGATATGTGATATATTCATGAAAAGTGTTTGCAATGATTTATCGTATTGATGTGTTTGAACTTTAAGCCTAGCGGTGCCTAGTCTTGGATTTATTTATTCGAGCTTTAAGCCTAGCGTGCCTCGTCTTGGATGTTATTTCGAACTCTAATGCCTAGCAGGCTTCGTGCGATGATTTATTTCGGGCTTTAATGCCTAGCAGGCTTCGTGCCGGTGATTTATTTCGGGCTTTAATGCCTAGCAGGCTTCGTGCCGGTGTTTAAATCTCGAACCTTTGGTCTAGTAGTTTTTATACCAATGATTTTAATGCGAGCTTATGCTTATGAATGAAATGGTCTAGTTATGACGATAACTGAATAAGCCAAGGTTTATTACTATAGTGTTCGACCAAAAGATATGTATCGAATCAAGTTTATGATATATGTGATGCTTCTTGAATAATCAAGTTGATAGAAATGTGTTTATATATTCGGTACTTAAGATATGTGATTAGAAAAGACATTGAGTTGATATGTTTACTTGCTTACTTGAGTTTATTATATTGATATGAGAAATTATACCTATATAGGTTCGGCCATGAGCTATACATATAGATAAATGTATATATATTCAATTATGTACCTTATTTTAAATGTACACAGAAAGTATTATTTCGGTTGAAGAGAAAATATATATATGTATTGATTAGCAATCTGGGTACCATTGATAAGTTTCATATTTTAAGTGTACGTTGAATATTATTTCACTAGGTGTGAACATTGATAATCGGCCATGGTAGTATATATGTGTTTTGTCGGTTCATAAATGTTGATAATGTTATTCTATTCAATCTAATTGAATACCTAGTTGAGTTGTAAAGCTGCTTAAGACTTACTAAGCCAGTGAGCTTACTCTGTTTATGTTTGTGCTCTATTTTATAGATCAATAATTCAACCACGGGCTCAGGGGATCATCAAGACAGTCGACCACACTATCACTCTCTTTGGTATAGTTATGTTTTGTAAACCTTTGAATCAAAGGCATGTATAGGCTTTGTTTTGATAAATGATGAATGATGTCGGTTTGTAAATATAAATATGGCCTTCTGAATAAAATTGTTGCTTTTGGTTAAGTTTAAGTTTCATATTTGATATAGTAGCTTGCATTAAAATACCATTAGATATGTGATCTAGGTCATGCTTTAAATCATACACAGAAAATGATCATATGACATATATATATGATGTAATATTGGGATATGCACATAGGTATCATTATTTGCATGTATTGTATGTTATAATGCAAAATGGTTACATATATGAATGGTATGATCTTAAGTGATAATGAAATGAGAAATTTCTAAAATACATAATGATATATGCGTTTAAAAAAAGTAAACCGATTATTCTTGTATGCTTATTTAGTCTTTGATGGTGAATGATTCAATGAGTAATGAGTCACTTTGTTGTTAATGATTTTATTTGTGAAGTATTACTAAATGTCTTGATATTTGACTAGGGATCTGCTTTCTTTTCGATAGTATGATTGGTATACTATATTTAAGTGGTAACATGTATTAAAGTGCATTTGATGAGTGTTGAGGTCGGGTAATACCTCGTAACCCTACTCAACAATAGATCTGAGTTAGGGTGTTACATTTTATTGGTATCGAGCTACGATTTAGTCGATTCTAGGACTACCGTAGTGCGTAAAAGTCTAGCTATACATGCCTTTGAATTTTATATGTGATAGTGTGGTGACTTGACAATTTCAATTGTATTTTATATAGTAAATGGATTCCATCCCGATAGAGCCAGTAGTGATGATGTGGAGAGTGTTGCTTTGGTCTCGCATGGATCAGCGCCATTAGACTCTCAACCGCTTATGGGTAACCACGAGGAGAGGCTAAACAAGCCTTCTACCAAATGATGAATGAATGGTTTACCCAATTTGTTCAGAATAATTCGACTGTACAACAACCTCCACCCCCGAATAATCCAACTCCGATTCCTTCAACAACCCCGATGATAGATCCAATGAGATCTAGTAGGCCTCCCGTTGATAAAATTAGGAAATTTGGGGCTGAGGAATTCAAGGCTAATGATAATGATGATGCAGAGAGAGCTGAAATGTGGCTTGATAACACTATTCGGGTACTTGATGAGCTATCCTACACTCCAGACGAATGTTTGAAATGTGCTATATCTTTACTTCGGGACACTGCCTATCACTGGTGGAATACACTAGTATCAGTAGTTCCGAAAGAAAAAGTGGCATGGGATTTCTTCCAGAATGAATTTCGCAAGAAATATATTAGTCAAAGATTCGTTGATCAAAAACGAAAGGAGTTTCTTGAGCTGAAACAGGGGCGAATGACCGTGACGGAATATGAAAGAAAATTTGTCAGGCTCAGCAGATATGCTAGAGAGTGTGTTTCTACTGAAGCTATTATGTGTAAAAGATTTGAAGATGGCCTGAATGAAGATATAAAGATGTTTGTTGGCATTCTTGAAATTCAAGAGTTCGTGACTCTAGTTGAGCGAGCTTACAAAGCTGAAGAGCTCGGGAAAGAGAAAAGAAAGGCTGATACAGAAGCTAGAGACATTCGTAAAAGGTCTTCGGGTAAGGTCTTCCATTCCACATCCAAGAAGTTCGAGATGACTACAGGTACATAAAGCTACTACAGATCCACCTAGACGGGATCGACCTCCTGTGGACTCCCGAGCTACCTCAATAGCCAGTGTTGGTAATGTTCCACAGAATAGAGTTGAATGCAAGCATTGTGGAAAATGGCATTCTGGGAGTTGTAGAGTTCGTGATCGGTCTTGCTTTAAATGTGGATCCTCAGACCATTTTATTCGAGAGTGCCCGATGTTAGCCGAAGCGCGTATCTGTGCAGAACTCTAGACCGAAAGCGATGCATCAACAGGGCGGACCAACGAGGCATTACGCAATGTAGGTGGTAGTGAGAGAGGACAAAGAACACGGCAGTTCGATCTGAGGCTAGAGCTCCAGCTAGAGCTTATGTTACTCGAGCTAGAGAGGATCTTGCTTCTCCGGATGTCATTACGGTACTTTCACCCTTTATGATACTACTGTGATTGCATTGATTGATCCCGTTCGACCTATTCATATGTATGTGAAACTCGGTATTGATAAGACTCGCCATTGAGTCTCTTGAGTTTGTGATTCAGCGTATCCAACCCTTTGGGTAGATGTGTGTTTGTTAATAAAGTGTGTAAAAGTTTCCCATTGATGATTCGGGATTTTGCTTCCAGTTGATTTAATGATGTTGCCTTTCGATGAGTTTGATATAATTTTGGGAATGGACCGTTAACCGCATGATGCGGTGGTGAATTGCAAAAGAAAGCTTATTGATTTGAGACACGAGCGGTGAGATCATTAGAATTGAATCCGATGATTTAGGTGGGTTCCCTACGATTATATCCTCGATGTTAGCCCGAAAGTATGTGAGAAAAGGGTGTGAAGCTTATTTGGCTTATGTCTTTGGATAATAATTGTGCGAGAAATGATTGAATCTGTCATGATTGTATGTGAATACTCGGATGTGTTTCTGAAGAACTACCGGTTTACCCGAAAGACGAGAGATTGAGTTTGGCATTGAATTAGCTCAAGGAGCGACTCGATCTCAATAGCTCCATATCGGATGGCACCTCTTGAGCTAAAAGAGTTGAAAGCACGATTGCAAGAGTTAACAGATAGGGCTTTATGGACCAAGTTTCTCTCCTTGGGTGCACCGTTCTTTTTGTGAGAAAGAAAGATGGAGCGATGCGAATGTGTATTGATTATCGGCAATGAATAAGGTAACTATAAAGAATAAGTACCGTTACCTCGGATTGATGATTTGTTTGATCGGTTGAAAGGGCTTGAGATTTTCAAGATAGATTTGAGATCGGGTTATTATCGATTCTTGAGTCGAGATACGGATGTGCCAAAGACGCATTCCGGACGAGGTACGGACATTTTGAGTTTTTGGTTATGCCTTTTGGGCTTACTAATGCACTTTTCTATTTTTATGGATTTGATGAATCGGGTTTTAGGCAGCTTTTGGATCGATTTGTGGTAGTGTTTATTGATGATATATTGATTTACTCCAAAGATGAAATTGAGCATCTTGAGCATTTGAGATTAGTGCTACAAACTTTGCGAAATCGGCGGTTGTATGCGAAGTTTAGTAAGTGTGAGTTCTGGATGAAAGAGGTCAGCTTTTTGGGACATGTTGTTTCAGCATCAGGCATTCGAGTTGATCCGAACAAAATATCGACTATACTTGATTGGAAGCCACCAAAAAATGTTTCCGAGATTTGAAGTTTTCTGGGACTTGCGGGTTACTATCGACAATTTGTGAAAGATTTCTCTATGATAGCTACCCCGTTGACAAAGTTATTGCAGAAAGATGTCGAGTTCGAGTGGTCGAAAAAGTGTCGGAAAAGTTTTGATCACCGAAAGCTCTTTTGATGAAGCTCGGTGTTAGTTCAAATTTGAATCGGGTAAAGAATTTGTTGTTTATTTTGATGCTTCTTTAAATGGTTTAGGCTGCGTTTTGATGCGGAAGGCAAAGTTGTAGCCTACGCTTCAAGACAATTGAAGCCGCATGAGAGAAATTACCCGACGATGACTTAGAACTTGCGACCATTGTTTTCGCATTGAAAATTTGGCGTCACTATTTATATGGCGAGAAATGTCACATTTATTCAGATCATAAAAGTCTAAAGTATTTAATGACTCAGAAGGATCTAAATTTGAGACAACGCGATGGTTAGAATTGTTGAAAGACTATGAGTTGGTGATTGACTACCATTCGGGAAAAGCTAACGTTGTTGCAGATGCGTTAAGTCGAAAATCATTGTTTGCTCTTCGTGCCATGAACGCACAGATAGCTATGTCTGGTGATGGTTCGATCATAGCCGAGTTACAAGCAAGACCGATGTTTATTCAGCAAATTTATGATGCACAGAAAGTTGACAAGGATTTGATTGCTAGATGAATTCAGTGTGAAAAAGGTGCAGAGTCAGATTTTCAGATTGATGCAAATGATTGTTTGAATTTTAAAAGCCGAATGTGTGTCCCGAAAAACTCAGATTTGATACAGGTGATTTTGAGTGAGGCCCATAGTGGTCGATTATCAATTCATCCGGGTAGCACAAAGATGTATAATGATTTGAAACAGTTCTATTGGTGGTAGGGCATGAAGCGGGATATATCTGAATTTGTTTGAAATGCTTAATTTGTCGACAAGTAAAAATTGAACATCAAGTGCCATCCGGATTACTTGACCAATCATGATACCGAATGGAAATGGGATAGAATTACAATGGATTTTGTATCTAGTCTTCCTATGACACCGAGTAAGAAAGATGCCGTCTGGGTTATAGTTGATAGGTGACTAAATCAGCTCATTTTGTGCTTGGTTAATGCAGACTTTTCACTCGATAAACTTGCTAAATTGTATGTATCGCAAATTGTGAGATTGCATGGTGTACCGAGTTCCATTGTTTGATGAGAGACCAGAAATTTACATCGCGATTTTGAAAGAAGTTGCAAGATGCCTTAGGTACTAAACTACATTTTAGTACAGCTTTTCATCTGCAGTCAGACGGTCAGTCTGAGCGAACTATTTAGATACTTGAGGACATGTTGAGATGTTGCGTTCTCCACTTTGAAGGTACGTGGGAACGATACCTACCTTTGATTGAATTTGCTTATAATAACAGCTTTTAAGATAGTATCAAGATGGCACCTTATGAAGCCTTATGCAGAGAAAGTGTCGAACACCATTATCTTTGGATGAGCTCACGAGAATAAGATACAGGGTTGATTTGATTAAAGAAACTGAGCAGAAAGTAGCTATTATCGGAGACAATTTGAAAGTCGCTTGGATCGTCAAAAGTCTTATCTGATTTGAAACGTAAAGACATTGAATTTTAGGTTGGAGATCGAGTATTTTAAAGGTTTCTCCGTGGAAGAAAGTACTGCTTTTGGCCGGAAGGCAAGTTGAGCCCGAGGTTCATTGGATCGTATGAAATCATTGAGCGTGTTGGGCTGTTGCTTATAGGTTGACGATACTCTCCGAATTAGAAAAGATACACGATGTATTTCACGTTTCTATGCTCGTGAATACTGATCGATCCGTCACATGTGATTGCTCCGCTCGAGATTGAGATACAACTCGATATGACGTATGAGGTAGAATCGATCCGTATTTTAGCTCGGGAAGAGAAAGAGTTAAGAAACAAAAAATTCCATTAGTGAAAGTACTTGTGGAAAAGGCACGGAGTTGAAGAGGCTACGTGGGAGCTCAAGATTCAATGAGGCAACAATATCCGACGTTGTTTAATGGTAAGATTTTCGGGGACGAAAATTCTTAAGGGGGGAGAGTTGTAACAGATCGAATTTAACCCTAATCAGAACGGTGGTTTCGGGACCACGAATTCGAACTCGATAAATATTTTAATATTTTATTCTATGTTTATTATATGTGAATTAATATGGGTGAAAGTTCTGTAGAAAAATTTTATCGTTTAAGTGCTTAATTTGATAAAAAGGATTTTAATCACAAAAAGCGTAAAAGTTGCATGCTAAGGTGTAATGTACTAAATTGCTTGTGGCTTTTTAAGTGGGTGTCCTAAAAGGACAATTAGCCCATTGACCATAGGGATGGACGGCAATGGGCCAAGTTAGCTAGATATATATGTTAGTTTAATTAAATTTTAATTATATGCTTATGTTAGTATTTTATAAAGAAATAATGTTAGAGTACATGTTAATTAAAACATAAAATAAGACCACTATCTTCTTTATTTCTCATGGCCGATTATTAGCTAGTGAGCATGAAATAAAAAGGGGTGAAGTGAATTGTTTGTTGAATTTAAGGATTTGCATGTCAAATTCCCACTTTCTATGCAAGTGGACGGTAAATGATGGAGGAAGGAGATTGTTTTATATTTCTATAATACTAATAGTAATATTTTATGATAATAAATTTATGTATTATATGTTTTAACTTAAAAAAAAGATAGAAAAGAAATTTCATCCTCTCTCCTCATTCATCTCCTTCCCCGATTTCACCTTCAAAAGGAGAGAAGAAATTCATCTTCTCCATTCGGCCATTTGCATGTGTTAGGCAAGGTAAGATTTTGAACTTTAAATTAACAATCTATCTTTGAATTGGGTTGATTTCTTTGATCACCATTGAAAGCTAGTAAGAAAATTTATTGATATTAGGCATGATGAGGTTCGGCCATGAGTGAAAATTTATTACCTATTGTGCTAATAAATTTAGATAAAATGAGAAGAAGTAGCTTGAGCTTGTAAGAAAATTTTTTTATTTATGCATGAGGATACCCTTATATTTGGCGAATGTGGGATAATCATTTATGATTTCTTTTCTCTTGTTTTGATGTTCTATTATACATATATAGTGAAATTGGCCATGGATGAATGGTTATACTTAGATATAGTCATTGGGTGAATTAAGTATGAAGAGTCAATTGCTTGAATTAAATAGTGGAAGGGTTAAAACGATAGAAGGAAGAATTATAGAGAATCGTAGAGACCTAGTGACCATTCAACCATTGAGGAGAAATCCCAATTTGTTGCAATTTGAATTGCGGTGCACTATGGGTTAAATTGGATAAGTTGAATGCTTAAATTTTTGTGTGATTATTATTTTAAATTAAATAAATGAAGTAGGAAATTTGGTTCTTAGTTTTTCTTAAATTAAACTATGTGCATTTTGTTTTGAGTTGAGCAAATGGATAGAATGAAAATGAATAAAACTTATTTGACATTTCTTAGATCGGGAACAAAAAGAGAAAGAACTAGATCTAGGAAAAACAAAGGTTCTCGAATAGCCGATTTACACGGCCTATCGACAACCGAGGTAAGTCCTTAAGCTATAATATATTGAAGAGTTATTTACAAATCTATTACATGATAATGTTTGATAAATTTTAATGCATATTTATGTCATATCCGAATGTATATAAGTACATTAGAATGGTTTTAATTGTTTAATGTAAATAAACCAAATTAAATTCGATATGTGATATATTCATGAAAAGTGTTTGCAATGATTTATCGTATTGATGTGTTTCGGGCTTTAAGCCTAGCAGGCCTAGTGCCAATGATTTATTTCAGGCTTTAAGCCTAGCAGGCCTAGCGCCGGTGATTTATTTCAGGCTTTAAGCCTAGCAGGCCTCGTGCCGGTGTTATTTCGGGCTCTAATGCCTAGTAGGCTTCGTGCGGTGATTTATTTCGGGCTTTAATGCCTAGCAGGCTTCGTGTCGGTGATTTATTTCGGGCTTTAATGCCTAGCGTGCTTCGTCTTGTGTTTAAATCTCGAACCTTTGGTCTAGTAGTTTTTATACCAATGATTTTAATGCGAGCTTATGCTTATGAGTGAAATGGTCTAGTTATGACGATAACTGAATAAGCCAAGGTTTATTACTATAGTGTTCGACCAAAAGATATGTATCGAATCAAGTTTATGATATATGTGATGCTTCTTGAATAATCAAGTTGATAGAAATGTGTTTATATATTAAATATTTAAGATATGTGATTAGAAAAGACATTGAGTTGATATGTTTACTTACTTACTTGAGTTTATTATATTGATATGAGAAATTATACCTATATAGGTTCTACCATGAGCTATACATATAGATAAATGTATATATATTCAATTATGTACCTTATTTTAAATGTACACAGAAAGTATTATTTCGGTTGAAGAGAAAATATATATATGTATTGATTAGCAATCTGGGTACCATTGATAAGTTTCATATTTTAAGTGTATGTTGAATATTATTTCACTAGGTGTGAACATTGATAATCGGCCATGGTAGTATATATGTGTTTTGTCGGTTCATAAATGTTGATAATGTTATTCTATTCAATCTAATTGAATACCTAGTTGAGTTGTAAAGCTGCTTAAGACTTACTAAGCCAGTGAGCTTACTCTATTTATGTTTGTGCTCTATTTTATAGATCAATAATTCAACCACGGGCTCAGGGGATCATCAAGACAGTCGACCACACTATCACTCTCTTTGGTATAGTTATGTTTTGTAAACCTTTGAATCAAAGGCATGTATAGGCTTTGTTTTGATAAATGATGAATGATGTCGGTTTGTAAATATAAATATGGCCTTGCAAATAAGGCTGTTGCTTTTGGTTAAGTTTAAGTTTCATATTTGATATAGTAGCTTGCATTAAAATACCATTAGATATGTGATCTAGGTCATGCTTTAAATCATACACAGAAAATGATCATATGACATATATATAAGATGTAATATTGGGATATGCACATAGGTATCATTATTTGCATGTATTGTATGTTATAATGCAAAATGGTTACATATACGAATGGTATGATCTTAAGTGATAATGAAATGAGAAATTTCTGAAATACATAATGATATATGCGTTTAAAAAAAAAGTAAACTGATTATTACTGTATGCTTATTTAGTCTTTGATGGTGAATGATTCAATGAGTAATGAGTCACTAGTTGTTAATGATTTTATTTGTGAAGTATTACTAAATGTCTTGATATTTGACTACGGATACTCCTTTCTTTTCGATAGTATGATTGGTATACTATATTTAAGTGGTAACATGTATTAAAGTGCATTTGATGAGTGTTGAGGTCGGGTAATACCTCGTAACCCTACTCTGGCGAGGGATACGGGTTAGGGGTGTTACAATTTTTGTAAATTTGATTTTTAACATTATATTAATGAATCAAAAAGATGAGTGTTCATCTTTTACTCCTCTCATCCACCGAAAAAAAAATAAAGAAAAGAATAAGAAAAGATGAAGCTAGGGCATTCGGCACTCTTTAAGCTTGATTAAGGTAAGTTTTGACTTCAGATTTCGATAATTTCTACGTTTTTGCATTCGTTGCTTTGAGAGCTTCTAAACCCATGTCTCAATTTGATGAATTGATGATGTTTGTGTAAAGTGCCATTGATGCTATGTTGAGTTTTGTGATGTTTTATGATGTTAAATGGAAGATTTAAGCTTGATGAACATGTTTTGTTCTTGAAGTTTTGATGAATTTAGCTAAATAGGGCTAAATTGTAAAAATGGTAAATTGAAGGACTAAATAGCAAATTTGATGAAATATTTGGGCTTATATAGTCCCTAGAGAGGTTTGGCCAAACATGTGTGTGTGTGGATTTTGTGAATTTGATGTTTTGTGAAAAATGGACTAAATTGTTAAAATGTGCAAATATGAGGGTTAATTTACAAATAGCCCTAAATGTGTGTCTATGGATTGAATTGAATGGAATGGTGAATAAAAGGGTTAATTTTGAATATGTTTAGATCAAGAACCGAGGAAAACGGACTTAGATTGCAGGAAAGTGAAAATAACAGAGTAGCCGTTTCCGTTCGATAAACCAAATCTGAGGTAAGTCACTATACAAATAAACTTATCTGTATTGAATTGAATATATGTATTCATATGTCTATCAATGAAAATGAATGAGTATGAGATGCTAAGTGCGTGAATTCTGAAATAAGTTTGATATAGTGATAAAGCAGAGAAGTCCCGTATGAACCTAGGAATAGATAGGATTAGTTATGTCGTGACATAGGTATCTGTTCCATTTTATCATGTAAGACCAAGTCCGGGATGTTGGGGTTGATTTGAAATTTCATGTAAGACCTCGTCTGAGACGTAGGCATCGATATGAACTTTATGAGTAAGACCATGTTTGGGACATCGACATCATATTGACTCGTGTAAGACCACGTCTGGGACGTTGGCATCGTTATGATCTATCATGCAAGACCCTGTCTGGGATAGTGGCATCGATAGACGAGTGCATGTAAGGCCTCGTCTGGGACGTTGGCATTGTACTACTATTCCGAGCTTTTTGAGTATCCTACTAGGTTCCTAAGGGTTTAACGGGCAAGTTTGCAATACGAATGGTATATCCGAGCTATGAACAATAAGTGAGTATTTATCCGTTTCAGGTACGTTGAATGCACATTAAGTGTGTATAAAAGGTAAGTACCTATATGACTTTGATATGAAGAAGAGTATGATTGAAAATGAGAATGTGAATCTAAAAATGTTGAATGTGGAAAATGTGGCCATAGGTTTATGAACCAAGTTGTATAGGTGATAGTTGCTAAGTGATCAATATATATATATATATATATATATGTGCCAATGTGTTTATTTGTATATGACTTACTAAGCTTTTGGAAAGCTTATTCGGTGTGTGTGTTTTCTCTGTTTTATAGGTCGTCAAAGCTACTGAAGGCTTGGGATTGTCAAGGATCGTCATCACACTACTAAACTTATTTTGGTACCCTTTTGAAAACGTATATGGCTAATTATGGCATGTATAGGCTAGATAGGTGTATATGTTTATGAAGTGAGCATGGCCATGTGTATTGGCAAGCTTTTGAGTTGATAAATGTTTGAATGAATGAGTTATGAAGCATATATTTAGTATGTTTTGATGCATATGGAATGGTTAAGTTTTGGAGGAATTTGACACACAAACAGGCTTGTCAAAGTAGCTTGAAGGCACCACTTAAAAGCCCAGCAAGTGACGCCACAAGCTTGTATATTTGGGCCAGGGATCGAGTCACTTGGGAATTAAATAAAATAAATTTTATTTTGCTTCCAGAAGCAGAGAGGTGGACGGCATTATGGCTCTTAAAAGAGGAGTTTTATTCCCTTTAAAATTTCGGCTAATTAGGGGATAAATAATAGATTTAATATTATATTACTTTAAGTGGATTATTGATGAGATTAATTAAGGTGATAAATAAAAGATAAAAATTTATCACATAGGAAGAGTGGTGGCCAAGTAGGGGACTCTAGCCTAGGAATTTCGGCAATAGAAGGAAAATAAGGCCATTCTTCATTCATTCTTTTCTCTTCAAGGAAGCCTCTGCCGAAATTCTCTAGCAAATTTCTCCATTCTTTTCTTTCTTTCCTCTACCAAATTCTCTCTGCCATTATTCTCTTCTTCTCTTTTCTTTTCTTCTTCTATTACAAACACAATCAAAAGCCGAAAGTACCAATAGCCCTAGCCGATTTCTCACTAAGCCTCAAGAATCAAAATTGTGATGCATATCAGGGCCATAGCCGAATAGTGCTAAGGGTTCAAGCAAGAGTTCCATCGATTTCTCCAAGTAAGGGTAAGATCTAGACTCGGTTTCCACTCTTTTCTTTTTAAGCCTATCAAAATTTAGGACTAATCCCTCATATTGTATTTTGGCCGAAACTATGGAAGGGAATTTCGGTATTTAGGTGGTGTCGACTAGGGAAAGAAGAGTTCCCCGGGATTTCAACCTTCAAGGGTTTTCGACAGTATTAAGGAAGCAAGGATCCAATTCGGGATATTAGATTTGGAAGGTAAGCACATAAGTATGTTCGGCCAAGGCCTGATTTGATACCTAGATCTATTTGATAATTGTTTAAAAAGCCGAAACTAATCTTTTTAAGTGATTCAATGCTTGGCCGAATACAAGAAGAAGCATAGCAGCTATTTCGGGATTTGAATAGTCATCAAATCGGCACCAAAGGTAAGAAGTTGACTACATAAATCCTTCGGGATTTGGGCTATAGCCGATTAGGCTTTAAAAGAAAACACTAAGCTTGGCCGAATAGGCCTTTGCTAAATATTACCATGTTGGCCGAATGTAGGGACTTAAAAATCTAAAGCAATAGATCGGTTTTTTCGGGATTTCAAGGAATTCGTTAAGCAAATCAGGTGTGTATTCCACACTAATTCTTAATATGTTTTATGGCAATATTTGATATGTGCTTGTTTATAAGAATGTGAATATGGCTAAGGTACCGTGTTACGGTACAAAGTACTGAGGTACAACTCCTACTCCTACTAGGATTACGAAATATGTTATATTTAACATGTGAAAAGTGACATGAATATGAACTTAAGTATGATATGCATAATATGAAAAATATGGGGCATCCGGGTTATATGAGAAAGGAGAAGTGAATGTGGTGACTTCGGTCTCACTATCTGAATGTGGTGACTTTGGTCACATTATCTGAATGTGGTAACTTCGGTTACATTATCTGAATGTGGTGTCTCATGACACAATTATTTAATCTGGTGGCTATGCCATGAATTTTATATGGGCGATGAGCACGTCGACTGCAGCGACTGCCTTCGATGGTGTGTAGCAGATGGAGGGTTGACTTAGTAGTCCCCATGGTGTGCAGGTTGGTACGGAGATGTGTAGCGGATGGTATCTAGGTGTGGGTTCGGGATTGCATCATTATTATTATGTGAACATGATATGTATGGTATGCCTAAGTCTGTTAAATTTTAGTGTTGGTTACACATTGAGTCTGTTGACTCACCTCGTTGTGGGAACATGTTTCAGGTGATGAACAGTGATGGACCGGGACGGCAGAACTTGTGGTGGCCATGCTCAGCTTGAAATTTTATTTAATTCGGACATTTTATTTTATTTGAGTACTCTACAATTTTATTTTGGGTTTCGTTTTATGTAATAAGGCCATAGTGATGATTTTATTGTTGTTTTATTACTACGTTACGAATTTAGGTTATTTAAAGATTAAGTCAATTTAATTTAAAATAAACTTTAAATGTTTTGTCACCTGAAATAAATGGACTCTCAATATAAAAATAAACTTGTTTTCAACTCGAGCCCAACCCACTACAAACTATCTTAAAAAACACACAGTTTTTAAAGTAACAAAAGAATTTTAAACCGGTTTACATCGAGGAACATACCAGATCCTATCCAGGCTCGTGGGCCGGGTGTGGGGTGTTTCAGGAAGACCCTAAGTGGGTGGCATTTGGCCTTGTAAAAAGGCCTATAATGTCATACGGTTGAGGCACACGGGCGTGCCTAAGACCGTGGGTAAATTGGAAGAATATGGCTTAAATTGCACACAACCTCGACACAGGCGTGCTTGGTGACCGTGTGAGAAATGGCAGTATGAAATCTATTGTACACGGCCTGAGCACATAGGCGTGCTTGGTGACCGTGTTGGTTTTGGCAGTATATAGCCATAAGAAAGACACATGGGTGTGTCAAGTAGCCATGGGAGAGGCACGGCCTACCCCCACGGCCGTGTGTCCCTTGTATGTTAGAAAAGTTTTAAATTTTTATGAAATTACGATGTGTTTTGGTTTAGTCCCGACTCGGGTTATAAGCATGTTTAGGGTCTCGATGACCTACTTAAGGGACATTATGATTGATATTAATGAATGACTATATGATGAATTCCATAGATATTTTCGATCTGGCCGGTAATGCCTCTAACCCTAGCCCGGCGTCAGATACGGGTTAGGGGTGTTACAGCAAGTGAAGATTTTGGATCGGGATGTTAAGGTGCTAAGAAGGAAGTCAGTTCCGTTAGTTAAAGTACTATGGCATAATCACGGGACTGAGGATGCTACATCGGAGCCATAGGACATGATCTGGCAACAATATCCTCATCTCTTCTAATCAGGTAAATTTCGAGGCCTAAATTTTCTTTAAGGGGGTAGAACTGTAACATCCTGTTATTTAGAATCTTATGTTTTAAAGAACATCACGCGATAAGCTAGTTAAAAATGTTAATTGGGTATGTTTAGGGGTCCTAAGAAGGCTCGGGGTTGATTTGGGCCTTAGCAAATTTTTATGTTTAAGCACTTTAAGGAGAGATAGGTAAGTGGCACCATGACTTAAAGAAATAAATGCATATTTTGCTAGCATAAATGAGCATACTGCAAGGAGGTTGTGGTGTCAAGTGGATAGCATGGAGGGAAAGGGTTTGAATCCTATCTTTTACAAAGTTTGGATTTATTTTTGTATTCCTATCCCAAGTGTCGGCCATGATCCTATTTAAGGCAAGGAAGACTTTTATTTATGGAAAGGAGGCTAAGGAATATGGTAATGAGGAAGATAAGGGAAAAGGAAGGAAAGAATCATAAGAAAAAGGCAAGAGAAGGGAACATGTTGGCCTATTATGTGGAGGATGTTTTGGAAAGATTATTTTGGTCAACATCCATCCTTTTGGCAAAAGTGATACACGGTTTGTAGGGGGAAAAGGATAGCTGAATTTTCTTTAGCCTTTTGGCAAATTTTGGTGCATGAGAGGTTGTTTTCCTTCTTAGCATTTTGGGTTTTTTTTTTTTTTTTCAATTTCTACCCTCATTTTTGAAACTCCAAAGCCAAAAGTGAGCATCTTTTTCCTTTGTTTTTCCGAAACCATCTAGCCATGTTGTTCAATTTATTTACTCATTTCCCTTTGATAGCTGAAACTAATTAGCACTCATTCTCCATCCTTTCTTTTTCTTTTTCACAAATTCTTCAACCTTTCTTTCTTCTCCTTCAATTCATATTTTCATAGCCGAATTTTCTTGCTCATTTTTCCTCCATAGCCAAACTTTTGAAACCTTCATACATTCTTCATTATTTCTTTCTTATTCGTATTAACACTATCTTCTTAACCTAATCGGTAAGTAATACTTTTCTTTTCAATTTCCTTTCTTCATGTCGAATATGTGCCCTTGACATGGGATGGTTTTCCTAACCGAAAACACCATTTCTTCTACTCTCTCAAAATGTGATCAACTCTTTTTTATAATGTTCTAGTGGGTGGCCGAATATCATCCTAGTCGATTCAATTCTAGCCTTAAGCCAATCGATGGAAATCGGATTCAGTATCGTTAAGGTAAGGAGTTTCTTTATGGATTATTTGATATTGCTCATTATTCGATTAGTTTGCTAAATGGAATAATAATTTGGACTAAACGCTTATTCTAGGGACTATCAATCGCTCTTATCCACTCGTGGATCCTTCGAAAATAGTGGTAAGCCTACTCCTATCACTAAAACAACTACTTTCTCTCATAGTAGTTTTCTAACCGAGATTTTTCCTATGGAGGCAAGTGGAACTAATTTGAAAGGAAAAGCGATAGGAGAACACAAAAGGAGTGGATTTGCTATTCCTACTCCTAAGTTCAAGCGTAGAGCGATTTCAGCGGTTCGAGATTTCCCACCGGGTTGTGGACCATCATCCGGTGAGAATAAACAAATCGTGGTCGTTCATGATATTGAGAGTAAGTATTTTAGATCATTGATTTAGATTTGGGTTAAGAAAAATATCTTATGTTAGTTAATCGAGTATTATGTTGTCATAGGTGCCGACGATCAAGAGGGTTTATCATTTACCGTAATCAAGTGTGTAATCTCACATCGAAATTCTGTAGATTCATGATTCGATATCACGTTGGATGATAAGATCATTATTATTTATATGATTAAAATCGTAATATGGCATAAATTGGGAAATTTGCTTCAAAGTACATTATTTCTATGGATTTGTCAAAATCGGTATTTTAAATTTGTTAGATTTATGAAAATGCCCCTATGGGCCAAATTACCGAAATGCTCCTATGGGCCGATTTGCCGAAATGCCCCTATGGGGCTATTTGCTAGAATGCCTTAGTGGGCTGAATTACAAAGCTCAATAATTGGCCGATTCACCGTAATAAATTGCTAGACTAATGGTTGTTATACATGTGGATATTTTATGTTACTATGTATGTTGCATCTTTACATATTGCATGGGATGGGAAAATTGAATGAAGAGAAGTGTAGCCTGGTGGCATTGCTACAAATTCTGATAATGGTTATGTACCAACTTTAATATGGCTTTGTGCCATTGTGATTATGGCTTGTGCTAAATGTATTTACCCAAGGCTATTTGCCAATTATATTATTGTATATGATTCTGGTGGCTCAGCAACAAATATTATAAATGGCAGCTTGACTGTAAATTGGAGAGAATGGCAAGGTGGGTTGACTTGATCCCCACAGGAGAGATTGGCTGGTCGGGGGAAAGATTGGTTGGATGGGATGGGTTGCATTCATTTCATTTATTTATTACTTATAAATTGGCTTAGGCCCAAGATATTGCTTTACGGGTTCATACCCAGTGGATAGCGGTAAGGGGGTTATACACTGAGTTCTTGTAACTTATTCCTTTTCTTTAATCCTTTCAGGTAATGCTCAGTGATGTGGACTTGGGCCATGGATGATTGGGTGGAGGCCATACTTCAGAAATGGTGTTTTTGAACTTTAAATTTCTATTTACGTTTACTTTATTACTTTTACTATTTTGGGTTTTTAAGTTGTAATAAGGCCTCTAGAATATTTTATTCTTGCTTTATGTTTGACGTATTTATTATTGTTCTTGAGTTATTTTTTTAGTGGGAATTTTCTAAAAGCATAATCAACAATTTTTCCAAAATTGATTAATAAATGGATTTTATAACAAACTTTTATAAATAATTTAACTCGATTTTCTTTCAAATTATCAATAACATTTTCTAAAGTCACGGTTTTAAAGTTCACTACCTCGATTTTTGATTCATTAATCAACCTCTTAAAAATAGTTGTATTTTATCAAATATTTACATCCAAACTTGTTTTCTTAACCATAACCGAATAACACTTATTTAGTAAAAATCACAAGGACTTTATACATTTTTCTCAAGTGACACGTCAGATCCGGTCGTAACGCATGGGCTGGGTTTGGGGTGTTACATTTTATGGTATCAGAGCCCGATTGCAAAACTCGACTGTGGTTTGGGTTCAAAAACATTTTCAAAGTCGTTTAAAATTTTAATTTATACATGTATGTTTTAAAGAAAGTATAGCACCACGGGTATCTGGCACCAAGTCAAGAAAGTATTTGTTTTCATTTTATGATTATTGTGTTATTACTGTGGTAAGGAAAATTCCACAAAATAGCCAGTTGATCCATCTCAAAAAGCCAAAATTCTACTCAAGACGGTGGATCTCTCCTTCAATTCCTTCAGAGGGTTTTAAAGATTTCTTATGTTTTGTTTTATCTTTTCTCTTGAGATGTTTTATTTTATCATTATGAACTAAACCCTTCAGATACCTGAAGGGGATGAAACCTAGATGAACCTTGTTATTGTTTTCTGAACTATATGATAAATACTTAGTTTGTTCTTAATTATGTGTGCTTAGTTCTTGTGTTAATATTTCTGGGATATTGATTCAAGTTGAATGTGCTTAGGTGGTGGAGCAAAAGTCCCTACTTAAGAGTAGATCTAGCATAATTAAGCGGAGTTGATCGCGCGGCTAGAGATAGGGTGACGAGATTTTTTCGGATTAGGGTGAAACCTAATATGGGTGTCCATAGATCAAGTTAATGCGATTCTAGGGGTTTTAATTAGAAAGAGATTTCAATTAATCAACCTAGGATTAGACGTTATTCGCCTCGATAGAGGGTTTAATATAAATTAGGGAGTCTTACGGATCAAGCTAAGTGAATAAATCGTCTGGTTTAGTGTTAGATAACAAGTGAAATCTATGTGGATTCCTTCTAGGGTATCATTGTAATCAACTGAGTTTTTTCAAAAGTTATTTCTTCAATTTGTTCTTTTTGTCTTTGCGTCTTAGTTTAGTAATTAGTTAGTTTTTAGTTTAATCAATCAATCACTTCATATTTAGGCTAAATAATAAAAAGAAAGTGAGTATTAGTACTTTAATTCCCTTGGGTTTGACAATCCGGTCTTGCCTAAACTATACTATTGTTCGATAGGTGCACTTGCCTTAAGTCATTGTCAGAGTTAGTTTCCAGGTTCGATCATACTCTTTATAAAATGTAAAACTCGACAATTCTAGACGATCAATGCCCAATGTTCGAATCCCTTCAGATAAAGGTCCCTTGAGCACTGTGTTATAGATTGTTGATGTCATTCTTTTAGTTAAATGCCTTTGACTAAGAAATATCACAATTTGGTTTATGCTGCTAGGTGTTGAGAGGATCGAGACGCATATGGCGTCAATGAAGGTACTTTTACGAGCCATTCTAATTGTACCTTGCATTGATTGAGAATTTGTTTTCCCTAAAAGTTTACTATTAATAGTGTATCTGTGAAATTGAGAAATTGGGAATGAGGAAATTGTTAGTGATATTTCTATAGATATCCCTTGGGACAATCCGTGTAAGTAAATAGGAAATACATTGGTGATTTAAGGTGAAGTATTAGAACTACATTGGAAATAGAGTTGCACAGCGGAAGCTTGATGATTAGTTTAGAAAGAAGAGTTATGAATCTTGTGGATAAGTGAATTGGCTGATAAACCTCAATTTATACATATTTTAACCCCGTGCTCGGCTTATTTTGGATGAATTTTCATTAGATTTGATGAATTTGATGCTCCTAATCCCTTAATTTCATGTTTTAAACTTAGGAGAGATTAGGGAATCAAAATGAACGATAAACGGGCCAAAACGGGACAAAATGTGCCTACCTTAGGAATTAACAAGGCCTGGGCTATTAAACACGGCTGTGTGATGCGAGTAGGATCAAACACGGCCTGGAGCAACGTACACAGGTTGTAACATCCTGAAAGGGCCTATGCATTTTCGGTTTAATTGTACATAATGACATGTCTTATGCATTATGAATAAATTTTGAATAAATTTTGGAAACCTGAGAATGTATGGGAATGTTACGTTAAAAAGGGGAAAGTTGATATTTTGGAAACCTAAGTAAAATAGGAAAGTAAACATTTTGGAAACCTAAGTGAAATAGGAAAGTGAACATTTTTGAAACCTAAGCAAATAGGAAAGTGAACATTTCTGGAAACTTGGAAACGTAAGGAAATGTCATGTTTAAAGAGCCGAATGAAAATTTTTGGAAACTTAGAAATGACCTAGAAATGACGAGTTTTAAGTTTTAAAAGGGGAAATTAAGGCAAGGTGGCCTTAAAAGAAAAAGTTTGTGAAATTTGACACACAAACAGGCTTGGAAAAGTGGCTTGAAAATGTCACTTAGGGCCTATGGAAATGGCGCCATATGCAAGAGGAATGGGCCTGGGTTCGAGTCACTTGGGAAGCAAATAAATGAGGTTTTATTTTGCTCCCGTAAGACCGAGGTGGACGACACATGCTTCTAGAAAGGAGGTGTTTTATTTTCATAAATATTCGATTAAAAGGGTGATAAATAAAGGATTTTAAATTGGAGAGATAAATGTTGGATTAAATGTTTTTACTAAAGTGATAAATAAAGGATAATATTATCACAAAGGAAGAGTGGTGGCCAAGTAGGGGACTCTAGCACGGTAAATTCGGCTAAGGGAGGAGAAGTGAGGCCATTCTTCCATCTTTTCTAAGTGATTGTCGAAAATTCCCTAGCCCACTTTTTCTCTCGTCAAATTTTCCTTAAGCAAAAATCCATCTTTTCTTCTTCTTTTCTCTTCTACTGTCAAAACCGAAACCTCTTTGATCCCTGTCTAAGTCTCCATTGCCGAATCTTTGTGGCTTCAAACAAGGGTGCCATCGACTGTGGTGTTAAGGTATGAACAATGGATTCTTGTTGTTCAATCTCTTTTAATCAAGATTTAGGAACTAACCCTTTTGGTTGTCTCTTGGCCGAATATTAAAGGAGGAATTCCGGGATTTCAGATCTAAGGAATTTTAGCTAATCAGGAAGAGAATTTCGGGATTCAAGGATTTAAGGTAAGAAACTATAAGATCCAAAGGCTTTGTTTTAAGTGTTAGACGTGGATCTAACAGATATCATGTAGGTTTCAACATATCCATAGCCAAGGGTACTTTTTTGGGATCACAAGGTATGTGTTTAAGACATTCGGCCAAAGGCCTATTTTAAATGTTTGGATTTATTATCGAGTCAAAACTAACCCGTGGAGTAATATAGTGTTTAGCCGATTTCACAAGGAGGAATATAAAGTTCGCATTTGATTCTTAAATTCAATTCGGTAAAAGGTAAGTAATACTAATCCTATTAGGATTTGGATTAGTGGTAGAATGGTCTTTTTTAAATAGAAAGTGATGAATTTATGTAGGATTTGAGATCTAAATCAGAATCGATTTTCTTGGGGATTTCGAGGACTTCGTTAAATCTAATCGGTGTGTACCCCACACTACTTTATAATATGTTTCATGGCCTATTTAATTGAGATATGTGATATTAAGAATATGAAAGTGGCTAAAGTACCATGATATGGTACTAAGTACTCAGGTACGTTTCCTATTTCTACTAGGAATATGAAAAATGTTATTTGTAACATGAGAATATGATAAGAATGTGAACTTTGGCATATTATGCATATTATTATGGGCATATGGGTTTATTTTGAAAGAGGAAGTAAATGTGGCGACCTAAGACCACGAACACGGTGACCCAAGACCGTGATATCTAAAAAGTGGTGACCTAAGACCACAGTAATCTGAAAGTGGTGACCTAAGACCACGAATGCGGTGATCTAAGATCGCGATTTGGTGTGTAGCGGAAGGAGGGTCAACTTTGTAGTCCCCACGGTGTGACTGGAGGTACGGGGGTGTGTAGCGGATGGATAATTAGGTCTGGGTTTGGGAATGCATCATAACTTGTATTTTATGTTTTGAATGTGTAACTATTGTATGCCTGATTCTATTATGATTTAGTGTCGTGTACACATTGAGTCTATTTGACTCACCCCGTTGTGGGAATATTTATTTCAGGTGATGAACAGTGATGGACCGGGACGGCAGAACTTGTGGTGGCCATGCACAACATGAAGTTTATATTTTCATGGACTCTTAATTTATTTTAGTATTTTGAATTATTTGGAAATTATGATTTGATGTAATAAGGCCACAAGGCCATTATGAACGATTTTATTTCTGCTTGTTGTTTAATTGTGTTTTAAAAATTTTGATTGAGTTAAAGACTAAGTATTTTATTTTAAAATATACTCTATATGTTTTATCACTTAAAATTAAAAAGGGTTTCTAATATAAAAATTCAAATTGGTTTTCAACACAAGCCCAACCCAAACAATTTTCTTTAAAATCGCACAAGTTTTTCACAAAGTAACAAAAGAATTTGAACCGGTTTACATGAGGAACATACCAGATCTGGTCCAGGCTCGTGGGTCGGGTGTGGGGTGTTTCAATTTGGTATCAGAGCCCAGTTTTAAAACTCTCGGCTTGTGGGCTTAGGCCCAAAACGTTTTCAAAGCGAACCCAAATGAGTTTTTGAAAATATTTTATGAAATAAGCAGGTTTTCTGGCATGGCACCTAAGTCTCCGACCCGCAGTCCACCAGGTAAGTACCCCTAACTATTTGGGTGATTATGTGAATTATGTTATGAATATTAGAAGGGTAGAAAAGGCATGGAACGAGAATAGCATGATAAGAACTTGAACCCAGGACTAGCCTACTCAAACACAAATACATAAGACTTAATGCACTCAACAAACCTATAGCTAAGTCACCGAGTTAGGGTGTGGTAACCCCATGCGCATGTCTAGGACCTGGATCCGAAGAGCACGGTATTTAAGCAGTCCTAGTGACTCACCTCCTCTTCGCAGAATCCTACAGTGCGTAGCTTCTGGTTCACCCTAACCTGCAGGGCTCGGTTGGTGTGGCAACCTCATGCGCATGTCTAGGAATGGTTTCGATGGGAGCTTGGTATTTAAGCGATCGCGTGACTCACCTCCTTTCCACTGAATCCCGCCTGTGCGTAGCTTTGGTTCACCCCGACCAAGAGGGCTCGGATAAAGCTAAACATAATGACTAAAACACGAAGGGAACTAGCCGTGTTTTATAAAAACAACAAAACCCTAGTTTTAAAACTCTTAAAACTTTCTTTTAAATTCGTGAAAACCATCTTTACAAAATTTTTCGAAAAAAATTTCCGCTTTACGAAATTACAAAAATGCCCTTAGTGGTAAAATTACCAAAATGCCCTTGGTTTATAAAATGACCAACTACTCAATAGTTCTATCAAAATTTCATTATTTTATAAACATTCAACAACCCCAATTTGCAAAATATCAAAAAAATACCTTGATTTTGGAAAATTACAAAATTACCCCTAACTTACAAAATTACCAAACTGACCCTGATTTCCAAAATTTTTGCAACATCACATTTTGGAAAATGCAATTCTCAAAAAGAACCCTCAAAGTTTTACAACTTTTGAAATATCCCTGATTTATTAAATTTTATAAATTTACCCTGATTTGTGAAAAATTACCGAAATACTCCTGAGGTCCAAAATTACTAAAATACTCCCAGATTTCAAAATTTTTCCAAAATACCTCAGGAATTTAAAAATATCAAAATACTTTGTGACAAAATCACCAAGGAATTTTTCTTTTGAAAAATTACGAAAATACCTCAGAGGACAAAATTACGAAAATACCCCAGGTAGTGGAAAACAACAATAATGAAAACTACAACATTTCTCGAATGAACGAAAGTTCATAACTGTTTGGTGGATGGATGAATGAATGAAAAGACTGTGTGCATGTATGAATACGAAAGAACCACTCCTAAATTCTTTTTCATAAAACTTCTTAATCAGATCACGACGCTAGAAATGAGCTCTAGAGGACGTGGTCATCGTGGACGAAGTAGAGGAAGGATGACTGTGTCAGAACCCATTAGATCGGGTCAAGGGTCTGACAATGAGATACCACCACCACTACCACCCCCAGCTGTGGGTGTTGAGCAACAAGCTCAGATGGGGGAAGATGCTGTGTTACAGGCTATGCTGCGAGTATTGGAATTAGTGGCTGGTGCAGGAGGAAATTCGAGAAATCGAAAGTCTGTGCCTGAATGGCTCCGAGCTAATGGAGCTGAAATATTTCGTGGAGTGTCTGGAGTAGCACCCAAAGATAGCTAAGCATCTTGGTTGGAAGCAATGGAAGATCATGGATGAGCTTGATCTGACCCCTGAGGAAAAGTTAAAAGGAATGGTGGCACTATTACGCGATGAAGCGTATCAGTGGTGGTTAACTATTCGGGATGGTGCCACAGCTGAGGAGCTGACCTGGGAGTACATTAAGGAAGCTTATCAGAAGAAGTATGTGGGAACCAGGTATACTGATGAGCATCTCCGAGTTGTGCTAAAAATGTTAAGGGAGAAGAAGCTCTATGCCAAATTCAGAAAGTGTGAATTTTGGCTTAAGGAGGTGGCATTCCTAGGACATGTGGTATCCGCAGAAGGAATAAGAGTGGATCCTAGGAAAATCAAAGCAGTGTTGGATTGGAAACCACCTAGGTCCGTGGCTGAGATCTGAAGTTTCTTAGGTTTGGCAGGCTATTACAGAAGGTTCGTGGAAGGGTTCTCGTCAATAGCCGCGCCTTTGACAAAGTTGCTAAGGAAGGAAGTACCCTTTGAATGGACGGATAAGCAACATGAGAGCTTTGAAAAGCTTAAAAAGGTGTTGATGGAAGCTCCAGTGTTAATTCAGCCGGAGGCAGGAAAAGATTTTGTGGTGTATTGTGATGCTTCAGATCTGGGTTAGGCGTGTGCTAATGCAAGATGGAAAAGTGGTCGCTTATGCGTCTCGGCAGCTAAGGCCTCATGAGGTTAACTACCCAACTCATGACTTGAACCGGCGTGTGGTTTTCACCCTTAAGGTTTGGAGGCACTACCTTTATGGAGAAAGGTCGATTATCTACACGCACCACAAAAGTCTTAAGTACTTGTTGACTCGTAGGAGTTGAACTTGAGGCAACGAAGGTGGGTGGAATTGTTGAAGGACTATGATTGTTCGATAGAATATCATCCCGGCAAGGCGAATGTGGTAGCTGATGCCCTAAGTAGGAAGGTTGTGTCGGTGTTCGCTCACTTAAGTCTGTATGATGATGGAAGCTTGTTGGCAGAGTTGCAAGTCAAGCCCACATGGCTGAAGGAAGTGAAAGAGGGACAATTGGTTGATAAGGACCTAAGTGCTAAGTTACAGCAAGTACAGGACGGAGAGTTAAAAGATTATGGCATTAATAATGAAGGAGTATTGTGCTACAAAGGTAAAGTCTGTATGCCGAGCGACAAGGAGTTAAGACAAAGGATTCTTCGGGAGGCGCATAGTAGCCCTTATGCTATGCATCCCGGAGGCATTAAGCTGTATAGAGATCTAAGGGAACAATTTTGGTGGTCTGATCTTAAGCGGGAAGTGACCGAATTAGTGGGGAAATGCCTGATGTGTCAGCAAGTTAAGGCTGAGCACCAAGTCCCATAGGGATTGCTTCAACCAATCGAAATTCCGCAATGGAAGTGGGAGAGAATTACCATAGACTTCGTTAGTGGGCTTCCCCTTACGCCTACTAAGAAGGACTCGGTATGGGTGATAGTGGATCGCTTGACCAAGTCTACACACTTCATCCCGGTAAGAGTGGACTATTCTCTTCAGAAGTTAGCCAAGCTATATGTGGCAAAAATTGTGAGACTACACGGAGTGCCAGTGTCAATTATTTCGGATAGAGATCCAAGGTTCACGTCTAAGTTTTGGAGGGCACTTCATCAAGCTTTAGGCACCAAGTTGGACTTCACTACGGCTTTTCATCCATAATCGGACGGGCAGTCTGAATGGGTTATATAAGTGTTGGAGGATATGTTGAGAGGTCAGTGATGGATTTAGGGAAGTTGGGAAGATTACTTGCCTTTAGTGAGTTCGCCTACAACAACAATGCCTATCGAGCTAGCATTCGGATGACACCATATGAAGCATTGTATGGTCGAAAGTGTCGAACTCCTACTTGTTGGACTGAGATAGGAGAACGTCGAGTTTTGGGTCCAGAGTTAGTGGCAGAAACTAAAGAAAAGGTTGAGATAATCAGGGCAAGATTAAAGGAAGCCTTTGATAGGCAGAAGTCATACGCAGACCTTAGATGGAAGGAGATAGAGTTTGAAGTGGGAGACCAAGTGTTTCTGAAAGTTTCACCTTGGAAGAAGGTGATGAGGTTTGGCCACAAAGGGAAGTTAAGCTCAAGGTTTATAGGGCCCTATCGAGTACTGAAGCGAGTTGGACCAGTGGCATACCAATTGGAGTTGCCACCAGAGTTGCGACAGATGCACAACGTATTCCATGTATCCATGCTACGTCACTATCGATCGGATCCGTCTCATGTGTTACCTGTTGAAGAGGTGGAGCTAAGGCCAGACTTATCCTACGAGGAAGAGCCGATTCGGATCTTGGAACGTGATGTGAAAGTGCTACGGAGGAAGTCAGTTCCTCTAGTCAAAGTGTTATGGCGCAATCATGGATCGGAGGAAGCTTCGTGGGAACTAGAGGAGGCAATGCGACAGCAATACCCTCAATTATTTTAGCTAGGAAATTTTGAGGACGAAATTATTTTAAGGGGGTAGAATTGTAACATCCTAAAAAGGGCCTATGCATTTTCGGTTTAATTGTACATAATGACATGTCTTATGCGTTATGAATAAATTTTGAATAATTTTTGGAAACCTGAGAATGTACGAGAATGTTACGTTAAAAAGAGGAAAGTTGATATTTTGGAAACCTAAGTAAAATAGGAAAGTAAACATTTTGGAAACCTAAGTGAAATAGGAAAGTGAACATTTTGGAAACCTAAGCAAATAGGAAAGTGAACATTTCTGGAAACTTGGAAATGTAAGGAAATGTCATGTTTAAAGAGCCAAACAAAAATTTTTGGAAACTTAGAAATGACCTAGAAATGACGAGTTTTAAGTTTTAAAAGGAGAAATTAAGGCAAGATGGCCTTAAAAGAAAAAGTTTGTGAAATTTGACACACAAACAGGCTTGGAAAAGTGGCTGAAGATGTCACTTAGGGCCTATGGAAATGGCACCATATGCAAGAGGAATGGGCACAGGTTTGAGTCACTTGGGAAGCATATAAAGGAGGTTTTATTTTTCTCCCGTAAGACCGAGGTGGACGGCACATGCTTCTAGAAAGGAGGTGTTTTATTTTCATAAATATTCGATTAAAAGGGTGATAAATAAAGGATTTTAAATTGAGAGATAAATGTTGGATTAAATGTTTTACTAAAGTGATAATTAAAGGATAATATTATCACAAAGGAAGAGTGGTGGCCAAGTAGGGACTCTAGCACGGTAAATTCGGCTAAGGGAGGAGAAGTGAGGCCATTCTTCCATCTTTTCTAAGTGATTGCCGAAAATTCCTAGCCCACTCTTTCTCTCTCGAAATTTTCCTTAAGCAAAAATCCATCTTTTCTTCTTCTTTTCTCTTCTCTTCAAAACCGAAACCTCTTTGATCCCCGCTAAGTTTCCATAGTTTGAATCTTTGTGGCTTCAAACAAGGGTGCCGTCGATTTGTGGTGTTAAGGTAAGAACAATGGATTCTTGTTGTTCAATCTCTTTAATCAAGATTTAGGAACCCACCTTTTGGTTGTCTCTTGGCGAATATTAAAGGAGGAATTTGGGATTTCGGATCTAAGGAATTTCGCTAATCGAAGAGAATTTCGGATTCAAGGATTTAAAGTAAGAAACTATAAGATCCAAAGGCTTTGTTTTAAGTGTTAGAAGTGGATCTAATAGATATCATGTAGGTTTCAACATCTCCATAGCCAAGGATACTTTTTGGGATCACAAGGTATGTGTTTAAGACATATCTCCATAGCCAAGGGTACTTTTTGGGATCACAAGGTATGTGTTTAAGACATTCGGCCAAAGGCCTATTTTAAATGTTTGGATTCATTATCAGAAGCCGAAAACTAACCCGTGGAGTAATATAGTGTTTAGTCGATTTCACAAGGGAGGAATATAAAGTTCCGGCATTTGATTCTTAAATTCAATTCGACAACAAGGTAAGTAATACTAATCCTATTAGGAATTGGATTAGTGGCCGAATGTCTTTTTTTAAAATAGAAAGTGATGAATTTATGTAGGATCTAAGATCTAAATCTGTAAATCGATTTTCTTGAGTTTTGAGGACTTAGTTAAGCGAATCGGTGTGTACCCACTACTTTATAATATGTTTCATGGCTGTTTAATTGAGATATGTGATATTAAGAATATGAAAGTGGCTAAAGTACCATGATATGGTACTAAGTACTGTGCACGTTCCTACTTCTACTAGGAATATGAAAATGTTATTTGTAACATGAGAATATGATAAGAATGTGAAGTTTGGCATATTATGCATATTATTATTATGGGCATATGGGTTTATTTTGAAAGGGGAAGTAAATGTGGTGACCTAAGACTACGAACACAGTGACCCAAGACCGTGATATCTGAAAAGTGGTGACCTAAGACCACGATGAATCTGAAAGTGGTGACCTAAGACCACGAATGCGGTGATCTAAGACCGCGATTTGTGTGTAGTGGAAGGAGGGTCGACTTAGGAGTCCCACTTGTGGACCCGCAAGTACGGGGTGTGTAGCGGATGGATAATTAGGTCCAGGTTTGGGAATGCATCATAACTTGTATTTTATGTTTTGAATGTGTAACTATTGTATGCCCGATTCTATTATGATTTAGTGTCGTGTACACATTGAGTCTGCTTGACTCACCCGTTGTGGGAATATTTATTTCGGTGATGAATAAGTGATGGACCGGACGGCGAGAACTTGTGGTGGCCATGCACAACATGAAGTTTATATTTTCATGGACTCTTAATTTATTTTAGTATTTTGAATTATTTGGAAATTATGATTTGATGTAATAAGGCCACAAGGCCATTATGAACGATTTTATTTCTGCTTGTTGTTTAATTGTGTTTTAAAAATTTTGATTGAGTTAAAGATTAAGTATTTTATTTTAAAATATACTCTGTATGTTTTATCACTTAAAATTAAAAAGGGTTTTCTACTATAAAAATTCAAATTGGTTTTCAACACAAGCCCATCCTAAACAATTTTCTTTAAAATCGCACAGGTTTTTCACAAAGTAACAAAAGAATTTGAACCGGTTTACTTGAGGAACATACCAGATCCGATCCAGGCTCGTGGGCCGGGTGTGGGGTGTTTCACGGGTAGACCACACGGCCCTGTGTGGTGACCAAAAGTGAGTACGGTCTAAGGAATCAAGGACGGGAGTGTCACACAGGCATGTCTCTACCGTATCAAAGTTAAATTCTATTTGGAATAAGCCACTTGTGGGCCAAGAGAGGTGTCCCAAAGCCTATATAAACACCCTAAGGGGCAACCTAAACGGGGACGTTGAATAGAAGGGAGAAAATACTCAAAGATAGCCGTCGAAAGTAGCTTAGGAGAAGCATATCCATCAAGACTGAAGATCTCCCATCAAGTTCTTTAGAAGTTTTTGGGTTTTCTTATGTTTTGTTGTTTTTCTTATTTTAAGATGTTTCCCCCCATTAGTATGAACTAAATCCCTTAGATACCTAAGGGGATGAAACCTATGAAAGATCTTATTATTATTTGATTTATAAGATAAATACTTGTTCTTATTCTTAATTGTGAGTTTTTATTCTTATTTTGATAATTCAGGTTATTGATTCAAGTCGAATGTGCTTATTTAGTGGAGCAAAAGCCCTGCTTAAGAGAAGATCAATACAATTAAGCGGAGTTGATTGCGACCCTAGAAATAGGCTTATTTAAAATCACGGATTAGAGTCAAATCTAATAAGGAATCCATAGATCTAGTTAATGCGACAATATAGGTTTTAATTAGAAAAAAAATTCAATTAATCAACCTAGAGTTAGTTATTTTTAGTCTTGAAAAAGATATTAACATAAATCAGGGATTTCTACGGATTAAGTCAAGTGAATAAATCATATGAATCAAAAGTAATAAGTGAAGTCTAGGTGGATTCTTCCTTAGGTATTGTCTATCTCATATAAGTTGTCTAAAAGTATTTTCCTAATTCTTTCGTTGTCGTTTTTAATTAAGTTTTAATTTAAAAGAAATAAGTCCAATTATTAGGCTAGATAATAAAAAGATAGTATTTACTAGTACTCTTGGTCCTTGTGGATACGATATTATCGATCTTACCATAACTATACTATTGAATGATAGGTGCGCTTGCCTTTATTGTGATTGTAGTTAGTTTGAGACCACATCAAGTTTTTGGCACCGTTACCGGGGACCTAAGATATTAGGAACACTAAATTCTTATTACTTTAGCCATTTTTACTTTATTTGTAATTTATTCATTTTTTTATTTTATTTTATTTTCTTTTTTACTTTTTCCTTTTATTTGCTTCTGGCAGGTAACTCTAGTTTATGACTAGAAGAAACCCGTCAGGACCATTACTTTACGACAGTGATATAGAAGGTACCGCTCATAGAAACCAAAGAGAAATAAGGAGAAGTCTACAATACAAAGAAGGAGAGCAAGAAGACGAAACCAATACTACCGAAGAGATGGCCGACAATAATCCGCTACCTCCTGTGGTTGCCGCAAACCCGGTGAATCAAAATCCTACTCCTCGTACTATGTATGATTATGCTAAACCTAATTTAACAGAAACTGAATCAAGTATTGTTAGACCTGCTATTGCTGCAAATAATTTTAAACTGAAACCTAACACTATTCAGATGATTCAGCAATTTGTTCAGTTTGATGGTTTGCAGGATGAGGATTCAAACAATCACTTGGCAAATTTTCTAGAATTCTGTGACACTTTTAAAAATAAATGGCATTTTTGACGATGCTATTTGCCTTTAGTTGTTTCCCTTCTCATTAAGGAATAAAGCCAAACAGTGGTTGAACTCATTACCACGAGGATCAATCACTACATGGGAACAAATGATCAAAATTTTAACTTAAATACTTTCTGCCGGCTAAAACGGCTAAGTTGAGGAATGATATCTCTTCTTTTGTGCAGATGGATTTAGAAACACTTTATGATGAATGGGAGAGATAAAAGGATCTACTAAGAAGATGCCTACACCATGAGTTACCTTTGTGGCTACAGGTTCAAACCTTTTACAATGGTGTGAACCCCTTAACTAGGCAGTTGATTGATTCAACCGCCGGGAACCCTAAATAACAAGACCCCTACGTATTTTTCTTCAAAATAGTTGTTATTTTGAAAACTCTTTTGTATCCATTTGACAGTTTAAAATAAGAAATCCAAGCCCAATTAAAAATTAAATCCCCTAATGGCCTTATTACATAATCAATAGCCCAATATGAAAATTAAAATTAAATAACTAAGTCTAAAGCAGAACATCAGCGATCATGTGGCCACCTCCGAGTCATTCGCGGCCCCAAATCGTCTAAGGCTGGGGATTACCTGTACAGTTAAAAGAAAGGGTGAGTCCCCTATCAGTCAGTTAGTAACAATATATGCAATAATATGCAGGCCCGAGCCCTATTCAAGAATAAAGGTGTGGGCCTTAGCCCATTATGAGAATAATGTGGGCCTAAGCCCAATACAAGATCGATGACGTGCAAATATGCAACTCACCCCAATCCAACCAACACACCACCCGCATTCAACCAACACACCATGGGGATAAAATCAACCCACCCACCCAAAGAGAAAATATCGTAGCATAGTCGCCAAGATAATAACGCAAAGAAAGTCGCCAAGAATAAAGATATATGGCAATGCCACCAAGAATGTTGAATGTGGCGAGCCATCAAGACAAGATTTCCTCCATATCGTAATCCCAACCCCATGCAAAGGTGTCATGTCATAAATAGTTCGTATGCAAAGTGTCCTACTCAAGATACCTTACAAATAACATACACTCATCACCAACCTACCTCCACTGGTAACATAGTCATTTCCATCTATTAGGGGTATAATAGTAATTTTACCCTTTAAGGGTATTTTGGTCACTTTACTTATATTGGGGTCTCAGTACAGATAACGACCTCTCCGAAGGTCTACAATCGCCTCGAGCGACACAGATAATTTAAATTGTCATAACGGTGTAAATGGGCTTAAGGCCCATTATTCACCCTAGTGGGCCCACACGCTCGTGTGGCCCGTTTAGCCCAAATTCAGTCACGACTACTCAAGCTATATAACCCAGTCCAGTATTTTCCACTTATCGTGGATTTTATCTATGTGGGGCCCACGAGCACATTAGGCCCATATGGCTCATTTCAGCCAAACGAGGCCCATATTGGCCCAAGAGCACGAGAACGCTCGTGGTGGCCTCTATAGTCTATCACCCATGATTTGTGGGCTCGGTTACTACATGATCGATCGCACACTTGTGAGGCCTCAAATGCCGAAGTTTTGGCTTTTCGGCTTTTCGACTTTCGCCGATCACAGTAGAGAGGGGTATGACTACACACTTGTTTACACAACGAATAGATTACCCCACGCGCGATCAACCTACAATAATCTCCACACAATCAATCTTTCATCATTTAGATCATTAAAACTAAAGCCCCGAACCAATATCACCACTTACCTTGACCGAAAATTATGCGATTATTACTCTTAGATCACTGGTTGAAAATGATCTCACCCTTCTTCTCGATTTACTGCTCATAAAACGGATTTCATTAGCAATAATCGTTTAATACAAGGCTTGAATTGATTCCCATAGTCCAAAGAATTAGAGTTAGGGAAGATTAGGTATTCGGCCAATACTACAAAATAACTCTACTTACCCCACAGTATTCGGCCAAAGAAGTATTCAAAGAAAAAAGAAGAGATGTACAGAGAAGCAAGGCAGTCGACACTCCACCGATTGTCAGAGACTATCATCCACATGGTTTCGAAATAGCAAGAAAAGGTTTATGTTATTCAGTCTATATTGGAAAAATAGAGAAACAAAAGAGAGGGGAAAAGAGGAGATGTAGGATTAGGCTTAACATAGTGTTATGAACAGAAGAAGAAACCGCCGCCCACTACCAACCAACTGGCACGGTAGAGAAAGAAAAAGAGAGTTGGCCATTCAGTCAAAGAGAAAAAGAGAATGTTGAGAAGAAAAATAAGAAGGTTCGGCTATGAACCAAAAGCTGAGGAATGGAAAGGAGGAAAAGGGGATTCGGCAGCATAGAAAAGAAAAGTGCAAAAGTGTACAAAGAAAAGTGCAAAAAAAGCCAACCACATTCAGCCAAAGAGAGAAAACAACCCAAAATGAGCAGTAGACCTCCCCTGGCCAAATTTCTTGAGTGCCAGAGTCCAAATTTGGCATAATTTCCCCCTCTCAGCTCCTTGATTTTCTCCTTGAATCTCTTCATGAACAGTTCAAACTCTATCCAAATCCGATTCAAACTCCCTTTAGCTATGTTTCAGTCAACCTCTACTACCTACAAAGCTCAAGCAGCAAAATAAATACCCCATTGTGCAACCCAGGACTTGAACCTCAGACCTCTCAGTTACCTAACACGCCACCTTGCCACTAGACCACAAGCTCTTCTTGTTTCATAAAACATGCATTAATATTTATAAGGCCTATATGCCAATGTCCAGATTCATTTAAGAGCAAATTTTAAAAATCCTGCAAAAGCCAAGACTTGAACCCAGGCTTCTCAAACACTCCCATACACACCCAAATCACTAGCCATTAAATCAAACAAGCAATTTGTGTCAGATCATGCAAATTTAAAGACCCTGTATTTTTGGGGCATTACATTTTCTCTCAAGTAATTAGATGTATAGGAGTCTGCAGAGGCTACTAGTGAAGATAGAATTCGCAGAGATAATCTGCCAAGAGGTCAAATGTTTATAAATCTGTATTTTGACATTAAATCTATGAAATCTCATTAATGAAAGCTTTATATGTGTAAGATTTTGTATAGTCGAATACAAAATCTTATGTTGTCAAGCTATCAGTAGTAGATTAAATGTAATCAACTAAGTGGATTTATACTTCAGAATGCACCAGTAAATAAGTGATGGTGTCATTGAAGATAATGTACCAAGTACAAGTGAGCTAGTTAGTTTGATTTAAATATTATGCCAATAAGATTGGCGAACCATCCTAGTATAGACAAAGTCAGACTTGAAATCTAAATCATGAAGTACCATCTTGTTAGCATTTTACTGATGCAAGGTATGTATAAATAACTAAGTTCATTTGACATTACATATGTGTTATTATGTATTTTAAGTAAATAGGGAAATTTGAAGTTTTGATGAGGGGTTAGGCCAGAATCTGTCATGCCCAAACGGACATGTTTCTTCGTAGTAATATGCATAAAATGAGGCGACCTAAAGGCGGGGCCTCAAGGTCAGAGTCGAATTTGTAATTAAGTAAATATGCCAATATAGTAAAGCTATTTCTGTGTAATTTCTATATCTTAAATTAAAGGTATATATATTTGAAATAAAGTCTTCAATTGTCGTAGTTAAGTATCTAACCGTTTTAATTAATATTTTTACAAAGTGATTATGAATTGTGGATTGTATTAATGAATGCATTAATTTTATAATCGCGTTTTAATAATAACTATATTAAGTATGAATGCCGAAATATATACCAAAGAATGTGTTAGTTAAATTTTAGAATAGAAGCATAGCACCCTGTAGTTTGGATCAACCGATCGGGTTGGGTATGGGGTGTTACATTATGAGTTTGCTCAATGCACTTAGGAGATTCGTTTTCTAGCTCTTTGTGCATTCTTAAGGAATAGGTTGATAAGTCGTGTCACACATGCCCCAAAGATTCGTTCTTGTGTACCTATTTGATTTGTTTATACATCATTTTTTTAGAATTGGGTGGAAATTCGTGTATCCATTTACGATGTTAAATTTGGTTAGTTCGAGAAATGTTTTAATAATTATGCTAATGAAATCTTTGTTATGGAGAAATGTATATGAAATTTGATGTTTTCCTTATGTAATGTAACCATGAATTTTAATGTGTCTTGATATAAATGTGGAATGTTATAACCTTGGTGGTTCAATTATGTCTTGTACTACTTGAAATGTTGCTTATTATTATGCTTCTTAAATCCCATTAGATTTAATGTTGTTGCTTGTTGGTATATTTTTAATTTAGCTTGATATTTGGTATAATGGAAATTAGTTATGCACCACTGAGCTTAGTGGAAAAGCTCGATCGTGGATTTATGTTACATGCGCAGGTTTATAAGGTTTGTGAACATTCATTAGGGTCGAGCAATTCCATTATTGGGAGTCTTAATGGGTCTTTTACTTCTGTGACCTTTCATTGAACTTTTTTTTAGCTTTTTTCCATGTACTTAGGCCTAGGATACTATAAGTTCTTTGGTTCATTGCCTTATGCTGATTTGAGATATATTGGTATAGTGGCACTTTATTTGGTACATATGTTGCTTATAAGGCTTGTTTTTTTTTATTTCAAATGTTACGATCTTGATGGTTTTGCATCATGGTTTCATTCTTATAATTTACTTTCACAGTCAAATTCTAATTTAGCATGCTTTTAGTGAAGGATTTATATGTTTTGGACTTGTTTTTACAAATCGAACTTGCTAGTATACTTTTGGTAGCATGCCTATTTTATTTATGAAAGGATTGAGGCACGTTTGCATGACTTTAAATGATGATTTTATGGATTTTCTAGGCTTATGTTTTGAGAGAGAAAGAACATGTCTCGAGACAAAAGGAACAAAATTGGTTGATCATGCATTCCTAAGTGCATGTCTCAAGACATTCCATACTTGTCTTGAGATGTCTTGAGACATGGCATTACGTTTTGGTAATTTACCCTCATAAGCACCATATGTACCAAATAAAGTGTCTTGAGACATGATCCATTTGTCTCGAGATATACAAATTCAAAGATAAAAGTCTCAAGATTCGTTTGGTACATATGGTGCTTAAGAGGTCAAATAAAGTGTCTTGAGACTTGGAGTTGTGTTTTGATCGTTTAGCCCAAGATTCATAACATGGACTTATTTTTTATTGTTTTTATACTTTGAAACATCATATGCGGGCCTATTTAAGTTCAATTTTCATCTATAATGATCTTTACACATCCAATGAATCGATTTTCATATTAAAATTTTGTGAGAAATATTTGTATGATCATTCATTTGTGTTGATATGACAACGAATGTGGTGTTTTACATTCAATCTTTTTTTCGAACCAGGTGTAGGGTGTTACACACAATACAATTGACCAACAATTCAACACTAACAAGTAACATATCCTAAGAACTATAAAACCATTCGGATTTTCAATTTTGATTTGCTTGCCTAATTTGGTTCCGACCTTCTCCTCATTAGCCTTTGTAAATGGAAACAAATGCAATCCCTGCATCTAGATCCCAAATTAAACCATAATAAATATCCTACACATCATGATCTAACCATAATTTTCTTTGTAGATTCCTACAATAACCCGTCATTCGGAGCCTTCTCTATTACAATATAATTGGAAAAACTAATAACCATAAAATGAACGCCTATTTAATGAACTGTCGTTACCGCCCTAACTCGCAAAGTATTCTACAAAATATTCCACACTCCCATTTTGTTTGAGGTCTTCTCAACTATTTTCTCATCGAAGTTAATTTCAAAACATGAGAAACCTTATATATACTTTCATCCAGATCAATCTTAAACTCATTTCCCATTTCAAACTAGACCTTAGCATGCAATGGGTAAGAGTACTTATATAATATGTCCATTTTATTGTTATGATTTAGTGCCCTAAGTGTAGTATTTTCATTAATTTATACTTAAAAATTTTCAAAATGGTTGGTTTAAATAAAAATATCATTATTGCTCTATTGTAATTCAATGTAGTAGATTAAACTAGTTTTCGTACTTGAGGAGCTTGGATACGAGCAATTTTAGTATGTTTGAGTTATGTTTTCTTAGTTTAGTTTAAATGCAATAAAAATTGCATTTTAAGTCTTTTATTGACCTTAGGGGCCGAAGAGGCCTAAAGGCGAGCTAGCGTACTTAGTAAGTGTGTAGGAGACCATTCAAAGGCATAGGAACTTGATAAACCGTAAAAGTAACATATTTTAACCCTATATTTAGCATGCTTTTGGATGATTTAGCCCTTGATTTATGTAAAAAGGTGCTCTTAATCCTTTCTTTTCATGTTTTATACTCAGGAAAGCACCTGAGGACGAAAAGAACAAGAAACGGCTTAAAATGGGCCAATTTGGGCTAAAGTGGAAATTGACATGGCCTGGACTTCAATCTACACGACCGTGCCTCGACAATTAACTAAGACACGGCCATGCACGATTTACACGGTCGTGCCCCAATCGATAGAATCGAGACACGGCCTAAAGATGAGTTACACAAGCGTGTACCATGTTCATGCCCCTGCCGCAGGAGAGAGCAATTTCACTCGGATTTGGATACTTTGAGGCGAAGAAACACATTCCAAAGCCTATTCAAACACTGGGTAGGAAGTATACTTGAATTGGGACACTTAGAGGCCAAGTAAAGCATTCCAAAAGTCTATATAAACACCCTAAGTGTAACATGAAGCGGGAGGGGTAGAGGCCGAGACATTCGAAATTCGGCAGAAGCCGGAACCTTTGTGGGAATCACTCGAAGATAGGTAGTTGATCCATCTCAAAAAGCCGAATTCTACTCAAACGGCGGATCTCTCCTTCAATTCCTTTAGGGGGTTTTAGGGATTTCTTATGTTTTGTTTTATCTTTTCTCTTGAGATGTTTTCTTTATTTGTTATGAACTAAACCCTTCAGATACCTGAAGGGGGATGAAACCTAGATGAACCTTATTATTGTTTTCTGAATTATACGATAAATACTTGATTTGTTCTTGATTATGTGTGCTTAATTCTTGTGTTAATGTTTCAAAGATATTAATTCAAGTCAGATGTTCTTAGGTGGAGGAGGAATAGACCCTACCAAAGAATAGATCTAGCATAATTAAGCAGAGTCGTTCGCGCGCCAAGAGATAGGGTGACGAGATTTTGTCAGATTAGGGTGAAACCTAATATAGGAGTCCATAGTTTGATTTACTGCTATTCTATAGGGTGACGAGATTTTGTCGGATTAGGGTGAAACCTAATATAGGAGTCCATAGTTCGATTTACTTCTATTCTAGGGGGTTATTAAGTGAGAAAGATATTTCCATTAATTAACCTAGGGTTAGACATTATTCGCCTCGAGAGAGGGTTTAATATACGTTAGAGAGTCTTACGGATAAAGTCAAGTGAATAAATCGTATGGTTCAGTGTTAGATAATAAGTGAAGTCTAGGTGGATTCTTCCTGATGGTATCATCGTGATCAACTGAGTTTCTCTTCAAGTTATTTCCCAATTCATTCTTTTTGTCTTTGCATCTTAGTTTAGTAATCAATTAGTTAATCAACCAAGTCATTTAATATTTAGGCTAAATAATAGAAAGAAAGTGAGTATTAGTACTTTTAGTTCCTTTGGGTTCGATAATCCGATCTTGCCTAAGCTATACTACTGTTCGATATGTACACTTGCCTTAAGTCGTTGTCAGAGTTAGTTTCCAGGTTCAATCATTCTCTTTATAAATTTTAAAACTCGACAAAATAACGATCAAGTTTTTGGCGCCGTTGTCGGGGAACTAAAATTTTAAGAAAACTCTATTTTTATTACTTTAGCCATTATTTTTATTTTTATTTTCGCAATTTCTTTTATTATTTTAGTCTTGCTAAATTTTCTTTCTTTTTCTAACAGCTACCTCTAGTTTATGACAAGAAGGAACCCAACAGGACCTCTAGCATACGATAGTGATATCGAAGCGACCGCACGTAGGAATCATAGAGAAATCAGGCGAGCCTTAAATTACCAAGAAGAACAACAACAAGGCGAATCCAATCCTACTGAAGGGATGGACGAGAATAATCTACCACAAGATGTAGCAGAAAACAATGTTCCGCGTACTATGTATGATTATGCTAAACCTAATTTAACAGAGCGAATCTAGTATTGTTAGGCTTCGCTATAGCTGCTAATAATTTTGAATTAAAGCCTAACACAATACAAATGATTCAACAATTTGTTCAATTTGATGGTTTGCAGGACGAAGACCCGAATACTCATATAGCTAATTTTTAGAGTTCTGTGATACTTTCAAAATAAATGGCGTTTCTGATGATGCCATTCGTCTTCGATTATTTCCCTTTTTATTAAGGAATAAAGCCAAACAGTGGTTAAACTCGTTACCACGAGGGTCAATCACTACATGGGACCAAATGACCGAAAAAATTTTATTAAAATATTTCTCACAGGCCAAAACGATCAAATTATAGAATGATATCTCTTCTTTTGTGCAGATGGATTTAGAGACATTATACGACGCATGGGAGAGATACAATGATCTCTTAAGAAGGTGTCCACACCATGGTTTACCCTTGTGGCTATAAGTCTAAACGTTTTATAACGGTGTGAATCCCTCAACGAGGCAACTAATTGATTCAGCCGCCGATGGAACTCTGAATAACAAAACTCCTGAAGCAGCCTACGAATTTATTGAAGAGATGTCGTTGAATAATTATCAGTGGCAAGTTACAAGGACAAAATCGACAAGATCGGCTGGAGTTTTTAGCATTGATGTAGTAACCTTGCTATCGAATCAGGTAGAGATGATGAATAAAAAGCTTGATAATTTGTGTTCTTCACAGGTACATCCAGTAATGTAGTACGACACAAGTGGAACTGTGGCGAATCCTGAGTACCCACCCTACCAACCAAGCACAGAAAGCGAGCAAATGAACTATATAGGTAATAATTTCCGATCCAATAATAATCCTTATAGTAATACTTACAATCCAAGTTGGAGGAACCACCCAAATTTTTCATGTGGAGGTTAAGGAAATCAAAGACAATAACCTCCCCAAAATTTCCAAAATCAGCCATATCCACAAGAGAAAAAGCCAAACCTCGAAGATATCTTGACAAAATTCATGGAAACCACATAAAATCGTCTACAAGATACTGAGAAAACACTTAGAAGTCAACAAACATCGGCTGAAGAAACCAAGAACCAAATTGGGGAACTCACTGAGACAATTGGGGAACTAACTAACTTAGTTGGACTACTTACTGAGATGATTTGTGAAATACAGGCAGAGATTCTTTCTAAAGAAACAGAATAGGTAAAAGCAGTCACACTAAGAAGTGGAAAAGAGTTAGTCAAACCAAAGAGACCACACAAAGATGATAAAACAAAGGATGAGGAAGTTGAGGACGTAAATCCAGTACGCAAAGAAAGTAAACCACCAATCCCATATCTAGCAAAGTTGAAGAAAGAACGACTAGATGCCCAATACGATAAGTTTCTCAAACTTTTCAAACAAATACATATTAACAAACCTTTTGTTGAAGCTATTTCATAAATGCCAAAATACACAAAATTCCTAAAGGAACTCCTGACGAATAAAAGGAAGCTTGAAGAAGTATCGACGGTGGAACTTAATGAAGAATGCTCAGCCATCCTCCAAAATAAGTTACAACCAAATTAAAAGACCCAGGAAGTTATACTATTCCTTGTTTAATTGGTACCTTAAATATTAAGAAGGCATTACCTGATCTAGGTGCCAGTATTAATTTAATGCCTTACAAAATGTTTAAACAACTAGATCTTGGGGAACCAAAACCTACTAAGATGAGTATTCAGTTAGCTGATAGATCTATTAAATATCCTAGAGGAGTTATCAAAGATATCTTAGTGAAAATTGATAAATTTATTTTCCCTGTTGATTTTGTTGTGTTAGACATGGATGAAGACATTGATGTTCCCTTAATTTTAGGACGCCCTTTTTTAGCTACTGCTAGGGCTGTTATCGATGTAGGTAATGGTAAACTTGCATTAAGAATAGGCGATGAGGAAATTATTTTTCAAATTTATGATGCCATGTGAAACACCCTAAACCCGGCCCACAAGCCCTGACCGGATCTGGCATGCTCCTTGAGTAAAACATAGTTAAACCAAGTTATGTCTTCTTGAAAAACTTGGTGGTTTGAAGAAACTAGATTTCGATTTTTCTCAAGTTGAAAACCGAGTTGTAATTTATTTTTGTATTAAAACATTATCTTCATATTTTTAGAAATTACAAGTTTAAGAAATACCAATTTTAGAGCTCATTGTTATTAACTTGGAAACCATAGATATTTGAGAGTCAAAACAAGTGATGTTGTTTTACCGAAAAGTGTTTAACCATTTTGTTCGATATTGTTCGCATCATAATAGAAAACTTAGAATGCGTAAATAAACAGTTAAGTGATAATGGCCTTATTACATCAAAACATAACCCAAAATAAATCAAAATAAACTTGATAAGAAAAACCAAAAAATTGAGCAGTGCATGGCCACCTCTAAGTTCCTGCTGACCCGGTCTATTTACCGAGTGCCATCTGCAAAATGTTAGCCCACGAAGGGTGAGTCCACAGCCTTAGTGTGTAACAACCATCACAGACTCCCAAAACAATCAAGGCATACTAAATCACATAAAATAATTGTAAACCATGACGCAACCCAAACCACCTAGATCCAACCTCTACACATCACCCGTACCTACCGATCACACCGTGGGGATTACTAAATCGACCCTCCATTTGCTACACACCATCGAAGGCGCCATCGCACTCAAGCGACATCGCCCTTATGATTGTGGCATTGCCACCAGATAGTGTGACAAAGTCACCAGATTCATAATATGTGACATAAGTCACCAGATAATGTGGTAGAAACCACTAGATCACTTCCCCTTTAACATAATCACCCGTATGCCCATGCAACATTCAAAACATACAATTATCATGCAATTTACCTTACCCCAAAATCATAACGGAATTCCACATATTTTCACATCAATGTTATTCAACATTATTAATGAGTAGTAAGGGGTAACGTACCTGAACACACTGTACCATTGAATGGTACCTTTAGCCACATTCATTCATTGCCTTATTATCATGTACATAACAATATTATTAATAGGGAATTTAGGATGGGTTACACACCTAACTATTCATAGATATAAGCAAAATCCCGAAACATTTGCTTTCCCCCTTCCTACAATCAGCCCACACTTGTTAGCAACCAAAAGCTTATTCGGCTCAACTAGAAATCCCGAAGGATACATCGCATGAAGATAATACTTTACCTTATTACCGATTTGGTTACCAACCAAATCCCGAAACTACTTGATATTCCCTCCTTGCAATCGGCCAAACACTAGTACACTCAAACGGTTAGCTTTCAATTTTTGAATGAATAAGAAATAGATCCAAACACTAAAACCCTTACCTAGATCGCTTAGCCAAATCCCGAAGATCTGTCGAAAACCCCCCCTAAAATACCATAGTTAGAATCGGCATAGTGCCTTAGAACCAATAAAAGTGGCCCTTGGCTGAATGGTATGCCTTGCTTACCTTGTATCTTAAATCCCGAAAGGATCACCTTCCAACTGTCGGCTATAAGAATCTCGAAAGATCTCCTTCATGGTTCGGCCAAAAGAAAAATAGGAATTAGAGTCTTTGACTTTCGGCTAAACAAAGGAAAAAGAAAAGAACTCAACAATTGTTAACCCTTATCGAAATCGTTTGAACACTTTTGCTTGGAACACAGAGAGATTCGGCCACAACAGAAGGTTGATTGGCTTTGAGAAAATAATAGTAAAAAAAAGAATCGGTTCAACAAGGAGTAAGATGAAATCAGTTATGGAAAGTAAAATATGGAATGGAGAAGAAAGAATAAGAGATGTTTGGGACCATAAGAATTTCGGCAATGGTGGAAAAGGATGATAGAGGAGTTTCGGCCTTAGCAGAATAAAAGAGAAAGGAGGGAGATGAGTAAAAAGAAATTCAAAAATTTCGACACTACTCCCCCACACATGACCGAATAAACGCCTCCCCAAAGTCCTACTGTCGGCCAACTCTTCTTCTCTCCACTCAATCCCCCTTTTCACTCCTACTTAGCTGAATCTTTAAGCTTTTGACCTAATATACAATTCATCCATGAAGTGTCCTTGTGTCGTCCATCACTGCATCTCCTTGCTGAAAAATAAAAGCTCCAAAATGCTTCCCTTGCTGCTCAAACCTAGGCCCCTTTACACTCCCTGTGGCGTCACCTTACAAGGCCATAAGTGGCGCCTCTTTGCCACCTTACCAACTTAATTCTTGTGTTCTAAGCCACACAATAAACTCCTTAAGGCCTAGCTCCCTTAGTTTCCCCTTTTTAGGCTTAAAATCAATTATTTTTCTAAGGCTTCTACCTACAACCCAAGGTTCCTGAAGCTCTAAAACACATTCAAAACACACTCAAGCATGCAATCACATTCATTCAAGTGAAAATGCATAACCCCTAAATCTCGGATATTACAGTTCTACCCCCTTAAAATAATTTTGACCTTGAAATTACCTGGCTAAAATAAGTGAGGGTATTGCTGTCGTATTGCTTCCTCTGGCTCCCACGAAGCTTCCTCCGATCCATGGTTACGCCATAATACTTTAACTAGAGGAACTGATTTCCTTCGTAGCACCTTCACATCCCGTTCCAGAATCTGAATCGGCTCTTCCCCATAAGACAGATCTGGTCTCAGCTCCACCTCCTCAACCGGTATTACATGAGTTGAACCGATCAGTAACGACGTAGCATCGAAACGTGGAACACATCGTGCATCTGCTTCAACTCCGAAGGCAACTCTAACTGATATGCTACTGGTCTAACCCACTTCAAAATCCGATAAGGTCCTATAAACCTAGGACTTAACTTTCCTTTGCGGCCAAAACTCATCACCTTCTTCCAAGGTGACCTGATCCCCATAAGAAACTCTATCTCCTTCCGCTTAAGATCTGCATATGACTTTTGCCTGTCAGATGCCTCCTTCAACCGTGTCCAAATTACCTTAACCTTTTCTTCAAATTCTGCCACAATTTTTGGACCCAAAACCTGACGTTCTCCCAATTTCGTCCAACACGTAGGAGTACGACACCTCCTTCCATACAACGCTTCGTACGGTGCCATCCGAATACTTGCTTGATAGCTATTATTATACGTGAATCCCGTTAAAGGCAAGAACTCCTCCCAGCTTCCTCTGAAGTCTATCACACAACCCCTTAACATATCCTCTAGTACTTGAATTACCCGTTCAGATTGGCCGTTCGACTGCGGATGAAATGTCTTACTGAAGTCCAACCTGGTGCCCAGTCCTTGATGTAATGCTTTCCAAAATCGAGACGTAAACCTCGGATCCCTATCCGAGATAATCGACACCGGCACTCCATGCAGCCTCACGATTTCTGCTACATACAACTTTGCCAATCTCTGCAAGGAATAGTCAACCCACACTGGTATGAAATGTGTAGACTTGGTCAACCGATCTACTATCACCCATACCGAGTCCTTCTTAGTAGGCATAAGGGGAAGCCCACTAACGAAGTCCATGGTAATTCTCTCCCACTTCCATTGCAAAATCTTTATCGGCTGTAGCAACCCTGACGGTACTTGGTGTTTAGCTTTGACTTGCTGACATGTTAAGCACTTCCCTACAAATTCTATAACTTCTCGCTTAAGACCAGGCCACCAAAACTGATCCCGTAGATCCCTATATAACTTACTTCCTCCAGGATGCATAGCATAAGGGCTACTATGTGATTCCTGAAGAATTTTCTGATTTAATTCCTCATCCTTTGGCATACAGACCTTGCCCCAAAAACATAGCACTCCATCACCGTTTACACCATAGTCCTCCAACTCCCCGTTTTGTACTTGTAGCAGCTTAGCACTGAGTTCACCATCTACCAATTGTTTCTCCTTTACCTGACTTAACCACGTCGGCTTCACTTGCAACTCTGCTAACAAACTTCCATCATCATAAAGGCTAAGATGTACAAACATCGCCCTTAAATCCGACACCACTTTTCGACTTAAGGTATCTACCACCACATTCGCCATGGTCGGGTGATACTCTATTGAGCAATCATAGTCTTTCAACAACTCCACCCACCTTCGCTGTCTCAAATTTAGCTCCTTCTGAGTCAGCAGATACTTCAAACTCTTGTGGTCCATGTAGATCACTGAACTTTCTCCATACAAGTAGTGCCTCCACACTTTTAGAACGAATACCACCATCGCCAACTCTAGATCATGCGTTGAATAGTTAACCTTATGTGGCCTCAACTGCCGAGACGCATAAGCGACCACTTTCCCGTCTTGCATAAGAACACATCCCAATCCTGTGTGGGAAGCATCACAATACACCACAAAGTCTTTCCCTGCTTCTGGCTGAATCAAAATCGGATCTTCTGTCAATACTCTCTTAAGCTTCTCAAAACTCTCCTACTGCTTATCCGCCCATACGAAAGATACCTCCTTTCTTAACAACTTTGTCAGAGGTGCTGCTATAGGTGAGAACCCTTCGACAAATCTCCTGTAGTAGCCTGCTAACCCCAAGAAACTACCTCGACCTCACCATGACTTAGGTGGTTTCCAATCTACTACTGCTTCAATCTTCCAAGATCCACCCTTATTCCTTCCACAGACACCACATGCCCTAAGAACATAACTTCTTTCAACCAAAATTCACACTTGCTGAACTTGGCATATAGCTTCTTTTCCCTTAACACTTGCAACACCACCCGGAGATGCTCATCATGTTCTTCCTCAGACTTGGAATGCACTAGGATGTCGTCTATAAACACAACAATGAACCGATCCAAGTAGGGTTGGAAAATTTGGTTCATCATATCCATGAATGCGGCTAGGGCGTTCATCAATCCGAACGGAATTACTAAGAACTCATTATGCCCGTACCTTATCCAGAAAGCTATCTTATGGATATCTGCTTCCTTCACCTAAAGCTGATGATATCTAGACCGTAGATCTATCTTCGAAAATACCGCGGCCCCCTTAAGCTAATCGAACAAGTCATCTATCCTTGGCAATGGATACTTGTTCTTGATGGTCAGCTTATTCAACTGCCGATAATCTATGCACATACGTATAGTCTCGTTTTTCTTTTTCACAAATAGAGCCGGTGCTCCCCATGGAGACACACTAGGTCGGATAAACCCACGATCAAGTAACTATTGGATCTGGGCTTTAAGCTCTACCAACTCCTTTGGTGCCATTTGGCATGGAGCAATTGACATAGGAGCTGTACCCGGCAGTAAATCAATTTCGAACTCCACCTTTCTGTCCGGGGGTAACCTAGGTAGCTCCTCCTGAAAGACATCCGCAAATTCCCTTACTGTTCTAACTCCACTAACTTCTTTTTCATTTGCATCCAAAGCACTCACGAAGGCCAAAAATGTCTTGCACCCTTTTCGCACCATCTCGAACCGTGAGCCACCACTGGTATGACTCATCGCGGAGGAGCGACACCACCCCTTTCAGTTTTTCCTCGGCAGTCAGGTCCAAATCATCCATAATTTGCTCCGTCGCCTCCAACCAATACTCAGCCGTATTGGGCGCCACACAAGATATACCTCGGAACACCTCAGCCCCGTTAGCTCGGAGTCACTCGGGTACAGATTTTCGAGCTCTCATACCTCCACCTGCTTCAGCCACCCTTTCAAGAACACACAGCATCGCCTGCGATACTGCATCATCCCTCGTCTGATCTTGATATTCCATACCAGCAGCTGGTGGTGGTGGCATCTCATTCTCGGACCCTTGACCAGACCTAACGGGTTCCAATACGGTCATTCTGCCTCTACCACGACCATGCACATTACGACCACGTCCTCTAAAACTCATTCTTCTGAGTTGTAATTATCTGATTAAGAATTTTATGAATCATTATTTCTTTCCATTGATTTATAGTGAACAGTCTTATGATTAATAGTTCTAAAAAGTAGTTCTTTCGAGTTCATACACACACTACAGTCTCAAGTTCATTCATTCAATCATCAACATTCATGAACTCGCGTTCATTACAGAAAAGTGTTGTGGTTGTCTTTGTTGTTGTTTTCCACTACCCAGGGGTATTTTCGTAATTTTATCCTAAAAGGGTATTTTTGTAATTTTTCAAAATAGGGTCCTTGGTGATTTTGTGAAATAGGGGTGTTCTGGTAATTTTGTAATCCAGGGTACTTTGGTAATTTTGGAAATCCAGGGGTATTTCGATAATTTTGGAAATATGGGGGTATTTTGGTAATTTTTGAAATTTAGGGGTATTTCGGTAATTTTCCAAATCAGGGTATCTTGAAATTTTACAAAATAGGGGTTTTTGGTATTTTTACAAAATAGGAATATTTTAATAAATTTTGAGGTAGTATGGCAATTTTATAAACCGAGGGTATTTTAGTAATTTTTTTTACAAACCGTGGTATTTGGAAAATTTTTTAAAAAATCTAAAATAGTTTTTACTAATCAAAGGGTAATTCGGTGATTTTAAAACTAAGGTTTTTGTAAACTGTAGCTAGTCCCTTTCGGGTTTTAATTATCGAATTTAGCTTTGTGGGTAAGTCCTCTTAGTTAGGGTGAACCGTCACTACGCACCAGGTAGGATTCGAGTGGAGAGGAGGTGAGTCACTAGGACTGCTTAAATACAAAGCTCCCCCTAAATCCAATCCTAGACATGCGCACAACGATTGCCACACCCTAAACTCAGCGACTCACTCACAGGTTTGTTTGATTAGACTTTAAATTTTATGAAATTCTGTGTTGGAGTAAGCTAATCCTAGGGTTCAATAGCTCCTAATCCACTAATCTACGTCCCCGTAATACCCATATACAAATCAAACAGTAGCTAGGGGTACTTACCTGGTGGACTTCGGGCAGGAGACTCAGGTGCCATGCCAGAAAACCTGTTCATTCTTTTGTAAAGCTCAATTTCAAAATAGAAAAATGTTTTGGTCCCAAAAGCCCTCAAGGTCGAGTTTTGAACCTGGCTCTGATACCAAATTGAAACATCCCAAACCCGGCCCACAAGCCCTGACCAGATCTGGCATGCTCCTTGAGTAAAACATAGTTAAACCTAGTTATGTCTTCTTGAAAAACTTGGTGGTTTGAAGAAAGTAGATTTGGATTTTCTCAAGTTGAAAATCGAGTTGTAATTTATTTTGTATTAAAACATTATCTTCATATTTTAGAAATTACAAGTTTAAGAAATACCGAATTTTAGAGCTCATTGTTATTAACTTGGAAACCATAGATATTTGAGAGTAAAAACAAGTGATGTTGTTTTACGAAAAGTGTTTAACCATTTTGTTCGATATTGTTCGCATCATAATAGAAAAATTAGAACGCATAAATAAACAGCTTAAGTGATAATGGCCTTATTACATCAAAACATAACCCAAAATAAATCAAAATAAACTTGATAAGAAAACCAAAAATTGAGCAAAGGCATGGCCACCTCTAAGTTCCTCACGACCGGTCCATTTATCGAGTGCCATCTCATGAAATGTTAGCCCACGAAGGGTGAGTCCATAGCCTCGGTGTAACAACCATCACAGACTCCCAAAACAATCAAGGCATACTAAATCACATAAAACAATTGTAAACCATGATGCAACCCAAACCACCTAGATCCAACCTCTACACATCACCCGTACCTCTACCGATCACATTTGTGGGGATTACTAAATCGACCCTCCATCTGCTACACACCATCGAAGGCGTTCAACAGTAGTCAATCGCAAATCGCTTCTTATAATTGTGGCATTGCCACGGATAATGTGACAAAGTCACCAGATTCATAATATGTGACATAAGTCACCAGATAATGTGGTAGAAACCACCAGATCACTTCCCCTTTAACATAATCACCCATATGCCCATGCAACATTCAAAACATACAATTATCATGCAATTTACCTTACTCCAAAATCATAACAGAATTCCACATATTTCCACATCAATATTATTCAACATTATTAATGAGTAGTAAGGGGTAACGTACCTGAACACACTGTACCATTGAATGGTACCTTTAGCCACATTCATTCATTGCCTTATTATCATGTACATAACAATATTATTAATAGGGAATTTAGGATGGGTTGCACACCTTAGTTTCCCCTTTTTAGGCTTAAAATCAATTATTTTTCTAAGGCTTCTACCTACAACCCAAGGTTCCTGAAGCCCCAAAACACATTCAAAACACACTCAAGCATGCAATCACATTCATTCAAGTGAAAATGCATAACCCCTAAATCCCGAATATTACACCATGCGGTAGTCGAGAGAACAAGATGATGCCTGTTATTTTGTTTATACTACTGATCATATCATTCAACACTCATTACAGGAAATCTTGCATGATGACACGATGGAACTGTGCCTGACTCAAAACGAGGGGGAAGAAGATGAAGCTAATGAGCTGAATACGTCTTCACCTAGACAAACGCAAGAAGAAAGCATTAAAGTCAATGACAAACTAAGACAAAAACCCTCCATCAATGAGCCGCCCAAATTGGAATTAAAATAGTTACCAAAACACTTAGAGTATGCATTCCTCAGGGAAAATTCTACGCTACCGGTTATCATCTCTTCAGAACTAAAACCCAAGGAAAAAGATGAGTTAATACAGGTACAAAGAGAGCATAAAAAAAGCCATAGCTTGGAAAATCTCTGACATCAAGGGTATAAACCCATCGTCCTGTACCCACAAAATTTTAATTAAAGAGGAATACAAACCGTGTGTGCAGCCTCAAAGACGCTTAAACCCCAACATGAAAGAAGTAGTCAAAGCTGAGGTAATTAAACTTCTAGATGCAGGAATAATTTATCCTATTTCTGATAGTACTTGGGTGAGTCCTGTATAGGTAGTTCCAAAGAAAGGAGGCATGACTGTAATGCCCAATGAAAAGAATGAGTTAATCCCCATAAGAACAGTTACAGGTTGGAGAGTCTTTATAGACTATAGAAAGCTGAACGATGCCACCAAAAAAGATCACTTCCCTCTACCTTTCATAGATGAAATGTTAGAAAGACTATCCGGGCATATGTACTATTGTTTCTTGGACGGAACTCTCCGGCTACTTCCAAATCCCAATAGCTCCTGAAGATCAAGAGAAGACAACATTTACATGCCCATACAGTACATTTGCTTATCGTAGAATGCCTTTTGGATTATGTAATGCTCCTGCTACTTTTCAGCGTTGCATGTTGGCAATCTTTGGCGAACTTGTGGAAGACATTATGGAGGTATTTATGGATGATTTCTCAGTATTCGGTAATTCTTTCCATTTTTGCCTTAAAAATTTAAAACGAGTTCTAATGAGATGTGAGGAAACAAACCTTGTTTTAAATTGGGAAAAATGTCACTTTATGGTTAAAGAAGGGATTGTATTAGGACATAAGATTTCTAGTAAAGGGATTGAGGTAGATAAAGCAAAAGTTGAAACCATAGAAAAATTACCTTCCCCTAGTTCATTTAAGGCTATTAGAAGCTTTTTAGGACATGCAGAGTTCTATAGAAGATTTATTAAATACTTTTCTAAAATAGCCAAGCATTTAACAAAATTTCTAGAAAAAGATGTTCCTTTTAATTTCAATCAGGAATGTTTAGATGCATTTAATATCCTTAAGGATAAATTGATAAATGCTCCGATTATAATTGCACCTGATTGGAATTTACCCTTTGAACTAATGTGTGATGCAAGTGATTTTATAGTAGGTGCAGTTTTGGGACAACGAAGAGACAAGCATTTTCAGCCAATTTACTACGTTAGCAGAACATTAACACCCGCACAAGAAAACTACACCACCACAGAGAAAGAATTGCTAGCTGTAGTTTTTACTTTTGACAAATTTAGGCAGTATCTAATATTGTCTAAAGTTGTCGTTTATCGAACCCAAGGAACCCAAAAGTACTATTACTCACTTTCTTTCCATTATTTAGCCTAAAATATGGAGTGATTGGTTTATTAAATAAATGAAATAATTAAACAATTGCAAAGATAAAAGAAACGAAACTTTGGGAAAAGACTTCGAAGAAAACTCAATCGATAAAGACGATACCTTTGATAAGAATCCACCTATGACTTCACTTATTATCTAACTTCCAATTCATATGATTTCTTTTACTTAGCTTGATCCGTGAGACTCCCTATCCTATATTAAACCTTCTCTCGAAGTGAATAACATCTAACCTTAGATTAATTAGTGAAACTCTCGTTATCTTATAATAACCCCTTAAAGAAGCAGTAAATCAATCAATGGACTCCCATATTAGGTTTCACCCTAATCCGACAAAATCTCATAACCCTATCTCTAGACGCCTGATCAACTCCACTTAATTATGCTAGATCTACTATTAGGCAGGGTCTATTCCTCCTCCACCTAAGCACATCAGATAAATTTAAGCAACATAATTAAGAACAAACTAAGTATTTATCATATAAACCGAAAGAATTAAATAACAAAATCCATCATAGGTTTCATTCCCTTCAGGTATCTGAGGGGTTTAGTTCATGATTAAACAAGAAAACATCTCAAGAGAGAAGATAAAACAAAACATAGGAAATCCTTAAAACCCCCTGAAGGAATTGAAGAGGAGATCCTCCATCTTGAGTAGAATTCCGGCTCTTCGAAATGGATCAATTGGCTATCTTCGGGTAATTCCCTAAACAAGTAAAGCTTTGGTAGAAAACTCTGCTAAAACCTGACGCCCTTGAATTGCTGCCTTCAAATTGTTTATATAGACGTTTGGGATGCTTTACTTCACTCCTAAGTACTCGTAATTTGGGTATAATTCGTCCTAAGTGTTTGAGTGGACTTAGGATTGCGTTTCTTGGGCTCCAAGCATCCAATTCCAAGTGAAATTACTCTTTTCTGTGGCGGGCATGACCTTTACACGCCCGTGAAAATCATGGTCTAGCCTGTGTCTCCATCCTGACAATTTAGGCACGGCTATGACACGCCCATGCAATATATGGGTAGAGGTCGTGCTTCGATTCTGCCATTTTGGGAATGGTCGTGTATATCACTAGGCACGCCGATGCGTGGACTTTATCGATGGGAAAAACGACTGTGTGAATCGGGGTAAGGCTGTGGTCTAGATGACTATCGAGGCACGATCGTGGCATGAAGTCCAGTCGTCTTTGTCTTCTTAGGTCACCCCACTTTGGTTCGCTTTAAGCTTTTTGCGTTCTTTTTATCCTTGGGTGCTTTCACAGTATAAGACACGAAAAGAAAGGATTAACAAAGACCTTTTACATAAATTAAGGATAAATTCATCCAAAAGCATACTAAATGTGGGATTAAAATATGTTACTTTTACGGTTTATCAAATATCCCCACACTTAAGCTTTTGCTTGTCCTCAAGCAAAATTCTCAACTTACAATTAAAATGAACTTTCCATAATTCATAATTCCTATCGATATTGTCTCATCATAATTCACAGATAATTTATTCATGGATGATTTAACTAGAAGTGCCCTAAAGTTTCAATTACAATAAGTCATATCTTTATAGCCTGGAACCGTAGGTGTCTCCCCTTATCTAAGTAATTACCCTTTGATTCAAAACCGACAAGGACCGACATCCTCACTAAAGATTCACTCAAATCACTCGAAAAGTGTTTAAGGTTCAAGGATAAGCACTCTAAGCCGAACTTGAAAAGTTAATCCCATAGGCTTGCTCGAAAATCAAATCTCCACCATCAGATATGAAATGATAAATGATCAAAAGGTCTTTATTAGGGTTGTAACGGGCTAGGGTTAAAGGTGTGGATAAAGGTGAATTAGAAGGTTAGAATCGAGATTGAATTAACCAATTACCTAACTAGAAACAATGAACTAATATAAGTACTTACATGAATTAAAAGCTAATAGGAATACTATAATACCTCAATACAAGCTCTTCTTCAACAATTGGAATTTAGATACATGAGCTCTAAACTTTGATTGATTTTTTTAAGAACAAACTAAAATATTACATCATAAATGATAAGCGAACTCACTTTAACTAATATAATTCGGTAATTTAATCAAATCGAACCTCGATTAAAGGGTAGTCAAAAGAATGGTGATAACAAATATAAAGGGATTTTGGGTTGATATTAGCGGGTGAGTCAATAAAAAGGTTATTAGGATTCAACGGGGTTCACTAGGGGTTAATTTGTAAAGGTAGGCTTTTTAGTGGAGTGAATGGATTAAACCTAGGTGCCTTTATCATTTCAGTTTATCAAATCATTATTGTGGTCTCGACATGTATAAACGAGGCAAGTTCTAGAATAACAGTTCAAAGTTGACACACTCATAATCAATAAAGTGAGCAAGAAAAAGAATATATGCTCTATATGGCTCAAAATCTCACCAAAAATTGTGGGTGTTTTTGACATCAATCCCTATAGATTTCAAATTTCAAAGTAATACTCAGATTTAGTTTGACAACCTAACAATTTTTATTTTTGAAAAATAGACTTATCATGCTTGATTCTCTAGTATTCTTCAAATTTAATCATCAATGCACAATTAACTATGACTTACTCTAAAACATTTCAATAAGAATCATAAGTCATTAGAAATTTCATCCTAATTAATAATATGAGAATAATTCTTAAGATCAAGACTAATTTCAGGGTTTTGAGAATTATGTAAAAAGTTAGGCACTATTACCCCCACACTTAAGATGTACATTGCCGTCAATGTACAAAGATAGATAATTAAATTAATAGGATAAATCAAAAGAGAAGGGGGAAAGTGACACTTTCCTGAATTTTTAGATGGCTCCGGTATTTAGCATTGGTGATTTTTGAGAGTAGTGATTTACTCCTAATGCTATGTAGGTGGAGTGTGTGTTTGTAGCTTTGAAGTCGTTATTGAAATAACTTAGTGTAGGAGGAACTCAAAGGTCCTCATCAGTAGCCAGATCCTGTGGTGGTGCTGGTGGTGATATGTGAAAGTGATGATAGATTTGTTGAAGGGTGGCATCCATTCTATCTAGGGGCTGAGCGTTCTCAGCAAAATAAGACTCGAACTGGTCGAGGCGAGCATTTATGTCTAAAAGTGAAGGTGTTGCTGGATATTGGTGGTGCTGAGTCTGTGCTTCTTTCGATGGTGGTGGGACATTATCAGGAATGTCCTTGGATTCCTCTTCTGCCGTAGGTGTCACTAATTGGTATTGAGGGGGATCGGTGCCTCTATGGTGCTTGATCATCTTCATATGGAGCATCAGCTGGATGCCTTGTAATGACATATTCCCTATTAGTGTGAGAGGTGCAATCTGATTGTCAGTGTTTAGGAGATTGAAATGCCGAGCTAGTCTCATGATGTAAGGTCCCATTGACAAGATTCCTTTTCGGTGCTGCTCTATTTGATGCTGCATTACGCATGCAATGAAATACGCTACGTCGAAGACGTGTCCCTCAGACATGCATGACAAGAAATAAACATCTTGTTTGTTGATGACACCGGTGCTGTCTTTGCGACCTGTAATAGTATGAGCAAGAATGGCATGAAGGTACTTGAGAGCGGGGATGAGGGCAGTCGCTTTGGAGCGACTCAGATTGTAATCATGTTTGGCTGGTTTTAGGCTGCGCCAACATGTGATAGGGGTACAGTGGAGCTCTCGGTTCAAGTTGTCCAAAGGATTTCTCTATAAATTTTGGCGATAGAGTCAAGTGCCGATCCGAATTGAGGCACGCCAAGAGACGATACATTGCCCCTAGTGCGGAATCGATTGTGCCGGGGTCATCAAATTGTGTCATGACCGTCTGTAAGGTGAATGTGGTACAAAACTCGAGAGTGAGTTCCAAGTAAGTGGGCTCTATAATAGTAAAAAATCTCTCCCATGGTTCTGTTGAGATGAGAGCTCGAACATCCCCATCAAGTCTGACTTGCTTTAGGGCATCCTAATCAATGCACCTACCAGCACCAATAGGTCTCTTTCTAATTTACATGTAACGCTCTTCTTTTGTTGCTTGGGAAAAATTGAGAAAGGGATGTCGGAGTTCAGTTTCGGCAGTTTTGGATGATGATCTAGGCCCTTTGCTCTTTTTGCTTGGAACGGCCCTTTTTGTACGTGATGATGACATATTTCCTGCAACATAATCAAAGGATATACATCTCCAGGAATGGTTGTATGTGACGAACATGGGTGGGGCACGGTGGTGGCAGCGGCGTGGCGTGTGGTAGTACGGTTGTGTTGCGGGCGAGCGTCACGATTTTGATTGGTTATGCTTTGGAAAGTTAGGGAGAGATGGTTTTGGGTGGTGGAGGGTGTGGGTATGGTGGAAATTTTTGGGGAAGGAGGCTAAGAATTGTGTCTAGGGTTTAAAATGGGGGGTTTTCGGTTAATTTCCTTATATAAGGGAGTAGAACACGGCCACCCGACACGGCCGTGTGAATTTTGAAATGCCCGTGCTTTTCGTGATTACTTAGAATTGGGCGCGATTCAGGGTTTTTAGCATGCCCGTGTGATAATTTGACACGCCCGTTCTCGATAAGTCAGTATGTTCACACGGTCACTTTGCACGCCCGTGGTCCAATCGTGCTCGATATTTCAGAAGCCTCACACAGTTATGAGGCACAGCCGTGTCTTTTTGTCGTAGCTCGTGTTGAAGAAGAGAGGTTTTCCCTGTTTGTACACGGTCATCTAAGACGCCTGCGTATTACAGTCGTGTTAAGGATCCCGTATTTTATTTAGACTTTTACAAAACAATGTTAATACGATTAGCGTTAAGGTTGCCTCCGACAAGCGCTTGTTTATAGTCTTAAGCTAGACTCTCCTGCTTTTCAGCTTCTAAAGGAAGGCTCATGGAGCATAAACTCCTCTCGATCTCCAAAATTTGCACCATTATAAATTTTAAGTCGGTGACCATTTACCTTGAACTTTTAGTGGGATGAGTTACCTCAGTGGTTCCATATGGGAATATTATTTTGATCATGAATGGTCCTGACCATCTGGATTTTAGCTTCCCAGGGAATAGTTTAAGCCTTGAATTGTATAGTAGGACTAGGTCCCCTACTTCGAAATGTTTTGATCTCTTGAGGAGAGTATCATGACATCACTTTGTTGCTTCCTTGTATAGCTTTGAGTTCTCATAGGCTTCCGTTCTCGATTCATCCAAATTTCATTTATCTCAGATCATTCGTTTCTTTCCTGCAAGTTTTAGGTCAGTATTTAAAAATTTTGTTGCCCAGAAAGCGTTGTGTTCTAACTCGAATGGTAGATGACAGTTTTTCCCGTATACGAGCTTGTAGGGGGATGTTCCTAGAGGTGTTTTGAATGCTGTTCTATAAGCCTATAAAGCATCATCTACTTTAACTGCCCAATCTTTTCTATTTGATACCACCATTTTTTTTAGAATGCGCTTAAGCTCTCGGTTTGCTACCTCAACTTGCCCACTAATTTGAGGATGATATGGGGTGGCTGTTTTGTGGTATACTCCATATTTCCTTAGAACTTTTTCAAATTTTGTATTACAGAAATGAGTACCCCTATCACTGATGATGGCTCTGGGTGTTCCGAATCGGGCAAATAGTTTCTTGAGAAATTTAACTACTACCCTAGCATGAAACACCCCAAACCCGGCCCACAAGCCTTGACCGGATCTGGCTTGTTCCTTGAGTAAATCATTTCAAACACTTGTTTGTTAATTTGGAAAATTTGAGTGGGTTTGAAGAAAATATGATTTGTGTTGTGATCAAATTGAAAACGGTGTTGCTCTTGAAGTCTAGATTTTTATTAAAACTTTATTATTATCTTTCAAACCATAGGTTAAAAAAAATAAAATGCCACGTTGCTTTAAGGTTTACCATTAATTTGAAAATCGTTGATGTTTAAGTGTCAAAACATTTAAAATTTATTTTAATGAAAAGCTATTTAATCTTGATTTAACAATAATCGATCATAATAAACCTAATAAAATGCATGCTTAAAAGCAGTCAATAGTAATGGGCTTATTACATCAAAGTAAAACTCAAGTAAATCCAAATCTTAAATAATAAAACCAACGAAAATAAAATAATTACGAATGAGCATGGCCACCACTAAGTTCCTGCCAATTCGGTCCATTATTGAGTGTCACCGAAAAGATATCCCAAAACGGGGTGAGTCAATAGACTCAATGTGTAACAACCAACACAAACTCCCAATGATTTAGGCATAACAAAACATATATATATATAACAAGTATAGCAATGATGCAATCCACGAACCCAAACCTAAATAACCATCCTCTACACATCGCCTGCATTCACCCAATCACACCGTGGGATTACTAAATTGACCCTCCATCTCACTACACCCATCGAAGGCGATCGCTGCAGACGACTTGCACATCGCCTTATAAATCGTGGAATTGCCACGGATAATGTGACAGAGTCACGGATAATAATATGTGACATAAGTCACCACCACATTCAGATTATGTGACATGAGTCACGGATATTGTGGTAAAACCACCGATCACTTCCCTTTCAATATCACCCATATGCCCCATGCGCCATACAAATCATGCGGATATCATGTCATATGCCTTATTTCATATTCATAACTAATTCTCATATATGTCATATTCAAGGTTTCATACTACTATTAACAGAGCGTTAGAGGATAATGTACTGAATATGCCGCACTCATTGAATGGTACCTTTAGCCACATCTTTCATATTCTTATTAACAAATGTATTAAATTAATACCAGTAAATCTATTAGGAATTGGTGTAGGCTACACACCGTTACTAATGTGTTCATTGAATCCCGAAAGTCTACCACAACAGATTGTACTCCTTCCCAATACCCAAAGTTAAAATCGGTCAATCATTTACCAGACAAAAAGCCCTTGTCCGAATATCAAGACTTCCTTACCTTGATTATCTGGATTCCGAAATTAACCCTTGTTCTTGGTGATGTCGAAATTCCTATAGGCACATGTTAGATCCGATTCTAACATTTAATGAACTCAATAAATGGCCTTTGGCCTAAGATTATATTCGCTTACCTTCAATCTTAAAATCCCGAAAGATCCCCTCTTGAAGTCGGCTATAATAAGAATCCCGAAACCTCCTTCAAAGTTTCGGCCAAAGAACATTAATGGGATTTGAGTCTTGATTTTCGATAGATAGAGAAAGAAAAGAACAACAGATCAATCAAGAGAGATCCTTAAGCATGGAGTGATCAAAACGTAATTGTTCACCAACTCAAAGTGTCGACAAGAGGGAGGAAGTGTTTGAGTTTTGGCTTTTAATGTATATGATCAAACCGGCTCCAACAGGGTAGAGGAGCAATCAGTTATGGCCACAAAAATAGAGGATTCGGCTTTTGGAAGATTCGTGAGAAGAGAAAGTAAATGAGGGAATGTGGTGCGATTTAACTTGGTGACAAAAAGGAGATTCGACTTGAACAAAAAGATGAGAGATGGAAAGTTTGAGGTGTTGTGGCAATGGTGAAATAGGAAGAAGAAGATTTTGGCCTTGGCAATGTAAAAGAGAAAGATGTCAGAAGAGAAAGGGAACCAAAGAAAAATGCCTAAACCCACTATGCATATTCTACCTCTCCTCCCTCAATATGACCGAAAATGACCACCAAAAGAATCCCTTGGCCTACCAACACTCATCCCCTTCTCAAATCCCACCTTTTCTCCTATTTTCTCTTCAACACTCATTCAAAATTATTGAAATAAATCAACATTTATCTTCCTATCTTAGCCGAATTTTAAAAAGAAATTGACCATATCTAAAGCTCATCCCTTGGTGTCCCATTGCCATTCCACCACCGCCATCCTTGCTGCAAAATAAAACTCCTATTTGCCCCTTGCTACTCAAACCTAAGCCCCGCTGCACTACCTGTGGCCACTTACTAAGGCTTTAAGTGGCGCCTTCACGCCACTTTACCAAGCTGATTTTTATGTCCAATTTCCCCTACAATTCCTCTTAAGGCCTATCAAGCTTAGCTCCCCTTTAATGCTTAAAATATGATATTTTCTAAGGCATTTACCTACACTCTGAAGTTCTCAAAAATTCATACAACATATTCAAACACACATAGGCATGCTACTTCATACAATTAAGCAATAATGCACAAGCCCAAAATCCCGGATATTACAGTTCTACCCCCTTAAAATAATTTCGACCTTGAAATTACCTAGCTAAAATAAGTGAGGGTATTACTGTCGCATTGCTTCCTCCGGCTCCCACGAAGCTTCTTCTGATCCATGGTTACACCACAACACTTTGACTAAAGGAACTGATTTCCTTCGCAATACTTTCACATCTCGCTCCAAGATCTGAATTGGCTCCTCCTCGTAGGAAAAATCTGGCCTTAGCTCCACCTCTTCAACCGGAACTACATGAGATGGAACCGATCGATAATGACGTAGCATCGAAACATGGAATACATCGTGCATCTGCTGCAATTCCGAAGACAACTCTAACTGTATGCCCCTGCTTCAACTCGCTTTAATACCCGATAAGGTCCTATAAACCTGGGCCTTAACTTTCCTTTGCGACCAAATCTTATCACCTTCTTCCATGGAAAAACTTTAAGAAACACCTGATCTCCCACAGCAAACTCTATTTCCTTCCGCTTAAGATCTGCGTACGACTTCTGCCTATCAGATGCCTCCTTTAACCGTGCTCGAATTACCTTAACCTTCTCTTCGATTCTGCCACAATCTCTGGACCCAAAACTTGACGTTCCCCTAATTTCATCCAACACGTAGGAGTGCGACACTTTCGTCCATACAGCGCTTCATACGGTGCCATCCGAATACTAGCTTGATAGCTGTTATTGTATGCAAATTCCACTAAAGGCAAATATTCTTCCCAACTACCTCTGAAGACTATCACACATCCCCTCAGCATATCCTCTAACACTTGGATCACTTACTCAGATTGGCCGTCCGACTGCAGATGAAATGCCGTACTGAAGTCCAATCTGGTGCCTAAAGCCTGATGTAGTGCTTTCCAAAACTGAGACGTAAACCTTGGATCCCTATCTGAAATAATCGACATCGGTACTCCATGCAACCTCACAACTTCTGCCACATACAACTTTGCTAACCTCTGCAAAGAATAGTCAACCCGCATTGGAATGAAATGCGCGGACTTTGTCAATTGATCCACTATCACCCATACCGAGTCCTTCTTAGTAGGCGTAAGGGGAAGCCCACTAACGAAGTCCATGGTGATTCTCTCCCACTTCCACTGCGGAATCTTTATCGGTTGAAGCAATCCTGACGGAACTTGGTGTTCAGCCTTAACTTCCTGACATGTTAAGCACTTCCCTACAAATTCGGTAACTTCCAGCTTAAGATCAGGCCACCAAAACTGTTCCCTTAGATCTCTATACAACTTACTACCTCCAGGATGCATAGCATAAGGGCTACTATGTGATTCCTGAAGAATTTTTTGCCTTAACTCTTTATTCTTAGGCATACAGACCTTACCCTTGACACACAATACTCCATCACTGTTAACACCATAATCTTGCCGTAGCTTAGCACTTAGATCATCATCAGCCAACTGACTCTCTTTCACCTCATTCAACCACGTCGGCTTAACTTGCAACTCTACTAACAAACTTCCATCGTCATTCAAGCTAAGATGTGCAAACATTGCCCTCAGATCCGACACTACTTTTCGACTAAGGGCATCTGCCACTACGTTCGCCTTGCCCGGGTGATACTCTATAGAACAATCGTAGTCCTTTAATAACCCCACCCACCTTCGTTGTCTCAGGTTTAGCTCTTGCTGAGTCAGCAGATACTTAAGGCTCTTGTGGTCTGTGTAAATCACTGACTTTTCTCCATATAGATAGTGCCTCCATACCTTAAGAGCAAAGACCACTGCCACCAATTCCAAATCGTGCGTCGGGTAGTTAACCTCATGTGGCATTAATTATCGAGACGCATAAGCAACTACCTTCTCATCCTGTATTAAAACACATCCCAAACATGTGTAAGAAGCATCACAGTACACCACAAAATCCTTCCCTGCCTCTGGCTGAATCAAAACTGGAGCTTCAGTCAAGACCCTCCTAAGCTTCTCAAAGCTCTCCTGTTGCTTATCTGACCAAACGAAAGGTACCTCCTTTTTCAATAACTTCGTCAAAGGTGCGGCTATTGATGAGAACCCTTCCACAAACCTTCTGTAGTAGCCTGCCAATCCCAAGAAACTACGAACCTCAGCCACAAACTTAGGTGGTTTCCAATCTAGCACTGCCTCAATCTTCCTAGGATCCACCCTTATCTCTTCTGCAGATACCACATGCCCTAAGAAAGCAACTTCCTTAAGCCAAAATTCACACTTGCTGAATTTGGCATATAGCTTCTTTTCCTTCAACACTTGCAGCACTATCCGGAGATGCTCATCATGCTCTTCCTTAGACTTAGAATACACTAGGATGTCGATATGAACACAACAACGAATCTATCCAAGTAAGGTTGAAAAACTCGGTTCCATCATATCCATGAACGAGGCTGGGGCGTTCATTAATTCAAACGGCATTACTAAGAACTCATAATGCCCGTATCTTGTCCGGAAAGCTATCTTATGGATATCTGCCTCCTTCACCTTAAGCTAATGATATCCAGACCTTAGATCTATCTTTGAGAATACCGCGACCCCCTTAAGCTGATCGAACAAGTCGTCTATCCTTGGCAACGGGTACTTGTTCTTGATGGTCAGCTTATTCAACTGGCGATAATCTATGCACATACGTATTATTCTGTCCTTCTTCTGCACAAACAAGACCGGTGCTCCCCATGGAGACACACTGGATCGGATAAACCCACGATCAAGCAACTCTTGGATCTGAGCCTTGAGCTCAACCAACTCCTTTTGTGCCATTCTGTACGGGGCAATTGACACAGGAGCTGTACCCGGCAGCAAGTCAATTCTGAACTCCACTTTCCTATCCGGGGGTATTCTAGGTAACTCCTCAGGAAAAACATCCACAAATTCTCTTACTGTTCTAACTCCACTAACTCCCCCTTCCTTTGCATCCAACGCACTAACAAAGGTCAAAAATGCCTTGCACCCTTTCCGAACCATCTTATTAGCCTTTAAAGTAGAGACTACGATAGACAAGTAGTTTCTTCTTTCTCCTATCATAATTATCGCCTTATCCTCCAGCGTCCTTAACTCCATTCTCTTAACTGCGCAATCCAATACAGCCCGATGTTCCACTAGCCAGTCTATGCCAAGGATGAGATCAAATTTTCTGAAGGGTAGTTCCATCAAGTCGGCAGGAAATACCACTCCCTAAAGCTCTAGAGGTACACTCTGAAATATCTTATTCACAACTATAGTTTGACCTAATGGGCTCACTACAGTCATCTCCCTATTAGACAGTTCAGAGGCTATGCCTAGTGTTTCAACTACTCTACATGCAACATAAGAGTGGGTAGAGCCAACATCAATTAAAGCAAAGTAAGGCCTGTTAGCTATAAGGAACGTACCGATTATGACGTCCGGTGCGTCTCTATCCTCCCTCCGACGAACTGCATACACCAAACCTGGCTGCCTTGCCTCTGTATTACCAACACCTTTGCCATGTGTTCCCCATCCTCTTCCTATACCGTTACCTCTACCAATCGGACCACGGCCCTACGGTGGCTACTGTCCACCTCTTTCAGCCTGATTAAAACCCTGACCTGCTGGTTGGATCCCATCTGTTTTCATAGGACAGTCCTTAATCATGTGGTCCTTAGACCCACACTTAAAACATCCTCCCGTCTTCTTCCAACAATCTCCCAAGTGCATCTTTCCACACTGAGCACAAGTACAGTACTGTCTTCCCGTAGCAGCTTGCTACCTCACGGCCCATCAACTCTAGGCCTCTTTTGCATATTCCCGGATGACCCTGATGATGCAAAACCTCTCTTTTGCTTATTCCTGTCCATGTTCTGTCTCATAGACTCCTTAACTCCTTTAGCAACCTTTGCCTTTTCCACCAACACAGCAAACTCCCGCTCCAGCTGTGGGGCAATAGTAATCTCAAGTCATCCCTAAGTCTATCCTCAAATCGGACACATCGTTCATGCTCCATAGCCACTATACTTCGAGCGTATCGGCTCTACCTTAGGAACTCTGCCTCATACTCCGCTACGGACTTATTTCCCTGAACCAGCCTCAGAAACGCCTACCTCTGCACATCAATGTAACTAGTCCCAATGTACTTCTTCTGATATGCCGCCTTAAAGTACTCCCAAGTGAGATCATATGCGGTAGCACCATCCCGAACCGTGAGCCACCATTGATATGACTCATCGCGGAGGAGCGATACTACCCCTTTCAATTTTTCCTTGGCAGACAGGTCTAAATCATCCATAATTCGCTCCGTCGCCTCTAACCAATTCTCAGCCGTATTGGGTGCCACACTAGATATACCACAAAAAACTCAGCTCCATTAGCTCGGAGTCGCTCAGGTACAAACTTCCGAGCTCCTATGCCTCCATCTACTCCAGCCACCCTTTCCAGAACTCGCAGTATCACCTGTGATACTGCATCATCGCCCGTCTGATCTTGATATTCCACACCTGCGGCTGGCGGTGGTGGCATTTCATTCTCGGACCCTTGACCAGACCTAACGAGTTCCGACACGGTCATTCGACCTCTACCACGGCCACGCACATTACGACCACGTCCCCTAGAACTCATACTTCTGAATCGCGTTTATCTGATTAAAGAATTTTATGAATTAGTTTTTGTTCCACTGATTTATCACAAACGGTCTTATGTTTAATAGTTCTAAAGAGTAGTTCTTTCGAATTCATACACACACAGTCTCAAATTCATTCATTCAATCATCACATTCATGAACTGGCGTTCATTACAGAAAAGTGTTGTAGTTGTCATTGTTGTTGTTGTTGTTTTCCACTACCCAGGGGTATTTTCGTAATTTTATCCTATAGGGATATTTTGGTAATTTTTTCAAATTAGAGTATTTGAAAATTTTGCAAAATAGAGATTTTGGTCTTTTGCAAAATAGGAATACTTAGTAAGAAGATTCAAGGGTAATATGGAATTTCATAAGCCGAGGGTATTTTTCTAATTTTTCAAACTAGGGCATTTCGTAAAATTTTTTTGCAAAATATGGTTCGGTGATTTAACGAAATAAGGGTATTTTGGAAATTTTTAATTCAAGGGTATTTTGGCAACTTCCCATACTAAGGGTATTTTGGTAATTTGCACAGGTTAGGGGTAATTTACTCAATCAAAATCAGGGGTATTTTGGTCATTTTTAAATCAAGGGTACTTTGGAATTTTATAATCACGGTTTGACTTTAGAATTTTACAAACCAAGGTGACTAGTCCCTTTCGGGTTTTAATTATTGAATTTCGCCTGTGATTGAGTCCTCTTGATTAGGGTGAACCGTCACTACGCACTAGGTAGGATTCGAGCGGAGAGGAGGTGAGTCACTAGGACTGCTTAAATACCAGGCTCTCCCTGAATCCAATCCTAGACATGCGCACAATGGTTGCCACACCCTAACTTGGCGACTCAGTCACAGGTTGGTTTAATTAGGCTTTAAAGTTTTATGTAATTCTGTGTTGGAGTAAGCTAATCCTAGGGTTCAATAACTAATCTATGTTCCCGTTATACCCACATACAAATCATACAATAAATCATACAACAGTTAGGGGTACTTACCTGGTGGACTTCGGGTCGGAGACTTAGGTGCCATGCCAGAAAAACCTGCTTATTTCACAAAAATTTTCACAAAACTTATTTGGGCTCAATTTTGAAAACGTTGTGGGCTTTAAACCGAAGGCCGAGAGTTTAAAATTGGCTCTGATACCACACTGAAACACCCCAAACCCAGCCCATGAGCCTCGACCGGATCTGGCATGTTCCTTGAGTAAATCATTTTAAACACTTGTTTGTTAATTTGGAAAATTTGAGTGGGTTTAAAGAAAATATGATTTGTGTTGTGATCAAATTGAAAACGGTGTTGCTCTTGAAGTCTAGATTTTTATTAAAACTTTATTATTATCTTTCAAACCATAGGTTAAAAAAAAATAAAATGTCACATTGCTTTAAGGTTTACCATTAATTTGAAAATCATTGATGTTTAGGTGTCAAAACATTTAAAATTTATTTTAAGGAAAAGCTATTTAATCTTGATTTAACAATAATCGTATCATAATAAATCAAATAAAATGCATGCTTAAAACAAATCAATAGTAATGGCCTTATTACATCAAAGTAAAACCCGAAGTAAATCCAAATCTTAAATAATAAAAACCAACGAAAATAAAATAACTCGAAATGAGCATGGCCACCACTAAGTTCCTGCCGACCTGGTCCATTACTGAGTGTCACCTGAAAAGATATCCCACAACGGGTGAGTCAATGACTCAATGTGTAACAACCAACACAAACTCCCAATGATTTAGGCATAACAAATCATATATATATATATGACAAGTATAGCAATGATGCAATCCCGAACCCAAACCTAAATAACCATCCTCTACACATCGCCCGTACCAGCCAATCACACCATGGGGATTACTAAATTGACCCTCCATCCGCTACACACCATCGAAGGCAGTCGTTGCAAACGACTTGCACATTGCCCTTATAAATCGTGGCATTGCCACCAGATAATGTGACAGAGTCACCAGATAATACTATGTGACATAAGTCACCACATTCAGATTATGTGACATGAGTCACCAGATATTGTGGTAAAAACCACCAGATCACTTCCCCTTTTTAATATCACCCATATGCCCCATGCGTCATACAAATCATGCGGATATCAAGTCATATGCCTTATTTCATATTCATAACCAATTCTCATATATGTCATTTTCAGTGTTCATACTACTATTAACAGAGCGTTAGAGGATAACCTACCTGAATATGTCGTACCATTGAATGGTACCTTTAGCCACATCTTTCATATTCTTATTAACACATGTATTAAATTAATACCGTAAATCTATTAGGAATTGGTGTAGGGCTACAGACCTGGTAACTAATGTGTTCACTGAATCCCGAAAGTCTACCACAACAAATTGTACTCTTTCTTAATACCCAAAGTTAAAATCGGTCAATCATTTAACAGACAAAAAGCCCTTGGCCGAATATCAAGACTTCCTTACCTTGATTGTCTGGATTCCGAAATTAACCCTTATTTTTGGTGATGTCGAAATTCCTATAGGCACATGTTAGATCCGATTCTAACATTTAATGAACTCAATAAATGGCCTTTGGCCTAAGATTATATTTGCTTACCTTCGATCTTAAAATCCCAAAGATCCCCTCTTGAAGTCGGCTATAATAAGAATCCCGAAACCTCCTTCAAAGTTTCGGCCAAAGAACATTAATGGGATTAGAGTCTTGATTTTCTATAGATAGAGAAAGAAAAGAACAACAGATCAATCAAGGGAGATCCTTACCGAATGGAGTGCTCAAAACGCAATTGTTTACCACCTCAAAGTGTCAACAAGAGGGAGGAAGTGTTTGAGTTTCGGCTTTTAATGTATATGATCAAATCGGCTCCAATAGGGTAGAGGAGCAATCGGTTATGGCCACAAAAATAGAGGACTCAGCTTTTGGAAGATTCGTGAGAAGAGAAAGTAAATGAGGGAATGTGGTGCGATTTAACTTGGTGACAAAAAGGAGATTTGACTTGAACAAAAAGATGAGAGATGGAAAGTTTGAGGTGTTACGGCAATGGTGAAATAGGAAGAAGAAGATTTTGGCCTTGGCAAGGTAAAAGAGAAAGATGTCAGAAGAGAAAGGGAACCAAAGAAAAATGCCTAAATCCACTATGCATATTCAGCCTCTCCTCTCCTCTCCTCTCCTCAATATGACCGAAAATGACCACCAAAAGAATCCCTTGGCCGGCCAACACTTATCCCCTTCTCAAATCCCACCTTTTTCTCCTATTTTCTCTCTTCAACACTCATTCAAAATTATTGAAATAAATCAACAATTATCTTCCTATCTTAGCCGAATTTTAAAAAGAAATTGACCATATCTAAAGCTCATCCCCTTGGTGTCCCATTGTCGTCCACCACTGCTCATCCTTGCTGCAAAATAAAACTCCTATTTGTGTCCCTTGCTGCTCGAACCTAAGCCCTGCCTGCACTGCCTGTGGTGTCACTTACTAAGGCTTTAAGTGGCGCCTTCCTGCCACTTTACCAAGCTGATTTTTATGTCCAATTTCCCCTACAATTCCTCTTAAGGCCTATCAAGCTTAGCTCCCCTTTAATACTTAAAATATGATATTTTCTAAGGCATTTACCTACACTCTGAAGTTCTCAAAAATTCATACAACACATTCAAACACACATAGGCATGCTACTTCATACAATTAAGCAATAATGCACAAGCCCAAAATCCCGGATATTACATAGCATCATTGGTAGGTAAGGCTTCCGCTTCTACCCATTTTGACATGTAATCAACTGCTACTAAGATGTATTTATGTCCAAAGGAACTAGGGAATAGTCCCATAAAATCTATACCCCATACATCAAATATTTCATTTGACAGCATATATGTTTGAGGCATTTCATCACGTTTAGAGATATTACCTATTCTTTGGCATTTGTCACACGAGGTAACATACTTATTGGCATCTTTAAATAGAGTGGGCCAGTAAAAACCTGATTCGAGTATTTTTTGTGCTATCTTAACACCACGGTAGTGTCCTCCTAATGGTCCTAAATGACAATGTTCTAGGATTTTGCTTGCCTCTATCCTTGTAACGCATCTTCGAATTACATGATCTGCATATATGTGGAAAAGAAAGGGAACTTCCCAAAAATAATTTTTCACATCAGTAAAGAATCACTTCTTTTGGTGATGTGTAAATTTCTTTGGTAGGATGTTAGCTGCTAGATAGTTTGCAATATTTGCAAACCAGGGTACTTCAGAATATGTTATTGAAAAGAGCTGTTCTTCGAGAAATGAATCATTTATTTCATGTTCATCAAGATCCTTGGTATGTGGATTTTCGAGTCTTGAAAGATGATCTGCCCCGAGATTCCCAGCTCCCCTCTTATCCTGTATTTCCAAATCAAACTCCTGTAAGAGTAAAATCCATCGTATTAGTCTAGGTTTTGCATCAGGTTTGTTTAAAAGTTAACGAAGAGCTGAATGATCGGTGTAAACAACAACTTTAGACAATATTAGATATTTTCTAAATTTGTCAAAAGCAAAAACTACAGCTAGTAATTTTTTCTCAGTCGTGGTGTAATTTTCTTACGCGGGTGTTAATGTTCTGCTAGCGTAGTAGATTGGCTGAAAATGCTTGTCTCTTCGTTGTCCCAAAACTGCACCTACTGCAAAGTCACTTGCATCACACATTAATTCAAGGTAAGTTCCAATCAGTGCAATTATAATCGATTGCATTTACTAATTTATCCTTAAGGATATTGAATGCATCTAAACATTCTTGATTGAAATTAAAAAGGAACATCTTTTTTCTAGTAATTTTGTCAAAGGCTTAGCTATTTTAGAAAAATCCTTAATAAATCTTCTATAAAAACTTGCATGTCCAAAAAAACTTCTAATAGCCTTAACTGAGCTAGGGGGAGGTAATTTTTCTATGGTTTCAACTTTTTCTTTATGTACCTCAATCCCTTTACTAGAAATCTTATGCCCTAATACAATCCCTTCTCTAACCATAAAATGGCATTTCTCCCAATTTAAAACAAGATTTGTTTCTTCACATCTTGTTAGAACTCGTTTTAAATTTCTAAGGCAAAGATTGAAAGAATTACCAAATACTGAGAAATCATCCATAAATACCTCCATGATGTCCTCCACGAGTTCGTCGAAGATTACCAACATGCAACGCTGAAAAGTAGCAGGAGCATTACATAATCCAAAAGGCATTCTACGATAAGCAAATGTACCGTATGGGCATGTAAATGTTGTTTTTTCTTGGTCTTCAGGAGCTATGTGGATTTGAAAGTAGCCAGAGAGTCCATCTAGGAAGCAGTAATACATATGCCCGGATAATCTTTCTAGCATTTGATCTATGAAAGGCAAAGGAAAATGATCTTTTCGGTGGCATCATTCAACTTTCTATAGCCTATGCGGACTCTCCATCCTCAGAATCGTTCTTGTGGAATTAACTCATTTTTTTATTGGGTACTACCGTCATTCCTCCTTTCTTTGAGACTACCCGCACAGGACTTACCCAAGTCTTTGTAAATAGGATAAATTATTCCTGCATCTAGAAGTTTAATTACCTGGGCTTTGACCACTTCTTTCATGTTTGGGTTTAAACGTCTCTACGGTTGCACACATGGTTTATATTCTTCTTCCATCAAAATTTTGTGGGCGCAGAATGTGGGGCTTATTCCCTTGATATCGAAAATTTTCCAAGCTATGGCTTTCTTGTGTTCTCTTTGGATTCTAATTTTGAGGAGATGATTACTGGTAATGTAGAATTGTCCCCAAGAAATGCGTATTCAAGGTGTTTTGGTAACTGTTTGAGTTCTAATTTGGGTGGCTCTACGATGGAGGGTTCTAGTTTAATTTCATTATTATTCTCGATGCTTTCTTCTTTTTGTTTTTCATATGATGACATTTTCAAATTCAACTCATTGGCTTCATCCTTTTCCCCCTTTTCTTGAGTTGGACACAATTCTAATATGTCACCTAGTATAATTTCCTATAATGAATTCTCTATAATATGATCAGTAGTGTCGACAAAATAACAGAAATCATCTTGTTCTGTAGAATATCGCATGGCATCATAGAGTTGAAAGATAATTTCTTCATCACCTATTCTTAGAGCTAGTTTACCATTACCTACATCAATAACAGCTCTAGCAGTGGCTAAAAAAGGACGTCCTAAGATTAAAGGAACATTAATGTCATCATCCATGTCTAACACAACGAAATCAACAGGAAAAATAAATTTATCAATTTTGACCAAGACATCTTCAATAATTCCCCTAGGATATTTAATAGATCTATCGGCTAATTGAATGCTCATCCTAATGGGATTTGGTTCCCCAAGATTTAGTTGTTTAAATAATTTGTAAGGCATTAAATTAATACTAGCGCCTAGGTCTGCTAATGCTTTCTTGATGTTTAAACTATCGATTAAGCAAGGAATAGTGAAACTCCCTGGATCTTTTAACTTCCGTGGTAGTCTATTTTGGAGAAGGGCTGAACATTCTTCGTTAAGCTCCACCATGGATACTTCCTCAAGCTTCCTTTTGTTCGTAAGAAGTTCCTTTAAGAATTTTGCATACTTCGGCATCTATGAAATAGCTTCAACGAAAGGTAAGTTAATATGTATTTGTTTAAAGAGTTCGAGGAACTTACCGTATTGAGCATCCAATTGTTCTCTCTTCGATTTTACTGGATATGGAAATTATGGTTTATTCTCTGTAGGAAATGGATTATCGTTCTTACCTTCTACACTCTTTTTCCTGGTAATTTCATGTGGTGTCTTTCTTTGTGGTTCAATTAACTCTTTGCCACTCCTTAGTGTAACTGCTTTTACCTGCTGTGCATCTTTTGAGAAAACTCTGTCCTTATTTCACATAATGTATCAATAAGTAGTCCAACTGACGTGATGATTTCTTGTACCTGAATTTTGATTCCCTCGATTGATCTTTGTTGATCATCGAGTGATTCTTCAGCCTTTTGAAGATGAGAGTTTGTAGCTGTCACCAATTTTGTCATAATCTCTTAGAGGTTTGATTCCCTTTCCTGTGGATAAGGTTGTTAAAAATTTGGAGGAAAATCCTGTCTTTGATCATTCCACGAGATGTCAGGATGGTACCCCCATCCTGCATTATAAGTGTCACTATAAAAATTATTTTTACATCTAGAGTAGTTCCCTATATAGTGGACTTGTTCGTTTTTCATGCCGTATCCGTAGGATGGGTATTCAAGATTCGCCACGCTTCTCAGATTCGAGTTATATTGCATTTCTGGGTGTACCTGCGAGAGATTATTCAAACCATCAATCTTTTTATTCATTATTTCGAACTGATTAGATAACCTGGTGACCACGTCGAGGTTGAAGACACTAGTTGCTTCAGTAGGAATTATCCCCATGCCTTGCCACTGATAATTATTCAGTGCCGTTCCTTTGAAAAACTAGAATTATCTGTAAAATAAAAGAAAAGTTAGCAAAGTAAAATTAATAATAATGGATAAAGTAATAAAAATAGAGCTTAATAAAAATAGAGCTTTTGTAATATTTTAGATTGTCCCCGGCAACGGCGCCAAAAACTTAATCGCTGCAAAACAGTCTAGTTTTAATATTTATAAAAGAGTGATCGAACCTGTAGACTGACTGCGACAACGATAGAGGCAAGCGCACCTATCGAACATTAGTATAGCTTAGGCAAGAATATCTTTATCGAACCCAAGAAACCTAAAAGTACTATTACTCACTTTCTTTCCATTATTTAGCCTAAAATATAGAGTGATTGGTTTATTAAACAAATGAAATAATTAAACTAAGTGCAAAGACAAAAGAAACAAAACTTTGGGAAAAGACTTTGAAGAAAACTCAATCGATAAAGACGATACCTTCGGGAAGAATCCACCTATGACTTCACTTATTATCTAACTTCCAATTCATATGATTTCTTTTACTTAGCTTGATCCGTGAGACTCTCTAACCTATATTAAACCTTCTCTCGAAGTGAATAACGTCTAACCTTAGGTTAATTAGTGGAACTCTTGTTCTCTTATAATAACCCCCTAAGGAAGCAGTAAATCGATCAATGGACTTCCATATTAGGTTTCACCCTAATTCGGTAAAATCTCGTAACCCTATCTCTAGGCGCCCGATCAACTCTACTTAATTATGCTAGATCTACTCTTAGGCAAGGTCTATTCCTCCTCCACCTAAGCACATCAGATAAATTTAAGCAACATAATTAAGAACAAACTAAGTATTTATCATATAAACCGAAAGAATTAAATAACAAAATCCATCATAGGTTTCATCCCTTGTATCTCGAGGGTTTAGTTCATGATTAAACAAGAAAACATCCCAAGAGAGAAGATAAAACAAAACATAGGAAATCCTTAAAACCCCCTGAAGGAATTGAAGAGGAGATCCTCCATCTTAAGTAGAATTTTGGCTCTTCGAGATGGATCAATTGGCTATCTTCGGGTAATTCCCTAAACGAGTAAAGCTCTGGCAGAAAACTCTGCTAAAATCTGACGCCCTTGAATTGTTGCCTTCGATTTGTTTATATAGACGTTTGGGATGCTTTACTTCGCTCCTAAGTACTCGTAATTCAGATATAATTCGACCTAAGTGTTTGAGTGGACTTAGGATTGCATTTCTTGGGCTCCAAGCATCCAATTCCGAGAGAAATTACTCTTTTCTGTGGCAAGGGCACGGCCTTGACATGCCCGTGTAAATCGTGGTCCAGCCCGTGTCTCCATCTTGTCGATTTAGGCACAGCTATGACACGCCCGTGCAATATATGGGTAGAGGCCGTGCTTCGATTCTGCCATTTTGGGAATGGCCGTGTAGATCACTAGGCACGCCCGTGCGTGGACTTTATCGATGGGAAAAATGGTTGTGTAAATCAGGGTAAGGCCGTGGTCTAGATGATTATCGAGGCACGGCCGTGTGGCATAAAGTCCAGGCCGTGCTGTCTTCTTGGGTCAGCCCACTTTGGTTCGTTTTAAGCCTGTTTTGTATTCTTTTTATCCTTGGGTGTTTTTTTGAGTATAAGAAACGAAAAGAAAGGATTAACAGCACCTTTTTACATAAACTAAGGATAAATTCATCCAAAAGCATACTAAATGTGGGATTAAAATATGTTACTTTTATGGTTTATCAGTTACGAAGGCAAAAACAAGTAAAATCCTGGAACATTGCCATTCAGGACCTTCAGGAGGACACTACAGTAGCATCAAGACAGCACAAAAAATACTTGAATCAGGTTTTTATTGGCCCATTTTATTTAAAGACGCCAACAGGTATGTTACCTCGTGTAATAAATGCCAAAGAATAGGTAATATTTCTAAATGTGATGAAATGCCTTAAACGTATATGTTATCATGTAAAATATTTGATGTATGGGGTATTGATTTTATGGGACCATTCCCTAGTTCATTCGGTAATAAATAGATCCTAGTGGCAATTGATTACATGTCAAAATGGATGGAAGCCGAAGCTTTACCTATGAATGATGCTAGGGTAGTAGTTAAGCTTCTCAAGAAACTGTTCTCTCATTTTGGAACACCGAGAGCTATCATTAGTGATAGGGGCACTCATTTCTGTAATACTCAATTTAACAAAGTCTTAAAAAAATATAGAGGACACCACAGGATAGCTACCCCATATCATCCTCAAACCAGTGGGCAAGTTAAAGTAGCAAACTGGGAACTTAAACACATCCTAGAAAAAATGGTTGAATCAAACAGGAAAGATTAGGCATTAAAAGTAGATGATGCCTTACGGGCCTATAGAACAGCATTTAAAACCCCTCTAGGAATGTCCCCATACAAACTTGTATACGGGAAAAGCTGTCATCTACCATTCGAGTTAGAACACATGGCTTTTTGGGCCATAAAGTTTTTAAATTTTGATCTTAAAACTGTAGGAAAGAAACAAATGATGCAAATGAACGAGCTAGTCGAATGGAGAACCAAGGCATACGAGAACTCAAAACTATACAAAGAGGCAACAAAATGACGCCATGATGCTCGTCTCAAAAAATCAAAACAATTCGAAGTAGGAGACTTGGTCATACTATACAACTCAAGGCTCAGACTATTCCCTGGGAAGCTGAAATCAAGATGGTCAGGCCCATTCATTATCAAAACAATTTTTTGATATGGCACAATCGAGGTAACTCACCCCACTAAGGGCACATTCAAGGTAAATGGTCACCGACTCAAAATTTATAATGGTGCATATTTTAGGGATATGAGGGAAGAGATTCAACTCCGTGAACCTTCTTTTAGAAATGAATACAGGGTAGTCTAGCTTAAGACTATAAACGAGCGCTTCTCGGAGGCAACCCGAGCACTAATTCACAAACATTTTTAATTGTAAAAGTGCCTGAATCCATACTAATTAAACTAATGAAGTGCAGGCTAGGGTCATACGACCCTACACACAGGCGTGCCCATGGCCGTGTGAAAGCCAGGGAATGATCCATGGGCGTGCCAGTAGCCGTGCATGATAGAAAAAATTTCTTTTCCTAACACGGGCGACGATAATATCCCACGCCTGTGCCGACCACCCGTGCAAGGTCACTGACTTGTTAAGCACGAACTAAAACACGGTTGTGCCCTACGACCGTGTGAAGCTACTGACTTGCAAACCATGGGCAGAACATGCCCATATCTTCTAACCATGCCAACATTCTAACTTGTCAAACATGAGAGGAACACGCCCGTTTTAAATGACCGTGTGAAGAAAGACATGGACGTGCCATAAATACCCACGGTCGTGGCCACACACCTGAACGCACCCAAAATTCAAAATCACGAAAAACACGGGCGCATAAAATTTTAGCACGATCGTGGCCCCTGCCCGTTCTCTCACCCCTATTTAAGCAACTTAAACCGTCACCTCCCTAAAACCAACCCTAAAAGATTTCTCAGCCCCTTTTCTCCCATTTCTGGCCATACCCATGTCCTCAACCCCCTAAAAAAACCTCTCAACCTCCTTTTTTCTCCAATAGCCTTAGAAACTCGCACCCCACGCCCACGCCACAGCCACACTGCAGCAGTCCACACCCTCGCCACCGCCGTGCACCTACAAAAAATATCACAACACCACCGTGCTCTGCCCGTGCTTAACCAATTTACACCATCACACCCTTGGTTCCCTCCATTACTTCATTTTCTTGACTAAAAAAATTGATAGATTTCACATTATTTTACTTTATTTTTGTTTAAAGCATGATTTATTTCCTTAGAACTTGTCTCAATGTTTCATTCTCATGAATATCTATAGTGAAAATTTTAATTATTAACTATTGGTTGCTATTTAACGATTGTTAGATAAATTTCATTTTTTCTATTGATTACATTCTTATACAAATTTTCCTATGAAAAATTAGAATAGGCTGCTCATAGGTGTATAACTGCATTTAGCATTTAAATATTTGGGGTCTAGATGACAATTTCATACAAACACTACTTGAATATCCATTAATTCAGGTACAATGTCATCATAACGAGGGAAACAAACTACGGCCTCCCCCATCAAGAAAAGGAAGGGACCCGGCTTGTCCTCAGCTAGTGCCTCTTCTGAAATAAGACACCGACTTCTTCAATTCTCTTAAGAAGCTCAGGAAGAATGATATAAGGCATCCCGAGAAAGACCTCTTAGAATCAGAAGGTGCATTGACTGGAACGCCGTGGAATAGGTCAGACTAACAGTGACATTCGAGCCCTCATATTGATCGAGCCGTGGGAGCAATTTTTCTCTATAATCGAACCCACATATTTGGAACTCACACTCGAGTTCTACACCACTTTCACCTTACAGACAATAATGACCCGATATGACGATCCGGGCATTGTCCAATTCCGTTTAGGGGGTATGGTACGTCGACTAAGTGTACCGCAATTTGGCACAGCACTCAGACTCTATACGGAGGAGTTTATAGCAAAAAATCCTCTCTCCGAGTTAGATCGTCAACTCCACCGCACTCCACTCAACTGCTGGCACAGCTTAGCCCCCACCACGGGAGTCTACGACCCCAGTCGCTCTAAGGCGATAGCCTTTGGACCATTCCTGGGGTATATCCACGCCATTTTAGCTCATACTATCACCGGTTGACATGAGAGCACCGGCGTGGTAAATAAGCACGATTTCTACTACCTATCGTGCATGTCAGAAGGGCATGTGTTCGACCTTGCCTACTTCATCACCTGTGCAATTCAACACCAAATAGAACCGCATAGGAAGGGCATTTTATCAATGGGGTCGTACATCACTCGGTTAGCTCAACACTTTGGCCTCCTCAACACCGAGGCTCAAATTTCCTCATTGACAATGATCGGCCAAATGATGCCTCAAGGCATCCAAACAATGCTACACATGAGGATGATCAAATATCGTCGTGGGACTGACCCCCCTCAGTACCGACTAGCTACAAATGAGAGGTGCCCGAGGACATTACTGATGATGTCCCACCAGTCCTAAGCCAGTAGCCATCCCATCCAATAGCCTCGATGGAAGATATCTCTTCACGCCACCCGATTCGAAAGCAAGATCACTCGAGAGTTCACTGACACCGCTCGACGTTTTGATGGGATCGAGGCCACACTCTAGCAAATATGCCATCACTTCTATATATCATCACCAACACCACCACAGGACTCGGCTGATGATGAGGACCTCTAAGTCCTTTTATTATCTAAATTTTATTATTTTTAGTTCTATTCTATTTTTATTTTTCCTTTATTTTAATTTTCTTTATTTGTCGAAATTTGAAACTTTTCTTCATTGAACACTTTTATTATCATTGGTTATCTAATCTTCGAGTATGCCTAACATATACTTATTTACGCCTCCAAAATATCTAACTGATGACTTCATAGTTTCAATCACACACTCCACATACACGAACAAATCACTAGGAGTACTTCACTACTACATAAGTCATCTTCCACCACGACCACCGCCAACTCCCGGAGTCATCCAAAATTTAGAAAGTGTTACTTCTCTCCTTCTCTTTTGATTTATTATCACATGGTTATTTATCTATCTTTTACATTGAGGACAATGTACATCTTAAGTGTGGGGGGTAAAAGTACCTAACTTTTTGCATTATTCCAAAATCCTGAATTTTAGTCTTGTTCCTAAGTAATTTTCTCATATTATTAATTAAGGTGAGATTTCTGATGATTTATGATTTTTATTGATATGTTTTTGAGTAAGTCATTGATAATTGTGCATTTATGATTTATACTTTAAGATACTAGAGAATCAAGCATGATAAGTCTATTTTTCAAAATTAAAAATTTTCTAGGTTGTTGAACTAAATTTGAATATTACTTTGAGGTTTGAAATTTACAGGGATTGATGTCAAGAAAACCCATAATTGTTGTGAGATTTTGAGCCTTATAGAGCATATATTCTTTTCCGTGCTCACTTTATTGATTATGAGTGTGTCAACACTGAATTGTTATTCTAAAACTTGCCTTGATTATACATGTCGAGACCACATTATTGATTTGATACACTGAGATGATAAAGGCACCTAGGTTTTAACCCATTCACTCCACTAAAAAGCCTACCTTCACAAATTAACCCTTAGTGAACCCATTTGATCCTAAACAACCCTTTTTATTTATTTACCCGCTAATATTAAACCAAAACCCTTTGTATTTATTATCACCATTCCTTTGACTACCCTTCTATCAAGAATCGATTTGATCAGTTGCCTAATTACTTTATTTCAATTGATATAGTATTTCTTATATTATGTATTTACTTGATTTGTTCTTAAAAAAACGAAGTATATTCATTATTAGTTCTATGTTTTAAGATCTTGTACGTTTAAATTCAGCATCTTGAAGAGGAAGCTCGTATTATTAGTATTTTCATGCGATGTAATTATTCAGATTATTAGTTCAATTATTTTTCTAAAAGTTAGGTAACTTTTCAATTCAATCTCAATTCTAAACCTTCTAATTCAGCCTTTATCCACACCTTTAACCTAAGCCCCGTTACAACCCTGATAAAAGACCTTTTGATTTGTGTATCATCTCATATTACTGTGGTGGAAATTTGATTTTCAGGCAAGCTTATGGGATTAACTTTTTAGGTTCGACTTATGAGTGCTTATTCTTGAACCTTAAACACTTTGAGTGCTTTGAGTGAATCTTTAGTGAGGATGTCAATCCTTGTCGGTTTTGAATTAAAGGTAATTATTTAGATAAGGGGAGACACCTATGTTTTCATGCTACAAATATATGACTTATATTGTTTGAATCTTTAAGAGCCTTTGAGTTAAATTATCCATGTATAAATTATCTATGAATTATGATAATGCATTATTGATAGGAATTGTAAATTGTGGAAAGTTCGTTTTAATTATAAGTTGAGAATTTTGCTTGACGACAAGCAAAAGCTTAGGTGTGGGGGTAATTGATAAACCGTAAAAGTAACATAGTTTAAACCCATATTTAGCATGCTTTTGGATGATTTAGCCCTTGATTTATGTAAAAGGTGCTCTTAATCCTTTCTTTTCATGTTTATACTCAGGAAAGCACCCGAGGATGAAAAGAATGAGAAACGACTTAAAACGGGCCATTTTGGGCCAAAGTGGAAATCAACACGGCTTGGACTTCAATCCACACGACCGTGCCTCGACAATTAACTAAGACACGGCCATGCCATGATTTACACGGCCGTGCCCCAATCTACAAAATCGAGACACGGCCTGAAGATGATTTACAAGAGCGTGTACTATGGTCATGCCCCTACCACGGTAAATAGCAATTTCACTCAGATTTGGATACTTTGAGGCGAAGAAACACATTCCAAAGCCTATTCAAACACCGAGTACAAAGTATACTTGAATTGGGACACTTAGAGGCCAAGTAAAGCATTCCAAAAGTTTATATAAACACCCTAAGTGTAACCTGAAGAGGGGAGGCGCGGAGGCCGAGACATTCGAAATTCAGTAGAAGTCGAAACCTTTGTGGGAATCACTTGAAGATAGCCAGTTGATCCATCTCAAGAAGCCAGAATTCTACTCAAGATGGCAGATCTCTCCTTCAATTCCTTCAGGGGTTTTAGGGATTTCTTATGTTTTGTTTTATCTTTTCTCTTGAGATGTTTTCTTTCTTTGTTATGAACTAATCCCTTCAGATACTTGAGGGGGATGAAACCTAGATGAACCTTATTATTGTTTTCTAAATTATATGATAAATACTTGATTTGTTCTTAATTATGTGTGCTTAATTCTTGTGTTAATGTTTCAGGATATTGATTCAAGTCAGATGTTCTTAGGTGGAGGAGGAATTGACCCTACCTAAGAATAGGTCTAGCATAATTAAGCGGAGTCATTCGCGTGCCTAGAGATAGGGTGACGAGATTTTGTCGGATTAGGGTGAAACCTAATATGGGAGTCCATAGTTTGATTTACTGCTATTCTAGGGGGTTATTAAGTGAGAAAGATATTTTTGTTAATTAACATAGGGTTAGACGTTATTCACCTTGAGTGAGGGTTTAATATACGTTAGGGAGTCTTACGGATAAAGTCAAGTGAATAAATCGTATGGTTCAGTGTTAGATAATAAGTGAAGTCTAGGTGGATTCTTCCTGATGGTATCATCGTGATCAATTTAGTTTCTCTTCAAGTTATTTCCCAATTCATTCTTTTTGTCTTTGCATCTTAGTTTAGTAATCAATTAGTTAATCAACCAAGTCATTTAATATTTAGGCTAAATAATAGAAAGAAAGTTAGCATTAGTACTTTTAGTTCTTTTGGGTTCGATAATCCGGTCTTGCCTAAGCTATACTACTGTTCGATAGGTACACTTGCCTTAAGTCGTTGTCTGAGTTAGTTTCCAGGTTCGATCATTCTCTTTATAAATTTTAAAACTCGACAAAACAACGATCAGAACTCAAATCTGGTTGCTATGTTACAACATAGGGAGTAAAATGCCAGGATTGCTATACTACCTTGGGTGTCGTGACATAGCCAATGGATGTCACGGCACACCCCTGAAGCTACCCCTGAACCATGCATGCTACCTTCAATGTCTCGACACAAGGACTAGGGTGTCGCGACATCAGTCCTGTACAGGAAGCACTAACGAGCCAAGGACATTTTGGTCCACACAATAGAAATTAAAACACGAGAATGTCAGCTGACCTAGGGTTAAAGATGATGACAACCCTAACTCTATAAATAGGCTATTAAAACACTTGTTTGAAAGACAACTTTTACATTCTAAGTTTTTCTTTGTAAATTTAGTCTTTAGTTTTTCCTTTCTTTTAGCTTTAGGTTTATTTTAATTCTTTTCTATTTCATGTTCATCGGAGAACATGAGTTGTAACTGTGATCAAACTAATGTAGATTCAGTGTTTCAATCAATATAATTGTAACAGTCCAGTTTGGACCCTAGTCAGAATAGTGGTTTTGAGACCACAAATTCAAGTTAGAAAAATATTTTAATATTATTTTCTGTATGTACAGTATGTGATTAAGCATAGGTGAAAGTTTCGTGAATTAATTTTGTTGTTTGTGTGTTTAATTTGAAAAAACAATACTTAATCGCAGAAAGTGTTAAAGTGATTTTCTAATTGTTAATGTGCTTAATTGAGTTGGCTTTTGAATATGGTGGCCTTATGAGGTAATTAAACCATTATGAATGATGATGGACATTAATGGCCTTAATATATAAAGGTTTTATATGTTAATTAATAAGGATAAATTGGTAATTGAGTAAATAATGTCCATTAAAATAAAACAAACATTAAAAGATGGCTATTATCATCTTGTTTAGCCAAAATTGAAGAAAGAAAAGTTAGGTTTTTACCTCTTTGATATTCGGCAAACATCAAGCTTGATTAAGGTATGGATTTTGTTCGGTTTTTGATAATTTCTACATTTTTGTGATCGTTGCTTTGAGTTCTATCAAACCCATGCTTTGATTTTGGAATTTGATAAAGATTTTGAGATGTGTCATTGATGAATGTTTAAACTTTGTGATGTTATTTGATGAAATATGAAATATATGTGTTAGATTAACATGTTTTATCTTTGAATTTTTTATGAAATTGAGTAATTTGGGCTAAATTGAGAAAATAATATTTTGAGGAACTAAAATGTGAAATAAATGAAATGTATGGACTTGTATGATCATGATGATTATTCGGCTAAGCATGGGTGTAAAGAAATTATGTGTATTTTGTGATTTTGTGAAATAGGGACTTAAATGTCAAAATATGAAAATATGAGGGCTAATTTGTAAATTTCCCTAAATGTGTGTTTTTGGATTGAATTGAATGATTTGGTGAATAAATGAGTTAAATTTGAATATGTATAGATCAAGAACCAAAGAAAACAGATTTAGATCGAGGAAAGTCGAAAGTGATCGAGTAATCGAATATGTTTGTTTATATCCGTACGAGGTAAGTCTACATACAAATAAATGTATTTAAGTTGATTCATTCATTTCATATAATGTTGAATTGTAATGAATGGCTTTGAATGATATGTATGTGAAATACGAAGAAGTATCGACAATATGTCAATGCTCGAAAAGTCCCGTACGAACCTTAAGAATAGATAGGATTCATATGTCATGACATAGGGTTTTGATATGTGATATCATGTAAGACCACATCTGAGACATTAGCATCAATTTGAGAATTACGTGTAAGACCATGTCTAGGACATCGGCATCGTATATGATTTGGTGTAAGACCCTGTCTAGGACAGTGGCATCGATATTTGATTACATGTAAGACCACGTCTGGTACGTTGGCATTGTACAAGTATTCTAAGTTATCCGAGTATCCTATTTGATTCTGAATGGTTCAACGGGAAATTTCAAGAAATGAAAGATTATGTGAAATGTGTAACCAATTCAAGTACGTTCAAAATGTATACTATATTTGAGTATGAAAGGTAAGTATATGTGAATTTGCAAAAGTGAGATATGTGCATAGACTTGTTGAGACAAAATGTGGTATATGTATGAATGTGCTATGATCTAATGAGATACATGGAGATGTCATTTGTTGTCAAGCAAATGGTTGGATACAATTGAGCTAAAATAAGAAACATGAATATGCTATTGAGATATGTTAAATTTCTTGTATTGAAATGGTTATAAATGTTTTATATGTTCAGTTTATTTGTATATGGCTTACTAAGCTTTTGAAAGCTTACTTTATGTGTGTTTGCATTGTTTTATAGATCATTAAAGCTACAGAAAGGCTCGGGGATCGTTAAGGATCGTCATCACACTATCAAATCATATTTTGGTACCTTTTGAATGTATTTATAGCTAAGTATGGCATGTATAGTCTAGTTGAGTTAGATGATGTTTTGAGTTGTATATATAAGCTATGTGAAATGGCTTGTAAATGGGATGTGAATATGGTAAATGTCAATTATGTTTTGTGATGCAAAGTTGGTATGTTTTGATGAATGTTTAGTATATTGAATTGGTAAGTTTTTGGATGATTTTTGCCTAGAAATGCTTGTGATTAGAATGAGATAAATGGTTCATAAGTTGGTAAGTGATATGCATTGAATGGTTAGAAAAGACGGACATTATTGGTATGTTTTGGTTGCATTTTGAGGGCATGAAATGTGTTTATTTGTGCTTGTACGTTTGACCTTAAATGGGTGGCAAATTGGCCTTACAAATGGCCTATATTTGCCTACACGGTTGAGCACACGGGCATGTGGCATGACTATGTCCCTTGAATTTGTATTCCGATTCAAGTCAGTGTCGACCACAGGCTGGACACACGGGCGTGTGACTGGCCGTGTGATGCAAGTCAGTTTCGACCACGGGTGAAGCACACGGGCGTGTCTTCGGCCGTGTGGACAAGTCAGTATGTATGCCCTGCTTTGCCACGGCTTGGACACACAGGTGTGTCTGAGCACACGGGCGTGTGACCTCTATAACTTTGAAAAATGTTTGAATTTCAAAAAATTCCATATATGTTCGGTTTAGTCCCGACCCCTTTCTAATACATGTTTAAGGTCTCGTAGACCTATTTAAAGGACCCTTTGATTATGAATTGTTAAGTTATGATGTGAAATGTTTGTAAAAGTTCTGAATTGTTAGGTAATGCCTCTTAACCCTAGACTAAAGATGGTTACGGGTCAGGAGTGTTACAATAATTCAGGATTCTCTGAACCTTTTCTCTAGATTCATTATTTATGCTTATATTTATTAACAAGATTATTGTGCTCACGAGATCCACAAGGAACTAATCCTTTTATGGGGGATTAATGAATGGAAGTGTGATTAATTAATTGATATGTAGGGTTTTACTCGTGGATTAGCTATTTGGGAGAGGAAGAAGTTAAACCTTAGGCTTGACGACCCTAAGAAGTCATTTAGGTGGGAATTAACCCAAAATTGGTATGACCTATCCGTGAACACCTTCGCCCCGAATTGGTCTGGACTCTGAGGTCGAGAGATAAGTAGTTCTTGCTGACTCGTTTGTTTAATGGAAGATCGAGAGATCCTGCTAGGGTAGCAACTAGTTGATTGAGTAGAAACCCAAAATAGTAATTAGTTATAATTACCGAAACGAGCTAATCACCCATACTTAGATTTGATTAAGTTAGAATTTATATATACGAAGCTCACTTTCGTTTTTTTTATTTTATTATTTATAAAATCCAAAAACATTTCTTTTTACTTTTTATCGTACTATAATTTATTTAAACTACTAATAACTTCTATTTGCATTTAGGTTGACATTAATTTAGTACTCGCCTCCTTTGGGTATGATCCTCAGAGTACTTACCTACTTCGTTGTAATTACTAACCAGTTTTTTTTAATAACTAGTAACTAATTGTTATGTTTTTGTGCGATAAGACTAAGGTAGAGCAATAGCGATCGAAGACTAGCGAGAAAGTGGAAACCAACAAAAGGTATAGAAGCAACTATGGCGACAGTAGCGAAGAAAAAGTGAAAAGCAGCAAAATGAAGACAAGCAGTAGTGGTGGCAATGACAAAGAAACAAAAAGCAAGGAAAATTTTAGGGATTAAGGATTGGAATGGGAAAGTGAAAGAGGAATATAGGGACTAGGTTTGTTGAGAAGTGAGGACTAGTAACAAGGGTAAAATTTTGGGGCTAATAAAATTGGGTCTGGTCGGGCCCAAGTTGAAAAATCCTTGCCTGAAGCCCAACCCATTTTTAAAGTAGGCCTCATTCTTAAACCCAAGCCCATTTTTGGGCCTATATTTTTCCCAGACACTCCTATATTTTGGGCGGTCCTTCGGGCCAGATCAGGTGACTCGGGCCATGGACCGGTCTAGTTTCAATATATGACTTGTAGTAGGGGAACACCTATAGAGTTAGCTACTAATTCAGAGAGACTAATTCACCAAAATCATCAACAACAATAGCAAATGCATAATCAACGACCTACTGTAGGCAATTTTTCCACCGCAAAGCAATCCATTGTTTAACTAGATTAACAATAATAACCCAAAGGACTTACCACCACCACCATAACTTCTCGCAAGCATACAGATGGTGCAAAATGAAAAAACCCTAAGAGACTATATGCTGACAAATATGAAGATGGTTCAACAAAGCATTACAAGGTCAGTCATTATGGCTAACAATTTTGAAACAAAACCGACTAGGATTCATATGATCTAAAACAATTTGTAGTTTAGAAGCACAATGACGGAGGACCTAAATTAGTATTTAAAATGGTTCCTTCAGCTTCTGATACATTTAAATATAATGGGGTCACCGATGACGCTATTCTTCTTTAGTTATTCCACTTCTCCTTAATCGATAATGCCTTTTCTTGGTTAGATTCACAGGCATTAGGATCCATCACGACATGGGATGAACTTGCAGGGAAATTTTTACAAAAGGTTTTCCCTATTAGCAAGACGGTCCAACTGAGAAGAGATATCACAACACTTAAAAAGTTAGAACGTGAGAGCTTTCACGAAGCTTGGGAGCATTTTAAAACACTAATACAGAGATGCCCACATAATAAGTTACATGAGTGGTTGATACTGCAAATGTTCTACAACAAATTGGATGTGCACACACGTTCAAGACTAGATGGAGCCACATGAGGAGCTTTAATGAACAAAACATACGAATAAGTGTATGAATTGATAGAAAACATGGCAATGAACTCATGTTAATGGCCAATTGAATGCTATAGATAACACAATTTGATAGATCAGTATCCAATTTTAATGAATTTCAAATTTCCCCTTTTTGTGTGTTCATACATGCTTAATTTTTGAAAATTTTAAATTTGTGAGATTAGATAAAATTAAAAGTTTATATTTGTAATAATAGGTTAAATAGGATGTTTAGAAACTTAATTAAGGTTTAGGAACAAAAATCGAGTGAGGAAACCTTATATTTCAAAAAATTAGTTGATTTCTAACTCATTTGATCTAATTAAAAGGTATTTGATCTTAATTTAATAAATCCTTAATGAATTTAAGCAAATAGAATGTTTTCCCCTTTAAAAAGATTGCATCAGCTTGATTTTTTTTTTTGAAAAAATTAAATTGGTGAAATTGGATGAAATTGATGGTCTAGATATGTAATTAGATGATAGTTAGGATGTATGAAGTTGAATTCTAAGCTTAAAAGTGAGATTTGAGTGGTTAAACACATGTTTCGGCAAAATTAGTTAAGTTTTTGGTATAGATGTGAAGAGGCTTTGATCTATGATTTTGGAATAATTTAATGGTGTTTGTTGTTATTAGTTATGCCTTTGTAATGTGTTTTATGCATATGAAAAGTTCCAATTCATTTGGGAGCCCCCACGAGCATGGACAAAGGCAAATTAAAGCTTACTTAAGCATGATAGTTGAAGTAATGGTTGCTAAGGTGAGTGGTCTAATATACTGCATTTAAACTCCAGTACGCAGGCTAAGGTAACATATGCAAATCACCAGCTTAATTAATATGTGAACCTTGATTTCTCCTGTGCAAACCATTGCAATTTTGTTTCAGTGTAGGGTATGTATGTTCTGCGATTTTAATGAGCCAAATCATGATTTTAAAACGTGTATGTAGTTATAGGAATAAAATAGGCAGGCTGTAGTTGTAAACCATGTACTTGAAGTGATAAGTGTGTGTGAATTGTGCGTTTAATTATTTTTTGTGTGTGTGTGAGCATACTATTAAAGGCGAGCTAATGTACTAAAAAGGTATGTGTATATATACAATATATATATGTAACAGCCCATTTTTAGTCAAATTGAAATAGTAGTTTTAGGACCACAAATTTGAGGTCAAAATAATTATTTTATTATTATTTTAATGTCTACAGCATGATAGTATGATTGTGTGAAAATTTCGTTAAGAAATTTTATAGTTTAAATGCTTAATTTGAGAAAAAGGACTAAATCGTATAAAGTGTAAAATTTGAGTTCTATTAGTTAAAGGTGTCTAATAGCTATAGAACCTTAAAGTGGAGGCCATTATGTAGTAAATAGACCATTTTTTATTTGAGTGGACAAATATGGACACTTAATTATGTGATTTTAATGTTAATAGCCAAGGTTAGTTTAGTAAATTAATAAATAAACTTAAGTAAAAATAACATAAAATAAGATATCATCTTCTTTATGAGATTTTCCACCGAAAATTAGACTTAGAAACACCATTAAAGAAACTTCAAAGTTCAGCCAACTATCATCTATGCATGTAAGTCCATTTTTGTCCCCGTTTTTTATAGATTTTTATGTTTTTGAGATTGTTGCAGATTAATCTAGCTAGCCTAGGGACTATTTTGCAAAAATTTTAAAGGTTTAGGGTTTTTCCATTGATGAATCTATGTTTATTTTGATGTTTAATGATAGAAAATGTATGGTTGTTGTTAGATAAACAACATTTGTTAAGTGATTTTTAGTAAAATGTCCAAATAGGAATTAAATTGTGAAATGTGTAAACTTCATGGTTAAATTGTGAAATAAATGAAAATTTTGGGCTTCTAGGGACTTAATTGAAATTCATCTAGCATGGGTATAGATTGAATTGCATGAAATTGAAATTTTATGAGATAAGGACTAAATTGTAAAAATGTTGAAATATTAGGGGCAAAAGTGTAAAGTTTCCTTAATTTGTATTTTGGACTAAATTGACTATAGTGATGATTAAATAAGTTAATTTCGATTACATATAGATTTGGAAAAGCAAAATTCATATTTAGATCGGGGGAAAAATAAAGTATCGGATTAATCAACTTATTTCGTCGTTTTTGTAATCGAGGTAAGTTCGTATGTAATAAGCTTTATTAAAATTGTGTTTTAAATGCTTTAATTTTGCATAAATTCTGAATACGACCTTGTGGATATATTTGACGATGATTCGGCAAGTGTAGAATCCCAGTTGAACCTTAGGAATAGATTAGGATACAAATGACATGTCATTAGGGGTTATGTGATTTGGGTGCTGATCCATATGTCCTACCAGTGGCTGAGTTATCCAGCATGTGTTGCGAATTCTCATCAGCTTGTGTGACCAACACCATGTAGCTTCATCATGACCGTCAGCTTATGTGAGTAGACCCATTGATAGCTCGAGAGTGAGCATTATATGTGATATGAGATTGAGATAGCTTCGACTATATATATATGTGGCACTTAGTGTGCGAGATTCCTGGGTATCCCATAGTATTCTGAATGGTTCAACGGGTATATCAAAGATATGGATGAGTATGAGATCAATACGAGCTTGTACAGGTATGTACATGAACTATACGATTATTGAATCGAAGAATTTGATGGAAATTATGCTTAATCTTGAATTAAATACAGATGTTATGTTATGCTTCAAATTTGAATTGCATAATATGATGTTTATGTTATTGAATTGTTGGTTGGTAAGTTTTACTTATTCAGCATACGAGCTTCTAAGCTTTATAGCTCACTTTGTTTATTTTTCGTGTTTTATAGTGTTCTCGAAGCTAGCTTGGATTTGGGAACTGTCGGAGACTTCATCACACTATCAAGCTATCATTTTGGTACTTTTGAATCTATGTTTTTGGGATATATGGCATGTATAGGAGTTTTAGTCATTTTAGTGTATGTTAGAAATGGATTTGGCCATTTATGTTGGCTTGTAAATATTAAGTGTTTGGTTTTGTGTATTGTCATTTAAGTTGGCTCATTTTGGTTTATTTGGTTATGTTTATATATGTGCTAATAGCATTTTTCTTATGATTGATATATGATATATAAATGCTTGTGGTAAATGGTTGATTGAGAACTGATATGCTTATGATTTTAGGAATGTGATTTTGGTATGGAATTTAATGGCATAATTGTGGTATTTGTGTGCTTTGTATTTGTTGGTATTGAAATGGTATCAATTATGTTTGGTTGAATGCTTATTCATGCCATGTTTTTGTGCCATTTGGTTTGGTGTAGGAGTATACAAATTTGGGTGGCAAGATGGCTTGGTAAATAGCTTATTTTTGTGCACACGGGCAGAGACACGGGCGTGTGTCTCAGCCGTGTGTGACACACGGTCAGGTTACACGGTCGTGTGTGACACACAGTCAAGTAACACGGCCGTGTGTCCCCTAGTGTTGAATTAGAAATCAAGTCAGTATGTTCCACACGGCCTAGCACACGAGCGTGTGACTTGGCCGTGTGGCATAAGTCAGTATACCCTATAGGTTTGGCACGGCCTAGCACACAGCCTGACACATGGGCGTGTGTGTTGGCCGTGTGACCCAAGTCAAATAGTTACACAAGGTAGGACACGGGCTGGGATACGACCATGTGATCCCATTTCAAACGTCCACACGGCTTGTGACACGGCGTGTGTTTGGCCGCGTGAGACACTTGGCCGGGCCACATGGGCGTGTGTCCCCTATAAATTGGAAAAATTTTCTAAATTTTCTAAAAGTTTCCTAAGTTAACAGTTTAGTCCTAAACTACTCCGAATGCATGTTTTGGGCCTCGTAGGCTCGTATTAGGGACAATGTGAGTGAATTTGAATAATGATTATTTAGTTATGATGAATGTATGAGAAATGTATGTTTAATTGTGTAATAAGTCTGGTAATGCTCCGTAACCCTATTCCGACGTTAAATACGGGTGAAGGGTGTTACAATATATGCTCGGGTTTTGTTATATATATAATATATATGCGGTGGTTTTGATATATAATATATATATATATATGCATGGGTCTTGATTATATATATAATATATATGCATATATGGGTCATGTTTTATATAATATATATATATGTATATGGGTTTTGTAATGTTTGCAAACTAATAAAAATATATATAATGTGAACTCTTATAACATATGAATTTTACTGATAATGTACATCTATGCATGCATGAACCAATATGTGAACTATGAGCTCTACGATAATGCAAGCTCTGATTTAGTGTAACATCCTGATAATTAGGGGTTATGCAATTTACATAATTGAATGATGTTGCATGCTTAATCATTATTAAGTGCAATTTTGGAAGTTATTTGAGCTTCATTTATTAAGTGAATGCTTTGTTAAACTTTTAATTTCTATTAATTAGAGAGAACTAAGCTAATAAGGCCTTAAGAATTGATGATGAGAAGTTCTAGCATAAGTTAAGTAATTGGCAAAATGGTTAGAATGCATGGATGTGTGCTTAAGGTGTAAGGTTGAATCTCTAGCTAACATTAGGGAGATTTTTAATTTTTTGTTTTCTTCCTTGTAAGTGTCGGCCAAGAATATTCTAGAGTGGATGAGCTTTCATCCATTTTTGGCTAGTTGACCATGTGAAAAGGAAGTTAAAACTTAAGGCATGAAATCATAAGTTGGTGATAAGATGAAGGGGACAAAGGCATGATATTGGGCTATGTTTTGGGGATGTGTTCATGGTCAATTGACCATGAACCTAGACAACATGGAGGCTAAAGGAGAGGTTTATTTCTTTGATAGCAAATCAAGAGTGGATAGGGAAGAAACAAGGAGGAAAAAGGGGGATATGTTGGCATTGATGTGGCTGAATTTATGCTTTGCCATTAGGGGGGAAAAGTTAGCCAAAAGTCCTTGTTTGTCCATCTTTTCTCATTTTCTTCAAAAATTCTCTCCTAGCCGAATTTGCCATAGAGTTTAGGTAAAAACTCTCTTTTGTTTTAGCTTTCATCTTTTTGACCAATTTTCTTCATTTTGGCCGAATGTACCTTAGCCATTTTGGTACATTTTCGCTTTTGATTTAGCCTCAATTGCTTGAACCAAATACAACTTTCTTTCTCCCATTTAGTTTTCATTTTGAAACCAAAAACCACAAAGATTAAGCACCATTATTCTTCTTCACTTTCTCTCCTCTTGCCGAATGCATCTAAGTTCCATAGTCAATCTCCTTCTCTTTGATCATATTCTCTTTTCTTTTCTTTTCATCTTATTTTCTCTTATCTTTCTCTCATTACGAAATCACCATTATCATTTTCTTCTCCTCTTTCTCTTTACTTCCTTCTCTTTTCATTCTCTTTCTTCTTTCCTTCAAAATCGAAACCATCATATTGAAACCACCATTTTATTCTCTTTTTGTGAAGGCGAATCATCATATTCTTTTCTTCTTTTTCAAAGCCGAACCTCCAAGTGATCAAAGTAAGATTCTATCAATTATTTTCATCATTTTTTTAGCAAACTTAAAATCATAATCTTTTATTTCTCTCTAGGCGAATCTTTTGAAAAGATTTTTCAAAGATCTTTGTTGAAGACAACCTTTAAGTGACCATTCGAATCATCAAGGTAAGACTACTAATTTAGATTATATCAATTTTTTTTTAGATGATCACTAATCTAAGTTATTTTTAGGAGCGATCTAAGATCATCAAGATAGGTAAGAAAAGAGCCGTTCAAGTGTTTGGAAGAAGGAGGTATTCCTTTACCATCGAACTACAAACGAAGAAGCGAGATCGGGGTTAGAGACTTTCCACCGGTTGTGGACCCTCGCAAACGAGGATCGGTTATTCAAGTAGTCGTAAACCGAACCACTTTACGTTGGTGGAATATCGGCGGGTTTTGATCCATCTAGTGGAGAAAACCGCAAATAACTGTCATTCGTGAATCCGAGGGTAAGGATTTAGATCCATCGTTTATAAGTATAGTTTTTGCTAACAATAGTTTATACTAACCGAGTGTATTAATCATTTAGGTGTGGACGAGCTAGAGGGTATTGTTCTCACTGTTACTAGGTGTGTAACCATACATTAAAATTTCCATAGATTTATATTATTAAAAAGTGATTATATGATAATATGTTTGTTTGCGGATACCAATCATTGGTATACAAAATTCAGGTATGTTACCTCAATATTCCGTTTATTTTGCTATATGCATTAATATGAAATAAGCATGACTATATTATGATTTGTAGATAAATAGCATGAAAATCTGATTTGATATGTATGTGCATGGGCATATGGGTATATTTGATAAAGGAGGAAGTACTCTGGTGGTTTTACCACATTTCTGGTGACTTCGGTCACATATGTGAATTTGGTGACTTGACCACGTATATTTGACTCCGGTGGCTTTGGTCACATATTTGGCTCCGGTGACTTCGGTCACATAATTGACTCGGTGACTTGGTCACGTATGTGAATCTGGTGACTTGGTCACGTATTTGAAATTTGGACTTGATCGGTGACTTGGTCACATCTGCTTTTGGTGGCTTTGCCACAATAAGGCGATGTGCATGTTGACCGCAAGAATCGCCTTCGATGGTGTGTAGCGGATGGAGGGTCGATTTAGTAATCCCACTTGTCTTGGTTGGTACGGGGTGTGTAGCGGATGGATATTTAGGTTGGTAGGGCTTGCATTTCATACCATGTGCATAATTATGTAACATTGTATTTTTACTCATTGATCATTATGAAATGGGCCTTTGGGCTAAATTTGAACTAAATTGGGCCTTTGGGCTAAATATGAGTTAAATGGGCCTATGGCCATATGTGAAAGTTTTGGGCTTAAAAGCATTTGATAAATGGGCTTTTTAATGTGTGTGTTATACATTGAGTTTATAACTCACCCATTTTTATGGGATAACTTTTCGATAATTCAGTAGTGCGATGGATCGAATTGACAAGGATTTGAGGTGGCGGTGCTCATATTAAGTATTGTGGAGATTTTCCAACTTAAACTCTTTAAGTTAAATTTTATTACTTAGACTTTAATTTGGGTTGCCAATATTATGTAATAAGGCCATTATAAACTATCTATAATTTCGTGTTTGGATTTATTTTTATTTTGCTATGAATAAATATCCATTAAATAACTAAATTGGTTTTAATAATTATTTAAAAGGTTTTTGTCTTTAATATATAAATGTTTTCAAGGAAATTTTCTTAAGTTTGGTTTCCTTTTGATTTTATATTAATTCCTCCTAAGAATAATGTTTTTAAAGACAAAATTTCTTTACAATGGAATTCCGCTAAAGTTTTACTCAAGGAACATACCAAAACCGGTTAGACTTTTTGGGCCGAGTTTGGGTTGTTTCAGCTTGGTATCAGAGACCAGTTTTAAACTCTCGGCCTTGGGTTTTGAAGCCCACAACGTTTTCAAAATTTGGCCCAAAAGATTTTTGAAAGTTTTTCTTAAGTTAAATGGTTTTATAAGAGCATGGCACTTGGAATTCTCGGCCCAGATCCATCAGGTATGTACCTTCATTTGATAAATGATATGAATGTCTGGTAAGCCTAAGGAAACTTTAGAGACATGGACCCTAGGTGTATGTGTACTACTACGAAAACCACTGAAGATCTGTTTCATAAAACTTTCTTTTAATAAGAAGTGAAAAGATTCTAATACATAAGACTTTTCGTAAAAACAGATAAGATACGTAGTAGACATGAGCTCTAGGGGACGAGGTCGTCGTGGACATGGAAGAGGAAGGATGACTATTTCGGAACCAGTTTTGTCTGGTCAAGGTTCCGAGAATGAAGCTCCACCACCTACTGTTGGGCGGACTTCCAAGAACAAAATGAAGGTGGTGACGCAGATCACAAGTCGCATCATGAGTTTTGGAACGAGTAGCAGAAGCTAGTTCTGGAAATGGATCTCGGAAGTCTGTAGCTGAGAGACTTAGATCGAATGGAGCTGAGGTTTTCAGAGGAGTATCTGGAGTAGCTCCTAATGTAGCTGAATATTGGTTGGAGGCGATCGAGAGGATCATGGACGATATAGACCGCCCGACGAAGAGAAATTGAAAGGAGCTATTTCACTTCTTCGTGATGAAGTCTACCAAAGGTGGCTTACTATCAAGGAGAGTACCCCGTGGATCGTCTGGATTGGGGGTATTTTAAAGTGAAATTTGAGGAAAATATGTCTGAGCTAGCTACATCGACTCTCGAGGAAGACATTTCAATCTGGTACAAGGAAACAAGTCGATAGTGAATATGAAGCGAAATTTTTGCGACTTAGCCGTTATGCGGAGGATAGTGGCTACTAATATGAACGTTATGTCGATTTGAAGATGGACTTAGAGATGAGCTAAGAGTGGTGATTGCCCCACACCGTGAAAGAGATTTTGCAATCTTAGTGGAAAGGGCAAGAATTGTCAAGAGGCTAAACTGACCGAGAGACGTAACCGGACGAGAGGTCGAGCAAGAATAAGAGAAGCTTTGGGTCTTGGGTCGTCCGAAACTTTCGGAAGAAATCAAGGAATGATGGACCGCGAGGTCAACAGATCGCTACGGAGTGCAAAGTTGTATTTGTTCTCAATGTGGGAAAATGCACTCGGGAGAATGCCGGAAGAAAACCGTGGATGTTTCAAGTGCGGTTCAAGGATCACATGATCAAAGATTGTCCAATGAACTCGGAGAAGAACCTTCCAAAGAAGTCGAGGTGCTAATCAGGTGATGTAGTGGACAAAGAACCGATAAGAGGACGTGGTCCAAATGGAAGGGAAATGGTTACGGTAGAGGACGCGAAACTTCGAGCGAGGCGCGTGGGTAGCTCGAGGCGAGACAACCAGTTTGGTGTATGCGCTTAAATCAGAGAGAGAAAACGACGGCCTTTTGATGTTATCACGATGCGTTTTGATTTCAGGTTGCCCTTTATTGCTTTGATAGATATAGGGTCAACTCATTCCTATATCGCTAGTGAAGTATCTGGGACTTTGCATGTGACTTCTGAAACTGTACCTAGGAAGATGACTGTACTTAGTCCTCTAGGACAGACAGTAGAAATAAACAAACTTTTTAAGGAAGTGCCTCTAGAAGTCCAAGGAATACAGTTCCCAGCTGATTTAATGGAGTTGCCATTCGGAGAATTCGACCTAATTTTAGGCATGGACTGGCTTGTGAAGTACCGTGCAAATGTGGATTGTGCTGCTAAGAGAATGTCCTTAAGAACTCTTGATGATAAGGAAGTTGTAGTGATGGGCGAAAGACGGAACTACTTATCTAATGTAGTATCCGCTCTTAAGGCGAAAAAGATGGTTAGGAAAGGATGCGAAGCTTTTCTGATGTTGGTGAATGCTTTGGAGGCTAAGGAAGCAACTGTTAATGAAGTCAGGACGGTGAATGAATTTGTAGATGTTTTTCCGGAAGAACTTCCAGGGTTGCCTCCGGATCGTGAGGTAAAATTCGGGATAGACTTATTGCCTGGAACGGCGCCAGTTTCTATTGCTCCATATAGAATGGCACCGAAGGAATTGGTTGAGCTTAAGGCTCAGATTCAGGAATTGCTTGAGCGTGGATTCATCCGACCTAGTGTGTCTCCATGGGGAGCCCCGGTCCTATTCGTGAAGAAGAAGGACGGATCGATGAGGATGTGTATAGACTACCGGCAGTTGAATAAGCTAACTATCAAGAACAAGTATCCTTTACCCAGGATCGACGACTTGTTCGATCAGCTTAAAGGAGCTGCGGTATTCTCTAAAATTGATCTAAGGTCGGGGTATCATCAGCTTAAAGTGAAAGAAGTGGATATCCATAAGACGGCTTTCCGAACCAAATATGGCCACTATGAATTTCTGGTAATGCCATTTGGATTGACGAACGCCCAATTGCGTTTATGGATATGATGAACCGAATTTTTCAGCCCTACTTGGATCGGTTCGTCGTGGTATTCATAGACGACATCTTGGTGTATTCTAAGTCCAAGTGGAACATGATGAGCATCTCCTGATTGTGTTACGAGTTTTAAGGAGAAGAAAATGACGCCAAAATCAGCAAGTGTGAATTTTGGTGAAAGAAGTTGCATTTTAGGACATGTGGTATCTGCAGAAGGATTAGGTGGATCCTCGGAAGATCGAGGTCAGATTAGATTGGAAACCACCTAAGTCCGTGAATTGAGGTTCGCAGCTTGGGTTTAGCCGGATATTACCGAAGATTCGTCGAAGGATTTTCATCGATAACTGCACCTTTAACGAAATTGCTGAGGAAGGAAGTACCTTTCGTGTGGGAAGATAAGCAACAAGAGAGTTTTTTGAAGCTCAAGAAAGTTTTGACGGAAGCTCCTGTTTTGATTCAGCCTGAAGCAGGAAAGGATTTTGTTGTGTATTGCGATGCTTCTCACATGGGATTAGGATGTGTTCTGATGCAAGGCGGAGAGGTAGTTGCGTATGCGTCTCGGCAGTTGAGACCGCACGAGGTTAATTACCCGACACACGACTTGGAGTTGGCAGCTGTAGTCTTTGCTCTTAAAGTTTGGAGACATTATTTATACGGGGAAAAGTCAGTGATATACACGGACCACAAAAGTCTGAAATATCTACTGACTCAGAAAGAACTGAATTTGAGGCAGAGAAGGTGGATAGAGTTGTTGAAAGACTACGACTGTTCCATCGAGTACCATCCGGGCAAGGCGAATGTGGTGGCAGACGCTCTAAGTCGAAAAGTGGTGTCAGATTTGAGAGCGATGTTTGCACATCTTAGTCTCTACGATGATGGAAGCTTGTTGGCAGAACTTCAGGTTAAGCCGACATGGTTAAGTCAAGTGAAAGAGAGGCAATTAATAGATGAAGATCTGAGTGAAAAGCTTCGACAGGTGCAGAGTGGGAAATTGGAAGATTTTGGTATTAACAGTGATGGAATATTGTGTTTTAAAGGTAAAGTCTGTATGCCGAAGGATCAGGAGTTGAGGCAAAAGATACTTCAGGAATCGCATGGTAGCCCCTATGCTATGCATCCTGGAGGAAGTAAGTTATACCGAGATTTGCGAGATCAATGTTGGTGGCCTGGTCTTAAGCGGGAAGTTACTGAGTTTGTAGGGAAGTGCTTGACGTGTCGACAAGTCAAGGTGAACATCAAATACCATCGGGTTGCTTCAACCGATAAAGATTCCGCATGGAAGTGGGAGAGAATCACCATGGATTTTGTTAGTGGGCTTCCTCTTACGCCTACTAAGAAAGACTCCATTTGGGTGATAGTGGACCGATTGACGAAATCTGCACATTTTATCCCAGTTCGGGTTGATTACTCTTTGCAGAAGTTGGCAAAGTTTTATGTAGTGAAATTGTGAGATTGCATGGAGTGCCGTTGTCGATAATTTGACGAGATCCAAGGTTTACGTCGCGATTTTGGAAAGCATTGCATCAGGCTTTGGGCACTAGATTGGACTTCAGTACGGCATTTCATCCTCATTCAGACGGTCAGTCCGAAAGAGTAATCCAGATCTTAGAAGATATGTTAAGGGGTTGTGTGATAGATTTCAAGGGAAGTTGGGAGGAATTCTTACCGTTGGCAGAATTTGCGTACAACAACAGTTTCCAATTCAGTATTCGGATGGTGCCATATGAAGCACTATATGGACTAAGTGTCGCACTCCTACGTGTTGGGCGAATTAGGGAACGCCGATTTTAGGTCCGTAGATAGTGGTGAATCAAGAAAAGGTTAAGGTAATCCGGGCTCGGTTAAAGGAAGCATCAGATAGACAAAAATCATACGCAGATTTAAAACGGAAGGAAATAGAGTATGCAGTGGGAGACCAAGTTTTCCTAAAGGTTTCACCTTGGAAAAAGGTGATGAGATTTGGACGCAAAGGGAAACTAAGTCCCAGGTTCATTGGACCTTATCGGATTGTGAAGCGGGTCGATCTGTGGCATATCGCTTAGATTTGCCTTGAAATTGAAACAAATGTACGATGTGTTCCATGTTTCAATGTTACGCCGTTACCGGTCGGATCCATCTCATATAGTACCGATTGAGGAGGTGGAATTAAGATCGATTTGTCATATGAGGAAGAGCCAATTCAAATTCGAGCGAGACGTAAAGGTTTTACTTGAGAAAATCGGTTTCTCGTTAAGGTATTATGGCGAAATCATGGATCGAAAGAAGCTTCGTGGGACTGGAGGAAGCGATGCGACAAAGAATACCCTCACTTATTCAGACGGGTAATTTCGAGGACGAAATTATTTTAAGGGGTAGAACTATAACATCCTCGATAATTAGGGGTTATGCAATTTACATAATTGAATGATGTTGCATGCTTAATCATTATTAAGTGCAATTTTGGAAGTTATTTGAGCTTCATTTATTAAGTGAATGCTTTGTTAAACTTTTAATTTCTATTAATTAGAGAGAGAACTAAGCTAATAAGGCCTTAAGAATTGATGATGAGAAGTTCTAGCATAAGTTAAGTAATTGGCAAAATGGTTAGAATGCATGGATGTGTGCTTAAGGTGTAAGGTTCGAATCTCCTAGCTAACATTAGGGAGATTTTTAATTTTTTGTTTTCTTCCTTGTAAGTGTCACCAAGAATATTCTAGAGTGGATGAGCTTTCATCCATTTTGGCTAGTTGACCATGTGAAAAGGAAGTTAAAACTTAAGGCATGAAATCATAAGTTGGTGATAAGATGAAGGGGGACAAAGGCATGATATTGGGCTATGTTTTGGGGATGTGTTCATGGTCAATTGACCATGAACCTAGACGGCATGGAGGCTAAAGGGAGAGGTTTATTTCTTTGATAGCAAATCAAGAGTGGATAGGGAAGAAACAAGGAGGAAAAAGGGGGATATGTTGGCATTGATGTGGCCGAATTTATGCTTTGCCATTAGGGGGGAAAAGTTAGCCAAAAGTCCTTGTTTGTCCATCTTTTCTCATTTTCTTCAAAAATTCTCTCCTAGCCGAATTTGCCATAGAGTTTAGGTAAAAACTCTCTTTTGTTTTAGCTTTCATCTTTTTGACCAATTTTCTTCATTTTGGCCGAATGTACCTTAGCCATTTTGGTACATTTTCGCTTTTGATTTAGCCTCAATTGCTTGAACCAAATACAACTTTCTTTCTCCCATTTAGTTTTCATTTTGAAACCAAAAACCACAAAGATTAAGCACCATTATTCTTCTTCACTTTCTCTCTCTTGCGAATGCATCTAAGTTCCATAGTCAATCTCCTTCTCTTTGATCATATTCTCTTTTCTTTTCTTTTCATCTTATTTTTCTCTTATCTTTCTCTCATTGCGAAATCACCATTATCATTTTCTTCTCCTCTTTCTCTTTACTTCCTTCTCTTTTCATTCTCTTTCTTCTTTCCTTCAAAATCGAAACCATCATAATGAAACCACCATTTTATTCTCTTTTTGTGAAGGCCAATCATCATATTCTTTTCTTCTTTTCAAAGCCGAACCTCCAAGTGATCAAAGTAAGATTCTATCAATTATTTTCATCATTTTTTTAGCAAACTTAAAATCATAATCTTTTATTTCTCTCCTAGGCCGAATCTTTTGAAAAGATTTTTCAAAGATCTTTGTTGAAGACAACCTTTAAGTGACCATTCGAATCATCAAGGTAAGACTACTAATTTAGATTATATCAATTTTTTTTTAGAGAGATCACTAATCTAAGTTATTTTTAGGAGCGATCTAAGATCATCAAGATAGGTAAGAAAAGAGCCGTTCGAAGTGTTTGGAAGAAGGGAGGTATTCCTTTACCATCGAACTACAAACGAAGAGCAGTATCGGGGGTTAGAGACTTTCCACCCGGTTGTGGACCCTCTGCAAACGAGGATCGGTTATTCGAAGTAGTGCGTACAACCGAACCACTTTATGTTGGTGGAATATCGGCGGGTTTTGATCCATCTAGTGGAGAAAATCGCAAATAAGCATCATTCGTGAATCTGGGGGTAAGGATTTAGATCCATCGCTTATAAGTATAGTTTTGCTAACAATAGTTTATACTAACCGAGTGTATTAATCATTTAGGTGTGGACGAGCTAGAGGGTATTGTTCTCACTGTTACTAGGTGTGTAACCATACATTAAAATTTCCATAGATTTATATTATTAAAAAGTGATTATATGATAATATGTTTGTTTGCGGATACCAATCATTGGTATACAAAATTCAGGTATGTTACCTCAATATTCCGTTTATTTTGCTATATGCATTAATATGAAATAAGCATGACTATATTATGATTTGTAGATAAATAGCATGAAAATCTGATTTGATATGTATGTGCATGGGCATATGGGTATATTTGATAAAGGAGGAAGTACTCTGGTGGTTTTACCACATTTCTGGTGACTTCGGTCACATATGTGAATTTGGTGACTTCGGTCACGTATATTTGACTCCGGTGGCTTCGGTCACATATTTGGCTCCGGTGACTTCGGTCACATAATTGACTCCGGTGACTTCGGTCACGTATGTGAATCTGGTGACTTCGGTCACGTATTTGAAATTTGGACTTGATCGGTGACTTGGTTACATCTGCTTTGGTGGCTTTGCCACAATAAGGGCGATGTGCATGTTGACTGCAGCAACTGCCTTCGATGGTGTGTAGCGGATGGAGGGTCGATTTAGTAATCCCCACGGTGTACTGGTTGGTACGGGGGTGTGTAGCGGATGGATATTTAGGTTGGGCCGGGCTTGCATTTCATACCATGTGCATAATTATGTAACATTGTATTTTTACTCATTGATCTGTTACGAAATGGGCCTTTGGGCTAAATTTGAACTAAATTGGGCCTTTGGGCTAAATATGAGTTAAATGGGCCTATGGCCATATGTGAAAGTTTTGGGCTTAAAAGCATTTGATAAATGGGCTTTTTAATGTGTGTGTTATACATTGAGTTTATAACTCACCCATTTTTATGGGATAACTTTTCAGATAATTCGTAGTGTGATGGATCGGGTCGGCAAGGATTTCGAGGTGGCCAGTGCTCGTATTAAGTATTGTGGAGATTTTCCAACTTAAACTCTTTAAGTTAAATTTTATTACTTAGACTTTAATTTGGGTTGCCAATATTATGTAATAAGGCCATTATAAACTATCTTTAATTTCGTGTTTGGATTTATTTTATTTTGCTATGAATAAATATCCATTAAATAACTAAATTGGTTTTAATAATTATTTAAAAGGTTTTTGTCTTTAATATATAAATGTTTTCAAGGAAATTTTCTTAAGTTTGGTTTCCTTTTGATTTTATATTAATTCCTCCTAAGAATAATGTTTTTTAAAGACAAAATTTCTTTACAATGGAATTCCGCTAAAGTTTTACTCAAGGAACATACCAAAACCGGTTAGACTTTTTGGGCCGGGTTTGGGTTGTTTCATTTAGTGCAAAATTATATTATCGTGAAATGTTAGGTGCAAGCTCAACCATAGTACGAGCCAATTATATTTGTGTAATGTGTTATATTGTGAGCCATGTTAACTTGGCGAATTATATTATTATGGCGAATTGTGTTAATTTGGTGATTTGTATTAATATGGCGAACTAAATTAATTTGCCAAAATGTGTATTGTGAGATTTTGAGTTGTATTGTATATAAGCTAAGTTATTGCATGGCCTATGCTAAATCATAAACCATAATATGAACATATTTTAATCCCACATTTAGCATATTTTGGATGATTTATCCCTTTAATTATGGAAATAGGTGCTCCTAATCCTTTGTTTTCATGTTTTATACTCAGTAGAGCACCGGAGGATGAAAAGAACGAGAAACGGGCCGAAAACAGAGAAAATGGGCCAAAGTACGAAATCCACACGGCTTGGGCCCAAGACCACACGGCCGTGCCCCGTAAGAAGAGTCGACCACGGCTGGACCCCAAAAAACACGGTCGTGCTTTATCAACAGACACGAACACGGCATGACCACGATTTACATGGGTGTGTTCCATGGGCGTGTCTCTGTCGCAGATAAGAAGAATTCTATTAGGATTAGGGTACTTAGAGGCAAATAAACATATTCCAAAAGCCTATATAAAGACCCTAGAGGCCAACCTTTAGAGGGCATTCAGCTAAGCCAAAGAGCCGAGCCAGAGCATTTAAATTCAAGGATTTACTCAAAGAAAGCCAGTTGATTCATCTCAAGAAGCCGGAATCATACTCAAGACAGAGGAACTCTCCTTCAATTCCTTCAGGGGTTTTAGGGTTTTCTTTATGTTTTGTTTTATATTTTCTTCTGAGATGTTTTCTTTTACAATTATGAACTAAACCCTCAGATACTTGAGGGGGATGAAGCCTAAGACGAATCTTGTTATTGTTATCTGAGCTGTATGATAAATACTTGATTTGTTCTTAACTATGTGTTCTTAATTCTTGTTTTGGTATTTCCGGGATATTGATTCAAGCATTTATGCTTTTAAGTAGAGGAGGAATAGACCCTGTTTAAGAGTAGATTTAGCATAGTTAAGCGGAGTTGAACACAACCCTAGAGATAGAATGACGTAAATTTGTCGGATTAGGGTCAAACCTAATATGGGAGTCCATAGATCGAGCTAAAGCAATTCTAGGGGTTTTAATTAGAAAGAGATTTCAATTAATCAACCTAGAGTTAGACGTTAGTAGCCTCGAGAGAGGAATTAATATAAATTAGGGAATCCTACGGGTCAAGTCAAGTGAATAAATCGTCCGGTTCAGAGTTAGATAACAAGTGAAGTCTAGGTGGATTCTTCCTCGGGTATTGTCTAAATCAATCGATTTCCACTCAAGTCCTTCCCCAATTTCCTCTTTGTCTTAGTATCTTTAGCTTAGTTAATTAGTTAAATTTAGATTAAATAAAAAATTCCCTTAATTTGTAGGCTATTTAATACAAAGAGAGTTAATATTAGTACTTTTGGTTCCTTTAGGTTCGACAATCCGGTCCTGCCGCTAGCTATACTACTGTTCGATAGGTGCGTTTGCCTCCATAGTTGTCTTAGTTAGTTTCCAGGTTCGATCATTCTTTTTATAATTTTTTAAGACTCGACAGACACGATTAATTTTTTGGCGCCATTTTCGGGGAACTGAAATATTAAGAACGCTTAATTTTTATTACTTTAGCCATATTATATTTTATTTTACTACAATTAAATTTTATTTTTACTTTTCTAAATTTTCTTTTTCTTTTTCTCTTTTCCTTGCAGGTACCTCTAGTTTATGACTAGAAGGAACCCGACAGGACCACTACTTTATGCCAGTGATATTGAAGGAACTGTACGCAAAAATCGTAGAGAAGTAAGGTGAGGCTTAGATTACAAACAAGAAGAGTAAGAGGATGAAACCAATACCACCGATAGGATGGCTGAGAATAATCCACTACTTCAGGAGGTGGCTGATCATCATGCTCCTCGAACTATGTATGATTATGCTAAACCTAATTTAACAGGAGCTGAATCGAGTATTGTTTATAGCTGCTAATATTTTTGAATTAAAACCTAACACTATACAAATGATTCAACAGTTTGTTCAATTTGATGGTTTACAAGACGAAGACCCAAATACTCATTTAGTTAATTTTCTAGAATTCTGTGACACCTTCAAAATAAATAGCATTTCTGGTGATGCCATTCGTCTTCGGTTATTTCTCTTTTCTTTGAGAAATAAAGCCAAATAGTGGTTACATTCTCTTCCACGAGGATCAATCACTACATGGGACCAAATGACCGAAAAATTTTTACTGAAAAATTTTTCACCGGCCAAAACGGCCAAATTAAGGAATGATATCTCTTCTTTTGTGCAGATGGATTTAGAAACATTATACGATGCATGGGAGAGATACAAAGATCTATTGAGAAGGTGCCCACACCATGGTTTACCCTTGTGGTTACAGGTCCAAACTTTTTACAACGGTGTGAACCACTCAACCCGGTAGTTAATTGACTCAGCAGCCGACGGAACCCTAAATAATAAAAATCCTGAAGCGGCTTATGAATTCATAGAGGATATGTCACTGAATAACTATCAGTGGCAAGTTACAAGGACAAAGCCAACCAAAGCTACTGGAGTTTTCAATCTCGACGCAGTCACCATGCTATCAAATCAGGTAGAGATGATGAATAAAAAGATTGATGGTTTGTGAGGTTCTTTGCAGGTATATCCAATTATGCAATGTGATTCAAATCTAGGAGGTGTGGCGATTCTTGAGTACCCACCCTACAATTCGGACATGGAAAGCTAACAATTAAACTATACGGGTAACAATTTTAGACCTCAAAATAACCACTATAGTAATACTTATAATCCAAGTTGGAGGAACCACCCCAGTTTCTCGTGGGGTGGCCAAGGAAATCAGAGACAACAACCACCCCCTCCAAACTTTCCAACAACAGCCCTACCCACAGGAAAAGAATCCGAACCTTGAAGAGATGCTGACAAAATTTATAGCGGTGTCTGAAACTCGATTTCAAAACACTGAGACAACACTTAAAAATCAACAAGCATCGATTAAAGGAATCGAGAACCAGTTAGGGCAACTCGCAAAGCTGATCTCCGAATGACCACTAGGTAGCTTGCCAAGTAATACTGAGACTAGTCCCAAGGAGCAAATTCAAGCCATACCAGCTCATGACAGTGAAAGGTTAGTATAATCTGAATCTGAGTCAAGGTAAGAACCTGTGGTAAGTAAAGGTAAGATTGAGGTAAGCCAAGAAAAGCCAAAATCGGTAATTAAAGAATACAAACCTCGTATACCTTACCCCAATACGATGAAGGAAGACGACATAGAAGAACAGTTCGGTAAGTTCCTTAAACTCTTAAAGAAATTACATATTAACTTACCGTTTCTTGAAGCTCTTTCGCAGATGCCAGATTCAAGGAAATTTTTAAAAGAGCTCTTAACGAAAAAGCAAAAGTTAGACGAGGAGTCACATGTGGAACTAAACGCAATGTGCTTGACAATGTTACAGAACAGATTACCACGAAAATTAAAAGATCCAGGGAGTTTTACAATTCCATGCTTAATTGGTAGTTTATCTATTGAGAATGCTTTCGCTGATTTAGGGGCAAGCATCAATGTTATGCCATCTAAAATGTTTAAACAGCTAGGTCTAGGGAAACCCAAGCAAACTAGGATGAGTATTCAACTAGCTAATAAGACTATTCACATCCCTAAGGGTATAATTGAAGATGTACTATTTAAAGTTGACAAATTCATATTCCCCGTAGACTTCGTTGTTTTAGATATAGATGAAGACAATAGTATCCCATTAATTTTAGGAAGATTTTTTCTAGCAACTGCCAGATTTAAAATTGATGTTAGCACAGGTGAACTCATACTTTGTGTAGGTGACGAATCAATCAGTCTTCAAGCTCTCGACTCAGCTAGGACATCAAGTGAGAAATGTGAGGACGTAAATTCCCTTGATAAGCATTCAGTTAAACTCTCTTTTCAGGAAACACCACGAATTACACTACAGAGCCAGATCCTATAACTCGTACCAACAAGGAAATATCTCATGAGGAACGACGGCTTCAGACCGATGAGCTAGATGAGTGGGAGATACATTTTAGGGAGGAATCAAACCCACACGAAGTGAAACCGAAGGAACCCCCAGAAGAACTTAAAGGAACATCAAATCACTTCAAAATAAGAGATCAGGTACTATTAGATAGAACAGACCCACGAATCGCCACATCAAACCTGAAGACAAACGAAGAGATCCCCTTTACAGTACTTAATGTTTTTCCTTACGAAATAGTCGAGGTAATTAATTCTACATTCGGTACTTTTAAAGTAAAATCTACTCGACTCAAATTATATAATGATAGCATGAAAAAGGATTTTTCACTCCTTAAACCACCGTAAAGGTACGAATGAGAGGTAAGTCTAGCTCAAGACTTTAAACGACTACTTCTCAGGAGGCAACTCGAGCACTAACCCTATTTATTTTCATTTCTTTTTCTTTTAGCACCTAACTACAGACTAACCAAGTTAATGAAGCGTAGATCTTTACATCACCTGGCCTTACACACGGCCGTGGCCGTGTGGATGCTACGAATTTCTGTACTAACATGGCAGAGAGAGTACGAGACAGGACGAGAAAAATATCTTTGAATCACGGACTCACCTAACACCACAGCCGTGCGACATAGCCATGGACGACACTATTGAACCAACATGGGCTTGGCAACTTAAATACCGGGCGTGGGAGAAGCAATTGAACCACCACACGGCCGTGCGACATGGCCGTGTGACATAACACGCCCACGATACATAGGCGTGGGGATGTACCAAAGCTGAAAATTTCTATTTAAAACACCTCCTCCCTTCTCACCCATTCCCTATCCACTCCCCACTTCCCTCCATCTTCACTCTCTTCCTTCTTCACTCCATAAAAGTCTCAATCTATACTCTAACAATGTCGAAGAAATGGAAAGGTCCAAATCCTCTCTCCCTGTGCGAGACCAATCAACATAAGTTCATGCCAGCCGCTTTATTAACTCAACAAGCCAAGGGTCTTTGAGACCATTTAAATTTTATTTTACTTATCTCTTCTCCTTTATTTTCCTTTTCTTTATTTTTCATATATTTAATTTAGTTTATTTTGTTTTAGTTTCTTGGTTTTAGGTTCTAAAGGTTGCTAGGGAATCACAACACCACGGCCTCAGAAACCACACCCACCTCGCGAACCATCTACCAATAAGGACTTTTCAGTCCATTCATCTTTTCTTTTAGTCTTATTTTAATTCTTATTTTCTTTAGTGTCATCTTTATTTACTTTAATTATATATTTAGTATAATTTAAATTAGGATTATTATTTCTTGGCTAACTCTTCACGAGGTTCCCAATTTCTTCATCTAGCATAGGAAGTAGAGGCGCCCCCTCCAACTTATCTTTCATCTACGAATCAAGTTTCCACACCTCCAACTCAAGGAATCCATCCAAAAATTCAAAAAGTTTCACCTCTCTACCTCTCTTTTCATTTTCTTATTTTATGATTATTATCTATCTTTTTACATTAAAGGCAATGTACATCGAGGGCAATGTACATCTTAAGTGTGGGGGTGAAAATTATTTAGAAAAAGTGCCTAACTTTTTGTATTATTCTCAAATCCCTGAATGATATTCTGTCTTAAATTAATTTTCAAATATCACTAATTAGAATGAAATTCCTGTTAATTCATGATTTTTATTGATATATTTTAGATTAAGTCATTGATAATTGTGCAATGATGATTTAAACTTTAAGATACTAGAGAATCAAGCATGATGAGTCTTTTTTCAAAAAAAAATTTATGTTAGGTTGCCTACCTGAATCTAAATTGTTACCTTGAAGTTTGAAATCTATGAGGTTGACGTCAAAAAACCCATAATTTTTGTGAGATTTTGAGCCTTTTAGAGCATACATTATTTTCGTGCTCACTTTATTGATTATGAGTGTGTCAACATTGATTTGTTATTCTAGAACTTGCTTCGATTATACATGTCAAGACAACACTATTGATTTGATATAAAGAGATGATTAAGGCATCTAGGATTTAACCCACTTACTCCACTAAAAGCCTATCCTCATAATTGACCCCTAGTGAACCCCTTTGATCCTAACAACCCTTTTTATTTACTCAACCCACTAATATTAACCTGAAAACCCATCTTGTATTTGTTATCACCATTCCTTTTGACCACCATTCTATCGAGACTTATTTTGATCAGTTTCCTAATTATATTATTTCAGCTGTTAAAGTTTTATCTTACGTTGTTTTGGTATTTCAAAAAAAAATCAAAGTATATTCACTATTAGTTTTGTGATTAAGCGAGCCTATACGTTTAATTTTAACATCTTGAAAAAGAAACTCGTATTATTAGTATTATAAGTTTTCAATAAATGTAATTATGCATCAGTTCATTTTTCTAGTTAGGTAATTTGTCAATTCAATCTCGATTCTAACCCTTCTAATTCAGCCTTTATCCACACCTTTAACCCAAGCCCCGTTACAACCTTTAAAAGACCTTTTGATTTGTGTATCATCTCATTTTACAGTGGTGGAGATTTGATTTTCAAGTAAGCCTATGGTAATAACTTTTCATGTTCGACTTTTGAGAGCTTAATTTTGAACCTTAAACACTTTGAGTGATTTGAGTGAATTTTAAGTGAGGATGTCAACCCATGTCGATTTTGAATTAAAGGTAATTATTCAGATAAATGGAAAACACCTATGTTTTCGTGCTATAAACTCATGACTTTTATTGGTTGAATCTTCAGGACTCTTCTAGTTAAATTATCCATGAATAAATTATCTATGAATTATGATGAAACATTATCGATGAATATTATGAATTGAGGAAGTTCGTTTTAATTGTGAGTTGAGAATTTTGCTTAAGGACAAGCAAAAGCTTGAGTATGGGGGTATTTGATAAACCATAATATCAACATATCTTAATCCCACATTTAGCATATTTTTGGATGATTTATCCCTTTAATTATGGAAATAGGTGCTCTTAATCCTTTGTTTTCATGTTTTATACTCAGTAGAGCACCAGAGGATGAAAAGAACGAAAAACGGGCTGAAAACAAAGAAAATAGGCCAAAGTACGAAATCCACATGGCCTGGGCCCGAGACCACACGGTCGTGCCCCGTAAGAAGAGTCGACCATGGCCTGGACCCCAAAAAACACAACCGTGCCTCATCAACAAACCCAAACACGGCCTGGCCACGATTTACAGGCGTGTGCCATGGGCGTGTCTCTGTCGCAGATAAGAAGAATTCTATTAGGATTAGGGTACTTAGAGGCAAAGAAACATATTCCAAAAACCTATATAAAGACCGTAGAGGCCAACCTTTAGGGGGCGTTCAGCTAGGCCAAAGAGCCGAGCCAGAGTAGTTAAATTCAGGGATTTACTCGAAGAAAGCCAATTGATTCATCTCAAGAAGTCAGAATCATACTCAAGACGGAGGAACTCTCCTTCAATTCCTTCAAGGGGTTTTGGGTTTTTCTTTATGTTTTGTTTTATATTTTCTTATGAGATGTTTTCTTTTACAATTATAAACTAAACCCTCAAATACTTGAGGGGGATGAAGCCTAAGATGAATCTTGTTATTGTTATCTGAGCTGTATGATAAATACTTGATTTGTTCTTAACTATGTGTTCTTAATTCTTATTTTGGTATTTCCAAGATATTGATCCAAGCATTTATGCTTTTAAGTAGAGGAGGAATAGACCCTGTTTAAGAGTAGATTTAGCATAGTTAAGCAGAGTTGAACGTAACCCTAGAGATAGGATGATGTAAATTTGACGGATTAGGGTCAAACCTAATATGGGAGTCCATAGATCGAGTTAATGCAATTCTAAGGGTTTTAATTAGAAAGAGATTTCAATTAATCAACCTAGAGTTAGACGTTAGTAGCCTCGAGAGAGGAATTAATATAAATTAGGGAATCCTACGGATAAAGTCAAGTGAATAAATCTTCTGGTTCAGAGTTAGATAACAAGTGAAGTCTAGGTGGATTCTTCCTCGGGTACTGTCTAAACCAATAAGTTTTGCCTGAAGTCCTTCCCCAATTTCCTCTTTGTCTTAGCATATTTAGCTTAGTTAATTAGTTAATTTTAGATTAGATAAAAAATTCCCTTAATTCGTAGGCTAAATAATAGAAAGAGAGTTAATATTAGTACTTTTGGTTCTTTTGGGTTCGACAATCCGGTCCTACCGCTAGCTATACTACTGTCCGATAGGTGCGCTTGCCTCCATCATTGTCTTAGTTAGTTTCCAGGTTCGATCATTCTTTTTATAAATTTTTAAGACTCGACAGACATGATTACTAAATAAAATATACGAACAGTGATTTATGTGAGCTATTTCATGAATGATATGTGAACTGTGTTATGTGTGCAATATATGTTGCATAAAAGTTATATTATTTACAAACCATGATCTATTGCAAATTGTGAATTGCGAACTGTGTTATAATGTGTGAACTCTGCTTAACTGTGAGCCCTATTATACTAAATATTGTGAATGTGTTAAAGAGATATTTTGGAATTGTGACCTTATGGAACCATTGGATATAGTTGGCATGCCATAGGATTTTGAATACTCACCTTCTTTATTGCGATAAACATTGTACCTGAAGATAATGTTGGAGAAATAAGGGAATGTTGAGCATAGCTCCATTCAACAGAGACAGTGTAGGGCTCTATGAGTCGAGTGTGTTGGAGAGTGTAAGCATTCATGCTACACTTTATCAGAGATAGCGTAGGGCTCTTTGAGTCCAAAAATGAGGCGTTATAAGGAGATCCATTTATCCAATGTGTGGTGATAGAGACCACTTATAGGTGGTGATAGAGTCTCCTATATGTTTCATAATCACAAAAATGTCAATTTATCATTATTTGAGATATATGAGTTACGATGTGGTATGAATGAATTATTATATTGAATGAACTGTTATATTGTATGAACTATTATATTGAATGAACTATTATTATGCATGAATTGTTATTTCATATGAATTGTTATTTTATGCGAACTACCTATTCTATGTGAACCGTTTAATTCGTATGAACTATTATCTTGTGTGAGTTGTGATAAAAAGTAAATCGTTTAAGCATGCCTATTTCACTTAACATGTTTGATGTGTTTATTTGTAAATGTATGAGCACTCATTGAGCTTTCATAAGCTCACCCACTCTTTTATACCATTGCAGTGATTTAGCTTGTAAAAAGGTAGGAAAGTGAGTCATCCAAGTGATCCATAACGAAGCTATACCTCGGTAATTGAGGAAGGCAATGTGGGACCAAATAGTGAGATTTAGAATTAGACTTTGTTATAATCGTTGGATTGCAATTAGACATTATGGACTCTTTAATTGGTTCGATTTGGAACTTTTATCACTACTTCAGATGGATGACTGAATGGTAGATTATGAATGCTTGATGAATGGTATGAGAAATTGTTCGACTAACTTGTAACTGTAGGTTGAAGAGCCACTGGGTATCGAGGTAAGTCTTATATGTTTTATGTGTGATTTGGAAATTAATCATGAGTTTAGTTTGCATGAAATGTAAAATTGGACAGATTACGTAAATAGTAGGTGTAACACACCAAACTTGGCCTAGACGTTATTGCTGAATCTGGCGATGTCACATGATAGTGCCTTAGAAACGCAATTACAATAATGCCCTTTTCAATATTTTAGGTTACCGTCAAAAACACGTCGTTTATTCCTTTATTGACCATTTTCAAAACATTATACGTTGCAGAAGCTTTTTAAAAGTAATTTACGAATTCGTGTGTTTTTTATAAAATATTTGTTTATTTTGAAAATTCGCGTCTTGTTCTACTGCTAGCAGTTTATAAATAAAAATTCCAAATTTTAAACAAAACTCCGAATGGTCTTATTCCATAACATTTACCCAGATATAATCAAACCATAAATAAAATGAAACCATAAAATAGGAATCCAGAATCGTGGTCACCGCCGAGTCCTCCGCCGCACCGATCCATCTACTACTGGGGATTACCTGAACATATTAAATAGAAAATGGTGAGTTTTGGCAAACTCAGTGTGTAATCCCCACAGAAAACATGCACACACAAAAATATCAAATAACAGACATCAATTCATAATTTGGGTCTGAGCCCATTACAGAAACGGTGTGGACCTTAGCCCACTCAGATACAGAATCAGACATATTCTCAAGGCGTTAGCCCATTTCAGACATAATATGCAGATCAGAACAGAATAGCAGAATCCTACCCACCAGCCTCTACACACCAACTCTGTCCAACCCTACACACCATGTGGGGATAAAATTGACCCACCCAGCCCTACACACCAGGTTGTACCGAAAGCGGCACATAATCTGAAATTTGTAGCTGAGCTGCCAGATAACAAGCTTAAAAGCCTTTCAGATACTTCATCCAAATATCATCAATCCCACCCCGATGCAATGCAACATACATAAAATGTCATGCTAATATGCAGATAGTAGTTCATATATTCAGATCAGTATACATGCTTAGTACAAAAATCAAACAGTCAGACTAATCATTTATTTAGAGGTCTAAGCATTGCTTACCGACCCTACAGTAGGTCCAAAGTCGACTTGGGCAACCCTTGCAACCTTACAGAGTTTTCTAGAAAAATGGGCTCACACGTCTATGTGGCCTGCCCGTGTGGGCCCACACGCTAGTGTGGCCTACACGGCCCAATTGGTCGATCCCGTGTGTCGCACACGGCCTTGTCCAGCCATCACACGGCCGAGTCACTCACGTACGACCGGCTCGTCGATCACACGGCCATGTGGTGACTTACAATCTTGCACATTGCCTACCACACGGGCGACCACACGCCTGTGTGGTGTCGACAGAAAGGTTTTTAGATTTCATCGAAACCTCGTTTTCTATATTTTTGGGTACACACCTGGTTTCGATTGAAGCTAAAATGACTCCTAAGCACTCCAGAACCTATATTCGATCATTAGAACACCATTTTAGTCATTTAAAGCTATACTCAAACGAAAACACATGAGATGGCCGAACGCTAACCCAAAAAAAGTTACCTTCAATCGAACAAACGGGTTTTGTATGCTTAGCTTTTCAATTAATGACCTCTAGCCCTCTGATTTTATCCTAATCATCAATCAAAAACCTTCATAAGTAGAGATTCATAATTCCAATCAAAATTATAATATTGCACTTACCACGACACAAAGAACCAAAGCGGAGGATTGCGAATACTAAGTGATAAAAAGGAAAACGGTTGAAATCAGGAGAAAATGAGGGGAAAATTGGGCAGCATTGGAGGATGAAACGATAGGGAGAGAAGAAATTTTGAGATGAAAAGTTGTTTTGGAAACAAAATCAAATCCTATCAGATTTTCCCTAACTCCCACTATCATCCAACTTCACAGACTTACAATGCTAATCAAACTCAACCACTCCACACGCCCCATGCCAAAAAGGATTACTCCCCTCGCTTACGCAGGGATTCGAACACCAGACCTCCCCCATAATAACATACCACTTAACCACCAGACCAGCAGGCCCATTCTGTTGATTACTTATACACTTTTACTTATAAGCCTACTAACCAGAGATAGGGCTTTATTCATAAAAATACCAAATTTTACCCAAGTTGAGACTTGAACTTGGGACCTCTCAGACACACCCAAACACACCCAAATCACTTAGCCATTAAAGCAAACAGGTAATTTGTGCCAAAATTACAAAAGCCGGAGTTAAGCAAAAACCAAGGCATTGCAGTAGGTGGCATGTGAACTAATTAAATGATGATGATTTTATGAAGAGATGCATGATGTTTTAATGAATCTTCCTAAATAAGATATATACGTATAAATTCTACAATACTATTTTCAGACATTGTGAAATGGAATTTTTTTTTCAACGTTTTACTATACTACATTTTAAATCTAATTATATGTTTTTAGACAAAATGGTTTTCCAAGCCCCTACATATATAGACTTTTAAAAATACCCTATTGCATGCACGTATGTTTAACTGAAGTTTACGAGGTAATTTCCTGTTAAATACTAAATTATGAATTAATCTTGTCGAAAACTTTTTTGAGATCAACTTTTGATTTTTTTTAAACGGAAATAGAGTCGCCACCAATCCTTTTTATTTAGATGTAATTAGATCACCTCAAAATTTGATCGTTTTAAGGTTTGATTTATTAAAACAATGGTTTTTGGTCTATGAAATCCAAGAAATGGGTTCGGGAGTCAATTACGCACGATGAAGGATCAGTATCCTCGTAACGCCCAAAATTGGTACCTAATTGATTAATTGATGTCTTAGTGTCAAAAATTAAAAATTTGAAGGGAATTTAAAACATAATCCCTTTTTGCATAATGTTATTTAATTAAAATCACTTAGATAAATTAAAACATATGTAGAAGGCTTTCTTATCTCGAGGTTGTAACGCCCCAAAATTTAAATTTTTGTTTTTGCGGATGTATGACACAAATCTGTATCTGCTTCAGTGGTTAAGTGTTCTGGGAGTGCATGAGAGGTCCCAAGTTCAATCCATGACTTGGGCAAATTTTGGTATTTTTATGAATAAAGCCCAATTTTTGGTCAATAGGCTTTTATTTAATTGTTGATAAGTATATAATAGAATGGGTCTGCTGGTCTGGTGGTTAAGGGGAGTGTTGGATTGTTGGAGGTCCTGTGTTCAATTCTTTGTGATGGCGTGGAGACAATATTTTTGCTCCAATTTCGGCTAAGAGTTGTGTTAGGGCAAAATTCTGAGTAGTTGTGTTTTAGTGGGTTAATAAGGAGTGATTTTAGGAGATAATTGGGGAGAGGTTATCGGAAAATAATCTGATTATCTTTTTGTTGCAAAAAGAAAAAAAAGTAGAGTTTCAATTTTTTCTCTAATTCCCCAAACTATTTCTAACGTTTTCTTCTTCTTCTTCTTTTCCCTCCTCTGTCGATTCTTTCCCCTAGTTGTTGCCGAAATTTCCATTATTTTTTTCCCTTCCCTTCTGTTTCTTTCTTTTTTTTCCAATTGATTTGGTTGTTCATCGTTGATTGCGTGTGTTGTAAGTAACAATTTTATCTATTGTTAATCCTTCTTGGTTAATCTCTAAAAAGGGGATTCCTTTTTTGTGATTAGGAGTTAATCAAGGGGCTGGTGGTTTTGAATCGACGCTGTGATTGTGCAAAGTCGTGGTTACTTAAGTGAGGTAAGGGTTTTGCTAGCTTTTTAGTCGAGTTCCTTCCGAAATTGGTTGATTAAAAATAAATTAAGTGATTAATCTGGAGATATGTTGGTCGATTTTTAGGTCCTGGAGGCTTAGGAGTGCTTACGCATCAGAAACGATATCAGGTGTCTACCTAAAATGTAGAAAACCAAATTCGGTGAAAAGCCAAAATTGCTTGCTATCGAGAAATAAGAGAAATAAGAAAAAATGATGTGAAAAATTGTAGAGAAAGGAAATAAGGGTGTTATAAACTTGGAAATCAACATTTTGCACTAAAATAGTTTTGGACAGCAGTAGTAGTCTAACTTTGAAAAATCATCAAAAATAGTGGAAATTGAGTTAGAGGTTGACTAAAATATGAAATTAAATTTTATTGAGTCTAGTTTTTCATGGAAGAAACAGTGTAAGCAATGGAATTGTAAATCATGAGATATAATAAATTTTGTAAGACAATGCCAGAATGATTTCGGGTTCCCCTGTTCTGACTTAGGAAAATCATCAAAAATTGTAAAAAAATAATTAGAGGCTTAAATTTATATTTTTAAATTCTTAATGAGTCTATTTTCAAGATAAACAAATGGAAACATCATCTAAATTCCATACTAAGAGATAAATAATTTTTAGTAAGGAAAGGATGAAGCTGTTAAACAGCAGAAGAGGGATAAATTTAAAGATTTTACTGTACTTATTTGATAAACTATAAATTCTGAAAATTTTATAGTAGAAAGGTATTTGACTCTAGTTTCAAAAACATCAAGCGGATCTTAATTTGGAATTCTGTAGCTTAATATATAAATAATTTAGTGATAATGACTCAAGTAGACAATTTTGAATGAACATATAAGTAAATAGTGAAAACATAAATGAGTATTGAGCTAGCATGGGTTACTTTAAAAATGGATCACACGGCCAAGGCCAACTTGGGTCGAGTGGGCCACACAGGCATGTGGGCCCACACGAGCAGATCACATGGGCATTTGGGCCCATTTTTATCGAAATATTTTTAAGGTTGCACGGGTTGCCCAAGTCGACTGTGAACCTACTGTAGGGTCGGTAAGCGCTACTTAGACCCCTAAATGTGTGAAATTGACTGAATGATATCAGATCGGGCATGTTAATATCTCGAATCCCGAATATATGTACTGAAATTGCATAATAGCATATCATCCATTGTGTGTTGCATTGCATTGGGTTAGGGGTTGTTATTCGGAGGAAGTGTACTAAAAGGCTTTAAGCCTAATTTACCGGCAACTCACCGCAAACTCATGTGACAGTGCGCATTCAAGACTACTTGGAGTGTAGGGATGGGTGGGTTGATTATATCCCCACATGGAGTGTAAGGTTGGACGGAGATGGTGTGTAGAGGCTGGTTGGGTAGGATTTTGCTACTGCATAACTATTACTGCTACTAATACTGTGATGGGCTAAGGCCCTACTGCATTTTGACACTGTACTGAGACAGGCTAAGGCCCAAACAGTCTACTGATACTGAAAAGGACTTAGGCCCAAGACTGTTCAACTATGCATTGTAAATACTGATTATTTGTTTGTTTCTGCGGGATTACACACTGAGTTTACGTAAACTCACCCTTTTTGTTTAATGTGCATAGATAATCCCCAGACTTAGATGGATCGGTGCGACGGAGGACTCAACGGTGACCATAATAATTTTTGGACTTCATGGTTTTCAATTTACGATTTATGATTTAATTATTATTGATTATTTGAGTTGCAATTTAAGGACCCTCTAGGACTTTGATTTTAAATTTGGTTTTTATTTATTTATTTTACTTTATGGATTTATACCTACTGATCGTAGGAAATTCGGTTTTTAAAAAGTTAAAGTAATTTCTAAACACATGATCACCTAGACTGTTTATTAAAGCTTCCGCAACGAGGGATGTTTCAAAACAAATGTTTTAAATGAATAAAGATAACTTCCTAAGTTCTAACAAAGGTTTACTAAAGATAATAACATGGAATGTTTTCATCGTAACAACGAGGTTTCAAAAACACTATCGTGTGACATTGCCAGATATGGCCATAACATCTAGGCCAAGTTTGGGGTGTTACAGAGGTAACCAAAACGAAAAGGTCATATCCCGTAAGTTAGGACACGACATATCGAATCATCGAAAATAAGATTGCTCGTTATTTAATCACTATTAAATCTCATGTGATTTTAGTTTTAAAAAGGATGTTCGGTTATCTAGGTTCAAAGAAAAATTTGAACCCTGTAAGTTAGGGCACGACTTCTCGAATCTCCAAATACAGAACATTGTCTTGGTTTTAAAATTTTCCCTTTTTTATGCATCGAGTAAAACGTATGTAACATTCAAAGCGATGTGCATTTAACATGTTTGGGCATCGTACGAAAATAGACAAATATATTTAAACATGATGCATGATATAGTGACCATGTGGGTAGAACATCTACATTAGAATGATAAGTAACAAATAAATACATAAATACTATAATAATAATGTAATTATAGCAATAATAAGAATATTAGTTCATGGCATTAATAACAAGAGTCACATCACTTATCATAATATCAAAATAAATAAATAAATGAGAATTATAATTGCCATCTAAAATGTATAAATGGATAAATAAAAAATAAAGAAGACAAAAAGGTATAAGTAATATAAATTTTTAAAAAAATGAAAAGAATAAAAAGTAAAAAGGGTAATTAAAGATGTGAAATTAAATAAAAGAATGATTAAGTTGAAAATCAAAAGAATGAACTATATAAAATAATAAAAAATAAAAATACAAGGACTAAAATAAAACTTGCAAAAAACAACAATGGCCAAATGGAAAAATATTCCCTGTCCTATTTTGCGCATTGTTTCCAGGAGACCAATTGACTAGAGGACCGAAATGAAAAAAGATAAAATTAAGTGGACAAATTTAAAAAAGAAAAAAGGCCGAAAAGAGGACCAGATTGAAAACATTTAACAAGCTGAAGGACTAGGGAAATAAATAAACCCCTACATCAAAAACACGCAGATCCTGTGCGGTTTGAGTCGGGTCATCGGGTTGACTTCAAAACGACGCCGTTTCAGGTGTCTATTTCCCAAAAAATGGCCCATGGACCAAAATGAAAATAAAATAAAATTAAGTGGTAAAAATAAAAAAAGTACATGACTGTATTGAAAATTGCCTAAAAAGTGGAAGGACTAAGGTAGCAATTATACCCTAGTCACAAAAACACGCGAACCCTGAAGTACTTGGGTCAAGCGTCAAAATGATGACGTTTTGGGACTTACGAACACCGGCCAAAACGACATCGTTTAGCCCTGCCTATATAAGCCAAAAATTCTTTAAAAAAATCATTTTGTTTGGGTTTTTAAAAAAAAAAAATTGAGAGCTCTCCCTTTTTTCTCTCAATTTTTCCCACATCCGACCCAGGCACCGGCAAGTCTTTGCCATGGCCACCGGTCATCGACAACAGAGACCGCTGTCTCTGGTGGTCGAAGATCACAAAAAAAAGCCCTTTTTGTCCCTTCTTTCTCCAGCACAGCCTTTGGCGAACCCTCAAAGGTGCGGCGACCTTTCAGTCCAAAAGACACACCTACAACAGCGACAAAGGTGAAAAAAAACTCCCCTTTTTTTTATTTTTGTATATATGTATGCGAAAAGGAAAAAAATGATAATAACAACAATGGAGAAATATCTTCTATTTGAACTATTGCAATCTTTTTTTTTCTCTTTTAAAAATCCAGTCCAAATACAATCTGCTTCTATGGCTTTTATAGCCATTACGCACTATTTGTTATATATATATTTTGAATTTTCTTACTGTTTCTGCTTCTGTTTCAGTTGTTTCAGTTGTTCTTGTTTCTTTCTCTTTGCAGGTGGCTGTGCGTGGTCAACAACGACGGGAGAAGCAGGCCCTTTCCATTTTGGTGAAATGGAGGCAAAAAGGGCAGACCTCGGGACGAGGGGCCTCGGGTGGCGTGCCTGTGAAGGGAGGAGTGGCGCCATAAACCCTAGGGTTTCTGGCTTTCTGAAAAGTTTTAAGTTTTTTGGGCTGGGTTATTGGTTTGGGCTTGGGTTAATTAGTTTGGGTTTGTATTTTTTATTTTTATTTTTTATTTAGTTTCTGTTTGGGCCCGGGCTAAATTGGGTCTCTACAAGTCTTGTTGTTGATTCGATGATCAGAGCAGTGTATCGGAAGCATGATTTTAAGATTTTAAATATTCTCTAAATGATACGTAGTGTGATTGGTCGGTTGGTGTGCTTTATGGTGGTTTAAACAGAGAGTCACTTTGATGGCTAATATAACCTTCAAAATTCGGGTTGAACCATCCCGGTCGGGTTTTGGGCGCCACATATAATTTCGGAGTTTGTTACTATAAATATCACAAGATTTGATTTTTATAAAAATTTTAAACTTTTGTTGTTCCTAAAAAAAATTTACTTTCTAATCCAATTTTCCCAACATTTATCCCCTTGATTAACAACTACTATCTATACAACTTCCACGAAGAAATAAAAAGCAAAACCTAAGGACACAAAGAAAGACTCGAAAGATCTAGACCATAAAGGAAATTCCCTACAATATGTTTGGGCACCATAGAGTCATTGGATGAAAGTGTACTTATTAAGGTGGTAATCATGCCTTTTTGTAATGATAAGAAATTTTAATTCTCTAGACATATTTACCTGACAGAGCGCAATTACATTGTAATTTCGTATGTTATGTTTGGTAATATAAATTGTAATTGTACAGCTATATAAATTTAATTTCTAATAAGAATAATAATTATCACAAAAAATATTAATAATATTTGAAAAGAAAATTCTTTAAATAAATAATGATTTTCATATGTAATATGTTAGCCCAAAAAATACTTGACAAGATGATTACTAAAAAATTAACAAGAAAAATAAACACCCTATACAATTGTATCTAATTACCCTAGCACCCTATATTTGTTAAGCTATTCTTTCTCTAACATGAAACATGAATCCCTTGTAATCGTCCGTTAGTCTTTGGCTAAATATAAATAATTAAAATTAATGCTATATAATTTTGTTAAAATTAGTATAAACCATGTAAAATAAATAATATATGATTTAGTTAAATATTTAGTAAGTCAAATTGTATTAGAAAATCATTTCTCGTCAATAAAATTTTCAAATTATTTAAATGAGGTTAGTAAAATAACATATAATTATATTTTTAAAAATAAAATATATATCCTAAAATTATAATACTATTATTATATTAAAAATTATTAGACTTAAACCAAGTACAAGCGTGTTTAAAAGTAATAGAATAAATGGATTTGGGTATATAATTATTTGTAATTTATTCATGTAATTACTCAATTTCACATTCCCTAGGAATGAAATAGTGTAATTGGAGTGCTTCAAGTGCACTCAATTCAATGGGATTTACTAAGTCTATTGTTAAACAAACATGCCCCATATAAGTAATTATGAACAATTATATCCAAATTTAATTATTAGATAATTTTTCAAACCCAATGTTATTTTGTTGGTGGAAAAAACTCGAGATCCAACTTGAAAAGGAATTCTCATGATGCGATGTGAGAAAAGAAAACCCTAAAAAATCAGAGAAAAGTACCAGAGATGATTTGGGGTTTCTGGAATATGGAGTTGTGGAAAAAATAATTGAACACTTTAGTTTTATGGCAAAAGTTAAAGTATGTGGTGAAATTTCCTTAATTCAATATGGGAACAAATGAGGTAAAGAAGTAGTGGTATAAAGATCATAGCATCTTTGTTTCTCTATAATGCAAGGGTTGTTGCTTACATAATTCCACTAGTAAAAGCCTTCATTTGTCACTTTAACCATGCTTTCCCACCCTTATCCAATCTCAACGAACCCTATTTGTCAAATAGGGCCACTTTGCCAACATAATGTTGCACACCAATCCCCCCCCCCCCTCCTCGTTTTGTAGGTAGGGGCTAACAATCCACTCCCATGGCATAAAATAAGACATTTGAAAGCAACTTCACCAATGATTTTATGTAGAGGGGAAAGAAATCAAACGGTACTTTGATTAAATTATTGAAGTGATCATTTATTAATGAAATGAGTTAAAGCATGGAATATATTTTTTTATGTCTGTTGTTCACGGTGTGGCTCTACTTACCCCATTAGGAAAGCTTAAAATCAACCCCTTAAATAGAGTAAAAGTTAAAGATGAAAGACAAATCTGTTTTTCATAGTCACATGCTCCAACGCATCTTTTATATTTTGCTCCCTCAATTCATGACCATGAATGTGATTATTCACACTTTTTTTTCTTCTAAATATGTTATATTTCTACTCTGAATAAATTGAGATTAAAGTAGCATTGCCATTATAATATAAGTTTGAATTTTTCACTAAATATGTCAAAATATGGATATAATCTCATCATATGTAATTGTTGCGCGTATAATTTATTTAGTTATATTTTGATTTTTCTAATTTTTTTATTAGTTTAATTCTTTTTAATAATTATTAAACTTATATAACATTTATACTTATTGTAATGACCCATTTTTGTCCGGGCCCATTTGAATAAACCAAAAAATAACTCAAATGTCCAAAATCTTTACAGTCCATTTACAAGCAATGGCCCACCACTACCCAATTAGCCTAAACAGATTACCTTGAAACCCATTACACCCAAACAGACCAACCCTAAACATACCCAGAACCTAAACCGGCCCAAAAGGGCCCAAACTTAAAACAAGTCTCAGCAGCTTAAGGTTTCCAGGAAACCCTTGCGCCGCAAGCAGCCCAAACGCCAGCAAAATCACAACCATCGTGCCGCAAGCATCACCCCAGCCTCGCACCGGAATCACGCCTTCGCTTGCGCCACGATCCATGCCTGAGTCACGCCATTGTCGCCATGAGATCGTCGCTCCTGACCTGCACAGTAAAGGAAAACACAGCAAAAGAAACGACAAAATAAACAGATAGATTTCTTTCTATTTTTTTCTTTTTCTTACAGGGTTATATAAACCCACAGTGATTTGTAAAGAAAAAAAAATTTGGGGGGGAGAGAAAGAGATATACACACTGTTACACAGAAAAGAAAATATAGGAATAAAAAACAATTATTTCGCAATAACAGAGTTGATTTGTTATTTCTTTTTGTTCATTTTTTTCTTCGATTTATCTTGTTTTACATATATATAAAAAGTTAATAAAAGAAAGGAGTGAAGATTTTACCTGAGGGCCGTCATGGACGACGGCGCGTGCATCGGCACGTACGGAGGTGCCCCATCGGAATCCCAGCCGAGGGACGAAAGCTGGAGAGAGTTTGAGGGGATGGATTTCTGTTTTTTTTTAAATAGGTGTAAAGTGATTTTTTTAAGGTGTTATTTTATTTATATAATAAACTGAAAACGGCGCCGATTAGTAGGCCAGACCCGCGCTTTGACCCTGTAACACCCCCAAACCCGGCCCATGAGTTTCGACCAGATCTGGTATGCTATGAGTTGTACATTGAAAACTTTTGCTTTGTTCGTTATGGAAATCGTAAGTCAATTGGACATTATTTGGATAAATAAGTGACATTTTAAAATTTAAAATCCCTTGTATTACTATTATTAAGTATAAATAAACCTTATCATGAATTCATAAGTTGCATAACATTGAAAACTTCTTAGTTGAATAAAACTAGGGCCTTATTACATAAATATTCCCAAATAAAATAAAATAAAATTTAAAGAAATCCCAAAAATAATTTGTAGAAATAAAACTTGATGGCCCTCGAGTCCGTCTCTCGGCTCCCATGTCCACGATCTACTGCTCATCCGGAAGAGTAGAAAAGGAAAGCGTGAGTCACCAAGACTCGGTGTATAAATCTCAAACACACAACGACCGAGCCCATTAAACACATTATGGGCCCCGCCCATACATGAAGGTAACAATCATAATCACATGGTAAACGATAAATAATGAATAACCCAACCCATCCTAGGTTTCCATCCTCTACACACCAACCCGTACCAACCATCACACCTTGGAGATTTCTACAATCAACCCTCCATCTGCTATACACCAAAACGACAGCTGCACTACCTATTCCTATTAGTTAGGAATCATTGAATGTGGCATAGCCACCGATCACTATGTGACCTAACATTTGTATATGTGGGATTTCCACCACCGATCACCAAGTGACCTATCATGCACTTCCCCTTCAATATCATATTCCCACCCCATGCATACACATAAAGAAAACATCATGCAATCATATATATTTTCCGATACACATAGGGAGTTCTATGTTTACGCACAGCATCCTTGTCTAACCTTTTAGGGTTCCATTCATTGCCTAAACAAATTTCATTCCACTTTTAAGCCCATAACATATATATAGTCATACATACAGTTTATTAGTGTGTTAGAGATCTACACACGATTCGATAAAACGATGCTTTCTATGTCGACGCTATCCTTAGTCGACACAACTGCTATCTTCCTAAGGTGTTGTTCAGAAGCCGGTCCACAACCAAGTGGCTAATCTCGAATGGCAGATACTGGTCTTTTCTTAAACTTAGGGATTTTCTCCTTTGCCTGATCCATATTTAATTCCAGCACAAGTCCTTATCAGAACTACTATCACAATATTTGATCGTTAATCCTCATCATAACGTTAAGATCTTGTATACAATGAACAAATCTAATAGAAATCTAGGGAAATCTTCTTACCTTAAAAATCCCGAAAGTGGAGACTAGCTATTTTTGGCTTTTAGATCTAATTGACCAAGCTTCCTTCAAATCCCGAATTGTCGCCCAACATAGAATCATTAAACTGTTAATTTTTCAACTTTTTCCTTTTAAGAACCGAAATAGAATATGAGATCTAACAGAAATCGGCACTTACCTTAGTATAGGGAATTCGGCTAACACTTGGAAAGGAGATTCGACAATGCCAAAGGAAAGTTTTAAATGCCAAAGAATAGAACTAATTCTCAAATAGGATGAGTAAAAGAAAAGACTATAGCTGCTTCGGATTTTTAGAGAAATCGGCACAAGGAGGAAAAAGTGGAGAAGAGTTTCAGCTTTTGAAGAAATTGGAGAAAAGAAATTGGAGAGGGAGAGGCTAAGGAATTTCGGCACAATGGGAGAAGAAATTAGGGTTTTCAATGTCAGAATCAAGGAGCTATCCCCTCCTATTTATAGATATTTCGGCACCTACTGCTAAAAATCAAAAACTCCCTTAAATTCAAGCTAAAATAGAGGGGAAATTCGGCACCCTCTTTGCCATGCAGTAGCTGAATTTTACACTCCTCTAGGTAATGGATTTTCGGCCAACACTTCCCTTGAAGATAAGCTTCTAAATTTTCTCCTTTTTATCTACTATTTTATCAATTATAAAATCCATCTAAATCTTCCTATTTTTGAGCTTGTAGCCGTCCACCTCATCAAATCTTAATGCCTAAATTTAACTCACTTAAATTAAAAGATTTGGGCTTTATTAAACTTAAATTTTGGGCCCCTAACTCCTTGTGTGTGGCGTCACTCCTTGCTTCATTTTAGGTGCCGAAAATGGCCCTAAAAACATGGGCTCCTTGCGGCCAAAACTTGGACCGCTTTTATTGTTAATGACGCCACCTTAAAATAATTCAATCAAGGCCTTTGCCTAATCCTAAGCCCAATTTTGAACCCCTATCACTTAAATTAACAAGTTAAACATATCCCCACACTAAATGCATAGGCCCATAAATTTAGGATGTTACAGACCCGACTCGAAGGCAAGATCCGTGTGTTTTCATTAAATGGGCTAATTTCTATTTCAGTCCTTCCTCATTTTTATTTATTTAATTCCATTTAATTTAAATTCTTTTTATTTTAATTTGACTCTAAAAGTTTATTTTCATTTCAATTAACTCCTAGGCTCTTTGAAGGCTAAAATTAGAACGTTACCATTTTAAGAAAGGCTTAATTTTCATTTTAACCCATGTGTTTTAATGCGCATTTTAATTCAATCCTTTTAATCTATTTAATTATTGTTTAACCCCTGTTTCTTTATTTATTTTTAATTTACTTAATTTATTTTATTTTAAATTATTTTAATTGTTTTATCACGTTTTATATTTTTTATATTTATTAATTTATTAATAGTTTATATATATACTTTATATGTATTATTTTATATATATTTAATTATTATATATTATTTTACTTAGTTTAATAATTTTTATATTATTATATATTATTTATTATATTATGTTTTTTATTTATATATTATATAGTATTATATATTTTTAATTTTGTTTCATATAAAGTCTATTATAATATATAACCTATTTTATTTATATAATTTTTATGATTAATATATTATGTATATAAATGTCTTTTTAAAATTATTATACATATTATTTGCTAATTTTTTATGTATAATCTTTATATATTATTATTAGTTATTTTATATTATTTATTATGTATTATGATTATTATTAAGTATCTTTATATTTGATTAATATTACTTTAACTTTTTATATTATTCATTGATTATTCATTATTAATATAATTTGTAATTAAGTTGAATTGATATGTATGTTATAATGTATTATTCTATGTCTTATTCATACCATTTTTTTATTTATAAAAATAGTTTTTAAATCAAAGGATTTTCAAAATGTGGTGATATGTGATATTTGGGGAATTTCGAGAAGAATTTTACCCTAACTTATTGGGTTCGATTTTTTCTCGTGAAACTTTAGGTATCACATATCCCCTTTTTTTATATTTAAGAAAAAAGTTGAGATTTACCAATTTCAAATCAAAAAACCTATTCTTGGGAATTCAAAGCGTTTTGCCCTAACTTATTGGGTTCGACGTCTTGCATCTTGAGGTAGGAATTTTCTAAAATAAAGACGAGCTTAATTTCAAAGTCATGAGGTGCTATATCTTAACTTATTAGGTAAAGTACTTTATTTCTTTGTAATAAGTAAGTCTTGATTTTCTTTCTAATAAAAGGACCATATTTTCTAACTTTTTATTTTCAACATTCGGACATGATTTTATCGATTAGGTGCCAATTTTTGGGTGTTATGAGGGTGCTAACCCTTTCTCATACGTAACCGACTCCCGAACCTATTTTCTTGTTTTCGCGGGCCAAAATTAAATGTTTTAAAATAAAACGTTTTACAAGGTGATCCAATCACACCTAAGTAAAAAAGATTGGTGGCAACTCCCGTTTTTGTTTTTAAAGTCGATCCCCATTCTTTAAAACCCGATTTTAAAAATGGTTTCGACAGCTTGGAGACTCCACTGGGGACCAATAAGAGAGTCAGGCCGTAAAATCAATAGTTTCATGTCCTTATGTCTGAGTTTAAAAATCTTGTTTAAAAATTATGATCCTTTTTATTTGCATGCGCTTCTGTTTGTATAAAATATCTTTGCATTGCATTGCATGACCGTTGTGGTCACACCCTTAAGTGGGAGCGAGAAGCTACTCCTTCGTAAGGTTTTCACCTCCGTGCAAGATAGTGAACCGCTTTCGGAATATGTCCGTACCTATGTCTTCGTGAGATTTTCATCTCCGTGCAGCCATAGGGAAATGTATTGCCCTGAAATAAACTCGGTCCGTATGAGCCTATAATGGGTGAGGATCGAGGAATCTGCTGGTTCAGGTACCTCAACCTTAGAGCTAATCGCATATAGTGAACCCTAAGGGCCTACCCTAAGTAAAACCATGTCAAACCCTAGTGGTTACCCTGATAGGTTCTATGTTATTTTTCCTGTGCTAACGGGTTTACTTTTGTTTTGATTGCATTGCATTCACATCATAGAAAAGAGGTGTTGATTTCAAGTTCGATTACTAAATAGAAAAGTTGGTCATAAGAAAATGCATTTTTTGATAAAGTGGATTATAATACGGTCGTCATAATATAGTCCAAGTGAATACAATGAGAGAAGACTGATTGTCCGTGAAGGAATACAAGACCTTATCACCCAAGGATTCAAGTTGACAAGACTATTCGAAGATTACCACGGCTGGCCATTCTTGAAGAAGCTAACAAGTGAACAGGAGTCGTAGTCCAGATCAAGCAAAAGGAGCTAGAGGAGGCATCTATAAGAAGTTTGTAAGACTTGACTTTTGCGAAGAAGGGATTCATGTTTTCACTTGCACTATGAGGACAAGGCCGTGTATGCGATCCGTTTTGTGTAAAGAAATTTATTTTCTAGTAAAGTTTTTTTAATGTAACTGAATTCAGGATCAACGTCTCTCTTTCTTTGCATTCATGCATTTGCATTACATTGCATCATTTGCATTAGACTTTTACAAGAGGATTCTAATTAGGTAAAAATGTTTCAATTAACCTGAAAAACATGGAACAAAGACTGGAAAGAATAGAGCAAATGCAAATACAGATGCAGGGGTAATTAATTAAAATTCAATAAGAAACGCAAGAATTCCAAAGGAATATGATAGGCCAGCTAACCCAGTTACTAGTCGGAGGACTTGGCAAAATGAGTGGCTTAGTGGACAATAGTAAGGATGAGGAGGACGACATCGTTTACTCTCCAATGAGGGTTAACTCGAGCAATGATCAAGCCAAACCGGTTGCTCTGGTAGAAACAAAAGAAAGGGGAGAAGGGACCTCAAAAGCCCTAAAGAAGAAGGAAAAGAAAACGAATAATTCAGAGTTGATAACAGTAAATCAGCCAAGGATGGTAGTCATCAGCAATCAGGTTTCTCCAAAGCAAAACTCTGAAAAGCTCCAATTTACACCAATCCCGATGACATATAAGGAGTTATATCAAAGTTTATTTGACGTGCATGTGGTGTCTCCATATTATCTTCAGCCGTTACAACCCCCATATCCTAAATGGTATGATTCCAATGCTCAATGTGAATACCATGCAGGAGTAACGGGACATTCAATAGAAAATTGCACTGCCTTCAAAAAGGTAGTTGAAAGACGTCTTAAGATGGGAGTTGTCAAGATTGATGATACACCCATTGTGGAGAACCCATTACCCAATCATGGAGACAAGAAAGTTGTGATCCCTTGAAGAAATCGAAAGCAAAGAGAGAATTGAGAACGAAGTTTCCAAACCCTTATGTACTTGGGAATGTTTTGAATAAATGGGATTGTGGAGGAGATCCCTATATTTTTAGAGTTAATCTAGAGTAGTGTGCAAAACATGCTTGTTGCCTTAAGCCTAGAGGCAATAAGACCCTTTTGTGAAATAAGCTTGTGTCCTAAAATTTTATTTCAATAAAATGCATCTGTTTGAGCACATATTCTTTTATTCCTTCTATTTTATAATGTATATTCTTTTGTTCTTTAGAATATTCTTTCATTCTTTATTCATGACCATACCAATAATCATCCTTAGAATCATTTATTCTTTGGATTCGTTCGCCTTAGTACCTAGGTATCCAAATATCAACATCATGAGCGACATTGTTACTGACTCCCTTTTTGAACAAGATATGGGTTTAAGAGATCTCAGAATTTTGAAGATGATAGAGATTGTAACATACCTTCTAATTTGTTAAAGATGGTAGAACAAGATGAAACATAGACCTTACTCTACAAAGGGTCATTAGATATTGCGTGCCTATGAAAGGAGTGAAGATTGCAGCTGAGCCCATCACAGAAATAAAGCGAGACATTATTGAGTTATCTTCGAAAATTCAAAGATGTTTTCGCACAATTATATCAGGACATGCCTTAGCTAATGAGAAGCAGGCTAAACAAAGAGGATCGGGCACTGTTGATTTACCACGGAAGGGGATTGCATCAGTCATACTGTAAATACGAAATTAAAGAAGACAGGATTCATATGCCTACTCCAGTTCTTCACAAACTTTGCATATGTGGGGCATGGATGTGATGGGGCCAATCTCGTCAAAAGCTTTTAATCAACATCGACTCATCGGCATAGTTATCGTTTACTTCACTAAGAGAGTGGAAGTAGCTTCATATGCCAATATTACAAGGTCAAAGTCATCAAATTCAAATATATATATATAAAGGAAAAAGATCAAATGCTATAAAGGATTGCGTCTAAATAACTGTACAAAGTCAAAGTCTATAGTTTGTCCAAATATCAGGCAGCATATCACAGTGCAACAAAAGTTGCCAAAAAAAATGAAGAAGAAGAAATAAAAGGTGGCTAAGACTTGTAAAGATTGGCATAAGAAGCTATCACTACTCTCTATGAGTATCAAACGTTGGCTAGGACCTTTGTTGGGGCAACACATTTCTCAGCGGAATAGAAACAGTTTTGCCAATTGAATCTAATTGAAGAAAAGATTAAAAGCTATTCGTCACGGCCAGATGATGCGAGCTTACAATAAAAAAGTTTATCTTAGGGAATTCTACGAAGGAACCTGATGTTGAAAAGGACCTTTCTTCTATAAAATGATTTTAGAAGAAAGTAGATGCCAAAGAAGACCTGTTCTGGAGGAGCATTGATACTAACCGAGATGAATGGAGAAGACTTGCCCAATCTGGTGAATTCAGGTATAGTCAGGAAGAATTTTACCTGAAAGGGAAAAGGGTCAAGGTGAAAACTCGCAAAGGGTGCCTTGAGTCCAAATTCAAAAAAAAATGAAAAAAAAAAGAAATGAAAAGAAAAAGAAAAAGGAGAGGCCAAGGCGATAACCCGCAAAGGGCACTTTGAGACCAAAAGGGCTTTGAGTTGAAAACCCAAAAAGGAGGCTCAAATTTTGACCAAAAGTGGGGCACATAGTAGTCTTGCTACATTTGAATTAACAATGAAGAAGTATGTTACATCTTGGGCCATTGACAGAGTATTCCGGATCCCCTAAAAAACATATTGAGTTTAAAATAGTCCTCAAGAAGTTGGAATAAAGAAGCTCAGGCCACGATATTTGGGGCACCTAACATCTATCTTACCCATTTTTGAATTACTATTCTTTGATTGCTTTATTCTTTTTGAGATACACTCAAATCAATTTTCTTTTATTGCTTGGGTTATCTTTGATTAAATTATTTTCCTAAGCTATGCTCCTGAATAATTTTCTTCTCGTCCATTTTTGTGTTCTTTTTCAAGCATTTATATTGAAATAATGATTAACGGACTAATAACACTTTCATAAAAGGAGTTTCGCATATTACCTTAGAAGCTTCTGAATAATACGAGGAATTTGAAACATGACTATTGTTCAGAACTCACCAAGCCTAAGGGCTGGAAACATTGGAAAATGATTAGCTCTTCAAATTTTTATTGGATAAGACAATTTCGTTGGTGATACCATATCGAAAATGACGAACAAGGTCAATCCAAGTATAAAAGGGGATCATCGTCGGGATACCCTGCAGACACATACATCTGGTCATTACACCCAAGGAATGGTGTAACAAGATTGAAAGTGATACAAATTCTATACCTCTAAATGGTAACAGAAATATGAAAGAAACCAAATGCCATTCCCTTGAAGTTGCAAGGGCTGACTCTAGAATTACAGCGGAGCAAGCTTGCTGAGCTGAATGATGGTTTCTTTGAGTTTTCTGTCCAAGATACCAGCTGAACGAGAAAGCATGGGAGCGCATCAGTGATAGAACCTTGATGAACTATGAGAAATGACAACCCATAGAGATCATTCTCTCATTTCAAATTAGGAGCGTTTGATTCATGTCGATCATTGTGTTCTAACCGTTGTCTAAAAAAAATCATGACATACTGCATTCATGCAAATGTCATCCCTAATATCATTTAGTTAGGAGCATCGTATTCATTCTAATCATGCATCCTAATCATCATTCTCATGACATTCTGCATTCATGCAAAAGTCATCCATAATACATTTAGGTTTATAAGATATGTCCCTTAAAGGACGATATAGCAAACCGAAAAGGTTCAGATTTTGTTCCTTAGAGATGTTAGTGGAGCAAACTGAAGATTGAAGTCTTCCTGAAGATAATAAGGAAGCAAACCAAAATGTTCAGATTTTGTTCCCTAGAGATGTTAGTGGAACAGACTGAAAATTGAAGTCTTCCTGAAGATAATAAGGAAGCAAACCAAAAGGTTCAGATTTTGTTCCCTAGAGATGTTAGTGGAGCAGGCTGAAGATTAAAGTCTTCCTGAAGATAATAAGGAAGCAAACCAAAAGGTTCAGATTTTGTTCCCTAGAGATGTTAGTGGAATAGACTGAAGATTGAAGTCTTCCTGAAGATAATAAGGAAGCAAACCAAAAGGTTCAGATTTTGTTCCCTAAAGATGTTAGTGGAGCAGACTGAAGATTGAAGTCTTCCTAAAGATAGTAAGGAAGCAAACCAAAAAGTTCATATTTTGTTCCCTAGAGATGTTAGTGGAGCAAATTGAAGATTGAAGTCTTCCTAAGGAAGCAAACCAAAAGTTCAGATTTTGTTCCCTAGAGATGTTAGTGGAGCAGACTGAAGATTGAAGTCTTCCTAAAGATAATAAAGAAGCAAACCAAAAGGTTCAGATTTTTTTCCTAGAGATGTTAGTGGAGCAAACTGAAGATTGAAGTCTTCCTGAAAATAACAGCAGGAAGCATATCAAAAATGCTTTCAGCCCTATCTCCCTAACCAGCAGTGGAATAGGTCAAAAATTGTAGATATTGTCGCCCTAAGCAGTAGAGGACCAAGATCGAACGGCAAATCTTGTCTCCCTAAATAGTAGTGGAACAGATTTAAGCCATCAGTCCTTTCTCCCTGACCAGCAGTGGAATAGGTCAAAAATTGCAGATCTTGTCGCCCTAAGCAGTAAAGGACCAAGATCGAATGGCAAATCTTGTCTCCCTAAGCAGTAGTGGAATAGATTTAAGCCACCAGTCCTATCTCCCTGACCAGCAGTGGAATAGGTCAAAAATTGTAGATCTTGTCACCTAAGCAGTAGGGAACCAAGATCGAACGAAAAATCTTGTCTCCCTAAGTAGTAGTGGAACAGATTTAAGCCACCAGTCCTATCTCCCTGACCAGCAGTGGAATAGGTCAAAAAATTGTAGATCTTGTCACCCTAAGCGGTAGGGAACCAAGATCGAACGGTAAATCTTGTCTCCCTAAGCAGTAGTGGAACAGATTTAAGCCACCAGCCCTATCTCCCTGACTAGCAGTGGAATAGGCCAAAGATTGTAGATCTTGTCACCCTAAGCAGTAGTGGATCAAAATCGAATGACAAATCTTGTCTCCCTAAGCAGTAGTGGAACAGATTTAACCACTTGTCTGGCATCCTTGAGTTTGCAGCGGAACAGACCGAAGATACTAATCTGGCATTTCTGAGCTTTGTAGGAAACAGATTGAAAATGACAGATCTGACGTTTCCCGAGTTTGTAGGAAATAGATCGAAGACATCAGTCTGATCATCCCTAAGTTTGCAGGGATCAGATTGAAAATATCAGATCTGGTCTCCCTGAGTTTGCAGTGGAGCAGATCAAAGGATAGTGGATACAGCCTTCATGAAGTTGAAGCTATCACACTCACTAAAATGAAGATGAAGCTCCAATGCCGTTGAAGTTGCAGTTTGGATTGGAAGTCATTTGAAGAAAACGAGGATCAAGAAGTCGGGGCTCGGCCAAGACCGGGCAAAATTGGTCTTTTTATTATCTTTGCTCTATTCTCGTTACACGACAATGAGCAAAGAGGGGCAGCTGTAATGACCCATTTTTGCCCGGGCCCATTTGAATAAACCAAAAAATAACCCAAATGTCCAAAATCTTTACAGTCCATTTACAAGCAATGGCCCACCACTACCCAATTAGCCTAAACAGATTACCCTGAAACCCATTACACCCAAACAGACCAACCCTAAACATACCCAGAACCTAAACTGGCCCAAAAGGGCCCAAACTTAAAACAAGTCTCAGCAGCTTAGGGTTTCCAGGAAACCCTCGCGCCGCAAGCAGCCCAAACGCCAGCAGAATCCCAACCATCACGCCGCAAGCATCGACCCAGCCTCGCGCCACAATCAGGCCTTCGCTTGTGCCACGATCCATACCTGAGTCACGCCATTGTTGCCGTGAGATCGTCGCTCCTGACCTGCACAGAAAAGGAAAACACAGCAAAAGAAACGACAAAATAAACAAATAGATTTTTTTCTATTTTTTTCTTTTTCTTACAGGGTTATATAAACCCACAGTGATTTGTAAAGAAAAAAAATTTTTTTTTGGGGGGGGAGAGAAAGAGATATACACACTGTTACACAGAAAAGTAAGTATAGGAATAAAAAACAATTATTTCGCAATAACAGAGGTGATTTGTTATTTCTTTTTGTTCATTTTTTTCTTCGATTTATCTTTTTTTACATATATATAAAAGTTAAAAAAATAAAAGAAAGGAGTGAAGATTTTACCTGAGGGCCGTCACGGATGACGGCGCGTGCACCAACACGTGCGGAGGTGCCCCATCGAAATCCCAGGCTGAGGGACAAAAGCTGGAGAGAGTTTGAGGGGATGGATTTCTGTTTTTTTTTTTTTAAATAGGTGTAAAGTAATTTTTTTTAAGCTGTTATTTTATTTATATAATAAACCGAAGGCAGGATCCGCGTGTTTTCATTAAATGGGCTAATTTCTATTTCAGTCCTTCCTCATTTTTATTTTTTTAATTCCGTTTAATTTAAATTCTTTTTATTTTAATTTCACTCTAAAAGTTTGTTTTCATTTCAATTAACTCCTAGGCTCTTTGAAGGCTAAAATTAGAACGTTACCGTTTTAAGAAAGGCTTAATTTCCATTTTAACCCCTCTATTTTAATGCACATTTTAATTCAATCCTTTTAATCTGCTTTAATTACTGCTTAACCCATGTTTCTTTATTTATTTTTAATTTACTTAATTTATTTTATTTTAAATTATTTTAATTGTTTTATCATGTTTTATATTTTTATATATTTATTAATTTATTAATAGTTTATATATATACTCTATATGTATTATTATATATATATATATATTTAATTATTATATATTATTTTACTTAGTTTAATAATTTTATATTATTATATATTATTTATTATATTATGTTTTTTATTTATATATTATATAGTATTATATATTTTTAATTTTGTTTCCTATAAAGTCTATTATAATATATAACCTATTTTATTTATATAATTTTATGATTAATATATTATGTATATAAATGTCTTTTAAAATTATTATACATATTATTTGCTAATTTTTTTATGTATAATCTTTATATATTATTATTAGTTATTTTATATTATTTATTATGTATTATGATTATTATTAAGTATCTTTATATTTGTTTAATATTACTTTAAGTTTTTATATTATTCATTGATTATTCATTATTAATATAATTTGCAATTAGGTTGAATTGATATGTATGTTATAATGTATTATTCTATGTCTTACTCATACCATTTTTTATTTATAAAAATAGTTTTTAAATCAAAGGATTTTCAAAATATGGTGATATGTGATATTTGGAGAATTTCGAGAAGAATTTTGCCCTAACTTATTGGGTTTAATTTTTTCTCGTAAAACTTTAGGTATCACATATCCCTTTTTTTTATATTTAAGAAAAAAGTTGAGATTTACCAATTTCAAATCAAAAAACCTATTCTTGGGAATTCAAAGCGTTTTGCCCTAACTTATTGGGTTCGACGTCTTGCATCTTGAGGTAGAAATTTTCTAAAATAAAGACGAGCTTAATTTCAAAGTCATGAGGTGATATACCTTAACTTATTGGGTAAAGTACTTTATTTCTTTGTAATAAGTAAGTCTTGATTTTCTTTCTAATAAAAGGACTATATTTTCTAACTTTTTTTATTTTCAACATTCGGATGTGATTTTATCGATTAGGTACCAATTTTTGGGCTTTGTGAGGGTGCTAACCCTTCCTCATACGTAACCGACTCCCGAACCTATTTTCTTGTTTTCGCGGACCAAAATTAAATGTTTTAAAATAAAACGTTTTACAAGGTGATCCAATCACACTTAAGTAAAAAAGATTGGTGGCGACTCCCGTTTTTGTTTTTAAAGTCGATCCCTATTTTTTAAAACCCGATTTTAAAAATGGTTTCGATACTTATAAACTGTTTATTTTTAATATAAGTTTGATAATTTTCAATGAGTTATGTATGATTTAAATCGTTATATTGATGAATAATTTTAAAAATCCCTAAAAAGAATTTTAAAAAAGAAAAACTGATGAATTTAGTAATTAACTGTGAATGTAATTATTTTTATCTTCTTTTTCTAAAAGTAATTAAAACCAAAAGTCTAGCACGATTAGACAATAAATCGGCCAGTAGGAGTTGAAGAAAAAAGTAAGGAGACAACGCCACGTGTACTCGTATATCTACGGCCCACTTAGCAAAGTGGGACCCAAAATCCATGCTGGTCACGGTTCCCTAGAAGCGTAGAATCCGGGAAATTTTACAATTTTAAAGTAAATAAATGATTTAAAATCTAGTTAAAAATAATATTTTATGTAGGGGACCGTCTCACAATATCCTGCCACGTGGCAAGCAATAACCGTTGACTCCATACATGGTGCAATGTGGGCCCACATGGTGCTTTTGAGATCAATAACTGCACAAGCATCCACGTGGGTTTGTTCTTCTTTCACTTGGGCCCACCTGGAAAATATATTTAAAAAATCAGACGCCATCTTTGCCGTTTGATGTGAAGACTTTGGGAAGGTTGGAAGACACAAGTGAAATTAGATATCTTAGATTTTGTTGGTCTTATCTCTAATGGAAAATGCTTTTATTTTTAGTTTTGAAATACATCCTCAGTTTTATAAATGTTTCTCAATTCAAAATAATCAACATCTTTTTTTCGTTGCAAAAATTGAATGATATATCTTATTTCAATTTTATGTATTAATGAAATTACTGGTTTATCCCTATAAATATAATATAATATAATTACAAATATATATTTGAGTACGCCAAGAATGAAGTTAAAATAATTTTGAAACAGAATTAAATTATATATTTTTACTATAATAAAATGTAATTTCACAATTTTAATAATCTTTATTTTTATAATTTTAAAGGATTAAATCAAATTTTATTATTTTTGAGAGGTTAAAGTGAAATTTTATCATTACTAATTTAAAATTTTATTATGCATTATGAGATTGAAACCCATACATGATGATTGTGCATAATTTAACTTGTTAGAATTTGATCATCATATTTACAAAAATTGAGAAGTTAATTGGATTGGGTAATTTCATTGTTAAACATTTTTTAAATTTTGACATGAAAATTAATAGTTTAACTATTTATATGCAACAAATTATCAAAAATCATTGATCTAACACTAATATATGTAGCAAATTAACTATTAAAGTTGATGTATTTATCCACAATTGAATTGACTTATTAGGTTTGGTAAAATATGATGACCACATTTTGAGAAATTAATTAACATATAAGGGTGAACTTTTCAATTTTCAGAAAATGAAATTATCTTAAATTTTATATATAGACACTGAAATAAAAATTAATTATATTTTTAAAAATATAAATATCACCTTGAGACACTAATTAACATATTTTTCATAAAAATATTCTAGCCATCTAAATTGGGTTGCCTCAAAAGATGTCTCTAATGTATTCCTTTTTGTTGGAAGATTAGGGTTGAGTGATACCTTTGAATTGAAATGCTAATTTGGAGATGATCTCCCTCAATAATTTCCTCATATACGGAAGTGAAATCCTCAATCCTGAGCCTTGTAAAGTGCTAGAGAATCATGAATACATATATGAATTAAAAATAAAACACTAAATAAAATTAAATAAATCAAACATCATGATGGTTTCAGCTCAAATCTGTTCATGTACAAAAAAAATTATAATTTGTATAAAAACAATTTAAAAACACCTCATAATGTATGTTATTTTGAAAAATAATAATAACACAATTTTATTATGTTTTAGTTTGGCATAATATTCATCCTTCCTACATGCTTTTCAGATATATGCCAAATGAACTAAAATGACGTATTCTCAGTATCCCAAAGCTATGAATCTATATAATATAGGTAACGTACGTATTTAGTCGATAATAAGTAGAGAATTTGTTTTTGAGTTTTATATCCTTCTTGGATAATTTTAAAAGTGCGCCCATCAGTTTGGTTTATTTAAGATTCATTTTCAAAATAATTTTCGTAATGATTGAGTTAGAATTTTTATTTTAAGATATTTATTGGAGCGAGCTAGTAACTAATCCTCAGCATCTATAGATTTATTAAGAGGATAAATGTTGACTAAGAGTTTTAAAGTTGCTCCATACCTAAGACAAAGATTGAATATTTAACCACTGGTTAAGCTAAGATAAACTCTTATCATCTCACATTACTCCCGTGATAATTTTTTTTTTTTAATATTGAATATAGTTATAAGATATAATATATACATTTATAGTGAAAATTTTAAGTTTAAACTGTCCAGATAAAATTATTTTCTTTTCCTCTTACACTATCACTTTTTACTTAAAAGTATCTGGGAATTAATTGTGTGCAATTAAGTTCTCGTGAAACTATTTAAATTGTGTCAACAATGTTGACTTATTTTGCAAAACTATCATTTTTATCATTATGTTATGTTAACCATGCATTTTACCGTTGAATAAGTGAATAGGGTGCTTGAATGTTTTTTTTTTTTACTATCATCTTCTTAGTGTTAATGATTTATAGTACTAAAAAGATTATCTATCCCATCTATTTCTATAAAAAAAATTCCAGGAAAAAACCCCTGATTGAAAGGTTGAAAAAAGGATCAGGAAGAGAGAAACTTTCAAGTGTTATAGGAAAAATAGAGGCTTTGCTTTTTAGGGACAAAATATTATTTATCCAACAATGACCACTATAGCAACCGATCAAAGTTTTAATTTGATGTGATTAACCAGAATAAAATTTTCAAATTGATGTTGAGTATTATGACTTAAAAGATGACTGATGGATGGTGAAATTTATAAAATATTGTGATAATAATAGAAAAGGATGTCCCATAGAAAATCAAAGTTAACAATAATATGACAGAGGGGCGGGTAAATATATTATATATATCAAAAAATTAAATTATTTATGTAAATGGGTTGGTTTGAAGAATATTTACGAAAAAGGGCCGTTTCTCCCAAAACGCGTCCACGTCAACACATTTTGGGGGGAAACAACAGAAAAGAGCGTCCTCAGGGGCGCGCTTTAGCCCTGCAACGGTCAAATCCCAACAGCCAATTTTTTTTGACCGTTGGGGCCCAACGATCAAAAAACTATAAAAACCCCCCAACCCTTTATTTTTTTCACACTTCAATCCTTTCTCAATTTTCTCTCAATTTTCTCTCAAAGTCCTTGAAATTTACGCTCAAATTTCAAAATAGTCCTTTACTATTTATGAAAAAGCCCTTTAATTTTTTTAATATATTTTTTCTCGAAAATTTTAAAATTTTTTATCGGATTACAATGGCCGGGGAATTACTTCGCCTAGACAACAAGCACATCTCCGTCGAGCAAATGCAAATGGTAAGTTTTAATTTTAATTTTTCAATATTATTTAATTTTTTTTCAATTATGCAATTTTAATTAATTTTTAATTTTATAATTTTTTAAACAGTCTGTAGATCGGGTGTTGGAATGTTATATTCGCAACATGCATGGTCCCCATCGTCGTTGATCAAGAATTACCTGTGGGAAGCGGGTTTTTGGCACGTGGCCACGATAGGCCGGGGGTTCAAGTTGGAGCCACCTTTGATCAGCGCGTTGATAAAGAGGTGGAGACTCGAGACGCACACTTTCCATCTGCCATGCAGAGAGTGTACCATCACTCTAGAAGATGTGCAGTTGCAGTTGGGATTACCGGTGGACGGTTCGGTAGTCACCGGGTCCGCAACATCTACCGATTTGATGGCCGTATGCTACGAGCTTCTGGGTGCCATTCCGGATAGAATTCAAGGAGCTCGGATTGATATGGCCTGGTTACGAGACACATTCTCGGAGCCGAATGAGGGTTCGACCGAAGTAGAAAGAATACGGTATGCTCGGGCATACATTCTTCAGATAATTGGAGGCTATCTGATGTCGGACCTCTCTAGAAACCTCGTCCACCTAAGATGGCTCCTGAAACTTGTTGATTTCAGAGCAGTCGGTGAATTGAGTTAGGGGTCTGCCGTGCTATCGAGGTTGTACCGGGAGATGTGCGGGGCGACGCGGCCGAGTAAAGCAAAAATCAGAGATTGCCTATCACTACTGCAGTCATGGGCATGGTTTCGATTTCCATTTTTACGTCCTTGACTCGACTAGCCATATTCATTCCCACTGATAACGAGGTAAATTTAATATTATATTTTACAATTATTTCGTAGATTTATAGTATAATTGCATGCTAAAAGTTTATTTAATTAGGTGGAACCATTCAAGTGAGTCATGTTGGAATACCTAACTCGCTTGAGGATATCTGACTCCTATTGGACCAACGGTCGAATCACAAGTAAGTTTCAATTTCGTTAGTATAATTTAGTATTTCGTATGTAGTGTCTAGTATTATGTATATAACTAATATTTTGGTAATTTTAATATAGTTTCAATGGACACCGTACGAGGATCTAGAAATTCGGGCAGTAATTCGGAGGAGTTCTTCCAAAATCTAAACATTTGGCACGTTAAGGTCCCATTGATCACCTACGCAACCGTGGAGATGCACCAGTCAGATCGGGTTCTGCGAAAATTTGGATTCCGGCAACCGATTCCCGTGCCACCTGAGGTGCTCGATGATGAGCACAAAGTGGACTTACGGCTACTGCTCACAGATTGGCCAATATTTTGGTCAGGTCATATCGAGACGTGGGAGAACCGGTATGACTTTTTACCTATTCGAGAATCGATCATCGTTCCTGAGTTAGCGTGCGTGCCAGAGTACATGCCATGGTTTAGGATCTATGGTAAGCTGTATATAATGTCGGAAGAAGAGAGGCGATGGCAACTTCGTGAGCGAAGGGAACGTCGGGCCCCTTTAAATCCAAGGAGAATTGGTGATGAGATAGGACCATCAACAGCGCCTACACAATCAAGGCCCAAAGAACAAATACCTACACAATCACCGGCCCATCGGTTCAAATTGACAACACCGACATCAAAGTGTCTACCATTTATGCCAAAGTCGTACCCTACCCCTTATATGTATCCTCCTAACCCATATATGTTTCCTTTTCCACCCCACCCTGTGTTGGAATGCATGGCCAGGTTCGAGTACGTTCCCGACTATTCTAGCTGGCTAGCAGATCGTGAGGCCGACGTCACGTGTGGGATCAGAGGAGGCGCCATCGGGGAGCACTTCTTTCTACCGTGCTCTTCGTCAGACGGATGCGCACCCACAGCCGTGGTTTATGCAAACACCTCCGGGGTCATTATTTTATCAAGGTGGGTCATCATCGCAACATCCAGAACCAGACTCACTGCTGGAGGAACCCGATTCCCCGCCCGAGGTTCCACGACCCTGCCGGAAGCTAGAAGAAGGAGGAATCCAGCGCGTAACCACCGACCGCCCCCGTGTGGCACTGGTTCCCACTGGCATCAGCTCTAAACCCTAAACCCCCGAATTTTATTTTGTTATTGTAATTTAATTTTTATTTGTTATTGTAATTTAATTTTAATCTCTTTGATAAAATAGAAATGGTTTAATTTTTTTTGTAATTAAGTTTTAATATATTTAATAAAATTTGAGTTTAATTTTATTTTATTTTTGTAATTTAATTTTAATCTCTTTGATAAAATAGAAATGGTTTAATTTTTTTTTGTAATTAAGTTTTAATATATTTAATAAAATTTGAGTTTAATTTTTTATTTTTTAATTTAATTTTTAATTTAATTTTAATGTCTTTGATAAAATAGAAATGGTTTAATTTTTTTGTAATTAAGTTTTAATATATTTAATAAAATTTGAGTTTAATTTTATTTTTTATTGTAATTTAATTTTAATATCTTTGATAAAATAGAAATGGTTTAATTTTTTTATAATTAAGTTTTAATATATTTAATAAAATTTGAGTTTAATTTTATTTTTTGTAATTTAATTTTTTAATTTAATTTAATATCTTTGATAAAATAGAAATGGTTTACTTTTTTTTGTAATTTTGTAATTTAATTTTAATAACTTGAATAAAATAAAATTCTTGTACAAAAATTCACTGTTTTCCTCCAAAAAAATAGAAATTACATAGCCACCAGGAGACAAAAAAGCTAAGAGCACGGTCAACTATTCTGATTTGGACACGAGCGAGATGTATGGCCCGGGTTCCTACACCATCCACACAGCCGACTTTGGTTGCTTATTTCTCGGATATCGATATTGTTGTGTATTCTAATCGACCAAGGTCGACCTTTTGGTTTGTGCCTCAATTGTCTATCCGACAACAGCTTATACGGTGCAAGCGATACCGACGGCCACTTACGTTCATCTGGGAATGGTGGGAATACGTGTCTCTACACGTTGTACATGTTTTCTAATTTATACACTTCGTCGACATAGCTCATGGGATCAAGACGGAGATTTTGACAAGCCGCAAGTACATGAGCGCATGGGTAACGAAGTGCATCAAATATCCCACAGTCGCAGGTCCTATTTGTCAAGTGTACACGATAATGCCCGCTAACAACACCTTGGTTCGGTCTGTCAAACTCCGTGACACGAAACCATAGGTTGTCGCGATCGTGACACACTGTGTGCATGGTGTTGGCCCGTGCCTTTGCACTGTTTATTTCTTGCAAGACCTTCGGGCTCCACACATGGCCTCCTTGCATCTGCCCTCTATAACTCGCTGCTCTCTTCGAAAATAGTGCCGCTAAACGAAAATATGTCTCTCGCACAACCGATGTAATCGGCAGATGACGGGTTCCTTTTAGAATAGAATTTATGCATTCGGCCAGGTTTGTGGTCATATGATCATATCGTAGACTGCCGTCGTATGCTTGTGTCCACTGTTAGAAAGGAATATTGCCCAGGTAGTTTGCGCCTTCGGCGTTATCTGAGCGCAAACTTGTCACGGACTGAATTTGACCCTAGTCGGAATGGTGGTTTTGGGACCACGAATCCGAGTCTGAGAAATATTTTAATATTATATTTTGAGTCTATTAAATGTGAATTAATGTGTGTGAAATTTTCGTAGAAAAATTTTATTGTTTAAGTGCTTAATTTGATAAAAAGGACTTAATCGCGAAAAGCGTAAAAGTTGCATGCTAAGGTGTAATGTACTAGATTGCTTGTGGCTTTTTAAGTGGGTGTCCCAAAAGGGCAATTAGCCCATTGACCATATTAATGGACGGCAATGGGCCAAGTTAGCTACCTATATATGTTAGTTTAATTATATAAAATTTTATTATAAGGTTATGTTATATATTATAATAATGTTAATGCATTTATATAAAATAAACATAAAAATAAAGCCATCATCTCTTTCATTCTCTCCTAGCCGAATGTTAGGATAGAAAACACCATTGTTAAAGCTTCAAGTTTGACAAGTTAGAAAGCTCGATTAAGGTATGGTCGATTTTAGTTTTGATAATTTTTACGCTTTTGAGATCGTTGCTTCAGATATTACCCTACCCATGTCTAAATTTTTGAAAATACTATGTATATAGGATTCGCCATTAACATGCTTGGATAGTTTTGATGTTTGATGATTTTAGATTTAATATATGTTAAAGATTTATAAGTTTTGTGTTGAAGTTTTTGGAGATTTCGAGTAAATAGGGTTAAATTGAAAAAAATAAATTTGTGAAGGGTTAAAATGACAAATAAAAGAAATGCATGGATACATATGGCTATGGGGAAGATTCGGCCTAGCTATGGTGTTGGGAAATTTTGCATATTTTGTGTTTTGTGTAAATAGGACCAATTTGTAAAAATGGAAAACATTAGGGGCAAAATGGTAAATTGTTTATTTAAGTGTTTTTGGATTAAATTGAGATGAAATATGCTTGAATGAGCTAAATTTTAATGTGTTTAGATCAAGAACAAAGAAAAACTAATTGGACCGGGAAAGACAAAGGTTCTTGAATAGTCGATTTACACTATCTATCGACAACCGAGGTAAGTCCTTAAGCTGAAATTTGTTAAAGAATTATTCATGAACTTATTAAATGATAATGTTTGATAAATTTTAGTACATAATCATGTCATAGCCGAATGTATATATGTATATTAGATTGATTTCATAAATTGATAATGTGATATGAATAAGTGTATCAATGCGAATTGTGGGATTGTACGATGAAGTAATGATTTATTTGTTTAATGTGAATAAGTTTAGTTGAATTGGATATGTAATATAGATATGAAGTGTGTGGAATGATTAATCACATTGATGTGTTCGGCTTTAAGCTAGCAGTGCCTAGTGCCGATGATTTATTTCTGCTTTAAGCTGCTTGAGCCTAGTCTTTGATTTATTTCGGGCTCTGAGCCTAGCAGGCCTTGTGCCGGTGTTACTTATCGGGCTCTGAGCCTAGCAGGCCTTGTGCCGGTGTTACTTATCGGCTCTGACGCCTAGCAGGCTTGATGCTGGTGATGTGTTTTACAAAAGAAAAGAAAGCAAAATTTTGTTCAAGGCAAGTCAAAGCTAATTTATTGAGTTAATAGTTCGTAAGCATGCAAGGTATGAATTAACCGCTTACCTATTTAAATTAAGGTAAGCAAGTAACTCGTTATTTATTTCAAGTTGTATGTGTTACAAATGGAGTTTACATATATATAATTATAAAATGTGTTCTCGGTTTTGCTAATGAAGGATATGAATATTGTGGTTTGGTCTTTTATTATGTGGATACAAGACCAGGTATATTCGGCCACATGGATAGTTGTGTATGTGATGCTATATTATAATAATTGAACTTTAAGTATATGAATGTTTCTACATATGGTTACATGAGGACATTTTGGTTGTGGAAGGTTGGATTATGAGTAAATACTTTGTTTATAAGCATTCGGTCAAAGAGAAATTATTCTATAAATTTTATACATTTTATAGGTATGAAATTGACAGCTTGAAAGTAAATGTGAGTACAAACGTATGAGTTGAATTATTTTAATTTAAATGTTTAATGTTTGAATGTTATATTATCATGAATTTAGGACTTACTAAGCTAGTAAGCTTATTTGTGCGAAATATTTCCTTTGTTTTATAGATTAGGTGCAAGCTACAATTTCGTCGGGATCGTTCAGAAAGTCGTCCACACTATCAAACTATTTTGGTACTCTTTCATTTTGGTTTTCGAATGAAGGCATGTATAGGAAAGACTTTGTCTTTGTTTAGATGAAAACTTTTGGTTCATGTATATAATAGCTATGCGAATATGGCTAAATTTCTAGTTAAGTATGCTTTTTGTGCTTTTGATACAAATGTCGGTTTATGTTGGTAATGTTTGTGCATTTTTAATCGAACTTTAATCGTTTTTGATAAGGAAATGTATGTCTACGAAATGAATCTTTGAATTAGGTATTGTCGTAAGTAAACGATGGTATATTCGATTATATGGAACCATAGTTGTGTTTTGTAAATAAATCTCATGGGACATGTATATATATATATGTGGTGGGGTTTGGTTGTGTATATCAGTAATGAGCTAAATGATGGATGCTTGTTGAATTATAGTATGTAAGATATTAGTTAAGTATTTCGCATGTCATACATCTGTGATGTGTTTGGTATTAACATATAGTTTAAAGTAATAATATGCATGGTCTGTGATTGTTCATTAGGATAAGCATATTGGATATTCAACCATGATGCTAAATTAATTAAGTTCGGATTAGTAAGATAAATATGAATGTAGTTAATATGGTTGACCTAATATGTATATGTGATTAGTTGAGTGGTTATATATATATATATATATATATATAAATTGGGTAAATTAATTAGCATGTGTTTTGATGAAAGTATTGGTTATTAATTTTCCTTAAAATGATTAAATTGATATGATTATATGCGTATATATTTGTGATATGAGAGGAATATATATATATATATATTATTTGGTTCTTGAAATGGTGTTTGTGTATACATAATGTTCACCCATGTTTATGACTTGTAAGTTGCATGAATATTTTGAAGGAAAAAAAATGTATTAGTCGAATAGATCATGAGATGAATGACTAGAGTTATATGCTAGACCATTTAATAAGTTGCTATTGCGAATGTACTTATATATATATTTTTATATTGGTTATCAAGTCATTAAGTGAATTATATGTATAATAATTTATTCTATACTTAGGGTGCATTCGATTATGACCAAATTGAAAGATATTTATATTACTATGCTTAATTGATTTAATATGTGTTTGCCAAATTTGGAAAATTTGTCTGGAAATGCCTCGTAACCCCAATCCGGCGACGGATACGGGTTAGGGGTGTTACATTTGATTGGTATCAGAGCTTACGATTTAGTCGATTCTAGGACTACCGTAGCGCGTGTGAGTCTAGCTATACATGCCTTTATCATATATTGATAGTGTGGTGACTTCTGACAGCCTGAACTTTGTCTTATATAGTAAATGGACACTGATCCTAAAAGAGCCGTAGCGGATGATGTAGAGAGTGTAGCGCCTGACCGTACACACGGATCAGTGCCGATAGACTCTCGACCTGTTTCGGGTAGTCATGAGGGAGGGACTAAACAAGCCTTCTATCAGATGATGAACGAGTGGTTTACCCAATTTATTCAGACTAACCTGGCTGTACCCCAACCTCCACCCCCGAATAATCCAACTCTGATTCCTTCAGCACCCTTGATGGCAGATCCGATGAGAGCTAGTAGGCCACCAGTTGATAAAATCCGAAAATTTGGGGCCGAAGAATTTAAAGCCAATGAAGATGATGACGCAGAGAGAGCCGAAATGTGGCTTGATAACACTATTCGGGTACTTGATGAGCTATCTTGTACTCCAGATGAATGCCTAAAGTGTGCTATATCTTTGTTGCGGGACACTTGCATATCACCGTGGAATACACTAGTATCGATGAGTTCGAAAGAAAAAGTGACATGGGACTTCTTCCAGAATGAATTCCGCAAGAAATATATCAGTCAAAGATTCGTTGATCAAAAACGAAAAGAGTTCCTTGAGCTGAAATAGGGGCGAATGACCGTGACGGAATATGAAAGAAAATTTGTCAGGCTCAGCAGATATGCTCGGGAGTGTGTATCAACTGAAGCCATTATGTGCAAAAGGTTTGAAGATGGTTTGAATGAAGAATTAAAGTTGCTTGTTGGAATTCTTGAAATCAAAGAGTTTGTAACACTCGTCGAGCGAGCTTGCAAAGTCAAGAGCTTGGGAAGGAGAAAAGAAAGGCCGAGATGTAAGCTAGAGACACCAGTAAAAGATCGTCGGAAAGAATTTCCATTCCACATCTAAGAAGTTTAGAGATGACTTGATCGACACAAAGCTACTTGATTCGTTTAGGCGTGATCGACCTCCAGTGGGCTCCCGAGCTACCTTGATGGCCGGTGTTGGTAACGTCCCACGAATCGAGTTGAATGCAAACATTGTGGAAAATGGCATTCGGGAGTTGTAGAGTTCGTGACCGGTCTTGCTTTAAATGTGAATCCTCGGATCATTTTATTCGAGAGTGCCCGATGTTAGGCCGAGCTAATACCTGATGTAACTCTAGACCGAGTAGTGCATCAAGATGCAGGCGCACCACCCGGGCATTCGGAAATGTAGGTGGTAGTCGAGAGGGACAAAGAACACAACAGATCGACTGAGGCTAGAGCTCCACTAAAGCTTATGTTACTCGAGCTAGAGGATGCTTCTTCTCGGATGTCATTACCAGTACTTTCACCCTTTATGATACTACCGTGATTGCATTAATTGATCCGGTTCGACCCATTCATATGTATGTGACACTCGGTATTCGGTAAGACTCTTCCAGTTGAGTCTCATCGAGTTTGTGATTCGCGTATCCAACCCTTTGGGTAGATGTGTGTTTGTTAATAAAGTGTGTAAAGGTTGCCCATTGATGATTCGTGATTTTGCTTCCCAAATGATTTAATGTCGTTGCCTTCGATGAGTTTGATATAATTTTGGGAATGGATGGTTAACTTCGCATGATGCGGTGGTGAATTGTAAAAGAAAGCTTATTGATTTGAGACATCGAGCGGTGAGATCGTTAGAATTGAATCCGATGATTTAGGTGGGTTTCCTACTGCTTATATCCTCGATGTTAGCCAGTATGTGAGAAAAGGGTGCAAAGCTTATTTGGCTTATGTACTGGATAATAAATTGTCTGAGAAATAGATTGAATCCGTACCGATTGTATGTGAATACCCAGATGTGTTTCCTGAGGAACTACCGGGTTTACCCCCAGTACGAGAGATTGAGTTTGGCATTGAATTAGCTCCGGAAACGACTCCGATCTCAATAGATCCATATCGGATGGCACCGATTAAGCTAAAAGAGTTGAAAGCACAGTTGAAAGAATTAACGGAAAGGGGCTTTGCGCGACCAAGTTTCTCTCCTTGGGGTGCGCCAGTTCTTTTTGTGAGAAAGAAAGATGGAACGATGCGAATGTGTATTGATTATCGGCAACTGAATAAAGTAACTATAAAGAATAAGTACCCGTTATCTCGGATTGATGATTTGTTTGATTAGTTGAAAGGGGCTTCAGTATTTTCAAAGATAGATTTGAGATCGGGTTACTATCAGTTGCGAGTCAGAGATACAGATGTGCCAAAGACTGCATTTCGGACGAGGTACGGACATTTTGAGTTTTTGGTTATGCCTTTTGGGCTTACTAATGCACTCATTGTTTTATGGATTTGATGAATCGGGTTTTCGACGCTTTTGGATCGATTTGTGGTAGTGTTTATTGATGATATATTGATTTACTCCAAAGATGAAATTAAACATGCTGAGCATTTGAGATTAGTACTACAAACTTTGCGAAATCAGCAGTTGTATGCGAAGTTTAGTAAGTGTGAGTTCGGATGAAAGAGGTCGTTTTTTGGGACATGTTGTTTCAAAGATCGTGCATTCGAGTTGATCCAAACAAAATATCGGCTATACTTGATTGGAAGCCACCAAAAATGTTTAGAGATTCAAAGTTTTCTGGGACTTGCGGGTTACTATCGACGATTTGTGAAAGATTTTTCTATGATAGCTACCTCGTTGACAAAGTTATTGCAGAAAGATGTCAGGTTCGAGTGGTCAGAAAAGTGTCAGAAAAGTTTTGATCAGCTGAAAGCCCTTTTGATGAAGCTCGATATTAGTTCAAATTTGAATCGGGTAAAGAATTTGTTGTTTTTTTTTATGCTTCTTTAAATGGTTTGGGCTGCGTTTTGATGCAGGAAGGCAAAGTTGTAGCCTATGCTTCAAGACAATTGAAGCCGCATGAGAGAAATTACCCGACGCATGATTTAGAGCTTGCAGCCATTGTGTTTGCACTGAAGATTTGGCGTCACTACTTATTTGGCGAGAAATGCCATGTTTACCCGGATCACAAAAGTCTGAAGAATCTAATGACTCAGAAAGACCTGAATTTGAGACAACGCAGGTGGCTAGAACTATTGAAAGACTATGAATTGGTGATTGACTATCACCCGGGAAAAGCTAATGTTGTTGCGGATGCGTTAAGTCGAAATCATTATTTGCTCTTCGTGCAATGAATGCACAGATGGCTATGTCTAGTGATGGTTCGATCATAATAGAGTTACGAGCAAGACCGATGTTTATTCAGCAAATTTGTGATGCATAGAAAGTTGACAAAAATTTGATTGCTATTTGGATTCGAGCAGAAAACAGATGTAATCGATTTTCGATTGATGCAAATGATTGTTTGAATTATAAAAGCCGATTGTGTGTTCCAAAGAACTCAGATTTGATATAGGTGATTCTGAGTGAGGCCCATAGTGGTCGACTATCGATACACCCGGTAGCACTAAAATGTATAATGATTTGAAACAGTTCTATTGGTGGCCTGGCATGAAACGAGATATATCTCGAGTTTGTTTCAAGTGCTTAATCATCAACAAGTAAAAGTCGAGCATCGTGTACCGTCCGGACTGCTTCAACCAATCATGATACCTGAATGGAAATGGGATAGAATTACAATGGATTTTGTATCCGGTCTTCCTATAACACCGAGTAAGAAAGATGCCATATGAGTTATCGTTGATAGACTGACTAAATCAGCTCATTTTATACCGGTACGTACCGACTATTCACTTGCTAAGCTTGCCGAATTGTATGTGTCGCAGATTGTAAGGTTGCACGGTGTACCGAGTTCTATTGTTTCAGATAGGGACTCGAGATTCACATCGCGGTTCTGGAAGAAATTGCAAGATGCTCTAGGTACTAGACTTCACTTTAGTACAGCCTTCCATCCGCAAACAGACGGTCAGTCTGAGCAAACTATTTTGATACTTGAGGACATGTTGAGGTGTTGCGTTCTCGAGTTTGAAGGTACGTGGGAACGATACTTACCTTTGATTGAATTTGCTTACAATAATAGCTTCCAATCTAGCATAAAATGGCGCCTTATGAAGCCTTGTACGGCGAAAATGTCGCGCCGTTGTATTGACCGAACTCGGTGAAAATAAGATACACGGTTGATTGGATTAAAGAAAGTAATGAAAGTGGTTGTTATTAAGAGTAATTTGAAAGCCGCTTCGGATCGTCAAAAGTCTTATGCCAATTTGAAACGTAAGGATATTGAATTTCAGGTTGGAGATCGGGTGTTCTTAAAAGTTTCTCCATGGAAAAAGGTACTCCGATTTGGTCGGAAGGGCAAGTTGAGTCCGAGATTTATCGGACCGTACGAAGTCATTGAACGTATTGGGCCAGTTGCTTATAGATTGAGATTGCCCTCTGAGTTAGAAAAGATACATGACGTATTTCACGCTTCGATGCTTCATAAGTACTGATCGATCCGTCTCATGTGATCACACCGCAGAGATTGAACTCCAACTGATTTAACATATGATGAAGAACCGATCCGTATCTTAGCTCGGGAAATAAAAGAGTTAAGAAATAAAAGAATTTCGTTAGTGAATGTTCTATGGAATCATCAAGGAGTTGAAGAGGCTACGTGGGAGCCTGAGGATTCAATGAGGCAACAATATCCGACCTTGTTTAACGGTAAGATTTTTGGGGACGAAAATCCTAAAGGGGGAGAGTTGTCACAGACTGAATTTGACCCTAGTCGGAATGGTGGTTTTGGGACCACGAATCTGAGTCTGAGAAATATTTTAATATTATATTTTGAGTCTATTAAATGTGAATTAATGTGTGTGAAAGTTTCAGAGAAAATTTTATTGTTTAAGTGCTTAATTTGATAAAAAAGACTTAATCGTGAAAAGCATAAAAGTTGCATGCTAAGGTGTAATGTACTAGATTGCTTGTGGCTTTTTAAGTGGGTGTCCCAAAAGGGCAATTAGCCCATTGACCATATTAATGGATGGCAATGGGCCAAGTTAGCTACCTATATATGTTAGTTTAATTATATAAAATTTTATTATAAGGTTATGTTATATATTATAATAATGTTAATGCATTTATATAAAATAAACATAAAAATAAAGCCATCATCTCTTTCATTCTCTCCTAGCCGAATGTTAGGATAGAAAACACCATTGTTAAAGCTTCAAGTTTGACAAGTTAGAAAGCTCGATTAAGGTATGGTTTGCTTTTAGTTTTTGATAATTTTACGTTTTGAGATCGTTGCTTCAGATATTACCCGACCCATGTCTAAATTTTTGAAAATACTATGTATATAGGATTCGGCCATTAACATGCTTGGATAGTTTTGATGTTTGATGATTTTAGATTTAATATATGTTAAAGATTTATAAGTTTTGTGTTGAAGTTTTTGGAGATTTTGAGTAAATAGGGTTAAATTGAAAAAAATAAATTTGTGAAGGGTTAAAATGACAAATAAATGAAATGCATGGACACATATGGCTATGGGAAAGATTCGGCCTAGCTATGGTGTTGGGAAATTTTGCATATTTTGTGTTTTGTGTAAATAGGACCAATTTGTAAAAATGGAAAACATTAGGGGCAAAATGGTAAATTGTTTATTTAAGTGTTTTTGGATTAAATTGAGATGAAATATGCTTGAATGAGCTAAATTTTAATGTGTTTAGATCAAGAACAAATAAAAATGGAATTGGACCGGGGAAAGACAAAGGTTCTCGAATAGCCGATTTACACGGTCTATCGACAACCGAGGTAAGTCCTGAAGCTGAAATTTGTTAAAGAATTATTCATGAACTTATTAAATGATAATGTTTGATAAATTTTAGTACATAATCATGTCATAGCCGAATGTATATATGTATATTAGATTGATTTCATAAATTGATAATGTGATATGAATAAGTGTATCAATGCGAATTGTGGGATTGTACGATGAAGTAATGATTTATTTGTTTAATGTGAATAAGTTTAGTTGAATTGGATATGTAATATAGATATGAAGTGTGTGTGGAATGATTAATCACATTGATGTGTTCGGCTTTAAGCTTCAGCGTGCCTAGTGCCGTTGATTTATTTCGACTTTAAGCTTCAGCGAGTGCCTAGTCTTAGGTGATTTATTTCTGCTTTAAGCCTACAGGAGCCTAGTGCTTGGTGATTTATTTTAGGCTCGAGCCTAGCGAGCCTTGTGCTTGGTGTTACTTATCGGCTCGACGCCTAGCGTGCTTGATGCCATGATGTGTTTTACAAAAAGAAAAGAAAGCAAAATTTTGTTCAAGGCAAGTCAAAGCTAATTTATTGAGTTAATAGTTCGGTAAGCATGCAAGGTATGAATTAACCGCTTACCTATTTAAATTAAGGTAAGCAAGTAACTCGATTATTTATTTCAAGTTGTATGTGTTACAAATGGAGTTTACATATATATAATTATAAAATGTGTTCTCGGTTTTGCTAATGAAGGATATGAATATTGTGGTTTGGTCTTTTATTATGTGGATACAAGACCGGTATATTCTACCACATGGATAGTTGTGTATGTGATGCTATATTATAATAATTGAACTTTAAGTATATGAATGTTTCTACATATGGTTACATGAGGACATTTTGGTTGTGGAAGGTTGGATTATGAGTAAATACTTTGTTTATAAGCATTCGGTCAAAGAGAAATTATTCTATAAATTTTATACGTTTTATAGGTATGAAATTGACAGCTTGAAAGTAAATGTGAGTACAAACGTATGAGTTGAATTATTTTAATTTAAATGTTTAATGTTTGAATGTTATATTATCATGAATTTAGGACTTACTAAGCTAGTAAGCTTATTTGTGCGAAATATTTCCTCTGTTTTATAGATTAGGTGCAAGCTACAATTTCGTCGGGATCGTTCAGAAAGTCGTCCACACTATCAAACTATTTTGGTACTCTTTCATTTTGGTTTTGAATGAAGGCATGTATAGGAAAGACTTTGTCTTTGTTTAGATGAAAACTTTTGGTTCATGTATATAATAGCCATGCGAATATGGCTAAATTTCTAGTTAAGTATGCTTTTTGTGCTTTTGATACAAATGTCGGTTTATGTTGGTAATGTTTGTGCATTTTTAATCGAAGTTTAATCGTTTTTTATAAGGAAATGTATGTCTACGAAATGAATCTTTGAATTAGGTATTGTGGTAAGTAACCGATGGTATATTCGATTATATGGAACCATAGTTGTGTTTTGTAAATAAATCTCATGGGACATGTATATATATATATATGTGGTGGGGTTTGGTTGTGTATATCAGTAATGAGCTAAATGATGGATGCTTGTTGAATTATAGTATGTAAGATATTAGTTAAGTATTTCGCATGTCATACATCTGTGATGTGTTTGGTATTAACATATAGTTTAAAGTAATAATATGTATGGTCTGTGATTGTTCATTAGGATAAGCATAATGGATATTCACCATGATGCTAAATTAATTAAGTTCGGATTAGTAAGATAAATATGAATGTAGTTAATATGGTTGACCTTGAATATGTATATGTGATTAGTTGAGTGGTTATATATATATATATATATATATATATATATATTATAAATTGGGTAAATTAATTAGCATGTGTTTTGATGAAAGTATTGGTTATTAATTTTCCTTAAAATGATTAAATTGATATGATTATATGCGTATATATTTGTGATATGAGAGGAATATATATATATATTTTGGTTCTTGAAATGGTGTTTGTGTATACATAATGTTCACCCATGTTTATGACTTGTAAGTTGCATGAATATTTTGAAGGAAAAAAAAATGTATTAGTCGAATAGATCATGAGATGAATGACTAGAGTTATATGCTAGACCATTTAATAAGTTGCTATTGCCGAATGTACTTATATATATATTTTTATATTGGTTATAAAGTCATTAAGTGAATTATATGTATAATAATTTATTCTATACTTAGGGTGCATTCGATTATGACCAAATTGAAAGATATTTATATTACTATGCTTAATTGATTTAATATGTGTTTGCCAAATTTGGAAAATTTTTCTGGAAATGCCTCGTAACCCCAATCCGGCGACGGATACGGGTTAGGGGTGTTACAAAACTGGCCAACATCTCGTGAAAACGGTCTTTATTGATCTCGTACCCTGCCAATATACGTTGATAGCGAATATTACATACCATTCTTCAATTGAGAATAAATTGAATATTACAAACGAAATTATATTAATAGATATTTCATACCCATATCGGTCACTTGCCGATGCTGTCTTTTAGATCGATGTTGCCCATAGTAGTTGGATGAAACATGCCTCAGGCAATATCGATGGTGTGTGCGATGCCACATGCTTCCCTGGCGTTCTATTGCTGCAAGTATTTCAGGGCCCCGATCCGATATAATGCATATGTCAGGTTGGGGGCAGACATGTCTCCTTAACCTAGATAGGAAGAAGTCCCAGTCATCAGCTGACTCCCCCGGTGTTATTGCGAACGCAATCGGAAGGATTATCCCACAGCCGTCTTGTGCCACAGCTAGCAATAGCTGATGCATATATCTACCATACATAAAGGTATCGTCAATTTGTACTAATGGCTTGCAATATATAAAGGCATCTTGACATTGCTTAAATGTCCAAAATAGACGCTTGAACACTGCGCATCCACGGAGCGGGATTTATCGTTGTAGTACTCGATTCTGCTTTTAAGGTCTCATTGTCTTTGCTGGGACATATCTCTCCAGCACCTGACACAACTGCCATACTTCATTATATGAAGCGTCCCACCGACTGTGCAACTTTTCTAACGCCTTTTGCTTGGCTATCTAAGCCTTTCTGTAAGAGGGCGTGTACCCTAATTGGCTACGAATATTGCCAATTAAGGCCAGCACCGTAGTCTTGGGATTGGCCTTCACCGTCGGGATTATTAAGTCAGCCAACATGTCTGAATCCATCCTCGGATGATCTTGTGTTACACCTGTCAACGAAGTACGTTAAATAATGCAACATTATATAATATTAGTGTTATTCGAAATCATTGAACACATAGTGGTATCTGATGGCAAGACATGTATGTGGACCTTTGTACTTTTGATCTCCCACAACCTGCTATTTTCCTCAACGACGCCATGATTTTCCATGAACATGTGCGGTCTTGCATTTGCACTTCGCCTCGTACTTATCGAACTTGGATTTAACCACATTTTAGTTAACCCCGTTCCTGATGTTGTATTGTTTCAATGCAGCAGAAAAATGCATTCTTGTGTTATTCGAAATCATTGAACACATAGTGGTACTGTATCGGCAAGACATATATGTGGACCTTTGTACTTTTTGATCTCCCACAACCCTGTCCTTTTCCTCAACGACGCCATGATTTTCTATGAACATGTGCCGTCTTGCACTGCACACTTCGCCTCGTACTTATCGAACTTGGATTTAACCATATTGTAGTTAACCCCGTTCCTGATGTTGTATTGTTTCAATGCAGCAAGAAAAGCATTCTTGTTGGAAAATTGGTTACCAACTTCTAATTGGTCTGAATCCAACAAAGAATTTGTACGGTCACGCGTCCAGTGTGGTAGTTCAAGAAACTCTAATGCATCATCTTGAGATAGATCGACATTATGCATGTGGGCTGGAGGCGAGTACGCCCTGAATAGTGGATCTTCTTCTTCTTCGTCTGAACTGCCCTCAACGTCTTCAGGTACAATTGGAATGGGATCCGGTTCAGAAAATAATCCAACTTCTGTAGCATCGGGCCCTGGCTCCCGAGGTGGATCCACATCAGATTTATCGTCCGACCCTCCATAACCTGCAACAAACGAGGGCCCCTAGTTGGTGGATGTCGTCGGGAGTACATCATCCCTCCTTAAACATCTTTCGTAAAGATCCCAATCATATGTGGATTGCCAACCACTAGAAGTTTATGACGTCCCCCAATACGTATTTCTATCATCAGACGTCGAAGGACGGATATGCATGTCCCATCCACCAACCGAGTGTCGTGCAGGGGTTATGTTTTCCATACTACCACCGCACACAGGCGCTTCTGTGTTTTGCCTCCCACTTACAGAGTGTCGGCTTGGGGTCGTATATTCCCCTCGAACGGCAGTAGATGTTGAGGTCGCAGAAAGATCACTTGGAGATGAAAATTCTACATATACCTTGATATAGGGTGATCCACTGGCAAGATGAGTCTCCACCATTGCCTCAAAGCTCCGAGGACCTTTGATGTCGAATGAGTCATATCTCATCGGATCAACCGAAGTGCAAAATCTATACTTAATAGACTGAACTTTCATTGGCGTTGTTTCAAATATTTTACGCCTAATTCTTTTGTGAAGTTCTACTGAATCGACGTTCCGATTAAAACTCAGTCGCGCTGTGTTCTCCGATAAGAAAACAATACTATTTTCGGTGTCACGAACTTCACCATCGTAGTAAATAACAGTATTAATACGTTCACTCATTTTCAGTTTTTTTTTCTTTTGCGTCAATTTCCCTTATGCAACCTGAGAATGAAATTTGGTGATTTATAGCCTAATTTTGCTTTGGAGACTCATCAGAGCAAAAGAGCGTCCACGTGGGAGCTCTTTTCAAGACTCTCGCTGGCAATGCACCTATTTGAAGCGTTTTTGACCATCGTTTGCTCGAAACGTCTCCTCAAACTAATTTTACCGGAGATTATCAGAGCAAAAGAGCGTTCACGTGGAGCTCTTTTCACTCTCTACCGACAAGGCACCTGCTTTGAGCGTTTTTAGCCATGTTTGTTCGAAACGTCTCCTCAATTAATTTTGCGGAGACTCATCAGAGCAAAAGCGTCCCACGTGGGAGCTCTTTTCAAGACTCTCGCCGACAAAGTGCACCTCTTTGGAAGCGTTTTTGGCCATTGTTTGTTTAGAAACGTCTTCTCAAAATTATTTTATGAGACTCTCACACAAAATTCAATTAATTTTTATGCTAATATATTTTGCCCAAAACCCTATATATATTTTTCCCAGCCCAAAAATTCAATTAATTTTTCATAGGGAAGGGAGGGTAAAAGCGGCGTCACGTCGGTGCGTTTTCACGGTTATTCAATGAGCCAAGCGAGCCCTCGGGACGCTTTGTTACCCTCAAAGAAAGCGCCGCTTAGGGCACGCTTTTACATTGTTTCCCCAAAACGCTACCGACGTGGGCGCGCTTTTGGGGAAACGCCTTTTTCGTAAATATTCTTCAAACCGGCCTATTTAGTAAATAATTTAATTTTTGATATATATGGGATATTTACCCCGGAGGGCACCCTTTTAAACACTATTAGAAAGTAAATTTCTATAGGATAAGCATATTATTACAATCCTAAGGATACTATTTTGTAATTATGATTAGATGCCATAAAGTGAATTTATTTTATAAATCATTTTTAAATAATTTGAGTTTGATATTTTGTAACTTGATTTGATAAAAAGAATTATTAAAATATACAATAAAAATTTTAAATCTGAAAGAATATGATAATGAGGTCTTTGTTTAATAGCAAGATCGAGTCATTGAAAATTTTGAGATCTTAAGTTTAAGTTTCACATGTGTGGATTTTCAATCCAAAATTTACTATAATTTTAAATATAATTATTTGATCTAAGATAAAATCGTTTGATGTATTAGTAAAAGTTAAGTACTGAATATAATTATTTTTCTTGATAATAATAAATATTGATTTTTGAAAATCATTATTTCATAATTTTAATCTTATTAATATGATATACTCTCAAAAAATCTTAGTAATATGGCATTATTTATTTTATTTTGAATAGTTTTGGATAAAATTAAAATATTTTAAATTTTAATGAATTGAAGAAATAATTTATTTCAAAAATAAGATTTTGAAAAATAAAATAAAATAAATATTTTCACATTATCAAACACAATTTAAAAATTAAATGTTGAAAGTTTCCATTTTCAATGATTTGATACACCCTAAATCTAGAAATATTCCATAATGATTAATTATAATTATAATTATAATTATTTAGATGTGTATTAGTTATATTTAAAACCCTAAAATGATTAATTTTTCATAAATCTAAAAAATATTCAATTAGTATTTACTTTTTCTAAAAAGTAGTAATTTAAAATAATCCAAATCTAAAAATGTAAGCAAATGTTGAAAGGTGGTGATAAAAAAAAATTTGTACATTCCTAATTTATGATATTTAAATCAATAGTCGACAAAATTTAACTTAATTGGTAGAGTTCTTTCATTCCAAAAATTAATTGGTAAACAAAATAATAATCCAGCCAAATTGTACAGTCGATTTCTTGCTCAAATTATTGTCGGAAGTAGATGCATGCATGTTACGAAAATTTAATGGATGCATGGAAATGGTGAAAATGATTGCTTTGAAAAATACAATTGTAGCTAAGATAGATCCATGTATATATATATAATCTACAAAGTACAATAATAGAATCCATTCTTTGTCTACAAAACTTATTCTCTAGTGAGATAATTTCAATAAGGAATTACAAATTAAATTTTTTTCATCAAATATATTCTTATAAATAATCGACCCCAGCTTAGTTGAGGATAAAGAAAAATGTCCATGATTTTTTAAGTTTTGATTTGCTATAGTTAAAAATTAAGCAATTAGCAAGAGCAGCAATTGTCTGTCTGTCTGATGAGGTGTAAAGCTTTTTAGTTTTAGACCATTTATAGTTATTAAATCTAAATTGTGAATGTTAAATTTTAGGAAACTTAATTTTTTTGTCGATTGAGTCTTAGTTCAATACTTCAATTGGTATGGGCATTGTTCGCAATGCAGGAGGACGTGGACTTAAATACGTTGAAGCACGTTATACTTCTACTTTTGGGTTGGAGAGGGGCTATGAATAGTTCTAGATATTATATTAAAAAAATAGATATGATCAAAACTTATAATAAGAAAAAGTATGTTGCTCCACCAACTAGAATGTATATTATTCATATATTAGCCATAAGCTGATATTCTCAATGGTGCAGCTTAAGGAAAAGATGGGACTTGGCCCTTGATTAAATGGTATAATGCCTTTTGCAGCCCTTTTAAATGTTAAAAATTCAAATAAGTCATTTTAATACACTTTTAAGAAAACAAAATTTCTAACCTTATCCTTATTTTTAAATAAAAATTTTAATTGATTCAAAAATTCCAATAGATGAAATTTTAAATTCAAAGAGTTTTATATAAATTGTAAAAGAATATAAAAGTAATTAATTGTTAACGAATACTTATGTGTATATATTCCGAAGAGAAGACCCTGTAAATGGGCATCATGCAGACAAACAATTAGTCTAGCTGTCTAAGGGCTAATTTGGCAATGTTTTTGAAAAGTGCTGTGGAAAAGTGCTTTTGAGAAGTGCTTTTGAAAAGTTTGTTTTAAAATTTAAGTGTTTAGCATTGCTGTCAAAAAGTACTTTTAAGGAATAAAATATCTATTTTAGACATGTTATTATCAAGTAACAAATATACATTTAAATAAAATTTAAATTAGTTAATATTATTATATTTAAGTAAGAATATAAAAATTACTATAACTTGTTAATATTTTAATATATGAAATATAAATTTTAATTTTAAATATTTTTAAGTAATAAATATTAATTACTTATAAAATTTACTTAGAATATATAAACTACATTTTAAATATTTAAATATAACCATTAAATATTTATAATTAATATTTTAAGAAATATTTTTTATTTTTAATTAATGATTTTAACACATTTGTAATTAAACACCACAAAAAAAAGGAAAAATACTATGTTATTAGAGAGGTGAAAAAAGTAATTAAGCACTAAAAGTGTTTTTGGTTGAGAAAAAAATTTTAGCTTCTACTTTTTAGCAGGGGCGTAGCTAGGGGGCTGGCATGGGCCCTGGCCCCCCTAAAATGTAAAATTACTATTTTAGCCCTTAAAATTTTTTAAAATTTTTAAATTAGCAAAGGTAAAATTGCACTTTGGCCCCCCTGAAATTATAAAAATTCGATTTAATCCTTATAAATTATAAAAATATAAACTATAAAAAATTAAAATTTTATCCGGCCTTCTTAAAAATTCTTCCGCTTCATTCCTCATTTTAAAGATTTTCAAAGTATTTACGAAAAGTTAAAATTTTAATTTCAAAATATTTTATTTGATATAACTTTTTTCAAAAATATTTTTGAAAAGCAACGAATAATTAAGAGCCATTCTTGTCTAATTCCAGTAAGACAAAATAAATACAAGATGTAACAGAGTTGGCCCAAAATTCACGTGAAAGCATGTATGGGCATGTTGGGAGGCTGTGGAGGCGCCCATTTTGATGTCATTACACACGTGGCTATTCATGGAGACGTCATCAGACAATAACACGTTTGGGTTTGGCCCCGATAGATTGTAAGCCTCTGAACTGCCCCCCAGTTAAACCCCACCCACACGTGAGGGATATCTGCCTTGGTTTCCCTCTCCATCGTGTTAAGTTGATTGATGTGTTTCACACAAAAACCCCTTCTCCACCATTTCATCTCCTCCCTGTTTGCTGATACGTGTTTCATAATCATTATATTCTTATATAAACTTATGTTCCAATATGCAAAAACAGATAACATTTGATTATATAATTGAAGGGGTGATGATGAAAGATGACAGAAGCACCCAATTCTTTTGGAAAAACTATATATATATATATATGGTTTGGTTGTTGAATAAGATGGGATATTTTAGACCAAGTTGTAGCGAAGACTTTGAAATATTATTAATTGAATCCAATCCTGGAGAGACAAGGATGCAGTTTCTCTGTAGTGACAACAGTTTTATCCACTTTTTTTTTTTTTTTTCTGGTGAAGTTTTTGTCCGGCATTGTTAATACCAAGATAATCACAATGACTATATGATAAAAATATATATATTAAAAACTATAAAACATGCCTTTAAAAAAAATTGATATGATGTTGATTGGTGTGGTTGAATGAGAGGAAAGATAGGAAATGAAACAGACATTTGGACAACCTGGATAAATAAACTAAAGCTATCAGAGGTCTAAGCCACATTATTCATGCAAAAGCCGTAAAATGCTCCTTATGGTCTCTCCAATCTGAATGGACCATTTGTTTGTATTGTGGACTCACATTATTCATTCAAAAAACAACTTGAAAACTCTAGTTTTTGCTTCATTGGTTGCTGATTGAAACTTTGTTTATTAAGCAGATAATATACCTTTCCTTTTCAGAACTTTAAAAAAATATATTTGCAGATTTCAATGGTGGATCAGTTAACATTCAACCAAGTTCAACACTAGGAACAGAAAATGTTGTTTTTTTTCTTTTTTCTTTTTTCTTTTTTCTTTTTTCTTTTTGCAGTTTTCAAGGCGAATGTTTGAGAATTAAACAACCATTAAAAAGAAAAACATATTTTCAAGTTTGATTCTGAGGCAGGTTTTAACGTACCCAACCTTTTCCCAGCTGCTTAAATTCTTGGTTTATATAAACCAGACACACTGTTTGAATCTGTATACATTTGAGCTCCAATAAACAAACACTGATTATAATAATAATAATAATAATAATCATTAGTCAACTAAACCACAGTTGAGCTTGTTATATTATATATTCTTTTATCTGCTACTACTCCCTACTAACTACTCTTGTTTACGCAAACAAGATGATTTTGACTCTAGTTGCAACCTTGCATCATCCTGCATTGACTAACTTTGTTAAAGTAAAAAAGTTATTTAGCATTTTAAAACAAGAATAATGGAGCAAAGAGTGGTTGAGAAAACGTTGCAGATTTTCAAACCTGTTATTTTCAATGGTGATGTGTGTCTGCAAGATATGCCAAACAGTAACTGTTGGTGATATGAACACAATTTTAATGGTCGATTGAGAGATTTTAAGTTAAAAGAAGAGAAAGGGAGCTTTTACAGAGAAAAATAATTGAAGACTTAATATTTTTGTTGAATACTTACAGCACTTATATAATAGTCTTCACAACCAAAAAATCAAAAGATAAGCCTAAAAATCAGCAAATAAAATGGAAACTTCTAAAATAAAGGAGACTTATTCAAATTCAATAACAGAAAAAATTAAGTGGCAGTAATCTAAGCATGTAATCTCAACACTCCTTGTTTAGATCTGCAAACTCCAAGCTTTTTCTTGAAATTTTCAAACTTGCTAAGTGGCAGAGGTTTCGTAAAGATATCTGCAATTTGATCTTCAGATTTGCAATAACGAAGAGACACATCGCCATTCTTTTGAACTTCTCGAACAAAGTATAACTTGATGTTGAAATGCTTAATCTTTCCATGAAAGACTGGATTATTGGAGATTGCAATGGTAGCTTGGTTATCAACTAGTATCTCAGTGCTTTTTTTCTGCTCAATGTTTAGATCAACAAGAATCTTCCTTAACCAGAGAGCTTGATTAACTGTTGCTGTTGCAGCTATAAATTCTGCCTCAGCAGTGGATTGAGCTACAGTTTCCTTCTTCCTCGAGCTCCAAGAGAACATGCTTGATCCAAGGCAAAAACAGTAACCAGATGTACTCTTCATGTCATCAGTTGAGCCACCCCAATCACTGTCGGAGAAACCAATTAACTTCATTTCTCTGTGCTTTAAAAACTTCACTCCATAATTCCAGGTCCCCTTGGTGTATATGATAATTCTCTTTGCATCTCTCATGCGAGTCTCATTGGACAATGCATGAATCTGGAGAGAATACTTACAGCATTCAAGATGTCAGGTCTGGTTGCTGTTAAATACATTAGACAACCTACCAAACTCCTGAACTCAGCTTCAATAACTTTGGGAGAACCATCATCTCTGACCAGCTTCTCTTTTTGATTCATAGGAGTATTTATTGCTTTGCAATCTTCCATCTGAAATTTTTTAAGTATCTCCTTTGCATACTTTCTTTGACATATGAACACTTCATCTTGGCTTTGTTTGATCTCAATGCCAAGGAAAGATGACATCAGACCAAGGTCTATCATTTCGAAGACCTTTTTCATCTCCAGTTTGAACTGGTTAACTTGATCAAGATTGTTCCCTGTAATTAATAAGTCATCCACATAAAGAGAAATGACTAAGGTGTTTATACCTTCATGCCTGGCATACAATGTGAGCTCAGATTAACTTTTCTGAAAGCCAAGGCTCATCAAGTGATCATCAATTTTGCGTACCAAGCTCGTGGAGCCTGTTTTAGGCCATATAGAGCCTTTTTCAACAAGTAAACTTTGTCTTCATTGCCTTTGCTTAAAAAACTTTCAGATTGCTCAACAAAAATTTCTTCTAGCAAGACTCCATTCAAGAACGCAGATTTAACATCTAACTGGAATACTTTCCAATTTTTTTTGAGCAGCAAGAGCAAGCAACAATCTTTCAGTGTCAAGCCTGGCAACAAGTGCAAATGTTTCTAAACAGTCAACTCCAAAGACTTGTGCATATCCCTTCACAATAAGTCTTGCTTTGAATTTGTTGACTGAATCATCAAGATTTAGTTTGGTTCTAAACACCCATCTTACTCCAATTACCTTCCTGTCCAGGGGTCGATCAACCAGCTCCCATGTTTTGTTTTTCTCTATCATCGAAAGCTTCTGCTGTAACACCCCAAACCCGGCTCATTCACTACGACCGAATTTAAAATGCCACTGCGGAAAACGTTTGAAAAATTATTTGACTTAAAGTAAAACATAAAATTTTGTATGCCATTAATAAAATACTGGGTATGTAAAATTCCAAAATAAAATTAAGTTATTTAATTTAAAACTTTAAAATAATTTATCAAAGTATAACTTTACTCTTTAAAAGAAACATTCCCGAATATTAACTTGATCATCAATCCACCTTAAAACATAATAATAAAAATTAAACACTTATAGTGGCCTTATTACAATAATTAAATATTCCAAGTACTGAATTATAAAATAACTTAAAACAAGTAAAACTTCTTCTGCATGGGCCACCTTGTATCCACTCCAACCCGGTCCAAGCTTTATGCATCATCTGCGATGTTGGAAAAATTTGGGTGAGTCAAACAGACTCAGTGCATAGTTATTTCACATGTTTCCCCATATGGGCTTGGCCCATATCCACACAGTCCATATACATAAATTATGCAATTATGAAGCCCAACCCAACCTAATATCCATCCGTCACACCTACCTCGGCAGACCTGCTGCTCAAGGCCGTGGCTAATCCACCGATCAACCAAGTGATCCCATATATCTTACCACGCGCACACTGCTTTGCTCAAAGTCGTGGCTAGCCACCGATCACATAAGTGATCTCACATATCAATCACCCACGGTGATGCACACAGCTATCAACCGCCGAGATGGGCACCTAGCCAACACCTCCCTTGATGAAGCACATAGCTAACATCAAGCGCTAATGTAGCACAAGGCTAACATTAGACCACGTATAAATATGTACACCCTTTCCTTCAATTTTCACATCCCAAGTCCCATGCATATATGTGTATCATGTCAGATTAACATTTAGAGTAAGTATTCATCACATGCTCACCACAAATATCACACATATATCATAGGCAAAATAGAGCACTGAATTAAATTTAAAACTTTAAAATAATTTATCAAAGTATAACTTTACTCTTTAAAAGAAACATTCCCGAATATTAACTTGATCATCAATCCACCTTAAAACATAATAATAAAAATTAAACACTTATAGTGGCCTTATTACAATAATTAAATATTCCAAGTACTGAATTATAAAATAACTTAAAACAAGTAAAACTTCTTCTGCATGGGCCACCTCGTATCCACTCTAACCCGGTCCAAGCTTTATGCATCACCGCGATGTTGGAAAAATTTGGGTGAGTCAAATGACTCAAAGGCATAGTTATTTCACATGTTTCCCCATATGAGCTTGGCCCATATCCACACAGTCCATATACATAAATTATGCAATTATGAAGCCCAACCCAACCTAATATCCATCCGTCACACCTACCTCTAGACCTGCTGCTCAAGGTCGTGGCTAATCCACCGATCAACCAAGTGATCCCATATATCTTACCCTGGCAGACCTGCTGCTCAAGGCCGTGGCTAGGCCACCGATCACATAAGTGATCTCACATATCAATCAGTCAACGGTGATGCACATAGCTATCAACCGCCGAGATGGGCACCTAGCCAACACCTCCCTTGATGAAGCACATAGCTAACATCAAGTGCTAATGTAGCACAAGGCTAACATTAGACCACGTACATAAATATGTACACCCTTTCCTTCAATTTTCACATCCCAAGTCCCATGTATATATGTGTATCATGTCATATTAACATTTAGAGTAAGTATTTATCACATGCTCACCACAAATATCACACATATATCATAGGTAAAATAGAGCACTGACCTGATTAATTGATTACCCACTACGGGTATTCACCGTCTTAGCCATTATTTCTGGCTAACATACACATCATAAACATACGTTCATAACAACAAACAAATAACAGGAGAATAGTGCGATAACTACGCACCTGACTGTTAGTGAAATCCCGATCTATTTGGATCTAACACAATCTAGAATCTCGAAACTCTTTATTCCTGTCGATTTGCCTCTAAAAGCCATAATCACAATCGGTCAGTTCTTAAACCCATAAAATGGCCTTTGGCCGAATACCACAACCACTTACCTCACTTATCCAAATCCCAAAAAGCCACTTCTTGCTCTTGAAACTGTCGAAATCCCTATTTAGTAAATGTTAGAATCGGCCTACCACATAAATCCATGAAAAAGGGCCCTTGGCCGAATACCCTATTGGCTTACCTTGAAAAATCGAACCCAAGAACCTCCTTTGATCCTGCTTAATGTTGGCACTACACAAAAGAAACACTTAGCATATCACTATGCCATTCGGCCATGCCTACAACCAAGGCTTAATCTATTAGATTCGGCACCCCAACTAAAGAGCCTAAAACCGATAGATAATGAAAGAACACTTACCACCATCAAGTCACTCTCAGAGAATTGACTTCTAGACCCCAAAGAGAAAGATTTCGGCACTTTAATGGTGAGAAGAGATCACGCTAAAATGGAGAGGGTTAAATGCTCAAAGGATCCGGCTATGGTTCACCAAAGTATTTTGGCTTTTAAAAGAATTATGAAAGAAAGGAAGAGAAGAAGGAGTTGAGCAATACGGCAATGGTGGCAAAGGGAGGATTCGGCTATCAAAAATAAAAGAAGAGAATTGGGAAAAGGATATAGATTCGGCCAAGAACAAATAGAGAAGAGGAATGAAACACCAATGGCTTTTGCACAAGGGAAAAAACGGCACAAATGGGAAAAGAGGTACTAAATTTTGGCACACCCTCCTTATAAAGCTTCCAACCCAAAAATGCTCACCAAGAGAGTCCATTGACCGGCCACCTTATCAACTCCTTATCAAATCCCTCATATTTTTCTTTTATCACCTTAATAAATAAAATAATCCATCACATAATCCCTTATCACACCTCTATAATATCTCTTATCTTACCCTTTAAAATAAATAAAATAAAACCATACTTATTCCACTCTTCTAGCTAAAATTTAAAATAAAAACCAAGCTTATCCTTACCTAATTAAAAGTCCAAAGTCAGTCAATTTCTTTCCAACTCTCTTGGCGCCTAAAAGCCAAAATAAAAGCCACCCATTTTGTTGCCCCAAGATTCAACCCGATCCTTGCCGACGCCACCTTTCCCCTTGCACCCAGGTGCTCCATTGCCACTTTACCACATGATTTCTTGTGGCATAAATCCCTCACGAATTCCCCTTAAAGCCTCATTTGCCCAGTTTCCCTTCTTGACGCAAAGAGTAAAAATAAAACACACTCCCATGCTGCCAACGTGATTCGAATTGAGTCCCCTTTGACTCAACACTCCAAGCCCCTAAGGTAGTGTCCCAAGCCACTCTACCAAGGCACTTTTTGTGACATGCTTTACCCCGAATTCCTTTTAAAACCTCCCTAGCCAAGCTCCTACTTGACGCAAAAATAAACTCCCATTCGCTTCCTCTGCAACAAGAAGCAAGGCGTCACATACCAGGGCCCTAAGTGGCGCCTTGCAGCCACTTTACCAAGGCTATTCTTATATCCCAAACTCCACATAAATTTCCTTAAGCCTTCTTTACCAAGCTTCCCCTCTTTAGACTTAAATTCTAAAAATTTCCTAAGGCATTTTTCCATATCCTTGGGTTCTCAAAACCCCTAAAACACACTCAACTACATACTAAGCCTTCTCTTACCTGGATTATGCACTAATCGCATAACCCCTAAATTCAGGGTATTACACATGCTACATTGTAGCCATCCAATGTTGACTGCTTTTTGCATCATCGAACCCTACAGGCTCACAAATAGCTACATTACACCTTTGATAAATATCAAATAGCAGCCTTGTGCCTCTGACAGGTGCATCATCAGTCAAAACATCTTGGTCTTCATCTTTAGGTTCTTCTGACATGCTGCCAATGATAAAATTATTTGGTGCACTAGAAATCTGGTTCACCTTGGTCGAATCTTCCCAGTTCCATTGCTTATTTTCCACAAAATGAGCATCACGACTCACAATAACACGTCCAGTGTGTGGTTGAAAGACCCTATAAGCTTTAGATACAATGCTATACCCAACAAATATGCCAACTTTTGCCTTTTTGTCAAGCTTGTCACGCTTGACCTGTGGAATGTAAGTGAAACAAAGGCAGCCAAATACTTTAAGAAACTTTAAAGAAGGTTTGTAACCATACCAAGCTTCAAATGGTGTCTGATCCTTCACAGCTTTTGTTGAAATTCGATTTTGCAAGTACACAGCAATGTTTGTAGCTTCTCTCCAAAAGCTTTTTAAAAGATTCTTTTCATGAAACATGCATCTCGTCATCTCCATTATGAATCTGTTCCTCCTTTCACTTACTCCATTCTGTTGAGGGGTGTATGGTGCTGTCAACTGATGCTCAATTCCAGCCTCTTCACAAAAGCTGTTAAAGGTTTCTTAAGTGTACTCCTTGCTGTACAGGCCCAATTTTACCCGGGCTTACAAGCCCAATTAAAAATCAACCCAAACCTAGCCCAACTACCCTAGCGTAAAATGAAAAAGCAAAAAACCCTAGCCTCCTTTTTTCCTCTGCTACTGAATCGCCTCTCGACGCCACCGACCCCACCGCCTCCTCGACGACACCGCCTAACTCGCTCCACCGCCTAGCGCTGCAAAACACGACGTAAGCAACGCAACACGCAATGAGGCAGGAAGAAAAAATAGCAAACAAGTTGTAAAAGAAGGCTATAAAAAGTCGATTGGTGTTCGTAAGGGGGAATCATTTTGAATCAAAAAAAAAAACGAAAGGAGATTCAAAGGAGAGTTTTTATTTCAAAATAAAATCATCAAGAATCAATAAGAAATCGAAGCTTAAGGTTGATTCATTTTTTGTATTTTCAATTATTTACTGTTCTTATGTTCTTTATATGTTTTATAAATAAAAAATAAAATATAAAACTTTTACAAATAAAAAACGGGAGAGAAGGGAAAGAGAGCTCACCTGAACCCCGGAGCGCAATGTCGGAATCCCTTCCCCGTTGCCGGAACCGAGCCCAAAGGCGAGAAAGGGCGGGTTTTGTTCTTCCCTCAAATCCTTGGGAGGCGCCGACAGCGAGAGCCTTTTGGGGTCTTCAAGCAGGGCGTTAAAGCCCACCTCCACGCGGCGACGGCCACCAGATATGGTGGTGGTGCGATTTAACGCATGAGAACCCAACCACGGCACGAACAAGGAAGAGAGGGGATTTCTTTTTTTGTTTTTTTTTTCGAAAAGGAGGGGTACAAGGGCCATCTCTCGCCTCGTCGTCCACCGGTGGTGGCGCTGACCGGGTGGTAAGGAGTTCGAGCGTCGGGGAGGAAGAGAGAGAGAAAAAACCTTTAGTCTTTGCATTTTTAAGAACTTTAGGGTTCGAAATTTGATTTGTAAAAAAAAATAAAAGGATTTTATATCGATTTAAACGGTGCCGTTTGGTGCGGTGAGGTTGCGTATATCCCAAAAGGGATATTTTGCGAATGGTCCCTCTCTTCACATTCTCTGCTTAATTAGGCCCCGATTTTGACTTTTGATTCTTTTAAATTTGACCCTCAGATTTTATTTTGTTTTTGATTTGGTCCCCGAAACAGTCAACTGGATATGCGCGTGAGGATTCAAGGGGATATTGACCGTTTTAGTCCCTCTTGGTTGTTTCCGCATGCAATTTAGTCCCCCTTCTTTATTTTATTTCAAATTTACCCCAAGTATTCTGTTTTGTTCATTTTTTAATCATTTCCCTACCATTGTTATTTTATTATTTCATTTCATTATTAGCATCATTCTTTATTTCTATTAACACGTATTTATTTACATTCCTTGCTATTATTTCATTTTATCGCTACTATAATTGTTATTATTATTATTTAGTATTCAGTATCATTATATTATTATTATTGTTTCTATTATTGTTTTGTTACCATATTATTATCGTTGTTATTATTTTATTTTTATTATTTCTCTTGTTATTATTATATTATATTATATATATTTGCCTATTCTTTTGCATATATATTACATTATTTATTAAAGACTATTACTATTTTAGTTTTCTTTCGTTTTATTTTACAATATTATTTATACATTATATATATTATTATTAGTATTATTTATTTTCATTATCATTGTTTTAATATCATTTTATTCTCTATCATTCTTGCCATGTTACTATTATTATTGTATTATTATTCTTTGTATCATTATTAGTATGTCATTTTTTACCGTTATCATTTTATTATTATTTATTACCATATCATCGTTATTATTATTACTCGTTATTTTCATTATTTTCACCATTTTTCTTTCTTTTGTTTGCTATTACTATCATCTATTATTATAATTGTATGTGTTATTATTCTATCTTTTTTTACTATTATTACTATTATTAATATTATTAGTTTATCTATCATTATTATTGTCATTGTTATCGTTAGTAGTAGTAGTATTTTTATATTTACCGTGCTTACGTCCACATTTGTTTTCTTAGCCTTGTGTTATATTATTAATACATTTTGAAAATTATCATATTTCCTTTAATTTTTAAAAAAGAATAAGGCAATGCTTCGTATTTAGAGTTCGTGGAATAGTGCCCTAACGTCTTTGGGTTGCGATTCTTTGTTTTGCTAAATAATCAAACATCCTTCTATCCTATTTCATGAAATATGAGACGACCTTAACTTGAGAGATTAAAACATCGTGTCCTAACGTCTTGGATGTGATGTTTAGATCTTTTCGAGTAAAGAAATCTCGATTTTCTTGGCGAATACCTATATTTATTTTAGCTCAAACACTAAAATCAAAGTGCATTTACAAAACCACCTTATTCCGTTCAAAAGTTTTCAAATCGAGCAATGTTTGTGTGTTTAGAAATTTGGGGAATAATGCCCTAACGTCTTCGGGATACGATTTTCCGTTTGACTAAAACACTAAACATCCTTTTAATAAATTTCAAGAACTCCGAGATACCTTTGATTACGAAGGCTTGAATATCGTATCCTAACGTCTTTGGATGTGATGTTTGTATCCTCTCGAAACAAAGAAATCTCAAATATCCTAATACATTTTTAAGGCCCGTATTTTAAAACCCTTTCAAACTTCCGACATTAAGACACTAATTAGTCATTTTGGTACCAATTTTGGGCGTGTCGAGGTGCTAACCCTTCCTCGTATGCGAATCGACTCTCGAACCCGATTTTTAAAACTACGCAGACCAAAACACTGTTTTAGTAAAACAAAACGTTTTATTAAAATAAAGGTGATCCGATCATACCAACTAAAGGTCGGTGGCGACTCCCGTTTTATCCCTATTTTCAAAATCAAAGTCAAACCCCATTTTGTCGTCTTCCAAAAAAAATGGTTACGACAGCTTGGCGACTCCACTGGGGACACCTTAAAGAGAGTCGAGCCATAAATTGATTATTTTTTGTCGAAAGTTTGAAAGATTATTTTAAAAATCACGATCTTTTATTGTATGTTGTTTCAATTTCGGAATTGCATTGCATGACCGTTGTGGTCACACCTTTAAGTGAGAGTGAGAAACTACTTCTTCGTGAGGTTTTCACCTCCGTGTAGGATAGTGGATCGCTTTCGGGATACATCCGTACCTATGTCTTCGTGAGATTTTCATCTCCGTGTAGCCATAGGAAAATGTACTCCCCTGAACTGAACTCGATCCATATGAGCCTATAATGGGTGAGGATCGAGGAATCTGCTAGTTCAGGTACCCTTACCTTAGAGCCAAACCACACGTAGTGAACCCTAAGAGCCCACCTTAGGTAGAACTATGTTAAACCCCTAGTGGTCACCTGGGTAGGTACTCTATTTTGTTTATTTCTCCTGTGCTAACGTGTTTGGTTTTGTTTGTGATTGCATTGCGTTACATTACACCGCATCATCTTAGAAAAGAGGTGTTGATTCATATTCGATTGCTAAATAGAAGAGTTTATCATAAGGAAATGTGTTACTTGATAAAGTGGATTATAATACGGTCGTTCGAACATAGTCCAGGTGAACGACGAGAGAGGACTGATAATCCACAGAAAATACAATACTTTGCCTGAGGATTCAAGCCGATAAGGATTATTGAAGAGCCATCGTGTCTCCATTTTCTAAAAGAAGCTTATAAACATCGCGGAGGATAAGCGAGTGAAGAAGCACGGCCTGGACCAAGCAACAAGGAGCTAGAAGAGATATCCATTGAGAAAAGTTCACGGGCACAACCATAACATCCGGATCTGAAGAAGAGGATAGGTATTTTCACCGGACTATGAGGATAAAACCGTATATGCAATCGCTTTTATGTAAAGAAACGTATTTTCTAGAAAAGTTCTTCTAATAAAATTGAATTCATAATCAACGCCTCTCTTTCTTGTTGCGTGCATTTGCATGTATTTGCATCGCATTTCATGCATTTGCATTGCATCATGTCACATACATTAAAATTTGTAGAAAGACCCTAATTAGGTGAAGTTATTTGATAACCTAGAAGACATGGATCAAAGAATAGAAAGGCTAGAACAAATGCAAAAGGAAATACAGGAGCAGATGCAAGAACGATTAATCAAGATACAACAAGATATGATAGAACGGATGCAAGAGTCCCAAAACAACATGATAAGCCAGTTGGCGCAACTATTGGCCAATGAACGAGGAAAGGGCGCCGCTGCTAGCTCAGGGAATAATGACGACCCTGCTTACCCTCCGGGATTTACCCCGCCAAATACCCAAGCACCACCAGAAATATGTCCCCAAAGGACGTCTTTTGTTATCAGGCCACAGTGCCAGGTTGAGACCGCAATGCCAGCACACTTTCCGACTGGTTCAGGCACTAATCCCGGAGGAGGTCCGGCTAATCCTATAGTCCCCGATCTTGATGAAATGGCTGAAATGGATAAGGCAAAAGCAAACCTTCCCAGACGACTCGAGGATCGTTGCAGATGGTTAGAAGAAAAGTTCAAGGAAATAGAAACCGCTGACCATCGCTACGAGGTAGACGCTAAAGACTTGAGCCTAGTCCCAGACCTCGTACTTCCGTCAAAGTTCAAGACCCCAGATTTTGAAAAATACAATGGGACCAGCTTCCGGCGCACATCACAATGTTCTATCGACGGATGGCGGGATATGTTAACAATGATCAACCGCTTATTCATTGTTTTCGGGATAGTTTGGTCTGGTCATGCCAAATGGTACAATTAGCTCAGCTGCACCAGATCAAGTCGTGGAGGGACCTAGCACAGCCTTCCGAAACAATACAGACACGTAGCGATATAGCTCTGATCGAATCACGCTCCAAAATATGGAGAAAAAGCCAAACGAAAGTTTGTGCAATATGCCCAATGGTGGAGGAAGTAGCCACACAAGTTCACCACCCTTTTAGAAAAGAAACTACCATACTCTTCATCAACACCACAAGGCTCCTTTCATAACCCATATGATAGGAGTACCACTAAGAGCTTTGCTTGACATGGTAATGGCGGGAAATGATTGAACATGCAATGAAATGCGGCAAGATTGAAGTAGGGGAAACCAATAGAAGGCTTGCTCCTAGAAGAAAGGATGACGAGGTGAATAATACAAACATGAGGGACCCAAATCAGCCTACTGAGTATCAAGGTTCGTCAAGGAAAGAATCTCGCACAAGGAAAAACATTGAAAAACTCCAATTTACGTCAATCCCTATGACGTATAAGGAGTTGTATCAAAGTTTATTTGATGCACACGTAGTGTCTCCCCAATATCCAAAACCGATGCAACCTCCATACCCAAAATGGTATGACCCAAACACTCAGTGTGAGTACCACGCGGGGATCACAGGCCATTCGATAGAAAATTGCCTTACTTTCAAGAAATTGGTGGAAAATCTCATCAACATGGGCATTGTGAAGTTTGATGATGGAGAAATGGTATACCCAAAGAGAACCGAGGAATAAAAGTTTTCCGAACATCTACCTTTATGTACTTGAAAGTGTTTTGAACAATGGGACTGTGGAAGAAACATGTATTCTTAAAGCTAATCTAGAGTAATGTGTAAAACACACTTGTTGCTTCAAGCCTGGAAGCAATAAGATTTCTTTTGAGAAGTAGGCATGTGTCCAGAATTTTTATTTCAATAAAATGCATCTTTTCAAGTAAATATTTTCATTCTTTACATTTCATACTGAATATTTTTCACTCATGACCATACCATATGAATAATCATCCTTAGGATCATTTATTCTTTGGATTTTCTGCCCACAATGGGCCCCCAGATATCAATGACATGAGCGACGCTGTTGCTGACTCTCTTTTTAGTGAGATATGTATCTAGAGGGATCTAAGGGCTTTGAAGATGACAAAGATTACGACTTACTTCCCCAATGTAGATCCTACCTTATGAAGTGTCATCAGACGCTATGAGCTAACGAAGGAAATGAAGATGGAAGCGTGGCTCCCCGTAGGAATAAGGCAAGGCATCGTTGAGCTATTTTCAGGAATTCAAGATGTTTTCACACGATTATATCAAGGCATGCCAAACTATTAAAACATGGGTATCTTTGTTAAGGTTGGGTTTAAAGAACCCATGTTGTACAAATGACCTAGCCAATCAAGAGGCTCGGCCGTTGGTTCACCAAGGAAGGAAATTGCATTTGTTATGCCATAAGTCGAGAAAGATGCATGCCTTCTCCATTCTCTCTATGGGAAGCATGGATGTTAATAAGCCGTCTCCTCAAAATCTTTTTCGTTGGTTACCTTGCCAAGAGGGCAAAGGTCGCTTCACATGTCAAAATTACAAAGTCAACAGTTGTCAACTTTAACTTCAAATTCAAAAAAAAAAACAAAACAAAAAAAAAAAAAAAACAAAAAAAAACAAAAAAAAGGAAGAAGAAGTGTGTGGCGATGCCAGAAAGAAACATGATGGCACAAATTTACAGTCTGTTCAAAGATCGACGCCATACCACTTCAAACAATGGCGGCTAACCCATTCAAAATTTTGAAAAACAAGCGAGACTTGTAAAGATTGGCATAGAGAAGTTACCATTTACCTTCTAGGTTTCTTGAACATCGGCGGGGCTTTCACCGGGCATCCTTTCCATTGAAAAAATTGTTGGATAAGATTCCTTTTCCCAAGCCTTGATTTGATTGGATGAAGCAGAATGTCTACAGTAAGCTTGATTGAAAGTACTCATGGTCCAATGTACCAAAAATGGATGATATGGGCTTATGACAAAAATGTTCGCTCAAAGAGAATTTCAGAAGAGGGACCCGGCATTAAGAAGGATTCTTCTTGTTCAAAAGGACTCCAAAAGGAAAGTAAATACCTTATACAGCAAAGAAGGCCTGTTCTAGGGAAAATGGGTGTTAACCAAGATGGATGGCAAGGACCTGCCCAATCCGGTGAGTTCAGATTCAATAAAAAAGGTTTTCTAAAAAAAATGAAAAAACACGAAAAAGAAAAAAGAAAAGGAGAGGCCAAGGCGAAAACCCGCAAAGGGCGCTTTGAGACCAAAGGGCATTTGAGTTGAAAACCCAAGAAGGGCAGCTCAAAATTTTGAAAGTAGGGCATACAGTAGTCTTGCTACGCTCGAAGAAGTATGTTACGTCTTGGGGCATCAACAAAGTACTCTAGATCCCCTAAACACGTATTAAACTCAAAATGGTCCTCAAGAAGTTAGAACAGAGAAGCTCAAGCTACGATATCTGGGGCACTTAGTTTCCATTTTACCCATTTTTGTTACTTGTGGTTATTTTATTCCTTTCAAAAAAAACCATCGATAAAATTCCTTTTTAATTACCTTTGCTAGCATTGATTAATTTGTTTATTTCGAGCTATGCTCCCAATCAATTTCCTTTTTGTCCATCGTTACAATCTTTTTCAAGCATTTTGCATTGAAATAACGATTAGTGGACTAATAATACTTTCATAAAAGGAGTTTTGCATATTACTCTGGAAGCTTCTGAATAATACAAGGACCTGAAACAGGACTATTGTTTAGAACTCTCTCAGCTCAAGGTTTGGAAATATTGGAGAAAGATGATTATTTCTTTGGACCTTTTATTAGTTGAACGAAATAACAATACATTTCGCCATTCTCGAGAAAAGAAAAATGATACTCTGCATTCATGCACATATCAGGCCTATACATCTGGCCATTACACCAGTGAATGGTGTAACAGATCAAATTGATCCTATACCTCGAGTTACTGATGGGATGGATAGAAGAAACTAAATATTATTCTCTTAAAGTTGCGGTGAGAGATGCAAACTTTATGTCTCGAAAATGCAGTGGAAGGACCTTAAAATTACAATGAGGCAAGCTTGTTGAGCGAAATATGATCATTGTTTTTGGGCTTTCTATCAAAAGATACTAGTGAACGAGAAAGCATGATAACGCATCGATGATAGAATCTTGATGAATTACGAGCAATGACGACCCCAAGCATTTAAAAAGGGATCATTTCATTTTGCATTCATACGTCATTTCAAAGCACGTTTAGCTAGGAGCATTCGATTCATTCTGATCATTGCATCCAAATCATTGTCAAAAGATCATTCTCATGACATTCTGCGTCCATGCAAGTGTCGTCCATAACACATGCAGTTAGGAGACTTTGAGTCGTTTCGATCATAACATCCTCATCATTTGCATAAGCATAAGCACACAAAATTAATTCTACAAGATAGGTTCCTCAAAGAACGGTGTAGCGATATTGAAGTTCAGATTTTGTTCCCTCAAGATGGTAGTGGGGCAGACTGAAGATTGAAGTCTTCACGAAGATAGTAAGGAAGCAAATTGGAAAGTTCAGATTTCGTTCCCTCAAGATGTTAGTGGGCAATCAAGAATGAAGTCTTCCTGAAGATAGCAAAGAAGCACATTGAAAAGTTCAGATTCCGTTCCCTCAAGATGTTAGTGGGGCAGACTGAAGATTAAAGTCTTCCTGAAAATAGTAAGGAAGCAAATTGAAAAGTTCTGAATTCTTATTTCCTCGACGTTCCAGTGGAGTAAGTTGAGATTACAAATCCCATCTCCCTGAGTTAACAATGAGGATAAGTTCTTATTCCTTAGAAGTTTCAGTAAGAGAAGATGGAGATTACAAATCTCTTCTCACTGAATTCTTATTTCCTCGAAGTTCCCGTGGAGTAGGTTGAAATTACAAATCCGTCTCCTGAGTTAACAATGAGGATCAATCATTATTCCTTTGAAGTTTCAAGAAGAGAAGATGGAGATTACAAATCTCTTCTCCTTTGAATTCTTATTTCCTCGAAGTTCCGTGGAGTAGGTTGAGATTATAAATCCGTCTCCACGAGATAACAATGAGGTTAAATCCTTAATTCTTTGAAGTTTCAGAGAAGATGGAGACTACGAATCTCTTCTCCCGAATTCTTATTTCTCAAAGTTCTGCGGGTAAGAAGTAAATCAAAGAAATCGATCGGTGATCCCGAATTTGCGGGATCAGTTGAAAATAGATTTGACCTTCCGAAGTTGCGGGAAATAAATCGAAGAGATCGATCGGAGATCCTTGAGTTTGCAAGGATCAAATTGAAGAAAGCAGATTTGACCTTCCCGAAGTTGCGGGAAGCAAATCAAGAGATCGATCTGGTGATCCTTGAGTTTGCAAGGATCGAGATTGAAGATAGCATATTTGACCTTCTTGAAGTTGCTTTGCAGATCGAAGATATCGAATTTGCAAGTCGGATCGAAGATATCGATGTGGTCCTTGAGTTTGCAAGGATCGAGTTGAAGATAGCGATTTGACATTCCCGAATTTGCAAGTGCGGTCAAGATAACAAGTCTAGAGATCCGATGTTGCGGGAGCGGATTGCGAGGAGCGAGTTGAAGATACAAGGCACAATGAGAATAAAATGGAACTACAAGTCTTATCTCACTAAAGCAACGGTGGAATAGGATCGAAACGACCAGATGCAGTGGACTGGAATGACACTACCTGAAGAAGAGCACCTGAGAATTCAAGACTCGGCGAGACCGGGCAAAATTGGCCTTTTGAAAGTCTTTGCTCCATTCCCGTTGCACGATAATGAGCAAAGAGGGGCAGCTGTACAGGCCCAATTTTATCCGGGCTTACAAGCCCAATTAAAAATCAACCCAAACCTAGCCCAACTACCCTAGCCAGAAAACAGAAAAGCAAAAAAAACCCTAGCCTCCTTTTTTCCTCTGCGCCGAATCTGCCCTCTGACGCCACCGACCCCCACCTGCCTCTGACGACACCGCCCAACCTGCTCCACCGCCCTAGCGCCTGTAAAACACGACAGAAGCAACGCAACACGCAACAGAGCAGAGAAGAAAAAATAGCAAACAAGTTGTAAAAGAAGGCTATAAAAAAGCCGATTGGTGTTCTGTAAGGGGGGAATCATTTTGAATCAAAAAAAGAAAACGAAAGGAGATTCAAAGGAGAGTTTTTTATTTCGAAAAATAAAAATCATCAGCAATCAATAAGAAATCAGAAGCTTAAGGTTGATTCATTTTTTGTATTTTCAATTATTTACTGTTCTTATGTTCTTTATATGTTTTATAAATAAAAAAATAAAATATAAAACTTTTACAAATAAAAAACGGGAGAGAAGGGAAAGAGAGCTCACCTGAACCCCGGAGCGCAATGTCGAATCCCTTCCCCGTTGCCGGAACCGAGCCCAAAGGCGAGAAAGGGGGGTTTTGTTCTTCCCTCAAATCCTTGGGAGGCGCCGACAGCGAGAGCCTTTTGGGGTCTTCAAGCAGGGCATTAAAGCCCACCTCCACGCGGCGACGGCCACCAGATATGGTGGTGGTGCGACGAACGGCGCGAGGAACCCAACCGCCGGGCACGAACAAGGAAGAGAGGGGATTTCTTTTTTGGTTTTTTTGTTTTCGAAAAGGAGGGGTACAAGGGCCATCTCTACGCCTCGTCGTCCACCGGACTGGTGGTAGCGCGACGCGCGACGGTGGTGAAGGGAGCTCGAACGTCGGGGAGGAAGAGAGGAGAGAAAAAAAACCTTTGGCTGCTGCATTTTTTAAGAACTTTAGGGTTCTGAAATTTGATTTGTAAAAAAAAAAATAAAAAGGATTTTATATCAGACGAAACGGTGCCGTTTGGTGCAGGTGAGGTTGCGTATATCCCTAAAAAGGGATATTTGCGCGAATGGTCCCTCTCTTTCGCTGCTCTGTTTAATTAGGCCCTGATTTCTGACTTTTTGATTCTTTTAAATTTGGCCCTCAGATTTTATTTTGTTTTTGATTTGGTCCCCGAAACTGTCAACTGGATATGCGCGTGAGGATTCCAGGGGATATTGACCGTTTTAGTCCCTCTTGGTTGTTTTCGCATGCAATTTAGTCCCCCTTCTTTATTTTATTTCAAATTTACCCCAAGTATTCTGTTTTGTTCATTTTTTAATCATTTCCCTACCATTGTTATTTTATTATTTCATTTCATTATTAGCATCATTCTTTATTTCTATTAACACGTATTTATTTACATTCCTTGCTATTATTTCATTTTATCGCTACTATAATTGTTATTATTATTATTTAGTATTCGTATCATTATATTATTATTATTGTTTCTATTATTGTTTTGTTACCATATTATTATCGTTGTTATTATTTTTATTTTTATTATTTCTCTTTATTATTATTATATTATATTATATATATTTGCCTATTCTTTTGCATATATATTACATTATTTATTAAAGACTATTACTATTTTATTTTTCTTTCGTTTTATTTTACAATATTATTTATACATTATATATATTATTATTAGTATTATTTATTTTCATTATCATTGTTTTAATATCATTTTATTCTCTATCATTCTTGCCATGTTACTATTATTATTGTATTATTATTATTGTATCATTATTCGTATGTTATTTTTTTACCGTTATCATTTTATTATTATTTATTACCATATCATCGTTATTATTATTACTCGTTATTTTCATTATTTTCACCATTTTTCTTTCTTTTGTTTGCTATTACTATCATCTATTATTATAATTGTATGTGTTATTATTCTATCTTTTTTTTTACTATTATTACTATTATTAATATTATTAGTTTATCTATCATTATTATTGTCATTGTTATCGTTAGTAGTAGTAGTATTTTTATATTTACCGTGCTTACGTCCACATTTGTTTTCTTAGCCTTGTGTTATATTATTAATACATTTTGAAAATTATCATATTTCCTTTAATTTTTTAAAAAAAGAATAAGGCAATGCTTCGTATTTAGAGATTCGTGGAATAGTGCCCTAACGTGCTGGGTTGCGATTCTTTGTTTTGCTAAATAATCAAACATCCTTCTATCCTATTTCATGAAATATGAGACGACCTTAACTTCGAGAGATTAAAACATCGTGTCCTAACGTACTGGATGTGATGTTTAGATCTTTTCGAGTAAAGAAATCTCGATTTTCTTGGCGAATACCTATATTTATTTTTAGCTCAAACACTAAAATCAAAGTGCATTTACAAAACCACCTTATTCCGCTTCAAAAGTTTTCAAATCGCAATGTTTGTGTGTTTAGAAATTTGGGAATAATGCCCTAACGTCTTGGGATACGATTTTCGTTTGACTAAAACACTAAACATCCTTTTAATAAATTTCAAGAACTCCGAGATACCTTTGATTACGAAGGCTTCGAATATCGTATCCTAACGTGCTGGATGTGATGTTTGTATCCTCTCGAAACAAAGAAATCTCAAATATCCTAATACATTTTTTAAGGCCCGTATTTTAAAACCCTTTCAAACTTCCGACATTAAGACACTAATTAGTCATTTTGGTACCAATTTTGGGCGTATCGAGGGTGCTAACCCTTCCTCGTGCGTAACCGACTCCCGAACCCGATTTTTAAAACTACGCAGACCAAAACACTGTTTTAGTAAAACAAAACGTTTTATTAAAATAAAGGTGATCCGATCATACCAACTAAAGGTCGGTGGCGACTCCCGTTTTATCCCTATTTTCAAAATCAAAGTCAAACCCCATTTTGTCGTCTTCCAAAAAAAATGGTTACGACACTTGCTATTATCAGATCTTAAGGTCTGAATCATGCACCCACTTTCATTCTCAACTCTGGCTTTGAATTTCCATAATACACCAGCAACTTCTGACTTTTGCTTCAACAAGAAGATCCAGCACATTCTTGTTAGATCATCAATAAAAGTAATGTAATAGAGATTACTATTTAATGATGGTGTTCTCTGGGGGCCACAAAGATCAATATGAACAAGCTGTAGTTTTTTCGAGGCTCTCCATGCTTGTTTAGGAAAGGGTTGCGTATGTTGTTTCGCAAAATTAAAAGCATGACAAGGAGGCATGTCATCATCAATGTCTGTGAGTCCTTCAACCAGCTTCTTCAACTGTATCTGAAGCAATCCTCGATGATGAAAGTGCCTTAGTCTTTTGTGCCAAATCTCAGTGGCACTGGCTCTGGAATTAAAGGCACTTGCTCCTTCTCCATTGGATCAAAAACAAAGCTTTTTCCCTTCATTTTGACATTGAACAAGTCTTTTCCACTAGCATCTCTGATCAAGCACTGCTTATTCTCAAACAGTACTTTATAGCATTTATCCAGTAACTGACCAACACTTAAGAGATTTTGATCAATTTTAGGTACAAACAAAACATCTGAAATGAACTTTGTACCTTCATAGCCTGTTATAACTACTGTGCCTTTTCCCTTAACCTCTAGGTGTTCACCATTTCTGATCCTCACTCTCTTGATTTCAGTGTTTCTTATCTCCTCTAAGAGCTCTTTGTCATATGTCATGTGATTTGTGCACCCACTATCAATCAACCAGCTCTCACTTGATTCTCTGTGTGAGAAACAAGTGACCATGAATAATAGATCTTCTTTTTCTTGATCAGCCACCTGTGCATCTACTTCTTGCACTTGACCTTTGACTTTGCAAATCACAGCTTCATGTCCAAGTTAATTGCATTTGGAGCATTTGGCATCCGGTCTTCTCCAACACTTGAATGGTGGATGACTTTTCTTCTCACAATGGTGACAAGGTGGGTAGGATTTCTTAGCACCTTCACCTTTGCTCTTCTGATAATTGCCTAATGATCCTCCACTTGTTGACTGGTTTTTGAAATTTTTCTTTTTTTTATACCTGCTGTTGTCTTAATGCTTGGCAGGTAAGGCACCTTCAATCACCCCTTCTTGCCTCATAGACCTTCTTTGCTCTTGTGCTTGTAAAGCATTCAAGAGCTCTGCAAGAGAAATTTTTGATGATCCTTGGTGTTTTCGGAGTAGTAATGGTGGCTTCAAACTTCTCTCGAGCAAGGACCAATAGCTTTTTCACGATTCTAGAGTCTTTTAACTCGTAACCAAGAAATCTCACCTTGTTGGTAATGCTTTGAGGAGTTTGTCGAATATTCTTTCACCGACTCGAGACTCCTTCATCTTTTGCAACTCAAAATCCTCGATCGATTCAGGACTTTCATTCCACGAATCCTCTCATCTCCTGCATATTCAGCCTTGAGGTAATCCCAGATTTCCTTTGCTGATTTCAGGGAATTATTCGTGTGAAGATCATTTGAGATACAGCTGCAAATAAGTAAGCTTTTGCCTTTGATTTTCTTGTCTTCTTCTCCTTCTGTGCTTTAATCTGTACCACAGTAGGATTTGCTGGAAGTGGAGAGACCTCATAATCTTCTTCTACAGCTTCCCAACGATCCAAAGCCTCTAGGTAAGTCTCCATACGAATTGCCCACATTTGATAATTGTCTCCATCGAAGACTGGTGGTGCAACAACTAAAAAACTTGATTCTCCTTCCATTTTAAAAAAATAACCTCACAAATCCCTTAAGAAGATAGCTCGATTACCAAACTGTTGGTGATATGAACACAACTTTAATGGTTGATTGAGAGATTTTAAGTTAAAGAAGAGAAAAGGGAGCCTTTACAGAGAAAATAATTGAAGACTTAATATTTTTGTTAAATAATTACAGCACTTATAAAGTAGTCTTCACAACCAAAAAATCAAAAGATGAGCCTAAAAATCAACAAATAAAATGGAAACTCCTAAAATAAAGGAGACTTATTCAAATTCAATAACAGAAAAAACTAAGTGGCAACAATCTAAGCATGTAATCTCAATAGTAACAGATACATCAAAAGTAACAATTCATGGCGTCATGCGTGCTCTATTGATGCTGGCTTCTCGGCCCGATCAAACGTGTCAGTTCGGTTTATTGGACTTAGGGCTAAAGCTGGCTTTAGTCCGGCTTGGATCTCTTTATATTAGTTTGGTTGTACTTTATTTCTGTTTATGTCTTTTATGCTTTGGGATTTGGCTCCTTTTGCTTCTGTTATGTTACTTTAGCTATGAAATGAATTTTCGTTTGAAAAAAAAAAATCATGGCTAATTATTATTTTGACAGCACTACATGCTTGAGTTATATGATTGCCTCTGCTATTCATTTTGGGTTCCTTTTCAAAGTCCTAAAATTTGGGTTATTCTAGTTGGGCCATAGCACCTTGGTTTAGTTTGAGCCCATTTTAATGCTTTGGCCATGTTGGTCTCGGTCATAGCACAATTCTTGTTATGAAATGAAAAGTAAGAAAAATAAAAACAAAAGTAAGTTCATGTTGTGCTAATGAACATGCAAATAGTATTAATTCTGTTCATATATGGCCAGTACATATTGTTACATGAAGAGATGATCCTAATTTATGTGTTAATTGATTCATAAATGTTCATATAACCAATTAATATACTGATGATTGATTTCAGTGTCAAGACATACTTCTTCCAGACAATTTTCCAAAAAGGCAAATAGAAAATACCTATAAAGAATAATTCTAATCAACTGAAGGAAAAAAAAGTTGAAGCTAGCATTAGATTTTAATTGAAGATTATTGGTAGTTTCAAATATGTAAGTAAGCTTTCATATGAAGCTAATTTCTGCATATTATTTGATGATGTAACAGTGAGAACTTGTGAGGCTTGTGATCAAGTGGATCATCTCCTCCATTGAATTAGCAACTTGGTTCTTTCTCATTTCCTCCAAACCCCAAGTTTTTCAGTGTTGCAGGGGAATGATTTCAGCATGTAACAATGGCTAACTTCCACATACCTTATTCTAGGCATCACACTCTGAACCAAATCCCACTCCACTTGTAGCCTAGTAAGGAACTTGAGACAAAGCCCCTCAACTTTCCATGTAATGGTTTTACCACCCTCGAAGCTTGGATGCATGAATTGCAGGTCTCTACTTTCGATACAAAGATAATGCAAATCACAAAGTGACTTGGGATTCATCCACATTGGCATCGTCACTCCACGATAATACCTCAGATACAGCTCCTCAAGATGTGGTGGAGGAGATAAGCCATCCAGTTTCCTGAAAATCTCTTCTTTCTCGCATCCTTCCATGTTGATGGACAAAACCTTGAGTTGTTTGAGGTGGGAAAGGACAGTGAGTTCCTCTTCTGCAATGTCGCTTTCTTCGTTTATATTTACTCGTAGTACTTTAAGCTTTGACAGCCATTGAAGCTCACCTAAACGACACCCGTTCCTGTCAGCTTCACTTGGTACTGTGAATCCTGAGAGTTCTTGAAGATTTGAAAGCCTCCCAAGCCCTGTGGGAGATATTGCATCATAGGACAGTACCCTAAATCCAATACATTTAGCTTCTGCAGATTTGTGATGGACGAGGGAAGATTTTGAAGATTGTTGCATCCATTCAAAACCAAAAGCTGAAAGTTCTGGAGCTCACCGATAAACTGTGAAAGTTCCTTGAGGGAAGCAACGCCTCTTAGGTTCAGATATGATAAGCATTGAAGAGATATGATCCAATGCAAGAGTTTGTGAATGGGGATGTTTTCTAGCTTATTCAGAGAAAAGTCCAACACCCTGAGAGACCTTACTCTGAACAGTGGGATGGTCTTATCAGCGCTAACTGGAGAGCTATTCATCATCAGGAATTCCCGGAGCTTTATTTTTTATTCAGTGATTTCACATCTTCTTCCCCTGTAAAACCCAAATGTCAAGACTGTATGTTGGGTCTTTGTTTACCATGTTCATCAAAGCTACAAAAGGACTCTTCTCTAGCAATTTTAATGGTCAAGTTTCTCATAAGATCATGCATTTTGCAAGTGTAGACTCTTCCATCGAACCCTCTCTACTTCACAACTTCAACCAGGCATCTACTGATGAGCTATGAGAGGTAATCAAATGCTAATTCGATTGCAGTTCGGGTGTCTTTTCCCTGTACGAAACCCTCTCCCACCCACCAATGAACCAACTACTCAGCATTTATCATCGAGTCCTCTGGATAAATGGAGAAGCATAACAGGCATTGCTCGAGGCGAGTTGGCAGCTCATCGTAGCTCAATTGTAAGGAATCCATAACCGAGCTTTCACCTTCTCTAGTAGCCAATTCATCATGGAAATTGTTGTGAATTCATCTCCAAACATCAGTCGACAAAGTTTTCGATTTCAACAAGCCTCCTACGGTCTTGATAGCTAATGGAAGTCCACAACATTTCTTCACTATATCCTTCCCTAGCTCTTCCAACTCATAGTGCTGCTTCAATTCCTTTTCTGAAGAAAATGCAATCCTACAAAACAATGCCCAGCTTTCTTCTTCATTGAGTACGTAAGGTTGATGAATTCGAGCTTTCTCCACCCCCATTTCAATGACAACATTTTCTTTCCTGGTAGTGATTATTACAGCACTGCTCTGTCCCTCCCTCTTGGGTAATCCAGCAAGCAATCTTTCCCACCATCTATGAACACTCCAAACATCATCCATCACTATCAAATAGTCCTTACCCTCAAGTACTTGTTTAATCTTGAGCAGCATTTGACCCATATCCAATCCATACGTATCCTCTCCTAATTGTTTCAACATGGTCTTCATTGTTTCTTCCTCATTCACAGTTTGAGATATGGACACCCAAATTCTCTCTTCGAATCGTTCGAGGATCGCGTGGTTGTTAAAGATCTTCTGGGTTATAGTTGTTTTCCCCAATCCCCCCATCCCAATAATCCCAACTTGGTGCAACTATTTTTTCGTAGGAAGAATCCACCCTATAATCTTCATTGTATCTTCAGCCAAACCAACTATGCTGGATTCATCGAAAGTAGGCGACGTCCATCGACGATGAACCACACTGCTGACATCGTCATGGACACCTTGCTATCCGATTGTCTTTAAATATGTTTTCAAGACCTTGTGCATCTTCTCTATCCATCCATTGATGTCCTTGAGCCTTTTCGAAGTTCGGTGTTGAAAGATCATCTCTCGTGGAAGGAAATGGTTGCAGCGAAAGACATGGTCACGATATTCAGCTCAGAGCAAGCAATCAGTAAGTATATCCTTGGCATCATAGGTCAATTCTCTGATCATGCTTAGAGTTGTCTTCATGGTCTCCTCCTTCCTTTTGAGCTTGTTAGCATCAGCAAGGAAGGATTTCATGAAGTCAAGCTGTGTTTTAAGCTCCATGAATTGGCTACAAAATTCAAGTACTCGACCACTGTGCTCTTTCAGGGCATCAATCAGCTTCCCTGCTACAACTTGTATGATTGCATCCGCCATCTTCTTTTTATGTTATTAACCTGCAAATTTTCTGCAGTAAAACATCAATATGAAGATGAATTGAAAATTTTTAAGTTTTTGGAGATTTAAATAAAATGGATAAATAGCCTCACAGAAGTCATGTTTTGAGCTTAACATCAACCATAAAAATTACTGGAAACATTGAAAATAACATCAACATGAAGATGGATTCAAGAACTTACTCAGATGTTTGCTTGGAGATATTATAATAGTATCCAATGAACTTCAAACCCTGAAAAAAGGAATTGAAAACATGCAAATGTTGAGTAGAACATAAATATGAAGATGGAAGGGAAATGAAGAACATGGATCAAACCTGGTGATGAAAAGAGTTTCTTGACTCAACCGAGGGAGGTAGTTGATGTTGCAAGATAAGAAACTCGCAAACAAATGTCTTATAATGTAAACAAATAACTGAAAAGAACACACATCTTCCTTGAAGTTGCTCATTGTTTTTCCTATCCACCATCCAATACAAATGATTGTCAATTAAGACTAACACTAATCAAATGAAATCCCATATTTTCTCTTAAGTGTAAACAAGAGACAAAAAGAGAAAATGTTGAAGACAGCCGATTGTAGAATAGTAAATGAAGTGGATTTCAATTTTCCATTCTTACTCGTTTGCTTTGAATTCGGAAGAATTTAAAGGGCGTGAATGGGATTAGGGTCCTACCACTACAATTTACCACTAAACGTCTCATTGTTGACTGAACCAGAAAGTCAACTCACAACATTAGACAATTATCTTGTTTTCATCATCCTTCTTCAAAATGTATACTTATGAGTATGATTTTTTGTTAGTTCATATTCATAAGCCGTATGAATCAAATTTGAGGGCATCAAAATACTTAAATCTTTAACTTTTATTAATAATACCAAAATCTCGTTGATAAAGTATAAAAATGGAAGTAATTTAACAAAATTAATCTATTAAAACAAAATTTGAGGTGACTTTTTATGCATGAGATAGTTTTCGATATTAATTAGTTCTAAATTCTTTTTAATTTTCTCCGGTCCTTGAAACCCTTGACCAATGACTTGGTCACACCCAGGGGCGAAGCCAGAACAAATTTTTAGGGGGGCCGAATGAAAATTTAATTTTTATAGTCTATATCTTTATAATTTTTAAAGAATCAAATTGAATTTCTATAATTTTAGAGGGGCCAAAATAAAATTTTACCTTTACTAATTTTAAATTTTAAAAAAAATTAAGAGCCTAATTATAAATTTTCCATTTTAGGGGGGGCCAAGACAACTGCCTACCCCCCTTGTATCTGCCCCTGGTCACACCATGTCTCATTAGTCAACAGGCTTCAACGTCATGGGTTCGTTTTTCACATTTTTTTTTCTCCTCCTTATTGGTTGATGATTTAGAGATTTAGAGAGAGCTAATGCCCAACAATTTATTATTATTGGATAATAAACTGAAAATCTTAATTGTTCCTTTTTTTTAGAGATGATCGTTCCTTTTAAAACAGGTAAGGTTTTTTGGGGGGCGGGGGTCTATTATTAAAATGGATTGAAGATGAGAATTGAGAGCATAATTCACAAGTTTTGATTGATGTTTCATGTTGGTGTTGCATGTTTTAGCTAATTACAATGAAGAGAGTTTGTTAAATAACACTTGTGTTGTAAATGAATTTGGATATTTGATTTAATGATTTCTTTGGTTTAAACTGAACAGATTCGTATCCTAAAAAAAATATGTATGTTCATAAATTCAGCCATGATTGAAATTGAGTGCTGTTGTATTGGATTAAAGCCAGTGCTGTTTTTGTAGTATTTGGGTGTTTGGGAAATAGGGTGAAATCTCGTTTCCCAGTCTTCACGTGACTACAAGTCAACTAAAATGAAAACACGAAAGAAGGGGAAAAAAAAGCCAACTTAAAACGCGATCTCTGCTTGATTTAAGTTTGGCAGGTTACATGACTCCTTAAATTTTAATATTTTTGTTTTAATTAGGGATAAACTAGTGATCCAATTATAATTTATTTTTTTATCATTTAATTATGAAATGTTATAAAATAGCCACTCAATTATTAGAAAATTTCTTTTTTTTTGTCACCTAACTATTCATTTTATCTTTTTTCTTATCATCAGTTTGCTAAGGTAAAAATGAAAACACCTAAAAATCCAAGATAGTTAGGTGACCAGAAAAAGAAAAATTGAATAGTTGAGTAACTATTTTGTAACTTTTCATAGTTCGATGGTCAAAATATGAATTTACTAATAGTTTGGTGATCATTTTATAATTTTTCAAAGTTGTATGATAAAAAGAGAGAAAAACATACTTGGATGACTACTAATGTAGTCTACCCTTTAATTAGTTATATTATAATTTTAAAACAAGTTTTTTTATACTTACCATTTTGTGTTACTTTTCATGTTTAGGATTTAGAGTTGCTTCTTTCAATAATGTCATCTAGAAGATAAGCATTCAATAATGTAGATACTCTATTTTGGCTACTAACATTTTATCTCTTGAGTTAAAGAAAATTATATTTTAGGAAATTGTGCTACCAAGTGTATCTCTTCCCGAACAACAACTCTTGCTTAGAATAGTTGTTGTTCAGAACAACTATTATTCAGGAATAGTTATGTCCAGAATAGCTAGTTAAAAATAGGGTCTTAGTTAAAATAGCTACCATCCAATGTTTATTTGAGAACAACTCATGTTACAAACAACTAAAGTTCAGAATAACTCTTGTTTAGAATAATGGCATTTCAGAAACAACCATTGTTTGAAACAACTTATATTTAGAACAATTGTGTTTTTTTGTGGAAGAGTCGTTATTCAAAAGAAGTTTTACTAAGAAAATCATCACGACAAAATAACATTTATTCGAAACAACCTCTACGTTGAGAACAACTCATGTTAGGAACAAGCTGATGTCCACGAAACCAACTAAAAATTCGACTAAAGCAAGTGCACCTATCAATTAATAGTATAACTACAGTGAGAAAAGAACTAAAAGTACTAGTAATTATTGTCTTTCTATTATTTAACTGATAAATTCGAGTGATTGATTAAAACTAAAATCAACTAAATTAATTAAATACAAAAGCGACAAAGAACAAATTAGGAAAATAATCAAATAATAACCAAAAAGTGCAACAATACCAAGGAAAGAATTTACCTAGACTTCATCTGCCACTATCAATCTAATTTACACAATTTATTCACTTGGTATCTTGATTTGTAGAAATCACTAAATTATGTTAATATCTCTCTTCAAGAATAAGAGCAACTGACTCTAGGTTAATTAATTGAAATTTCTTTCTAATTAAAACCCCTATTATCGCATTAAGTCGATCTATGGATTCCCCTATTAAATTTGACTCTAATCCAGTAGATTTATGTTGTCTTATTTCTAGGATTGCATGCAACTTCACTCAATTATTCTAGATCTACTCTTAAACAGGGTCTATTCCTCCTAATATTTAAGCACATCAAACATGGATCAATAGTTTAGAAATATTAAACTAAGAATTAAGCACACATAATTGAGAACAATATCTAAGTCTTTATTGCGTAAAATAAAAATCAAATGACAGAATCCATCATAAGGTTCATCTCCCTTGGTATTTAGAAAATTAGTTCATGCTAACAATTAAAAACATCCAAAATACGTTATAACCACAAGAAACAAAGGAACTCATAATAATCTCCAAATAAATCAAAAGGGAATCTTCAATCTTGATGGAAATTTGTTTCACAATCAGTTTCAATGGTGTTTTTCGAGTTTTTTTTTCTTGGATATTCTATGACGGCTCACTCCTATCTTAATTTTTTGTTATATACAAGTCTCAGAATGCCCGAAAAACCCTAAAAATCACGTTTTTCCACTGTTCGAAGTGCATTTCACAAAATTGACACGACCGTGTGGAAGGGGTCAACCCATGTGGCTTCTGTAACTTGTTCCAATTTTTCGATTTTCGCTCCTTTTGCTCTCAAATGCTCTCCTAAGTATTAAAACATGAATTTAAAGGATTAGGAGCATAAAATTCACCATTAACATCGAATAATCACCCAAAAACACATTAGGAATGAGGTTAAAACATGTTACTTTTAGCACCTATCACAAGCTAAAATAATCATTATTCATGAACAACTCTCATCCAAGAATAATCATCATCTTGCGTTTCAAGAGATATTTCGTGAAAGATGTTTCACATGGTATCGCTTCACCAAAGTAGAAGTGGAAGTAATATTGAAATATGATAGAGTTCTTATGTTATCTTCACTTTTGGGATGTATTGGAAAGCTTGGTGGATCAAATATTGAGGTAGTTAAGAGTTCTCCTTTTAACATTTTCCTGTAATGTTGAGTGTTTCCCCCTCCTTTCGTAAACATAGTGAATTCTTCTTCACTATTCACTATCACCAACAAAACCTTCCACTATCCCATTTTATCATTAATGCAATTATAGTCAAGAAATATCTATCAGTACTCTTATTAATTACTAACTTTGTAAACTTATTCTTGAAATACTATAAATAGGAGTTTTCCACAATTGGTGAAGTGACTTTTGACACTTTGAGAATTCTGATTCTCAAAGCCCTCTCTAAAATTCTCTCAACTTATTTTATTTTCTTAGCCTTATTGTTGGTCACATTTTTCTTTCTCCACCTTACCAACTACTATTTGTCACTATGCATAGTGTTACCTAATTTGCTCCACTCTTTCTCTCGGTATATCTCGTTCACTTATTTACAACACTTCATTTCTCCGTAAAAAGAACCCTCTATAAATATATCTTGCCAATACACCCATCACTTGATTAAAAAAATAAAGTATATTTAATAATTATCAATTTAAATTAAAAAGTAATTAATATTTCATTTTTAAAAATATTAAAAATATCTTATGCTATTATTAGAAAATAAGGTATATTGATGTTTCTTTCTTCAATAAAAGTTTATTTATTCCTTGTAAAATATTTAAGTTAGAACTATAAATTTGGTAACACTTTTTATTTATTGATTATTCTACTATTCATAACCTTAAACACTTTTGGTTTAAATCTTTATTTATTAATTATTTTTTCAACCCATAAATTTCTCTTTAAATTCTTAAATAAAAATATATATGCCTTTAAGCATGCTTAAACTCATGTCCTTTTAATTGTTGAATAATAATAATGTCAACTGAATTAATGCTCAATCGGTAAATCTCATATAATATTAGTTTAATTTTCTCTATTTTACTTTTTATTAATCTATACTATTTTTAAGCTATTGACTATGTTGGTGTCATGAGTCAACAAACTTAATTAGAGAATTTACGAAATGTCCTTCCGTAATTAAAAATAAGTTACATTATTCAAGGGCGACTTAGTCTTTTAATTAAAAATCAATAAAAATATGCATATGATAGAATTCAAACCCAAATCAATTGTATTAGTAAAATCTAAATCTACCGCTAACTAAAACTTTATTTAGATATTTTTATAAATTTTAATTTTATTATCCACACTTGATTACCTCATTCAATTGTGTTTGTGTATTTATATGGTACTTTAGTCTTTTTATTAAAAAGGACCAATAAAATATAAATATGATGGGATTTGAACCCAAACTAATTATATTAGTAAAATTTTAATTTATCACTCAACTAAAGTTTTATTTTACCATTTTATATATTTTAATTTATATGCACACTTTATTATTTCTATCAATTGTATATCTATCTATAGTATTATTTAAGTCCCTGACTAAGTTGGTGTCACGAGTCAACTACCACAATTAAAAACGGTTTTCATTTTAGTCATCTATCGTTAATTCAATATTATTGTACATTCATTTTAGTTACCCAACTTTAGTAAGTTTTCATTTTGGTCACTTATTTATCATTTTATTTTTTAGAATTAATTTTAATTTTTTAGTTAAAGGAAAAACTTGTGTGCAGGAAAAACTTAAATTTTTACATGAAAAACTTGTTTTTACATGGAAAATAATTTACTTTTAATTTCCTTTATTATATTTCCTTTTAGAATTAGTTTTAGTTTTTTCTAAAAGGGACAAGTTGAGATTTTACACAGAATTAACCGGGTTTTATACGGAAAATTTGGGGTTTACTAAAAAAATTATATTTTTAATTTTCTTTAATTTTATTCATTTTTTAGAACTAACTGTAAATGTTTTCCCAATAAAAGGGAAAAACTTGAGGTTTTACAAGGAATTACATGGGTTTTTATGGGGAAAACTTGGATTTTTACATGAAAATTATTTTTCCAGCAAATTACCTGAGTTTTTACAATGAATTGAGTTACTTAGGTTTCATCTCCATAGTTGAATAACTCAATTCCTTGTAAAAACTATTTTTTATTTTTAAATAAAATTAATTAAAAATAAGTGATCAAAATGAAAATTTATTAGTGTACAATAATATTGAATTAACAATAAGTGACCAACATGTGAAAAGTTTTAATGACAGTGCCTAAAGTGAAAATAGTTTTTGACTGTAGTGCCTAAAATGATTTTTTTTTCGATGCTTAAAATGAAAACTTTTGAAAGTTTGGTAACCAATTATGTAGTTTATCTTTCTTTTTTTAATTATCAAAAGTGACAATCGAATTTCAAAAAATTAAGCTTTGAAAATTGTATTGTTTTAATTAAGTTTTAAATTTCTATTTAAGATGTGGGTTAATACTTAATTTTAATAATTGGTTCTAGATTCAATTTAGTTCGGGTTGATGGATAATTAAAAGTCCACTTATGTTTGCGTTTTGAGTGGATATAAGAAAAATCATTCCATTGGATTTAGTTAGAATGTCTCAACTTTATATTTTGGGCAAACTAATTAGTGGTCATCTAACTTTTAGAATATTTTTATTTTGGTCACTTCAAAAAGAATTTTTATAATTTCATCATCATCGTTAGAGAAATTTACCGGTTTAGTCACTCAAATTTTAAATCTCTAATGACAGCTAATTATACATGCTTCATCATCGTTGGTTTGCTAATAATTATATTCTTTGAGACCGTTGTAACTTTGAACTTTGATTTTTGGAGAGAAGAGATGAAAGGCTTCACACCAAGCGAGCTATAAATTCATACACAAAAATTTCAAGTAGTAAATTGACTTGAAAATTTGGAGTCAAGTTGTATTGATAACTTGAAAAGAAGATACAATCTCTAGATTTCTTGATTACAAAGAAAACTCATTTGATTCTTCTCTTTGATGGAGCTTCGATTCAAAGGTAATCTTGACTTGATCTTTGAATGATGCAATTTGCTTCAAAGGTCATCAAGACTTGATCTTAAAGTTGAGTTTGGTGAGATATTTGCTTGAGAATTTGATTTGATTTAATTCAAGGGTCGCCGAGACTTGATATTGAATCAATGATGTCTGCTTCAAGGGTTGTTAAGACTTGAATCTTGAAAATGGGTTTGAAGAGAGTTTGAATCCAATGGTCATTTAGACTTGATCTTGGATGGTTGATTCCGCTTCAACTATCATGGTGACTTGCTCTTAAAACAAGTTTTGACATCCTTTTTTCAGTTGAACAATATCAAAAGGTAATTTTCTTCATAAATAAAATTTGCCTTCTTTTCCTCAATTAAACTAGATTGGATGGTGGCTTTCTTCAAATTTGATTTGGTGTTCATCAGAATTTTTAAACTCTTTTATTTATTATTTATCTCATACTAATTTAATTAATTAGAGATAAAATAATCATTTATTATTATCACTTAATTATTTTTAAGTATTGATAATATATATTTTATTATTTATCTCTTAATTAATTTAAATTAATTATAAAAAATAATTATGATACAAATATGATATTATCATTTACATCTATAATAATTTGAACTTAACCTACAATAATTTTAACGTCAGAAAATTCTTCATCTATAAGGATCAATAGACAACAATGTCTAGTTAGGTGATACTATTAGTATAACTTATGGTAGAAACTATGTGATGTCCTTGAGTTATAAGCCCAGCCTACCCTTTTTAATAAAAATTAATTAATTATTTACACAAAACCTAAAATTATTTATAATTCTTATTCAATTCTTAAATAAAAAATAAATATATTTCAGTCAATTTTAACTCTTTGTGTTCTTGCACTAATAATAATATTGATACCAAACAAGTTAAAATTAATTAATTAATCATCATATTAATTATAAATGAAAATTAAAGAAAAACATATAATCCAAAGAAGGGACTTTTTTATTTAATGTATTAAATGAAAATAGGAGTATATAATAATTAAAGAAAATACTCTTAGAGTACTTATAAATGTAAAAACCAGAAAAGGTTATGAAATGGTTTTATTATAACAAAGCATGCTGTGAAGAAAGAATTGCAGGCGTTTAAAACCCACAAATTGTTGATCATAATCGTAATTAATAGACATAAGAATGATTAATGAGATTTGTTTTCTGGAGCTTTTCACCCATTCTATTATTTAATGGCACTCTTCCTTATATTTTATATTACATCGGGAGGGGAGGCCGTTTATATGATATTACGTTTCCCATAAGGACAAAATTAATTTTCCCTACCAACTAAAACTCTTATTTTAGACATAACCAAATTTCTTTTATTTCTTAAAATTTTCATACATGAATAAGAATTACAAACAATTGAGAGCCACAAAACAAAGGCTTTAGAGGCCACAACTCCAACAAAACACATGAATGCAAAAATTATGGAAATAAATCAACCCACATTACTAAAAAAAACTCTCCAACAAAAGTGGCAAACAGGGGTGAATCTAGGAGGTTGTTAGGGGTCTCGGCTCTCTTTAAAATTTTTAAAATTTTAAATTAGTAAAAGTAAAATTACACTTTAATCCCCTAAAAATGATAAAATTTTGATTTAATCTTTTTTACTATTATAAAAATTACAATTTAATTTTGGCCTCCCTAAAAAGTTTTTTTGACTTCGCCCCTGGTGGCAAATGTTTAAGTCGAGATCAAGACATTATTATCTTATTCAGTTAAACTACTTAGTTGGTAACTCAATTTTTAAAACACTTTTATTTTGATCACCCAAAATGAAATCATTGCAATTTGGTCACCCAATTTTAAGGCGCTTTTGTTGATCACGCAAGTATATGTATCGTTCCAAGTAGTATAAAAATTAATCCCATAGAGAGTTATTACTAATCAAAACACCAATCTCCAAGTATTACTCTAGAATAGAGGTGTTCATTGGCCGGGCTGGGCCGGGCTCAACTAAAAATTTAGGCCCATTCATCGAGCTCGGGTAGGGCCGGGCCCAAAAATGGGCCTAGATTTTTTCCTAAGCCCGACCCATATAAAAATGCTAAAACCCGGGCCCGACCCGACCCGCCCATATTAAATTTTTATATTATTTTTAAATATATATAATACATCAAAAATACTAAAAAATTAAAATAAATATTTCCCAACAAATTGAAAATAAATTTTAAAAAAATATGTAGACTTAAATAACACTAAGATAGATGTAACTTAACAAACAAATACCTCTAAAATAATAATAAAATTAACAAATGCCTTTAAAATAATAACAAAATTAACAATAAAATAAGTTTTATACAATATTCAATCAATAACAACAAAATAGTAACAACATAATAGTAATATGGTAGTAAAATAGGGAGAAAACAACAAGAAAATAACATTCAAAAATAAAAAAAAAAGCAAATTTTTTTTGTCATTTAATGAATTCGGGCCAGACTAGGCCCGGGCCAAAAATACCTTACCCAAGGCCCGGCCCATTTTTTAAACGAGCCTTATTTTTTGTCCAAGTCCATTTTTTGGGCTTATACTTTTGCCCAAACCCTTCTAAATTTTGGTCGGGCCTTCGGGCCGGTCCGGGCCGCCAGGCCGCCCGAACCCATGAACACCTCTACTCTAGAATCTATCCAAATTAATTTATAATAAACTTTTTAACTAACTTAAAAGTAAATAAAAATAAGCAACGCAAACTAAATCAAATAAACAAAATGGTAAAACCCAAAAATTTCATCAAATGCGTTAGCAAATTGATCTATCTCCATCCAATTTATCCTAATAAGTTTATTATTAACTTGAGAAATTAAAATTCACTTAATTCTCTTCCGAGCAATTAAAGAACTAATTGAATTTAACCATTGAGCTATATTCCTACGCCAATAATGTAGACTAAATTGACTAAGAACTACCCTAATTATGGCTACCCAAGGTAATCAGGTATATTCCTATTCTAATTACGAATCACGGATTGACCCATCTAATTAAGACCAAGAGTTATTCATTATAGACCTAAAATAAAAAGTCCTCTTTCGCTTTCTTGAGGTTTTGTCAAACTAATAATTGGCCAGACTATTATCAAAGAATAATAATAATAAATAAATAATCTAAACTCTATTAATAATAAAAAGAGATGGAAGCATGAAATCTATTGTAACCCTAGAAAATAGATTTTGTTCATAGAGAATTTGGGAAACATCTTTAAATTAAAACAATAACTAGACATAATAAAATGAAACAAAAAGAAAAAACGATGGAGAAACTCCGTCTTCTCATTGGAATCCGTCAATTCTTTATGCAGGAAAGCTTGGGCTCCTCCTCCTCTTTTTCTTCTTCTCCCCTCCTTTTTGGTTTTGTTTTTCCCTTTATAATCCTAAAAGGTGTAACTTTTTTAAAAAATCAAGTATATGCGCTTGGAGTGAAAAGTCAAATGTTTGCTTTCCCTGGGCGAAGATATTTTTCGTTAGAACGGAGATTCACCTACCTATGTTCGTTGGGTCGAAGACATTTTTTGTTAGAGAAATCTAGTTATTTCATGCTATTCTTTCCCATACTTAGTCGGACTACATTGGATAAGATCACATCAAAAATTAGTCCGAATTAACATTATAAATATATAGTTAACTTAAAACATCAACGGAATAAAATTCATAAAATCTATCAAAATTAAATTATAAAATAAACTAAAAATCCTAAAGTCTTACTAAAATAAGGAACAAATATGTAATAGCCCGTTTTTGGGTCAAACTAGAACAGTGGTTTTAGAACCACAAATCCGAAGTCAAAATATTTATTTTATTATTTTAATAAGGTCTACAGCATGATATATTAATTTCGTGAAAGTTTCGTAAAGAAATTTTACTGTTTAAATGGTTAATTTGATAAAAAGGATTAAATCGTGTAAAATGTAAAATGCATGTTCTATTAGTTAAAGGTGTCAAATAGCTTTGGATTTTAATTATGGTGGCCTTAAATGGTAATTAGACCATTTTAAATGTCATTGGACTTTTTTGGACACATTAATAGGTGTTTAAATGGTTTATTAGTAAGGTTAATTTGGTAATCTAGTTAATAACATAAAATAAATAAAACATACAAACAACGAATTAAAGGTTATCATCTTTGTCATAGCTGAATGAAGCATGGATAAAATCCATTTTAGGGCTTGAAAGCATTCGGTCACTTTATAGCTAAATTGTAAGTCCAAATTTGTCCCCTTTTTAATGATTTCGATGTTTTTGTGATCGTTGCTTTGTATTCTAGCTAGCCCGTACATTAAATTTTGAAAATGTTAAAGATTTATCATGTTGCCATTGTTGACTGCTTGAGTAATTTGATGGTTGATGATGGATTTTGAATAGTTGTTGATAGATTTACTAGTTTTGTAAAGTGATTTTTGACAAAAATGTCAAAAAGGAATTAATTTGTGAAATTGTAAAATTATGTGGGTAAAAGTGTGAATAAATTGAAAATATGGGCTGCTAGTAATATGTATTAAATTCGTCTAAGCATGGGTTTGTACTAAATTGCATGAATTTGCAATTTTATGTGATAAGGACTAAATAGTAAAAATGTGAAAGTTTAGGGGCAAATGTGTAAAATGGCCCTAATGTGTGTTTTGTGCTAAATTGAATGAAGTAATGATTAAATAAGTAAATTTTAATAATATATAGATCAAGATAAGCCGAGATCGGGTTTAAATCGGGGAAAAGGAAAAGTGGACGAATAGTCGATAATTTCCATCCGAGCAACTCAAGGTAAGTTCGTATAATTTGAATCAAACTTTTAAATTATTGTAATTATTTGAAATGAATGTATGTAATTGAGTAAATGATCTACTTGAAATTCAAATGCCTTATTGATATAGTCTGATGGTTACCAAGCCCCGTTTGAACCATAGGAATTCGTAGGATACGAGTGACATGTCACTAGGGTTACCGTTTAGGTTGAGATTCCTGCATGTGTTGCGGACTCACCGCAGCTCATATGAGCTTACCGATGTATCAGCTCATAAGAGCTTATTGTTTTTAGCTCGTCAGAGCTTACCGTTTCAGCTCAATAAAGTTTACTATCCATTAGCTCAAGAGGAGCTTCCTGATCATAGCTCGAAAGAGCGGAAATGATAATGAATTGACGGATTACTGATTTATATACGTAATGTATATCACCCGAGTATCCCTTGAAATTCTAATAGGTTCAACGAGCATAAATTCTGTTATTGGTTATGTGATAAAACTATGTGTTATACAGATGAATTACTGTTATACGGATGAATTACTGTTATTACAGATGAATTACTATTTATACTGATGAATTACTGATATTACAGATGAATTAATGTTTATACGGATGAGTTATTGTTATTGAAAGAATTATTGATCATATGATTGAGAGTGAAATGTTACAAATGATGTACATGATATATGAATTTGATATGATACAATGTATTGAGTACTAAATTGAGATAATGGATGATTATATGCACTTATGTGACTAACTTGTTAGTAAATGCTTGTGTTTAGGCATTTGATAATTGAATTGGGTACACCTTATTTATTGTCTTGATCATGTCTAAATGGTAAGTTTAATTCTAAATTATACGGGCTTTCTAAGCTATAAAGCTTACTCTGTTTCTTTTCCGTGTTTTATAGAGGTTCGGTAGCTCGTTCAATTTGGATAAGTCAAAGTTACGCATCACACTATCCAGTTGTCGATTGGTACCTTTGAACTTATGGATATATGTAAAAAAGACATGTATAGGCTAGTTATAAAGATGATGGTTATGGTTACTTGAGATAGTGATTTTGGTACATGTAAATTAAAGCCATGTGATTTGGCTTAATTTGGTATAATGTTTTGGTTGTGTATAAGTATTCAAATATGGAATGCTTTGGCAAGTAGTAGATGGAATGGAAATATGCAAATGTTGTCTTGATATGAAATAGGCATATGAATGGAAAATGCATGATATTAATTAGGTATTTGAATACTATGTCGAATTGGTATAAATTGTGTATGAAATGTTGTGAATTGGCTGCCTATTGAGTTATAAAAATGTTGCAATTTATTTTTGTGCATGCATGTATAAATAGGGTGGCAAAATGGCTTTGCAAATAGCCTATTTTTGTCCAAACGGACAGAGACACGGGCATGTGTCTTAGCCGTGTGCGACACACGGTCATGTTACACGGGCGTGTGTCCCCTGGTTTTGATATTAAAACCAAGTCAGTATGCTCTACACAGTCTCACACACAGGCGTATGATTGGCGGTGTGGTACAAGTCAGTATACCCCCCCAATTGGCACACGGCCTAGCACATGTGCGTGTGACTTAGCCGTGTTACATAAGTGTAACAGCTTGTTTTTCAGTGGTGTCAGAAATAGTGATTTTGGATCACTAAATCTGACAAGTGAGTTCAATAATTTAATAAATTAATATATTAGTCAAGTGTGATTTTAAAAGTATTTTTGAATTAGTGAATTTTGTGATTTAAAAGAATTTATTAGGTAAATTGGGTTGAAAACGAGCTATCGAGACCTTGAATTTATAATCTGAGCCATAAATATTTTTAGAAATATTTATGGAGTGTCATTGAGTTAGTATGAAAGTTTCGTAAGAAAATTTTAACGTTTCAGTAGTCAATTAATTAAAAAGGACTAAATTGAAAAAGGTACAAAACTTGCTAAAGTGATTAAATAGCCTAATGGTAAATAAAGGAGGACTAAAAGGGAAAATGGACCATCTTAAATGGCTGAGGCGGCATAAGTGAAAAAAAATCAAAGATATTTATGTGATTAGGGATAAAATTGGAATTAAAATAAAGTTTATTTGGCCAAATATTATTTTAATAGTTTCTAGACATTTTCTTTATCAATTTTCTGTCAAAAATAGCCATTGAAGAGGGTTTGAGCTGGTATTTCATATTTTAGCTTCAAGTAAGTTTAATTCTTGCTTTTTCCTTGAAATTTTTATGTTTTTGGACTTTTACAATTAGGTCTAACTATTGAATTCATTTGTTTTTGATTCCATGAGTAATTTTGAAAGTTACCATGAATGAGTGCTGGAATTTTTGATTAATTTACATGGATTTAAAGCTTTAATTTCATTAAATGATGATTTTATTAAGTGATTTTAATAGAAAATGGTTTTAGGACCTAATTGTGAAAAAAGTTGTGAATTAAGGTTTGGTGCTGAAATTATGATTTTCAAAGGCTGTGTAGTAGCTTAGAATGATGAAATAAAGTGTTAATTAAGAAAGACAAGTTTAATTGAAGGATAAATTGATCAGGGACTAAATTGTAAAAACTAAAAAAATTGGGGTAAATGTGTAATTTCAAAAATTGAAGGGTATAAATTGTAAAGTGAATTAGAGTTGAAATAGATGCTAATGAATAAGTAATTTTATATTATAGATCAAGAAACCGAAGATAAACGGGGAAAAAAGAAATTAACATACTAGTCCCTAAATTTCTACAAATTCTACAAATTAGCCCAGGTAAGTTCGTATGATCTAACTTTGATATTTATATTGAATTGATATATGGAATTATGTATTTATTTATATTATATGTTAAAGAAAAAATGGAAAATTTATAAATATGAAACTTGACTAATAATTATGTATATTCATGTTTATGAATGATTATCGAAATAAATACATACAAAATTCATGAAAATAACGGTACAAGGAATATTGATTGTTATTGAATTGGATGTATGTGGAATTATAATATTTGAATATTGGATATATTGAAACGGATTAATTTAACAAGTGATGAATTAATTTATTGAAATTATATTGATTGACTTGATATATATATATTGATTATATTGACTAACCGAATTGAAATAAATATTGATTGTTATTGAAAAGTGAATTGAATTGAATTGAATTGAATTATGAATATATGTGAATATTGAAATTGAATTAAATTGTATTGAATTATGAGTTTGTGAGATTATTTGAATTGTGAATTGATTGAGAATTGAAAAGTGAATTGAATACCCTATTAACTGTATCGGGCTAAGTCGGATATAGTTGGCATGCCATAGGTTTGGAAGTGTTTAGGGATTACTTCGACTTCGAGTCGATGAGACACTGGGTGTCAAACTATTACTTCGGATAAATTCGATGAGGTACTGGGTACCAATTTACTTCGGCAAGGCCGATGAGACAATGGATGTTAACTTATTATTTTGAATTATTCGATAAGGTACTAGGTGTTGTCCTGGTGTGTTCTTGTTGGATTCGTGTATCTGTCCGAGTCCGAGTCGGGTTAATAGGGGTACATAATGATTTGGAAAAATTGATCGATACTGAACGATATTGTCTGTGAATTTTGGAATTGGAATTGCATAGCGAAATGATTTATGCAAATGATAGACATCAACCATGGGTTTATGAATGGAAATTTTTATAGTTGAATGATGTGTGAACACAATGAGAAAATCCATGAGACATTGAATTGAATTATATAAATGAGATGCTTGAATCATGAATTTATGAAATTAATATTGATATTGTTAATGATTGTGTATTAAATTGTGAAAAGTTATTTGAGATAGTAAATTGATGAGAATTGTATGTGCTATGAATAATGTATATATATATATATGTAATTAATATTGAAAGACTTATGGTTATTATCGGTATATATATCCGAAATACTCGGTAATGATAATTAATTGATAAATATTGAAACGTGTTTTGGAAATGATATTTATTTAATATATTGAAAAGTGACGTGCAAAATATGTGATTATCTTTAATATGTTGATACAAGGAAATTATGTATATGGTGATGAGTAATAAACCCAAGTATGATATGTCAAGAAGATAAGTTTATCAATATTGAATTTATATGTACTATGTGCAAGTATGCTAACTATTATTGTTGCTTAATGATTAGGCAAGTGCCAAGCTGTTGATTGAATCGTAGTATGTTTATTTATTTGAAGCACTGAAAAGGTAAGTATTTAAGTGAAAGTAAGTTAGTGCTCATGAAAGAATGGTAAGGCTTAAATTATGAAATTTCTTATAAAATGACTTATTATGTGTCCAATATGAAAAAGGCTTGGTTAAATGCACTAACTTGTAACTATGGCTGAATGACATGCATATGAAATAAGTGTAGAAGAGTTAATGTTATATAAAATTTTACTAAGCTTGAGGGTATATGTCTATGAGTGATACTATGGATTAGTTCACCTTGTGAATTAGTGAGAACAGTTTATAAGTATTATAGTACCAATAATGGGTTATTTTTTATATGTAAAGTTTTATAATTTAAATAAATTAGTATGATTAAAGATTATACGAGCTTACTAGGCATTCATTGCTTACATGTTTGTTTTATTTATCTATCTTACAAATTATCGGAAGCTCAAATGGGTTGGAAGCTTATCGGAGTCATATCACACTATCCATTGGTTCTATCGGTAAGTATATATGGATGACTTGATTCAGGTTATAATGGCATGTATAGGTTACTTTGATTAAATGTTAGTCTATAGGTGTTATGTAGATATTAGTCATTTATTTGGTTTGTGTTTTGGTATTGTGGTATTTGCATGATTTGCCTTATAATGTTGATGTGATTGAATGATGAGAGATAAAATAGTAATTGAATATGCATAAGAGGTGCCTAAAAGTATAGTGATTATGTATGTCTAAATAAAAGTTAATACAAAGAATCATGAAAGAGTAAAATTAGCATTAAAATAGTTTCTAGATAGCAGCAATGGTTCAACTTTGAAAAAACACCAAAAATTGTGAAAATCGAATTAGAGGTTTAATAAAACATTAAATTAAATTTTATTGAGTCTAGTTTTTCATAGAAGAAACTTTGTAAGCAACAGAATTGTAAATTATGAGATATAATAAATTTTGTGAGACAAGGTCAGAATGATTTTGGGTTCCCCTGTTCTGAATTTGGAAGATCATAAGAAATTTTAAAAAAATAATTAGAGGTTTAAATTTATATATTTAAATTTTTAATGAGTCTATTTTCAATAGAAACAAACGGAAACCTCATCCAAATCTTTTACTAAGAGATAATTAATTTTTAGTGAAGAAAGGTCGAAGCTGTCAAACAGCAGAATAGGGATAAATTTGAATATTTTACTGTATTTATTGGCTAAATTATAAATTCTTAAATTTTTATGGTAGAAATATATTTGAGTCTAGTTTCAAAAACATTAAGAGTATCTTAATTTAGAATTCTTTATCTCTAGATATAAATAATTTAGTGATTACGACTTAAGTGGACAACTTTGATATGAACATAAGTAAATAGTGGAATAATCTGTAATTTTTCTGTAAACTCCTGTAACATCTCATAACCTTGTTCTGGTAACGGATGTGGGTTATGAGTGTTATAATAAGTCATTATACCCTACAGGATTGGCACGGCCTAGCACACGACCTGGCACACGAGCATGTGTGGCTACTTCGAAGGGCACACGGGCTAGACACACTGACGTGTGGTTGGCTGTAACCCAAGTCAGTATGTACCCCCTGTTTTCACACGGCCGGTGATACGGGCATGTCTAGTGGTCGTGTGAGACACACGGCTTGGCCACATAGGCGTGAGTCTTCTGTATTGAGAAAAATTTTTAAAGTCTCGTAGAAGTTTTATAAGTTATCGGTTTAGTCTCGAACCGCTCCTAAAGCATGTTTAAGGCCTCGTAGGCTATTGTAAGGGACAACTTGAATGATGATTGTATGAAATGATTGAATGTATGAGAAAAGTACGCTTATATGTGTTATAAGTCCGGTAATGCTCCATAATCCTATTCCAGCGTTGAATACGGGTGAGGGGTGTTACAAAATAACCCTAAGATATTAGAGTTATTTGCTTTCATTTTAATCACTCAAGTGTTAAATCTCTAACGACAGTTAACTACACACATCATATCATGTTTACACTTTCATTTTGGTCACTCAACTTTTAGGTCGTTTTCATTTTGATCACCTAGAAAATATCTTTTTTAAATATTGTTTGGGGTAAAAAAATGAAGGATTAAAGTGAAAATGTGGTAGATCTAAAATAATACACAAAAGCTATGAATTTGTACTTGTTGATCTCATTACCAAAAATTTTTATTTTTTAATATTGAAAATTTAAATTTTAAAACATCAAAATAAATTGCATAAATTGTTGAAAATTTTTTATCCATTAATAATATCAATCGATTTGTTACTATAATATTAAATTTAATTAATTTAATATCCTTTTAAATTTGAAAATTAACGAAAATAACTCAAATAACTCATATTTAATAATTTTCTATGAAATTTAAATTTCTTTTGATTATATAATCTTGAATCTTTTATGCTAAGCTAAAAGTAAAGGAAAATATCATTGCAATTAATTAAATTAATTACGTATTCTTCGCTTGGGTAAATAAGTGATGAAAAATTATGAGTTTTGTTTTGCATGGAAGATGAAACTAATTAATTTAATTAATTGTACGGATTTTTCTTACTTTTAGCTTAGTAAGGAAGATTCGTGATTATATAGTAAAAAAATTGGGTTTCATAGACAACCATTAAAGATAATAATTTTTATTGATAAATTTTTAAAAATTTCAAAACATCAAAATAAATTATTGAAAATTTTTTATCTATTGATAATGTCAATCGATTTGTTACTATAATTTTAAATCTTAATATTTAATAATGCATATTTCAAAACCCAAATTTAGAATTTTTGGCAATAAGATAAACAAGTATAATTTGACAATATTTTTGTATTATTTTAGATTTTATCGTTTTTTCACTTTTATCCTTGATTTTTTTACCAAAATCAATATTTAAAAAGATATTTTTGGGTGACCAAGATGAAAACAATCTAAAATTGGATGGCTAGAATGAAAATAAAAACATGACGTAGTGTATATAGTTAATAACCATTAAAAATTTAACGTTTTACTACTTAAAATAAAAATACCCTAAAAATTAAATCATCAAATTGGAAAGATTTCATTTTGTAACAACAGAATGAGTAAAAAAGATAGTTTTCTAAGTTTATCCATCATACAGTTTTATTTAGTCAACTCAACTTGACAGCATGATTGGTTGAATGGAATCGCTATTTCATTCTTGCCCTATTCTGCGCGTTACAGTGATTCAGATGTTTGGTTCACCGTTTAGGTGATTCCACAACTTTATTATTATACCCCTATTGCCTTAGCCGTTGTAATTGGTGAGGGCTCTGAATCGCTATTCAACACCGCACGCCGAATACATTTTCACATTTTGGAACCAAAATAGCCTACTTTCCTTCTCCCCAAAAATTCTGGTCCTGATTTCTTCCAACATTTATCCCCAAATCAAGCATCCATTCGCCATTCATCTTCATCTCCTCAAAGGTACGTTTTCTTTTTTTATGATAAGCTCCTAAAATAGGATTCTATTTCTCCTTCCTCATAACTTCATAACTCTTCTTGTATGGGAACGACCTTTGAATGTGAAGAACGACCTTTGTTTTCTGCATTTCAAAGTTGAGACCTTTGTTTAGTCTTCTTTTGTTTAGTTTTCTTTAGGCCAGGCGGTCACTGGCGATCCAAAGGGTGGTTGAGGACGATGATAACGACACCGTGAGGGAGTTTTCGCTGTTTGCTAGTGCACGAGGTGAAACGTTATTCACTCCAGTCTTGGACCCCCGTTTCTGTCGAAGTCAGGTCAGTTTTTTACTAACTATTCCCTTTCTTTTTGAGAAGTTGTATTAATTTATATGTTAATTATGATGAGTAACACTATTGGCTCACTTTTCTTTAAGCCGATGCCAATGATTTATTTTCTCTATTTAATTCATTTACTTAGAAAATAGCATGCCCCAAGGATTGCTTTCTTATGATTATTCCTGTCCTAAATATCTAAGCTTCTGCTTATGGTGCTCTACCTCTTTTTGTCTGCGTTATGCTCTGAATGTACCTGAGAAGGCACTTGCTGTGGAGATGATATTTACAATACTCTGCCATAGTTTTTCATGTATTTGTCAATTGTTTGGCAGTGCCTATTCAGCCCCAGAGAGTCTCATAATTTGGCACATTTTTATATCGAGTTGAATTTTTCGAAAGGACTAGCTGATAAAATAAAATGCTTCTATCACTAGTGCTCAGTGTATAAAATTGCTTTTCCATAGTTCAGAGAATTGATATTCTTGTCAAATGCTTGAGAATTGGTAAATATTGAGACAGGACTTTTTGAAGTGTGCCGCGGACCTTGAAGTCAGTGGAAACTAAAATAAACAAATGAAAAGGTGAAAAGAAATTTTACTAAAAATGTTGAATGTGAAAAAAGGACAAAAAATGGAACTTCTATTGGCCTGAAATTAGATTACCCTCTGTGAGCAGAAGTTTCAATTCTGTCTTTGCTATAAGTGAAATTTTCTGTATGGATAAATCTTGCCTGGAGGCTAAGCCAGTTATATTTGTTTGCCAAACTTTAGTCACATTGGGCTCATTGGTTTTAGTGAAGCTTAGTGGGATGAGAACTTACTTGTGTTAATTCCTCTATAATCAATTTTATACTTTTCATATCTGAAAGTTTAAACTTTAAATGAGTTATGAGAAATTCCTTTTCTTCTGTTCTAGCAATAAAATAAAATATTTCTTGTAATTAGCTTCAAGCTACAGTCCTCTACAATTTCTACCACCCTGTTTTGATTTATTGATTACATTCTTTTAAATTATTAAATTTTAGTTTTCTTTTGAAGATCAAATTCCCACTTTGTTCACCTAGATAGTGAGTTATTTCCATATCTTTTGCAGGGTCGTAGTTGTTCTTTTGCATGGCCTGAATGAACATAGGTTTGTAATCTGGATCTGAGACCATTGTAGAGGAGGTATTAAATTGATTGGGTAGCTTTTTGTTTCTTTTACTTATGATGTTTAGATTTTTACAACAATGGCAGGTACAGTGATTTTCTAAAGCAGCTTAATGCAAATGGATTCAATGTCTATGGAATGGATTGGATTGGTAAGTTTAAGTTTCATATGCTGACCATCAAAATCACATTCTGCTTTGCCTAAAAATCCGTCTTTTATTCATGTTGTGTGTCATTTATTTTTTACATAGTGCATGTGCATCCACTCCCCTCCCTCCTCCTCCTCCTCCTTCTCTCTTTTGCTTTTAGTGACTATTTCATATAAGTGAGTACAAAGAAATTCAGAGGTCATATTGTATGGTCAACTTGACTCATTTCTGGTGAACTGCTCTCTTTATATTCTTTTTTTCTGTCTTCCACGCTACTACTCTTGTTGCACTCCTTATGGTCCTCTTACATGTATAAGTTTTTTATGGTGATTTCTTTTCGTTGTTATCTCAAGTGATTAAATATTGCTGGCCACTCTTTCAGTTAAAGGAAAGAGTAGGGGGAAGAGGTATATTGTTCTTGTTATGAACTCAGAAGGTTTTTTGTCCTTTTCTTGTATATATTTGAGGTTATGAGGATTTGAAGTTTTGAACCCCGACTACTGGAACTAAGTCCAACACTCTACCTTCGTAGTGCTTTTCTGACAGCAATCAAGTCAATGTAACCTTTGAAGCTAAGTGTTAAATTTATTTCACATCAAGGGAAAGGGGTCATATTTAAAATTTAATAGAAACTAGAATCGGAAAAGTAAAATTAAAGCTGCTGGTGAATTCTACCATTTCATCAGACATCATGGACATAAAGACAAGTTTCTTTTTTTTAAAGAAAAAGGAAAAGCCTGCATTGCATTTTGTTGATTTGAACTTTTTTGGTGAAGTTTTGAACAGCTAAAACACAACTTCCTTCTAATTTGATTAACGGGGAAAGGTGTGTTCAGCCTCAACATCATGGAATTATTGATCGTCTTGTTTATTACATGTATATCTAGGTGACTCCACAATAATACAAATGTCTGACCCTAATTAGTATGTTAAGTAACAAACGACTACTTGAGGTCCTATTTAAGTTTTACTTTAGTACATAAACGAATAGGCATAAGTTTAGGCCTAGAGCATCATGTTTTAACAAGTGTTACTTGCATATCACTTTTACAATCAATCTGATTGTGGACTTGATGGTAGTGGAAAAAGTCTTAAAATTTATATAATGAATGATCGAGCCTAGAAATTAACTATCAACACGATTGAGGCAAGCGCACCTATTGAACAGTAGTATAGTTTAGTGGCAAGACCGGATTGTCGAACCCAAGAGAACCAAAAGTACTAATACTAACTTTCTTCTTATTATTTAGCCTAAGAATTAAGGGAATTGTTATTTAATCTAAAATTAACTAACTACTAAGCTAAAGATGCTAAGACACAGAGAATGGATTGGAGAAAATAGTTTTGGGAAAAACCAATTGATTAAGACAATACTCGAGGAAGAATCCACCTAGACTTCACTTGTTATCTAACTCTGAACCAGACGATTTATTCACTTGACTTGATCCGTAGGATTCCCTAATTTATATTAATATTTCTCTCGAGGCTACTAACGTCTAACCTTAGGTTGATTAATTGAAATCTCTTTCTAATTAAAATCCCTAGAATTGCATTAACTCGATGTATGGACTCCCATATTAGATTTGACCTTAATCCAGCAGATTTTCGTCATCCTATCTCTAGGGTTGCGATCAACTTCACTTAACTATACTAGATCTACTCTTAAACAGGGAATATTTCTCCTCTGCATAAGCACATCAATACTTGAATCAATATCCTAAAATATCAAAGCAAGAATTAAGAACACATAGTTAAGAACAAATCAAGTATTTATCATATAGTTCAGAAAACAATAATAAGATCCTTCTTAGATTTCATCCCCCTCAGGTATTTGAGGGATTTAGTTCATAATCATAAAAGAATACATCTCAGAAGAAAAATAACAAAACATAAATAAAACCCTAAAACTCCCTAAAGGAATTGAAGGAGAGATCCTCAGTCTTGAGTGTGATTCTGACTTTTGGGATGGATCAATTGGCTTTCTTCAAGTGAATCCCACAATTCGGCCTCTCTGGCTTGGCTCATTGGCTTAGCTAAACACCCCTTTGAAGGTAGGCCTCTAGGGTGTTTATATAGGCTTTTGGGATGTCTTTCTTTGCTTCTAAGTACCCTAATTCGAATGAAACTCTTCTTTGCTGTGGCAGGGACACGCCCGTGTGGCACGACCGTGTGAATCGAATCCAAGCCGTGGTCGGATCTGCTAAAGAGGCACGGTCGTGTGTCTCGGGTTCAGGCTGTGTGAATTTTGTATTTTGGCCCATTTTCTCCGTTTTTGGCCTGTTTCTCATTCTTTTCATCCTTCGGTGCTCTCGTAAGTATAAAACATGAAATTAAAGGATTAAGAGCATCAAATTCCACAATTCAGGGAATAAATCATCCAAAATTATGCTAAATGTAGGATTAAAATATGTATATATTACGGTTTATCAAATACCCGCACACTTAAGCATTTGTTTGTCCTCAAGCAAAATTCTCAACTCACAATCAAAACGAACTTCTATAATTCATAATATTAATCGATAATGCTTCATCATAATTCATAGAAAATTTATACACGAATAATTTAACTAAAAGAGTCCTAAATATTCAAACAATCAAAGTCATAATTTTTTGTAGCACAAAAAATATAGGTGTTTCCTCTTTACCTAAATAGTTACCTTTAATTCAAAATCGACAAGGGTTGACATCCTCACTAAAGATTCACTCAAATCACTCAAAGTGTTTAAGATTCAAAATTAAGCTTTCAAAAATCGAACATGAAAAGTTAATCCCATAGGCTTGCATGAAAATCAAATCTCGACCACTATAAAATGAAATGATACACAAATTAAAAGGTCTTTAAAGGGTTGTAATGGGGCTTGGGTTAAAGGTGTAGATATAGGCTGAATTAGAAGGTTAAAATCGAGATTGAATTGAAAAATTACCTAACTAGAAACAATGAACTGATAATGAATAATTACATCAATAACACGAGCTTCTTCTAAAGATGTGAATTTAACTGTTTAAGCTTATAGAAAATAAAACTAATGATGAATAAATTTTCTAACATTTTTTTTAAGAACAAATCAAGTTAAGTACATAATATAAGATGAATTCAACTACTGAAATAAAATAATTAGGCAATTGATCAAATAAAGTCTCGATAGAAGGGTAGTCAAGAGAAATGGTGATAACAAATACAAGATGGGTTTTAGGTTAATATTAATGGGTGAGTCAAGAAACGGTTTGTTAGGCTCAACATGGTTCACTAGGGTTAATTATGAATGTAGGCTTTTTAGTGGAATGAGTGGGTTAAATCCTAAGTGCCTTTATCTTCTCTGTATATCAAATCAAAGGTGTGGTCTCAACATGTATAATCGAAGCAAGTTTTAGAATAACAAATCAATATTGACACACTCATAATCAAAAAAGTGAGCAAGAAAAGAATATATGCTCTAAAAGCCTCAAAATCTCACAAAAATTATGGTTTTTTGATATCAACTTTGTAAATTTCAAACTTCAAGGTAATATTCAAATTTAGGTCAACAACCTAGCAAATTTTTTTAATTCTGAAAAATAAACTTATCATGCTTGATTCTCTAGTATCTTAAAGTTTAAATTATCAATGCACAATTAACTATGACTTAATCTAAAACATATCAATAAAAATCATAAATTAACAGAAGTTTCATTCTAATTAGTGATATGAGAAAATTACTTAGGACAAGATATAATTCAGGGATTTGAGAATAATGCAAAAAGTTAGGAACTTTTTCAAAATAAAATTCACCCCACACACTTAAGATGTACATTGCCCTCAATGTACAAAGATATATATGAAATCATAAGAGATAGGGAGAAGTGAAACTTCCTAAATTTTAGATGGATCCTTGAAGGATGATCAATGATGAACATGATGACTAGGCATAGGTGAAAGTGGTGGAGAATACTCCGGTGGTGTGTTTTTTCCTTGAGTGGCATCTTAAACCTTTTTAAACTGCGACTTCATCAGTAGAGATTTTAGGGAGTTCTTATTTAATCGATGTTTGTTGTAGTTACTCGAGAGTTTAAATAGCTAGAGATAAAAGAAATCAAATTATACTTAAAAATATAAAGAGTTTAATAATAAAGGAAAATGAACTAAAAATAAAAATAAGAATAAAAATAGAAATAAAAACATTAAAAGGACTCAAAGGTCCTCATCATCAGAGTAATCTCGAGGTGGTGGTGGCGGTGATATGTGAAAAAGTTGATAATATCGTCCACGGTCGCCTCGCACGGTCGTGTGGATTTATCTCAGCTCGTGTTCTTTACGCAATTTCGACCACGGCCGCATCGTATGGCCGTGACGTTTAGTCGAAGCCCGTGTCTTGGAAAAAATTTTCTTCCTGTTTCTGCACGATCTCCGCCATGCCCCTGTACCTATTCGTGTTGTCCACACGGTCACGGCCACGTCCGTGTGTAAGGCCGTGTGGAGAGAGAAACCTGCACTTTATTAAATTGGTTAATATGTAGTTAGGTGCTAAAAATCGAACATATGACATTAGTGAAGTTAGTGCTAGGTTGCCTCCAGAGAAGCGCTCGTTTAAAGTCTTAAGCTAGACTTACCTCTCATTTGTATAATCATTGTGGTTTGAGGAGTTGAAAATCCTTTCTCATGCTATCAATTCTATTATCAGTATATAGTTCGAGTCGAGTAGTTTTTACCTTAAAAGTGTCGAACTTAGGATTAGTTACCTCGACTGTTTCGTATGGAAAGACATTAACTACCGTGAAAGGGATCTCTTCGTTTGTATTAAGGTCTGAAGTGGCCATTCGAGGGTCTGTCTTATTCAACAATACCTGATCTCCAATCTTAAATTGGTTTGGCTCATCTTTAAGTTTGTCATGGAGTTACCTCGGTTTTGCTTGTATTCTTAGTTTCTCCTTGAAATGTGTCTTCCACTCGTCTAGTTCATCGATATGAAGTCTTCGCTTCTCATGAGTTATTTCCTTTTTGGCATGAGGTCTAGGATCTGGCTCAGTTGTATAGTTCCGTGGTGCTTCTTGAAAAGAAGGTTTAACCGAATGGTCATTAATAGAATTTATTTTCTCACCTTGATAGCTTGATGTCCTAGACGAGTCAAGAGCCTGAAGATTGATTGATTCGTCACCTACACGGAGTGTGAGTTCTCCTGTACCAACATCAATTTTAGATCTGACAGTTGCTAAAAAGGGTCTTCTTAAAATTAAAGGAACAATATTATCCTCATCCATATCTAAAACAACAAAGTCTACTGGGAATATGAATTTGTCAATTTTTACTAGTACATCTTCAATTATACTCCTAGGAATTCTGATAATTTTATCAGCTAATTGAATGTTCATCCTAGTTTGTTTGGGTTTCCATAGACCTAGCTGTTTAAACATTTTATAAAGCATAACATTTATGCTTGCCCCTAAATCAATTAAAGCATTATCAACAGATAAACTACCAATTAAATATGGAATTGTAAAACTCCTTCGATTTTTTAATTTTTGTGGTAGTTTATTTTGCAAAATTACTGAGCACACTGCATTTAGCTCCACATGCGATGCTTCATCTAACTTCCGCTTGTTTGTCAAAAGCTCTTTTAAACATTTTCTCGAATCTGGCATCTGCGAAAGAGCTTCAAGAAATGGTAAGTTAATGTGTAATTTCTTTAGAAGTTTAAGAAATGTATCGAATTGTTCGTCTGCGTTGTCTTTCTTCATCGCATTAGAGTATGGTATTCGAGGTTGATACTCTTTAATTACTGATTTTGGTTTTTCTTGGTTTACCTCAACCTTACCTTCACTTACAATAGGTTCTTGCCTCGGGTTTGGTTCAGATTCTACTAACCCTTCATTATTTTGAGCGGTAACGATATGAAATTGTTCCTTTGGGTTTGTTTCAGTGTTGCTTGGAAAGCTACCTTGCGGTCGTTCGGAGATGAGTTTAGCAAGTTGTCCAAATTGGTTCTCGATTCCTTGGATTGATGCTTGCTAATTTTTAAGGGTTGCTTCGGTGTTTTGGAAACGAGTTTTTGACACCGCGATGGATTTTGTTAGCATCTCCTCAAGGTTCAACTTCTTTTCTTGTGGGTAGGGTTGCTGTTGAAAGCCTGGGAGGGGTTGTTGTCTCTAATTTCCTTGGCCACCCACGAAAAATTTGAATGGTTCTCCAACCTGCATTGTAAGTATTATTATAAGGGTTATTTTGAGGTTGATGATTATTACCCATATAATTTATCTGCTCGTTTTCCATGTCATGTCAGTAAGGTGGGTACTCAGGATTTGCACACCTCCTAGGTTTGAATCACAATGCATTACTGGGTGTACCTGTAAAGAACCACACAAAACATCAATCTTTTTATTTAATATCTCTACCTGATTTGATAGCATGGTGACTGCGTCGAGGTTGAAAACTCCGGCAGAATTTTTTGGCCTGATAGTTGTTCAGTGACATCTCCTCTATAAACTCATAGGTCGCCTCAGGAGTTTTGTTATTCAGGGTTCCGCCGGCAGCTGAATCAATTAATTGCCTAGTCGAGGGGTTCACACCGTTGTAGAAGGTTTGAACCTGAAGCTATAAATGTAATCCATGGTGTGGGAACCTTCTCAATAAATCTTTGTATCTCTCTCATGCATCGTATACTGTTTCTAGATCCATCTACACAAAAGAAGAAATATCATTCCTTAATTTGGCTGTTTTGGCCGGCGGAAAATATTTTAATAAAATTTTTTCGGTCATTTGGTCCCATGTAGTGATTGATCCTCGTGGAAGAGAATTCAGCCACTGTTTAGCTTTATTCCTCAAAAAAAAAAGAAATAACCGAAGACGGATGGCATCATCAAAAATACCATTTATTTTGAAAGTATCGCAAAATTTTAGAAAATTCACCAAGTGACTATTTGGATCTTCATCCTGTAAACCATTAAACGGAACAAATTGCTGTATCATCTAAATTGTGTTAGGCTTCAGTTCAAAATTATTTGCAGCAATAGCAGGTCTAACAATACTTGACTCAGTTCCTGTTAAATTAGATTTAGCATAATCATACATAGTTCGAGGAGCATAATTTTCAGCCACCTCCTGAGGTAGCGAATTATTCTCAGCCATCTCTTCGGTAGTATTAATTTCGTTCTCTTGCTCTTCTTCTATGTAATTTAAGTTTCGCCTTATTTCTCTACTATTTCTACGAACAGTACCTTTAATATCACTGTCATAAATTAAGGGTCCTATCAGGTTCCTTCTAGTCATAAACTAGAGTTATCTGCTAGGAACAGATAAAAAGAAAAAGAGAATTAGAAAAGTAAAAATAAAATTTAATTGCAAAAATAAAATATGGCTAAAGTAACAAAAATTGAGCGCTCTTAATATTTCAATTCCCCGGCAGCGGCACCAAAAATTTGATGGTGGTGGAAAAAGTCTTAAAATTTATATAATGAATGATCGAGCCTAGAAATTAACTATCACCACGATTGAGGCAAGTGCACCTATCGAACAGTAGTATAGTTTAGTGGCAAGACCGGATCGTCGAACCCAAGGGAACTAAAAGTACTAATACTAACTTTCTTCTTATTATTTAGCCTAAGAATTAAGGGAATTGTTATTTAAACTAAAATTAACTAACTACTAAGCTAAAGATGCTAAGACACAGAGAATGAATTGGGAAAAATAGTTTTGGGAAAAACCAATTGATTAAGACAATACCCGAGGAAGAATCCACCTAGACTTCACTTGTTATCTAACTCTGAACTAGACGATTTATTCACTTGACTTGATCCATAGGATCCCTTAATTTATATTAACACCTCTCTCGAGGCTAGTAACGTCTAACCTTAGGTTGATTAATTGAAATCTCTTTCTAATTAAAACTCCTAGAATTGCATTAACTCGATATATGGACTCCTATATTAGGTTTGACCCTAATCCGACAGATTTTCGTCATCTTATCTCTAGGGTTGCGATCAACTCCGCTTAACTATGCTAGATCTACTCTTAAACAGGGAATATTTTTCCTCTGCCTAAGCACATCAATACTTGAATCAATATCCTGAAATATCAAAGTAAGAATTAGGAACACATAGTTAAGAACAAATCAAATATTTATCATATAGTTCAAAAAACAATAACAAGATCCTTCTTAGGTTTCATCCCCCTTAGGTATTTGAGGGGTTTAGTTTATAATCATAAAAGAATAAATCTTAGAAGAAAAATAACAAAACATTAAAAAAAACCTTAAAACCCCCTAAAGGAAATGAAGGAGAGATCCTTAGTCTTGAGTGTGATTCCACTTCTGGGATGGATCAACTGGCTTTCTTTTAGTGAATCCCACAATTCGACCTCTATAGCTTGGCTCCTTGGCCTAGCTAAATGCCCCTTTGAAGGTTGGCCTCTAGGTGTTTATATAGGCTTTTGGAATGTTTTTCTTTACTTCTAAGTACCCTAATTCGAATGAAACTTTTCTTTGCTGGGGCAGAGACATGCCCATATGGCACGGCCGTGTGAATGGAATCCAAGCCGTGGTCGGATCTGCTAAAGAGGCACGACCGTGTGTCTCAGGCCTAGGCCGTGTGAATTTCGTACTTTGACCTATTTTCTCTATTTTTGGCTCGTTTCTCGTTCTTTTCATCATTCGGTGCTCTCCTAAATATAAAATATGAAATTAAAGGATTAAAAGCACCAAATTCCACAATTCAGGGAATAAATCATTCAAAAGTATGCTAAATGTGGAATTAAAATATTTATATATTACGATTTATCATGGACTAGAGACAAGAAAAATGATTTAGAGTATTTGTGACTGAAGAGAATACACAAATGGTAATAGAATGCTTTGTCTTGAAAGGCATTTTAGTTGCTTCTGCTAGTTTTCCATGCTGGTGTAAATCAAATGTAAAATAACTTTCTGCACAACCAATTTAATCTTGTCTTCATTCCTTCAGATAATCCTTCACATATTATCTTCTATTTAATGTTGTTCATAGTCTGGAGACTCCTTTTCTTCAACGATGCATCTATATTTGGATGTTGCAAAGGTTTGAGTATTTCTATTGGGATGCCCATTGGTGCCAAAAAGTAACATTGTATGTAACACCCCAATTACGATCTTAGTTGGAACAGTGGTTTCGGGACCACGAATCTGAATCAGAAAAAGATTTGTAATTATTTATTTGATATTTATGTCATGAGGTCAAGCATGTGTTAAATTACAATGTATTAATTGTTGTGTTTGGGTGATTAATTTGGTTGAAAGGATTAAAGTGCATAATTAGTGAAATAGCTAACCTTTATAAATGAGTGATTAAATTGAATTGCTTCTTGTATCAAGGGATTTGCATGTCAAATTTCCCTAAATCATTGTGAGTGGACGGCAAGTATGATGATAAGCATTAATGTTTGTTTATTTTATAATTTATTTGGTTAGTGGAATGTTAAAAAAATAGGTTTAGATATTATTAAACATTTTTTTCTTTCTTTCATCTTTTATTTTTTATCTTCTTCTTCTTCACCGATTTTCTTCCTAAGAGATGAAGGAAGCTTAAACCTCTATCATTCGGCTTTGCATGTGGTAGTAAGATCAAGGACAAAAGGAGAAAGTCTTAGATCGTGGAAAAACAAAGGTGGACGAATAGCCGGGGAAATCCAAAATTTATCGACTTCCGAAGTAAGTTTATAAGCAATTGGGTTGATTTAAAATTTTATTTAATCCATATTGATGTGTATATGTTAAATATAAAGTAGTTGTTAAATGATATAAAGCCGAATATAGTATTTGGGCAATTTAGGTACTAGCCGAATGTATGGTTGTTATTTATATATATATATGAAATGTGAGATATTTGAGTTGAATGAGTACTTATAGATTGAGAAGTAATTAAATGTGGAAATTGGGAAATAGGTAATGGTGATATTTGAATATGTTTTTATTGATTATGGCCGAATGTAGATGTATGCATGTTCATATGTATATAATGTGATCATATATGTGTTATAAGAGAGGAGGAGATCGGTTAAATGGCACTGTGTGTGCGAATTTATTCACCGAGCACTGTGTGTGCGAGATCGGTGGAATGGTACTGTGTGTGCGGATTTATTCACCGAGCACTGTGTGCGCGAGATCGGTGGAATGGTACTGTGTGTGCGGATTTATTCACCGGGCACTGTGTGTGCGAGATCGGTTGAATGGCACCGTGTGTATGGATTTATTCACCGGGCACTATGTGTGCGAGATCGGTGGAATGGCACTGTGTGTGCGGTTTACCGGTTCCCTCAAGGACAGAGATACTTAGTAAAGGTAGATGATAGTATCAGGTATGTACATATGGAATAATAGTAATTATCTCGATGCAAAAAGGGAATTTTTGTAAGCCATTTCGATATGGATATAAAGCATATGTATACTTGGATTTATTTGTGTTGAGATTGAATGAGCATGAAATTGTTGGATGTTAATCTAGTATGTATTTTGGTATTACTACTTAAGCAATAGTTGGATTGAACAAATTAAATAAAAATAATGGTGTGATGAGTGATTGTGTACCTTACCTTCTTGCTTATAACTTACTAAGCTATTTAAGCTTACATGGTTTGTTTGTTGCGTTGCCTTATAGATCTTTAAAGTCGAAGCTCGAGCTTGAGGATCCTCGTTGAAGTCAATTACATTATCACGAATCTTGGTATCTTTTACGTTATATTTCTTTTGGATTTAAGGCATGTATAGACTAGGTCCCTTTTGTATATTTTGATCACTGTGAAACTGTATATAAGCCATGCGAATATGGCTATACGTTTATGATTAAATGCGTTCTAGTTCTTTTGAATTTGGTGCCATTGGTATGAATGATTGAACTCTTAAATGTCAGCTTATTTTACAAGATTATTGCATACTAGATATTGTGTGGTTGCGAAAGGCATGAACTTGACAAATATTGTAGTATACAAGGTTAGTAGGTTAATAACTGTCATGAGTAATATATTTTATTTATATGCGTATGATTGGTAATGCCAATAGTAGTTTTAATGATGTGTAAATGTTAGTTGAGATATAGTTAAAAGTGGAGTTGAAATGGATGATGATTGAATGTATTGGTGAGAGTGCATGATGCTTGTTCATGGCCGAATATGTTGGTGATACAAGGGAATTATATTTGTTTCGAATATGTACTATTATGAATGCTTATATACCTATATTGTTGTTGTATTATTATTATTATTATTATTATTATTATTATTATTATTATTATTATTATTTTTTGATGTGTTTATTTCGTATAAATAAATGAATGGTTGTGAGTTCGTAATTATGATTTGAATGAATGCGGGATGAGGTGTATGTTAAATAATGAGATAAAGAGATATGTTGGGTGATTAGTATATATGTTCATAGAAACCGTAAGTGTCTAATAATTAATCGATTTATGCGAGATACATAATATTATATTGGTGATTGCCTTTTTATGTGCACTTTAAAATGTAATAATTCCTTTTTGGGTAAAATAAATTCGGATTGGTCTCGTAATGTCCGTAACCCTAATCCGGTGATGGATACGGGATAGGGGTGTTACATTGTACTTGTTATCATGATATTTTAATGTTGTTCATGATATTTTAATGCCTTGTCTTTCAATTTGTTGGTTAATTTTGTGAAAGCATTTCATGCATGAATATCTAGCCACATCTTATTTGACATTGCTATCCTATGCTGTGGGGGAACTCATTATTCTGCTACCTGGAATTTTGTTTACCAGAATATGCGCCTTCTCAACACGCTTGAGGTTTAAGTGTGCCCCCTGCTTGCGTTGTACCAGTTATCATCCTGTTCCAGCAGAAAAATATTAGTGGAACCAGTCAGTAACATGTAATAAGCTAAAGAAAGCCATTCTTGTATTTGATTATAATAAATATATATAGGCTTCCTTTTATCATTTCTGATTTAGTTTGATTTTATTGTAACTTGTTACTTATAAAACTAGCCTCTATAATTATTTGACTCTATATATACCCCAAACCCCTTTTTTGAGCATAATAGAAAGCCCAAAATGATGCCTTCAACAATAAGGAAAACAAGTGATAACAACAATTACAACTTGCTTAAAAAAAGGTAAGCAAAGCTCAAAAAATGGAAACAAGAAAGCAAAGAAACTTAACCTGCCAGTATCAAAGGAAGCTGCAAACCAATAAAAGCCAGAAAACCCAATAAAAGCTTTCTAATTTCTATGCATGTAAGCACATACTAAAAAGGAATTGGAAAAAAAAAGGTACATACTGAAAAAGGTTGATTGATGCTTTATTAACAAACATGAAAAAAATTATATTTATAAAAACAATCATTTGTACAATTAAAATTAGAAATAGAGAAAGACGGTGAGAAAGATACGAGAATAAAAACCGGTAACTAAACGCAACATTAAGTGGTTGACAAGTGTCTTATAAAAATATAGTAAATTATTGAAAAATATATAATTTTCAAAAACACATGTCAATTTTTAAGGTTGATGTAATTATTATATTTTACTACCAATTAAATTATTATTTTTCTTAACAAATAATTAATCAATATTTAATTTAAATAAGAAAATAGTAGCTTAGGATTTTTTTTATAGACAAAGAAAGGTATTGGTGATCCAAGAATCAAACTCGAAATTGATGTCAACTAAAGATTTGGTAACTTTTTTTGTTATTTTACTCGTAGTTTCTTCAATTGAAGGGCTTGTCAATGAAACTTTGACATTGTTGGCAAAGTTGAGACATTGAATTATTGAGGATCGTTTAAGTCTTACTATCTACAATTACGATATATGTATCTTTAAGTTTTATCTGATTAGACTAATTTTTCATATTTTTGTGCTTTGTATTGATATAACTATATTTTATAATTAATCTAATATATATAAAAGATTGAGGATAATAAGACAGCAAGGAGATGATGACCTACTTTGCAATAAACCAATAATTTGACATGCCATCTATTTGATTTTAAAATACAACTCTGCATTATTATGCAATTTGATTCCCTATTATGGTTCAAATTAAATTATGAAAAATAAGAACAAATTAGGGTTAGAAATATATGTTATTTTAATACTAATATGTAGTAGAAAAATATAAAATTAGTTTTACCATAAGTTATTTTTAAAAGACTATTTATTCACATTTATGTGTTTTTAAATTAAGTAATGGTTTTAATGTAAGTTGATGAGTGGTGGTAAAGCATGATTGAAAGAATCTAATTATTAAACATGTTTAAGAACAAATGGTATCATATTTTAATTATTTCTGATTGGTCTACCTGGCATGGATTAGGAACGTTGTTTCTGTATGTATATTATATACTTGTTCTTTTAATGAGATTCTGCCATCTTCGGTCTACCTTTCATAAGATTCAGTGATCTGGGATTTTAGATGTGGATGCATTTCAAGATTAGATGTTCATTATTAATTTTTCTTTTAATGTTCAAGACATTATTATTTGCTAAGCCAAGAGCCGATTTTGTTTAATGAATTTGATAAATATGTATTGTTCATTTTTCATGACAGTGTGTTATTGCTTCCTCTTCTTCTTTGGTTTGCTTGATTACTTCTTCCACCCATAGTTGAGCTTCTTGTATTCATTGAACCACTGTAAGTTATTTACAAATTAAATTCTTTGATTTTGTTTTACTGTTATTGAAATTAGTATTTAAGAAATGTGACCCTTTTACTATGATTTGAAGATATGTAACACTTTAATATCTTGCAGTAATGGCTCGTCTGCCTTTAATTGTACAAAGTGAGAGGCGTAAAAGAATCGGTCTTGCTATTACAATATGGTTGCAAATGTGTACAGTTGCGAGTTGGTTCTTAGTTGCATTGGGTGTCATTCATAGCCTACATACTTATAGATCAAGGATTATGTAACACCCCAAACCCGGCCTAGAAGTTAGGCCCGAATTCAGAACGTCACATTAAAGGCACAATTCAAAACGGTTTTGCTAATTAAGAAATTAAGGCCCAAAGGGCCAAAATTTAATAGACTTATTAATTAAAGATAAAAAAACCTATTTTATTATTTTAAGCATTTAGTAAATCGAGTTTGAACATAAGAGCTTACTTAGGTTTAATAATTAAATAAACATTTAATCTCAAACCCCAAATTAAATTCGAAGTCAAAACAGAGTACAAGGTCTTATTACGTCCATTGAAAATTAAGTAAATAAAACATGTATTTTGAAACAAATAAATGAAAATTCAAGCCTTTTGTAGTGTGGCCATCTCTGAGTCCTCTCCCACGTCGAGTCGTCTATTCGGATTACTCAAACATTAAATTAAAGGGTGTGAGTTTCAAACTCGGTGTACAACCCTTGGAAAACAAATCACTTACAAATATCCACATTGGGCCTAAGCCCTATCAAAATCGGTGGTCTTGGCTTTTGCCCACAATAACCTCATATCATATCATAACGCATCATATGCACACAAGATAATGCAAAACCCACCCCAAAATCCATCCGCTACACACACCATTTTCCTTTCCATCCTTATGACTCCTGTGGGGAATTCTAGCTCGACCCACCCCTCCGCTACACACCAAAGGTAGCTCGATTGCGGTATTACCGAACGTTGTAGCAAAGCTGCTAATTAAATATTGGGCTTAAAGCCTCCGGTGGATCCATACCATACGGCCATGCGATCTTGGATGCATACCATACGGCTATGCGATCCTCAAATATTGACACAGAGTCATCAATATATATGTTAGGCACATAGCCACGGTAAATATGATTGGCACAAAGCCATAATAACAGCACAAAGCCTATAATTATGGCACGAAGCCTATATTAATGGCACACAGCCCTCGGTAACATTATCGGTGCAGCATGGCTGCTCGGTGCTAAAAGCCTGCGGTGGATCGATACCATACGGCCATGCGATCCTCAAATCTTCCTCCGTACCATAACTCTCACCCATATGCATCCTAAGCAGAATATCATATGAATGCATTAAAACACAAGTAACATCCATAAACTTATATTCGTCACATAGGGGTATTTTCGTCATTTCACTATCTAGGGGTATTTTCGTAATTCTACCCTACAGGGGTATTTTGCTAATTTTGCAAATCAAGGGTATTTCAGTAATTTCACAAACTGGGAGTATTTTGGTAATTTCACAAAATGGGGGTATTTCGATAATTTCGTAAATCGGGGGTACTTTGGTAATTTCGTAAACTAAGGGTATTTTGGTAATTTCATAAATCGAGAGTATTTTGGTAATTTCACAAGTTGGGGGTATTTTGGCAATTTTGCTAACCGGGGGTATTTTGGTAATTTTGCAAATTAAGGGTATTTTGGTAATATCACAAATTGCGGGTATTTCGATAATTTTGTAAACCGGGGGTATTTCGATAATTTCACAAATTGGGGGTATTTCAATAATTTCACAAATTAGGGGTATTTCGATAATTTCACAAATTGAGGGTATTTTGGTAATTTTACAAATCGGGGGTATTTTGGTAATTTTACAAATTGAAGGTATTTTGGTAATTTTACAAATTAAGGGTATTTCGATAAATTCGTAAATTGGGGGTATTTTGGTAATTTTGTAAATCAGGGGTACTTTGGTAATTTCACAAATCGGGGTACTTCGATAATTTCATAAATTGGGGGTATTTTGCTAATTTTGCAAATCAGGGGTACGTTGGTAATTTTACAAATCGGGGTATTTTAGTAATTTCACAAATCGGGGGTATTTCGGTCCCTTTCGGGTTTTAGCTATGAACTTTAGCCTATCAACAAGTTTTCGCAGCTAAAGTGAATAGACACTACGCACCAGGTAGGATTCCAGAAAATAGGAGGTGGGCCACTAGGGCCGCTTAAGTACCAAGCTCTCCCTAGATCCAATCCTGAGACATGCGTGCTTGCTTGCCACACTCCAACCCCGCAACTTGTTCACGACATGTTTAATTAGAATTAAGTCTTATGGAATTTACGAGTTGTGCAAACTAGACCTAAGGTCCATAAAACCTAACATACGTGCCTACGTCCCCATAAGCCCAAATCACTCCCTCACGGCCCATTAGGCCCAAATCTCATCATATAGCCTATTAGGCCCAAAACAAATCCAATTCATGTATCATGCATGACTAATTCAATTCGTATAACCAACCAAACCATTTCATCAAACTTAGCCTCAGGGCCCACCGGGCCCATTTAGCCACTTTCGGCTTTTCGGCATTGCCGATATCGTGTGTGTAGTGTTTGTACACACCTGGTAACCACGCACGCTGCAAACCCCTTAGTCACGAACCTACAATCGACATCACCTAACGATTAATCATAACTTAATATACACTTATCGGAAACCGAAACCTTACCGTGCACCTCACGTTATAGTAGCCCCTTTCTTCGCTACGATTGGCGATTATCCTCTAGGTCTGCACCCAAACGCCCACCAAGGTATATTAACTCTCCTCATAGAATGCTCTATATATAGCTAGCTTCTCACCTTCCTTCTTTGTATCTTACCGATGTGGGATCCCTCCATCAACAGAGTTTAAATCCAACTCAAACTCTTCCCGTCCAATCCGCAAAATAAATACTCCATTGCTTGTCATGAGATTTGAACCCAAGCTCCCTTGCACCCTTAATGACGCCTTGCCACTAGACCACTCGCTTTCTTGTGTCTAAAATCATGCGCAACTAAATATAACCTTATGGCAAAATTCTAGAGTCCATTTAAAAAGAAATCCCAAAATGCAAGAGCCAAGACTTGAACCTTGGACCTCCTTCCTTCCTTGTGGTGTCACCCCATTGTCTCCTATGTGGCGTCACTTTGCCACTACACCACACACTCCACTTGTCATTTTTCTCCACATTTTATTCTTAAAGCCTACTACCAACTCTCATGGTTTTATTCACCTAAAACCAAAATTTTCCTAAAGCCAAAGTTTGAACCCAGGACTTCATAGAAGCCCCTAACCTTCCAAAATCACTCACCTAATAGGTCCAACTTGCACTAATGCCATCCTCTTATTCTTAAAAATTTTAAACGCTCCCGTGCCCAAGGCCCATTGGGCCCCAATCCTACTAGGCCCAAATTTAGGATGTTACAGATTAGATCCCATGTTTTAGATTTTTATGCAAAATGAGATTATGTGAAAAGACTTTGTATTTGCTAGTGACGAGACATGTATTGAATAAGTTAGGATGAATAGAATTACCTTTTTTAAACTATGTGAGATGTTACAAACTTTAGGGGGATTGAAGTCGTCAAGGAACATGCTTGTTGATGAGCAAGTGACAATGTTTTTACATATCATTTCTCATCACCTTAAAAATAGAGTTAATAAGCATCACTTTAATAGGTCTGGGGAAACCGTTAGCAGATCATTTCACAATGTTTTAAATGCTCTATACGCTTACAAGATGTGTTATTTAAAAAGGCAGAGCCAATTATAGCTAATTCTACAGACCCAAGGTGGAAATGGTTCAAGGTATTAGAGTGAATACTATATATAGCTCGTACATAATTTAGTCCATTTAAATTTAAATATAGTATCCTAACTCGAGGTTTTATACATGTGATGTAGAATTGCTTATGTGCTTCAGATGGAACCCACATTAAGATTAGGGTTCCAATAGTTGATAAAGCTAGATATCGAATGCGAAAAGGTGACATAGCAACAAATATGTTAGGTGTTTGTACACCTGATATGCATTTTGTTTATGTTCTTACTGGTTGGGAAGGTTCTGTTGCTGATGGATGAGTTCTTCGAGATGCCATTAGTAGGAAACATAGACTAAAAGTTCCTCATGGTAAAGTGCAAAATTATAGGAATTTGACTTAATTTTTAAAATCATACTTTTTTGGGAAATTAACCATGATAAATAGTTTCTTTTTATATGTTGTTATTATCTAGTTGATGTTGGATACACAAATTGTGAGGGATTTCTTGCTCCTTTTAGAGGACAAGATATCATTTGAATGAGTGGCGTCAGGGTTACCAGCCAAGTACTCCGGAAGAATTTTTCAACATGAAACATGCTTCAGCGCGTAATGTTATTGAAAGATGTTTTGGGTTATTAAAACTTAGATGGGGAATACTTAGGAGTCCATCATTCTATCCTGTGAGGGTGCACAATAGAATCATTATCGCATGTTGTTTGCTCCATAATTTTATTCGAACCTATATGAGGCTTGATCCTATTAATTAAAGCAGAGTTGGAATAAGGATTACCTAAAAATGTGATAGATGATGATGAACCGAATATCGTAAATATTCATCCATCGGATGCATGGACTACTTGGAGGATGGAACTAGCCAACCAAATGTTTGATGAATGACAAACATCTAGAAATTAGTTAGGTTTAGGGTAAAAATAGTAAACGTTAAGTTGTTTATGTTATTTCATGTATCTAGTTTATGAAACTTTGGCGGTGTTTGAATTGTTTCTTTGTATTGTACCAGACTTGTTGAATGATAATTTATTTTCTTTTGATTCATCACGTGTTATAATTTTATAAAGTGTTGATCTTTTGATGCATAATATTGAACTTAATTTTAATTTGCATTTTTTTCTTAAGATAACTATGTCAGGTTTTTCACAATCAAGTGTTTCTTCCCAAAATTCTCGAGGATTCAAAAGGAAATGGGTTCTAGAAGAAGATGCTGCGTTGGTTGCTTGTATGGTTGACTTGCACAATGTTGAAATTTTTAATGCAAATACGGGATTCAAAGCTGGTTATTTAAATGAGTTGGAAAAAATGTTAGAAAAAGTTTTATCCCATGCCATGTTGAAGGCTAAACCTAATCTTTAATCGAGGATTAGGACATTGAAAAGGGATTAGTCAATCGTTTATGACATGCTTAGTGGAAAAAACAATAGCGCCTTTGGTTGGGATAAGCATAGGCAGCTTGTTGCTGCTGAAGATGCGGTGTAGAACTCATATATAAATGTAAGAATTATTTCAAGTCTTTATTATCTTATTTTGACCAAACTTATATCTAATATGAATTCCTCATTTTTATAGAGTCATAAAGAAGCAGCTTAATTGAAACATCGGAGTTTCCCTTATTATGACCAACTTACTGCGATCTACGCAAAAGATCGAGCCACTGGGAAAGTTGCTCAAACAGCCGCTGATATTATTGAAGAAATAGATGCTGAGGATGTAGCTACTACAAATACTCATGAAGAAAGAAACGATTTCCATGGATGCGAAGCTGATGTTTTTTTGGATGACATGGATCTTTCAGCTACACAACCGCAACCAGGTAGAAACCAAGGTGATTCCATATTTTCAAAGAAGAAAGAAAAGGTTTCTGATGCAAGTGATTCTTCTACTTCATTTAATGATGTTGCCACTCTATTGGCGGAAAATATACGGTCCGTTGGCCTTGAAATCAGTAAGAGTATTCCTCCGAAGTGCTAATTCAACAAAAGTCAAAAATGGTCATTCAAGAAAGTGCTTTGAAATTATATCCAACATTATGTGAAGTAGAATGTTTAACTGAGGATGAGCGCTATCGAGCATTGAGCAAAATTCCAGATCATCCAACGAAATGCTCATTTTCTTTAGTTTACCTTCTGCTGTGCGATTGGAATGGGTCGGAAGATTTCTTGCTGACCATTAAAAATCATGGTTGTGTTTATGGTATTTTGGCAACTTTTTGTGTTTGTAATATTTGGATGGTATAATGACATGATAGAATGTCATTACAATGTTGTAAAATTTTTAAACATATGGATTATGACATATAAACTAATGAAATCATGTAACTTTTTGTTAACATATGAATATTATGCTTAGATGTGAAATATAATTCTCAAGTTATTTATTACTCCTAATATTTTATTTTTATTGTAGAATAATTAAATTATTTATTTCACTAATGATATTTTAGCACATTGAATATGTATTGCGGTTTAAAAATAATAAAGTAGATTATATATTTTTATAGTATTATATATTTTGATTTTTTAAATTCATATAATAATAATTATATTAAGAATGTTATTAATTTATATTTTTATTAAATTATATTTAATAATAATTATGTTAAAATATGGTTAAATTATTTATTATTTTTATTAAATTATTTTCAATAATAATCTTATTAAAATTTAATAACAATAACCATTTGCCAAAAAAAAAATTTCTGCTAAGGGTATTCTGGTTATTTTAGTTTTTTTCTTATGCTATTATAACATCATTCCATTCAACCAAACACAAGAATACTATTACAATTTTATTTCATTCCATTCAACCAAACAGTTGAAATACTGATTACAGCTCTATTCTATTACAACTCTATTCAATTACAGCCCTATTTTATTACAATGAACCAAACGTACCCTAAATATTTTATCTTATATCTGATGATAAAACGGTAAATATAAAATTATGTGAGTCATATATAGAAATGATAATCTCGTAGAATGTTTTCTTATGCAGCAATTTGCATTCTTCATAGCAGCTTTTTTGCTTTTTAATTAAGTAAAAACTTTTACTTTTATTCTAAAAAATACTTATTTTTTATTTTTAATAAATATTAAATGAATGATTTTATTTTAATAATTATAAAAATATGTTAGCTAAATTCTACGATCGAAAGTGGTCACGCAAAGTGGGGAGCTGCATGATCCATACCTGGAATTTAGAGATTTCATTTTATTAAATACAATAATAATCGATTAATTTAAGTATAATTCAAACTATATGGAAAGTGATTTCACTAAAAATCTCCAATACGTTCATTGCTTATGTCACGTAATTTCAATTTTCAACTTAATTTCGAAAATATTAATTAAACTTGAAATTAATAAAATTAAGATATAATTGTATAAAATAATAACATCACATTATTTGTATCTTTTTTAATAGTTTAATATCATATTAACATTTTGAAATTCAATATTTTTATTTTAAAAAGATCAAATAAATATTTTAAAATTAAAATTAAAATTACTAATGTAACATTAAATTATTAAAAAATACAATGCTTTCTCTAAACAACTAATACCATGTCTTCCATCCCATTGTTTACTTTAATTAATTAAATTGATTTTAATTAATTAAATCCATTGGGCCAAACATTAAAAATTCAACTCATACGATGTCTTCCATCCAATTCTTACAACGTCGAACTGAAATTACAAGTTGTGACGATCTGGGCAGCTGGGAGTGCCAGATGTGTCAAATCATTTGAGTGGGTCATCTACTATAGGTCCCTCCGCTGTAACGCAATCATTTTTGCCCCTCAATAAATTCAAACAACTTTCTCCAATTGATCTACTTTTCATTCCCAAAGTGGCAGAAAAGGTAATTAAAGAATCTATTTTGTCCTATTTTCTCAGAAAATCCTTTTCTCTAATTTTTTTCTTCCGAAAGTAATTCCAAATAAAACAAAGATCTAATCTTCAAAGCCTATAGACATAACGGAATTTAAAAAATAGAAAAAAAAATCAAGAGTCTAAACTGCGGAAGGTGAAATGATATATATGCCCTTCAGTTACTACTATTACAACATCGGCATTTTAGTGGGGGGTACTTGGAGAGTTTCATATCTTTTTAACTGCAACAATCAACCGTTATGTTACTTACCTATATTAACTAAGCTTAAAAGATTGAGTTGGGTGAATTTGACCAAATTACCCTCCCATGGGTTAATTAACCCTAGTTTATGATCATCATTGTGATTAGGGTTAGGATTTTGATAAAAGAATAATAATTTTGCTTGCCTTAGAGCAACATCCAAATCTAAACAAGAAAGATTGGGATTGATTGATTGATCTTTTGTCCACACAACAATTTGGTAGGGTATCCAATTTCTTGTCTCAGTTACTTAATTTTTTTTTTTTACTTTTTGCTTGTGAGAAAAGAAAATAAAAGAAAATTCCTAAATAGTATGACATTTTAGTTTATTTTATTGGTAATTTTTTTCTGAGATGTAATAATTAGGGAAGTGTCAAACAAAATAATTTTGCATCTTATCTTAGAATGATTAGAAGTATGATATTGGGAACTTGTAATATGATCCAATATATTATTGTATAAATTAGAAACAAAACGTAAGAGCAACAACAAAGTAATTACTAATATGATAATTGTTGGAATTAATAGATTTTAATTCATTTTGGTAAACTATTAAAATAGTTATTTTTGTTTATTTCAGATTTAAAATGTTATATTTTAGTCACTTATATTTGAAATGTTACGTTTTAGTCACTTACGTTATCGCATTGTAATATTTTAGTCACTGAGCCGTTAATTGCCATTAATGGTGTAACGATAAGTTGACGTGACACGTTAAATTATCATTTCAAATAAAAATTTTATGTTAATTTATACAATCGGTCCCCATAAATTTTTGTTTTAAGCAATTTAATTTTTTTCCTTTAATATTATTTTAACTTTCCTTTTTTTTTTCTTTTTTCTTTTATCATTCTCTTCTGCTTCTCTCTCTATTTTTCTCCTTTCTCCTTTTCTTTTAATGTAATTTTTCTATGTTTGTCATTTGTTAAAACTAGCCACTATACTTTTTTATTTTTTTGAACAATTTAATTTTTTTTGAGTGAGGCAAGCTTGTGGACTAGATTTAACAAATGGAAAACATAGAAAAACTACGCTAAGAGAAATGTAGAAGAGAGGAAAGCAAAAGGAGAAAAAGAAGATAATGAAAAAGAAAAAATGAAAGTTAAAAGAACATAAAAGAAAAAAAATTAAATTACTCAAAAAAATAAGGGACCAATTGTAGAATTTAACCTAAAATTTTTGTTTAAAATAATGATTTAATGTGCCACGTCAGCTTACCATTACACAATTAACGGTAATTAATGGCTCAGTGACTAAAATGTTACAACTCGATAACGTAAGTGACTAAAACGTAACATTTTAAACATAAATGAATAAAATATAATTTGAGACAAACAAAAGTGACTGTTTTAATAAATTATCCTTCATTTTTATGAAAACATTTTCAATTGTTTTATAATGAGATCATCGTAGAAATTAAGAATATTGTCAAACAAAAAATCATATACTATTGCCCTATTCAAGTGAATGAAGAAGTAAAAAAAGTAAAGAATTTGATGCAATTTGATAATATATCAAATCTGAACCAAATACATATATACTCTTTTTTCATAAAAAAATTTGAGATGCTACTGTTTTCCAACTTGGTTGATTTATTTGTTTAATTTAATTCGAAGCTTACCACATATATTAACGATAAAAGTATTATGAAGACTTTTATATTAAGAGTTAGATTGTATTTTGTTTCATTTATTAAAAATGAATAAATTAGTTTTATAAATTAGATCAAAAGCAAATTAAAATTTTATTTTCATTCATTTCAACTGTAAAAACTAATCACTTTATGTCAAAAAGATATATGTAACTCGTCACATGTAATTATCTCGATTATTTTATCAACCATCCTAATTTTTAATAGTAAAAATTAATAAAATTTTAACATGAAATACATGTTTGCTCTTTAATCTAACGTCTGATAACTAATTTATCTATTTTTAAATAAAAAATAAAATATAATTTAACTTTTAATACAAAAATTTTTATAATACTTTTACCGTAACTAAATAAGCCAAAAAAAAAAAGTGGATTAATTATGTAATATATTACAAAAAAAAATTAATTCAAAATAAAATTGACATCACCTCCTTTTATATAAAAAAATTGGCCCCATTCACCAACAAAGGACAAAAGAGTCATTCCAATTTTCCTAACCATTTATTAAAGTCCTTTTCCTTCTCTTTTCTGTTCTTTTTTTAATTTTCGTCTCTCTTTTTCCCAATCTTTCTATGCATTCATGGCTATTCTGAGAAAGAAAAAGAGCAGCAGCGTCTATACTTTCGTATTTTTATTATTTCCCTTAATCTTCTCTATTTCTCATTCTACTTCAATCCATGATGTTCTAGTTTCAAGGGGATTACCAGCAGGGCTACTCCCAAAGGAAGTGAAATCGTATACACTAGCAGAAGATGGAAGCCTAGAAGTATTGTTGGATGGACCATGCTTGACCAAGTATGAAAACAGGGTGTTCTTTGACAGCGTAGTGAGGGCTAACCTTACCTATGGCAGCCTCATTGGGGTGGTTGGGCTAACCCAAGAAGAACTATTCCTTTGGTTACCGGTTAAAGATATCATAGTAGATGACCCTAAATCTGGTCTCATCTTGTTTGACATTGGTGTTGCTCACAAACAACTCTCCTTATCTCTCTTTGAAGAACCTCCTCTCTGTAAACCTCAAGGTAAACTATTCTCTTTCCTAATTTTCTCATCTTCCGAAACTGAAAATCTTTTCATTAAAGAAAGTAGGGTCGTAGCTTCATTAACAGGATTTTTATTATAAATTATAACCTTCATTTTGTTGGTGTGTTTAATGTTTAGATAAATTCTGATTTCGTGGTTAGTTGGGTAGGGTTATTATATTCTTAGTGAATAAAAATGTTTTTTTTTTCTTTTGATTGTATCGATAAAAATGAGGTGATATTGATTTGAATTCAAACCGTTAGATATAATCATAGTTTTTGAAAAATGAATTTTAGATATTAATTTAATTATGTTTAGAATTATTTATAATCTATTTTACTAGTAAATAGAATGATAAATGCGTTAAACTTATATTTTTTTTGTCTATGCCTAGTGAAATCTTACTTACTAACAAAAGAAAAATGAATTTAAAGATCCGTTCAAAAATTGAATTTAAAATTTATGTTGCTAATTTTTTTAAAAAGTATTTTGATTAATCTTAAAAACGAATTTTTATTTTTTGGTTATAGTTCAACTAATAATGTGAGGGTTGTTGCAGGGATGTTGAAGAATCAAGGGAGAAAGGAGAAAGGATTAGGGGCTGTGAGATAGAAAAAAATTTCCAAGCAGTTTCAAATGTTTGCCTTTTTTTATTATTCAATATATACAATAATTAATTAGGTTTTTCTTTTAATTATAGTTATAATATAAACAATTTTAGTTTGTGTTTAAGAGTTGCAAAGAAGTGTTTCTTTCAATCTGGCTTCCTAATCAAATTAGAAAGTCTAATCTTTTTCCTCTTTTAAATTGACTTCCATCTTCTTTTGTTTTAATCTAATTCAAAGATTAAAATAATTTTTTTTAAATTAGCACAACAAATCATTTTAAATTTATATATTGATAGCCTTATTTATTAATACAATGATAAGATATATTACACTTAAAAAAAAACACTCGTTTAAATATTAGAAACAACAAATCTAGTAAGTTAATGTAAAATACATAGACATGATAAAATTTAAAATCATTATATCAATTTTTTATAAATTTGTCACCATAATGTAGTCTATTTTCAAAATTTCATTATTATTTTTAAATAAAATCTTTCAAATAGAAGATGTGAAAGCCCAATTTCATCTGGGCCTGGACAAAACCAAATAGAAATAAATAAATAAATAAATAATTCCAATCCAGTTACAATATCAGCCCAAATAACCAAAAAAAATAAAAACTCTAATAGCTCAATGGCTCACAATCTAAACTAAGTTTAAAAAAAAAAAAAAACCCTAGCTGTCGCTTCTCTCTCGTCATTTGAGGTTTGCCACCGCCAACTGCCCCCATCCTGCTGTTGACTCAACCACCACCTACAAAGAAGAAGTAACACGCAAAAGAAACAGTAGCAAACAATAAAGAAAAAAATATAAAAATAATGTTGTAAAATGACTATAAAAAGGCATAAAGAACTGATTGTAAAAGGGGGGATTTTTGACAAAAACAAAAAAGGCAATCGAAATACAAAAATTAAAAACACTTCAAAGGTATTTTTTTGTGTTTATTTATTTTTCCGAAAGCATAATATATATATATATATATATATATATAAAGAGACGAATAGAAAAAGAAAAGATTGAAGCTTTTTTGTTTTTGTTTTTTTTTTTTTTTACCTTTTAATGCTTTTGGCCTTTAGATCCGGACTGTGGGAGTCGAAAGGTCGAAAAGGGGATCTTTTTGTGATTTCAGCCATCGTGGACCCAGTGAGTCGTCATGCCGGTGACCGTGGTGTCATGGCAAAGTTCTGGCGCCAAGGCGGGGAAGCAGATCTGAGCTCGAGAGAAAAAAAGGAGGTTTCAGAGTTTTTTTTTTTTTAAAAAAAACTGGTTTAAAATGAAATTTTTCAAAAAAAAATTCACTTATATGGGTTCCTAAAACGGTGCCATTTTGGGACAAGCCTTAGAAGTCCAAAACGGCGTCGTTTTGACCTCTGACATGTTTGCCCGACTTAAGGCCTCAGGATCCGCGTGTTTTTGGACTAGGGTATAATTGCAACCCTAGTCCTTCCTCTTTTCAAGCGGTTTGCAGTTAGGTCCTAATCTTTTTTTTTTAGAAATTATACCACATGGTTTTCGTGTGCTTCAATTTAGTCCTCGGTTCGCTAATCTCTTGGAGAAGGGACGCGTGTCTGTAGGATTGGGATAATTTCTTAGTTGGTCCCTCCCTTTTTTCACGTGTTACAATTTAGTCCTTAATTTTTATTTTATCCAAATTTGGCCCCAAAATTCCACTTAAGTTTCTATTTAGTCCTTCTTATATTTATGCATTTATTTTATTATAATTTAGGCTCTCAATTTCATTTCAATTTTGATTTAATCCTTATTTATTTAATTTTGACCCTTTATAGATTCTTTTTATATATTTTTATATATTATTTATTTATTATTTATTTATTATTCCTTTATTTTTTAATATTTAAAATTGATTTATTTCCTTTTATTGTACATTTTATTTCTTTTATTTATTTATTTTCTTTACCTTCTTAAATATATAGAATTTATATTACTTATATTCCTTTTTTGTACTTTTATATTTTACTATTATTACCATTATTATTCTTATTTTATTATGCATATTGGTATTATGATTTATTTCTATTATTATTATACTTTCATATTTTATTATGGATATTATTATACCATTGTTACTACAAATTGATGTTGCATTATTACTATTCGCTAATATGGTATTTTTATTTTACTTTTTAGTCGTTTTTATTTCATTTATTTTACCCATCACTATTTGGTTTTATTTCATTAATTCCTATCTTTGTCAAAGTTAAAATATATTTATTCATTTTACACTATGCCCAAATAAATTAAATGTATACCATTTTAAGAAATATCGTCATTTTATCAAACGTATAGAAAATATTCAAAATCGAGGCAATATTCATTATTTTTGGAATTTGAGGAGTTATACTTCTAACTTACAGAATATGACATCTTCCTAAAACCGAAATAATTGAATATCCTATTTAAAACAACGAAAAGCAAGATTTAGATAGCGATCAAATGAAGATTATTTTGGTTTTCGAGAATCTAATGTATAGTGTCCTAACTCACGGGCATGGTCTTTCTTCTCGATTAACTTTAAATAAGGCTTTTTCATTTAATTTAATTTAGTTAAATCATATCTTAATAACATTATGCTAAGAGGGATCATATTTTAAACTCCATTCAAATTTTCAATTCTCGACACTAAGACATCAAGTAATCAACTAGGTACCAATTTTGGTCGTCACAAGGGTGCTAATCCTTCCTCGTGTGTAACCGACTCCCGAACTAGTCTCTTGGATTTTGAAGACCAAAAATCACTGTTTTAGTAAATCAAACCTTTTATTAAAATGATCAAATCATGAGGTGACCCGATCACACCTCATAAAAAAAATGATTGGTGGTGACTCCCATTTTCAATTTAAAATAAAAAGTCAAACTCAAAAAATTGGTTTTGACAGCGTGGTGACTCCACTGGGGACGTAATAAGAGAGTCAAGCCGCAAGTTGATTACTTTTAGTCTTTTTGTCGAAAATTGATAATTTGGTTTAAATCTACGATTCCTTCGTTGTATTTCATCCTTTATTTTTTGATTTTTGGGTTGTATATTGATCTAGTTTATTGGTTCGAAAGTCTTTTTGTGTGTTTTTCGCATATTGCATTGCATAACTGTTCGATTTTGCCCTTCTTAAGTGGGAGTGAGAAACTATTCCTTCCTGAGGTTCTCACCTCTGTATAGGATGGTGAATCACTTTCGGGATACATCTGTACCTATGTCTTCGTGAGATTTTCATCTCCGTATAGCCATAGGAAAATGTATTCCCTTGGACTGAACTCGGTCTATATGAGCCTATAATGGGTGAAGATCGAGGAATCTGCCAGTTCAGGTACCCTTTCTTTAGAATCAAACCGCATATAATGAGCCCTAAAAGCCCACCTTAGGTAGGACCATACCAAACCCTAATGGTCACCCGAGTAGGTGCTTTATTTATTATTTCTTGCTCGCTTTAAATTCTAGCTTGGTATGAAATGTATTGACTTGTTTTATTTTGACTATGATTGCATTGCATTTTCATCATAGAAAAGTGTGTTGATTCACGTTCAGTTGCTAAATAAAGAGCTTGTCATGGAAAATGGGTTTCTTGATAAAGTGGAAGACAACACGTCCGCACGAATATGGTCCGAGAAAAGGCAACAAAAGAAAGATGACAGCCTATGATAGGGGCAGGCCAGAGATGTGGACCATGTTATGAGTGAAACTTTGGTCCGAGTACAAGAAGTGGCTGACCACTTGCAGACCCCAGCCATTTAAAGTCTGAAATATGAATCGGAGTTGGATAGGGGCCGATAATTAGCTTTATTTCTTGGGAAAGTTAAGGTTTTGAGTGTTAAAGTAAGACCATATATGTATCTGTTTTATGTAAAGAAACTTGTTTTCTAGTAAAGTTGTTCTAATGGAATTGAACTAGAATTAACGTCTTTTTGCATGCATCTTTTCCATTCATTAACATTACATTTCATTGCATGCAATAAATTTCTTGAAATCCAAAAGTGCGTCGAGTTCAGAACTCTAGTACAAAGCTTGATAGATAACAAAGAGTTGGAATTCTTTGAAAATATCGAGGGTTTGGAAAGGGAACTAAAAAGCCTATCAAGAATTTGTTTCTACATTCCCAGAAGTGTTCTGAACAACTAGATTGTGGAGGAGATCCTTGTAGTTTTTAGGACCATTTCAGAGTAATATTCAGAACATACCTGTTGCTCTAAGCTTGGGAGCAATAGGAATCCTTTTGTGAAAAAGGCACATGTCCACTATTTTTATTTCAATAAAATGCTTCCTTGAGTCTCTATTTGGCAAACATTCTTTTGTTCTTTCCATTTCATTCATACTCATACCACACAGATAGTCATTCTTAGATTCATTTGCTCTTTGGGTCTTTCTTCGTTCTTATAACAGGTCTCCAGATATCAACAATGTGAGCGACGCTACTACTGACTCAGAATCTCCTTTTAAGCAAGATATGAGTCTAGAGGAACCTCAAGACTTTGAAGATGAGCGAGATTGTAACCTATCTCTTGATTTGTTAAGGGTGGTAAAACAAGAAGAGAAAAAGATTCTACCTCACAAAGAGTCAGTAAAAATTGTGAGCTTAGGAGACGAATAAGACAAGAAAGAGGTGAAGATCGAAGCTTGCATCACTGCAGAGATAAAGCGAGACCTCATTGAGTTACTTCAAGAATTCAAAGACGTCTTTGCATGGTCGTATCAAGATATGCCTGGGTTAAATACTGGTATTGTGGCACACAGGCTCCCCATAAAGGAAGAGTGCAAACCAGTCCAACATAAGCTCCGAAGGATGAGGCCCGATGTTTTGCTGAAAATAAAAGAAGAAGTCAAAGAAGCAATTTGATGCTGGTTTTCTACAAGTGGTTGAATACTTGGAATGGGTAGCAAATATAGTCCCTGTCCCTAAGCAAGATGGGAAAGTGTGTGTAGACTACAAAGATTTAAATATAGCTAGCCCAAAGGACAATTTCCCATTGCCTCGTATTGACACCTTAGTGGACAACACGACAAGTTCCTAGTCACCTTCATGGATGGTTTCATAAGATACAACCAGATAAAGATGCATCTTAAAGACATGGAGAAGACCACGTTCGTAACCATGTGGGGGACATTTTGCTATAAGGAAATGCCATTGGGATTGAAAAACGAGGGAGAAACTTATCAAAGAGCCATGGTAACCTTATTTCATGACATGATGCGCAAAGAAATTAAAGTTTATGTCAACAACATGATTGCAAAATCCAGAACGGAAAATGAGCATGTGTAAGTCTTAAGGAAATTGTTCTTAAGGCTGAGAAAATTGCAGCTAAAGCTCAATCCAGTAAAATGTACCTTCGAGGCTAGGTCAGGAAAATTACTAGGATTCATGGTCAGTGAAAAGGGGATTGAAATTGACCCAGAAAAAGTCAAGGCTATACAGGAGCTACCTCCGCTGCATACTCAAAAGGAAGTTCGAGGTTTCTTAAATTACATCACTCGTTTTATTTCACAACTAACGGAGAAATGTGACCCCATATTCCGTCTCCTTAAGAAACACAATCCAGGTGTATAAGATGAGGAGTGCTAGAAAACTTTTGACAATGACAAACATTACTTATCTAACACCCTTGTGCTGATGCCACCCAGTCCAGATAAGCCATTGATACTGTACTTGGCAGTATTTAGAAATTCCATGGGATGCGTACTGGGCCAACATGATGAGTCAGGAAGAAAAGAAAGAGCGATATATTACCTCAGTAAGAAGTTTACTAAATGTGAGACAAGATATTCATCAATTGAAAAGTTATGTTGCGCCTTAATCTGGACAACCTGAAGACTGAGATAGTACATGTTGTACCGCACAACTTGGCTCATCTCAAAATTGGACCCTCTAAAGTACATGATGGAGTCGACTGCTTTGAATAGAAGGATGGCTCGATGACAAATTTTACTTTTCGAGTCTGATATAGTCTATGTGATCTAGAAGGCAGTAAAAGGGAGTGCAATAGTAGATTTTTTAGCCAGTAGAGCTCTAGAAGATTACAAGCCTTTGAATTTTGATTTCCTAGACGAAGATCTAATATATGTTGTAACCACTGAAGAAGGTGCTCAAGAAGAATATCCCTAGAAAATAAACTTTGATGGGGCCTCCAACGCTATGGGTAGCAGAATCAGGGCAGTCCTAGTATCCCCAAACGGAGATCATTATCCTTTTACTAGTGAATTGGATTTTGATTGCACGAACAACATGGCAGAATACGAAGCATGCATCATGAGCATCCGTCTAGCCATAAAACGCAAGATCACGGTACTAGAGGTATATAGGGATTCTGTATTAGTGATCTATCAACTCAAAGGTGAATGAGAGACGAGAGACCCCAAATTGATCAATTATCGAAGGCTAGTACTTGAATTAATTGAGGAGTTTGATGATATCACCTTCTGCTACCTCCCGCGAGATGAAAACCAGATGGCCGATGCCTTGGCTACTTTATCTGCCATGATCAGAGTGAATAAACAAGTGGATGTAAAGTCTATCCAGATGTATTTATGAGGCTCCGACCCATTGTTACAACATCGAAGAAGAAGAAAAAGACGATCACCCTTGGTACCATGATATACTACGATATGTGAAGAATCGTGAATACCCTGACTAAGCAACTGAGAATGATAAAAGGACATTAAGAAGATTGGCCAATGACTATGTCTTAGATGGGGAGATCCTATATAAAAGAAGAAAGGATCAGTTGCTACTAAGATGTGTAGACGCCGTTGAAGCCAAGAAGATTTTGGAAGAATTCCATGAGGGTGTTTGTGGAAAGCACGCTAATGGTTTTACAATGGCCAGGAAAGTCATGAGATTTGGGTATTATTGGTCCACCATGGAAGGGGATTGTACCGGTTATACTAAGAGATGCCATAAGTGCCAAATTTATGGAGACAAAATTCATATACCTCCTTCACCTCTTCATGACCTTTCTTTATATGGGGCATGAATGTCATTAGGACGATATTGCCAAAAGCCTTCAATGGGCATTGATCCATCTTCATGGTTATTGATTACTTCACTAAGTGGGGAGAAGATATTTCATATGTCAATGTCACAAAGTTGACACTCAGAAAATTCTTGAAGAAAGAGATCATATGTCGGTCGGAGGTTTGTAGTCAATTCAAGATCAAACACTATAACTCATCACCATATCGCCCAAAAATGAATGGTGCGGTGGAAGCAGCTAATAAGAACATCAAGAATATCGTGGGAAAAATGACTGAGACTTATAAAGATTGGCATGAGAAGTTACCATTCGTCCTCTATGCTTATCGAACGTTTGTCAAAACCTCCACTAGGGCAACACCTTTCTTATCCGTTTATGGAATGGAGGCGATTTTACCGATTGAAGTTGAGATTCTTTCTCTTTGAGTTTTGTCCAAGCTGAAGTTAGATGAAACAGAATGGATCCAATCTCGATATGATCAATTGAACTTGATCAAAGAAAAGAGGCTAAGGGCTATCTGTCATGGTCAGATGTGCCAAAAACCAATGATGTGAGATTATGACAAAAATGTTTAACCTAGAAAATTCCATAAATGAGACCTGGTATTGAAAAAGATCATTCTCATACAAAAATATTTTAGAGGATAGTGGATGCCAAACTGGGAGGGACCTTATGTGGTAAAGAAAGCCTTTTCTTGAGAGCACTGATTTTGATCGAGATGGATGGAAAAAACCTGCCCAACCCTGTGAATTCGAATTCAATCAAGAAATACTCCACCTAAAAAAAAGAAGAAAGAATTGGAGAGGCCAAGGCGAAAACCCACAAAAAGGTGCTTCAAGACAAAATGGGTTTTGAGTTGAAAACCCAAAAAAGGGCAACTCAAATTTTGATCGAAGATGGGGCATGTGGTAGTCTTATTCCCTCAAAAATAACAAAGAGGAGAAACTTTACATCTTAGGGCATCAAGGAAGTACTCTGAATCTCTTAAGCATATATCAAGCTCAAAAGAGTCCTCGAGAAGTTAGTGCAAAAAAGCTCATGTTGCGATATCTGGGGCACTTATCTTCATCTTACTCATGTTTGCTATCTTTGATTAATCTCTTCATTTCGAGCTTTGCTCCTAATAAATTTCAATCTTTTCCATTGTTACAATATTTTTCAAGCATTTTTACATTAAAATAACGATTAATAGACTAACAATATTCAAGTAAAAGGAGTTCTGCATATTGCTCTGAAAGGTTTCTAAATAGTATAAGGATCTGAAAACAAGACCACTATTCAAAACCAACCAATCTTAAGGGTTGGAAACATTTGAGAAAGAATAGTCTAAATTGTGATTATTTCTTCGGGTTCTCTGTCAAAGATACCAGCTGAACAAGAGGGCAAGGTAAAATGTCAGCGGTAGAACCTTGGTAAACAACGAGAAGTGTTAAACTAAGCATTAAAAAGGGATCATTCTCGAAAATGACATTTTGTATTCATGCAAATATCATTCATACACATCTAGTTAGGAGCATTTGATTATCCTAATCATGACATCCTAATCACTAGGCATAAATAGGCCCATAAAATGGATTCTATAGGTCATGTTTCCCAGAGAACGATGTAACAGATCAGTGAAACCACAAATCCTATACCTCTGAAGTTGCAGTGGGATAGATTTAGTCATCGTGGCGAATCTTATCTCCCTAAAGTTACAGTGGAGCAGATTAAAGCCACAAATCTTATCTCCTTGAAGTTATAGTGGAACAGACTAAAGATAGCAAATCTTATCTCTTTGAAGTTGTAGTAGAGCAGATTAAAGCTATAAACCTTATCTCCCTAAAGTTGCAGTGGAGTAGGTTGAAGTTACAAGTCTTATCTCCCTGTAGTTGTAGTGAAGCAGATTGAATATATCAAATCTTATTTCTCTAAAGTTGTAGTAGAGTTGATTAAAGCTATAAACCTTATCTCCTTGAAGTTGCATTGGAGTAGGTTGAAGTTACAAGTCTTATCTCCCTGAAGTTACAGTGGAGCAGATTTAAGATAACAAATCTTATCTCTCTGAAGTTGTAGTAGAGCAGATTAAAGTTATAAACCTTATCTCCCTGAAGTTACAGTGGAGCAAGTTGAAATTACAAGTCTTATCTCTCTGGAGTTGCAGTGGAGCATATTGAAGATAGCAAATTTTATCTCTCTGAAGTTGCAGTAGAGCAGATTAAAACTATAAACCTTATCTCCTTGAAGTTTCAGTGGAGCAGGTTGAAATTACAAGTCTTATCTCCCTGAAGTTGCAGTGGAGCAGATTGAAGATAGAAAATCTTATCTATCTGAAGTTGCAGTAGAACATATTAAAGCTATAAACCTTATCTCCCTGAAGTTGCAGTGGAGCAAGTTGAAGTTACAAGTCTTATCTCTCTGGAGTTGCAGTGGAGCATATTGAAGATACCAAATCTTATCTCTCTGAAGTTACAGTAGAGCAGATTAAAACTATAAACCTTATCTCCTTGAAGTTTCAGTGGAGCAGGTTGAAATTATAAGTCTTATCTCCCTGAAGTTGCAGTGGAGCAGATTGAAGATAGTAAATCTTATCTATCTGAAGTTGCAGTAGAACATACTAAAGCTATAAACCTTATCTCCCTAAAGTTGCAGTGGAGCAGGTTGAAGTTACAAATCTTATCTCCCTGAAGTTACAGTGGAGCAGATTGAAGATGTGAGTCTTATTTCCTTGAAGTTGCAGTGGAATATATTAAAGCTACAAGTCACAAATTCTATACCTCTGAAGTTACAGTAGAGCAGATTGAAATGATAAGTCTTATACCTTTGAAATTGCAATAGGTCGGATTAAATCTACCATAGCAAGTCTTATCTCCATGAAGTTGCAGTGGAATAGAATAAAGCTGCAAGCTATAAATCTTATCTCCCTGAAGTTGCAGTGGAGCAGATTAAAGCTACAAGTCTAATCTCCCTGAAGTTGCAATAGAGTAGATTGAAGCAACAAATCCTATACCTCTAAAGTAGCAGTGGGTTAGAATGAAGCTACTTGAAAAAGAGGAGCACCAAAGAGGTTGAGATTCAGCGAGATCAGATGAAATTGGTCATTCTTAAAAGTATTTGCTCCATTCTCATTACACGACAACGAGCAAAGAGGGGCAGCTATGAAAGCCCAATTTCGTCCGGGCTTGGACAAAAACCAAATAGAAAAAATAAATAAAAAATTCCAGTCCAGTTACAATACCAGCCCAAATAGCCCAAAAAAATAAAAACCCTAATAACCCAGTAGCCCACAACCTAAACTAAGTTTTCAGAAAAAACAAAAAAATAAAAAACCCTAGTCACCGCTTCTCTCTTGTCTCCCGAGGTCTGCCTCCGTCCTGCTGTTGACTCAACCACCACCTGCAAAGAAGAAGCAACACGCAAAAGAAATAGTAGCAAAAAATAGAGGAAAAAAATATAAAATAATGCTGTAAAATGGCTATAAAAAAGCCTAAAGAATAAATTGTAAAAGGGGAGATTTTTAAAAAAAAAGGGCAATCGAAGTACAAAAATCAAAAAAACTTCAAAGGTTTTTTTTTGTTTATTTATTTTTCTGTAAGAAATATATATATATATATATATATAAAAGAGACGAACAGAAAAAGAAAAGATTAAAGCTTTTTCTTTTTTTACCTTTTAACGCTTTTGGCCTTTAGATCTAGACTGTGGGAGTCGAAAGGACGAAAATGGGATCTTTTTGTGATTCCAACCACCATGGATGGCAGAGCCGTCGCTGGTGATCGGTGGCCGTCACAACGGAAGTTCACCAGTGCCAAGGCCGGAACAGAGGAGAGTTCAGAGAAAAAAAAGGAGGTTTTAGAGTTTTTTTTTTTTTTAAATTGGTTTGAAATGAAATTTTCAAAAATTTCACTTATATAGGCTCCCAAAACGGCATCGTTTTGGGACTAGCCTCAGACACCTAAAATGGAGTCATTTTGGCCTCTGACCCGTTTGCCCGACCCAAGGCCTCAGGATTCACGTGTTTTTGGACTATTGTATAATTGCAACCCTAGTCCTTCCGCTTTTCAAGCAGTTTGCAGTTAGGTCCTAATCTTTTTTTTTAGAAATTATACCACATGGTTTTCGTGTGCTTCAATTTAGTCCTCGGTTTTCTAATCTCCTGGAGAAGGGACGCGGGTCCGTAGGATTGGGATAATTTCTTAGTTGGTCCCTCCCTTTTTTGCGTGTTACAATTTAGTCCTTAATTTTTATTTTATCCAGATTTGGCCCCAAAATTTGACTTAAGTTTCGATTTAGTCCTTATATTTATGCATTTATTTTATTATAATTTAGGCTCTCAATTTCATTTCAATTTTGATTTAATCCTTATTTATTTAATTTTGACCCTTTATAGATTCTTTTTATATATTTTTATATATTATTTGTTTATTTATTATTCCTTTATTTTTTAATATTTAAAATTGATTTATTTCCTTTCTATTGTACATTTTATTTCTTTTCTTTACCTTCTTAAATATATAGAATTTATATTACTTATATTCCTTTTTTGTACTTTTATATTTTATTATTATTATTATTATTTTATTATGCATATTGGTATTATGATTTATTGCTATTATTATTATACTTTCATATTTTATTATGTATATTATTATTATACCATTGTTACTACAAATTGATGTTGCATTATTACTATTCACTAGTATGGTATTTTTATTTTACTTTTTAGTCGTTTTTATTTCATTTATTTATTTATTTATTTATCATTCTTGTCATAGCTCAACTTTGCCCGGGCTAACAAGCCCAATTACAAAACCCAAACCAATTAAACCTAAAACAGCCCAATAGCCAAACCCAATTAGCCCAGATGCCAAAAACCTAATCAGAAAAAAACAAACAAACCCTAGGTGCGCCGCACCTAGGGGCTTCGATCTTTGCCCTCGACATTACGGCGCTGCTTTGCCACCGGCCACCGCCTTGTCACCTCAGCATTGCCCACTTGCGCCTGCAACATTAAAATAGAAGTGACCTAAAGTTTGTAAAAATCGGGCTATAAAAGCCTATCCAAAAGCATTGTAATGGAGAGGATTTTTGAATAATAAACAAAGAGATTCAGTCAGATTATCAGTACAAAAAATACAATAGTTCACAAACACACTCAAAATACAATCAACACACACCAACAGAACGGATAAAATGTGCATAAAGGATGCCTTTTTTTTTTCTCTTATTTTCGAATTTGTAATATTGGAGTATTTCCCTTTCATTTGCCTTTTTAATTTTTTCTACATCTATATACATATACATATACGTTATTAAAAAAAGTTTTTTACAGAGCCCCACGCATACGGTGGTCGCGAGCGACAGACAATGAACGACAACGGCCAAAAACCCTCATGGGACCTAGACCTCAGAGAGAAACAAAATAAGAGGGGTGAGTTTTTTTTAAGCCGGTTAAAATGATTTTTTAAAAGAATTTGGGCTTAAATAGGGCCTTTGAAACGGCGACGTTTCACTCAGCCCTTTAAACACTTAAACGACGTCGTTTGGCCTAACCCGCGCATAGACCCGGCCCGCTCCTAGGATCCGCGTGTGTTTCATCGGAGGGGCTAATTGCACTTTTAGCCCCTCCGCCCTTTTATGATTTTGCAATCAGGTTTTCACTCTTCTTAATTTCACCCCAAAAATTTATGTGATTTTCAATCGAGTCCACGCCAATGCCGCGTGTTTTGGAGGGAAAGGGTTATTGCCCTTTTTAGTCCCTCATGTGACCTGCGCATTTCGGATAAGTCCTTTTCTTTATATTTTGTTTCGAATCAGCCCCAAACTTTCGTTTTAAATGCAATTTGGTCCCTCTTTTATTTATTTTGCAATTTTTATTTTTATTATTTAGTCATTTTATCATTATATTATTATTATTACTATTATTATATTATATTATTATTTTATATATAATGTATATATTTTATTACTATCCTGTTTATTAATTAATATTATTATCATTATTTTATTTTTTAAATACTACCATTATTATTTTGATTACTACTCATTTTATCATTTTATTTCTACTATTACTTTATTATGATTGTTATTATTATTACTATTATTTCTATTTATATTATTAGTTCTCCTATTATTATTATAAATTGTGTCATTGTTATTATTCTTTGGTTTACTATTATCGATTTTTATTATTGTTATCGTTATCGAATTAGTTAAGTTTGTCATACACAATCTTTATTATTATTCATTTAGTTTTATCTATTATTTCTTATGTTGATATTTCGTCTGTTTTATTTCTTTATTCCATTTTATTCTCATCTTTGTTATCGTCCATATTAGCGCATCTACCATTATTCTGCTGAATCCATTAACATTGTAATTTGTCTTTATATTTTGTTGTTATATTAATTTTTACAAAATTAAGTTCTTTCACAAGGGCAATATTTCGTATTTAGAAATTCAGGAGATCGTACACTAACGTATTGGGTTTCGATTTTTCTCGTTTAATCTAAATAACCGAATATCCTTTTAAAACAAATACATTTTTAAATAAAAGCTTATTCTCAAAAATTCGATATGTCGTGTCCTAACGTGTTGGATATGACATTTCGTTATTTCGAGATAAGATTTCCTAAACCAAGGCAATATTCTGTGATTGAAAATCTGAGAAATTATGCCCTAACGTGCTGGGTTTCGATTTTTCATTTGGCCAAATCATCGAACATCCTTTTAATATTTTCAATGCATGAGTCTCGGGAATCATGAGATGATCTTGGATTCGAAGGATTGAATTATCATGTCCTAACGTGCTAGATGTGATATTTTATTGCTTTCGGGCGAGAGAATCTTAATATTTGATTTGAGAAAATTCAGATATTTTTTAAAAAAGGTCGTATTTTTAAAATCTTTTTTCAAATTTTCAAATTTTCGATATTAAGACATCAATTAATCAATTAGGTACCAATTTTGGGCATATCGAGGGTGCTAACCCTTCCTCGTGCGTAACTGACTCCCGAACTCATTTTTTGGATTTCGTAGACCAAAATCATTGTTTTGATAAATCAAACTGTTTATTAAAAACAACCGTTTTACGAGGTGACCTGATCACACCTCAAAAAAAAAAAAAGATTGGTGGCGACTCCCATTTTATTTTCATTTTCAAAAACCAAAGTCGATTTTTGTTTTTCCAAAAAAATGGTTACGACAGCTTGGCGACTTCACTGGGGACTTGAATAAGAGAGTCAAGCCACGACTTGATTAATTTTTGTCTTTTTGTCGAAAATTGAAAATATGGTTTTAATATACGATTCTTTCATTGCATTTTGTTACAGTCTTCATAATTTTTATTCATATTTCCTTATTTGTTTCAAGCTTTGTGTATATCTCTGCACATTGCATTGCATGACCACTCGGTTATACCCTTTTAAGTGAGAGTGAGAAACTATTCCTTCGTGAGGTCTTCACCTCCGTGCAGGATAGTGGATCACTTTTGGGATACATCCGTACCTATGTCTTCGTGAGATTTTCATCTCCGTGCACCACAGGAGAATGTATTCCCCTGAACTTAACTCGATCCGTATGAGCCTATAATGGGTGAGGATCGAGGAATCTGCTAGTTTGGGTACCTCTTTTTAGAACCAAACCATCATATAGAGAGACCTAGGAGCCTACCCTAGATAGAGCCACACCAAACCCTAGTGGTTACCCGGACATGTATTATGTGTTGTTTATTTCTCTTGTACTAACGTGTTTTCTTCTGCTTTAATTGCATTGCATTGCTTTGCATTATCATAGAAATGAGTTGTTGATCAATATTCGATTGCTAAATAGAGGAGTTTGTCATAAGAAAATGAATTTCTTGATAAAGTGGATTATAATACGGTCGTCTGAATATAGTCCAAGTAAACAACAAGAGAAGGCTGATAGTCTGCAGAAGAATACAAGACTTTCCCCTAGGATTCAAGCCAACAAGGATTATTCAAGATTCGTCACATCTCGACTTTCTTAAAGAAGCTTATGAACATCGCAAGGGATAGATGAGTGAAAAGTCGCAGCCTGGATCAAACAATAAGAAGCTAGAAGAGGCATCTTTTGAGAAAGTTCACGGGGCACGACCATGACGTCCGGATATGAAGAAAAGGATCAGTATCTTTGCTTGGAATATGTGGGAAATGTCGCATATGTAATCTATTTTATGTAAAGGAATTTATTTTCTAGAAAATTTCTTCTAATGGAATCGAATTCAGAATCAACGTCTCTCCTTCTTTTTACATTGCATTTCATACATTCGCATTACATCTCATCATATGCATTAAAATTTGTAGAATCCAAGCCCTTGCATGTTTGGGAGTGTTTTAAACAATAGGATTGTGTAAGAGATTCATGTATTTTTAAAACTTACTCAAAGTAATGTTCGGAACACGCTTGTTGATTTAAGCCTAGAGGCAATAAGAGTTCTTTTGTGAAATAGGCTTATGTCCAGAATCTCTATTTCAACAAAATACATCTTTTTGGGGCAAATATTTTTCCAATCTTTCTATTTATAGATTCTTTTATACCTTGGATTTCTATTCAAATATTCTTTCATTCTTTATTGATGATCATATCATACAAATAATCATTCTGGGAATCATTTATTCTCTAGAATTTACCTTCATACCTATAGTGGGTCCCCAGATATCAATGACATGAGCGACGCTATTACTACTCCCTTTTTAGTGAGATATGTGTCTAAAGGGATCTAAGGAATTTGAAGATGACAGAGATTGCAACTTATTTCCTAATTTGTTAAGAATGGTAGATCCTACCATACAAAGTTTCAGCAAACACTACGAGCAAATGAAGGAGATGAAGATGGAAGTTTAGCTCACCGCATGAATAAGGCAATGCATCATTTCAAAGATGTTTTCGCATGATCACATTAAGATACGCCTGGGCTACTGAGGCGTGAGTATGCCGTCAAAGCTAAGGAAATCCTATAAGTCCATAAAGGTATTTAAAGATCACATGCTAATAATCTTACAATGGCCAGACTAATAAAGAGGTTCTGCCTATTGGTTTACCGAGAAAAGGGAATTGCATCAGTTATGCCCTAAATGCCAGATGGATGAATACAGGACTTATGTACCTCCTCTCTTTCCTCACAGATTCCCTAAATGTGGGGCATAGACGTTATCAAGCCAATCTCCTCAAAGGCTTTTAGCCAACATCGATTCATATTCATGGTTACTGGTTACTTCACCAAAAGGGTGAAAGTCGCTTCTTATGCCAATCTTATAATGTCGACAGTCATCAAACCCCCACTCTCAATGTCAAAAAAAATAAAAAACTAGGTGCCAACAAAGAATTCCAGAAAGGATCATACATAATTGCATAATGTCAAAGATTTATAGTCTGTTCAAAAATCAGACGCTATATCAGTGCAGTAAAGGCAGCCAAAAACCATTCAAAAATTTTGAAAAATGACTGATATTTGTAAAAGTTGGCATAGAGAAGTTACCATTTACCTTCTATGCTTCGTGAACGTTGGCCAGGACCTTGACCGGGGCAACGTCTTTCTCGTTGGCTCACAAAAGGGGAGCAATTGTTGGAAGTTAAGATTCCTTTTCTCCAAGTTGGATGAAGTAGAATGTCTATAGTAAGCCTGATTGAAAGTATTCATCATGGTCAAGTGTACCAAAGGCAAATGATACGGGCCTATAACAAGAAGGTTCGCCCTAGAAAATTTCATGGTAGGGCTTTGAAGAAAAATTTTCCCATGCAAAAGGGACTTCAAAAGAAAGTGAATGCCAAACTGGGAAGGACCTTATGCAACAAAGAAGGCTTGTTCTAGGGAAACATGGGTTATTAACCAAGATGGATGGCAAGGCCCTGCCCAATCCAGTGAATTCAGATTTAATAAAAAGTTTTTCCAAAAAAAAAAGAAATAATAAAAAAATATTAATAAAACACACACATAAAAAGGGAAAAAGAAAGAAAAGGAGAGGCCAAGGCGAAAACCCGCAAAGGGCGCTTTGAGACCAATGGGATTTGAGTTGAAAACTCGAAAAGGGCAACTCAAATTTTGATAGAAAGTGGGGCATACAGTAGTCATGCTACGATTGAACTAACAATAAAAAAGTATGTTACATCTTGGGGCATCGACAAAGTACTCCAGATCCCTTAAACACATATTATGCTTAAAATGGTCCTCAAGAAGTTTGAACAGAGAAGCTCAGGCTGCGATATCTGGGGCACCTAGTTTCCATTTTACCCATTTTAAATTTGTTATTTGTGATTATCTTATTCCTTTCGAAATACACTACCAATAAATTTCCTTCTTGATTGCATTTGTTAGCTTTGATTAACTTGTTTGTTTTGAGCTATGCTCCCAATCAATTTCATTCTTGTCTATTATTACAATCTCTTTCAAGCATGTTGCATTGAAATAATGATTGGTGGACTAATAATACTTTCATAAAAGGAGTTTCGCATATTACTCTGAAAGCTTCTGAATAATACAAGGACCTGAAACAGGACTATTGTTTAAAACTCACTCAGCTTAAGGTTTGGAAATATTGGAGAAAGATGATTTATCACTTTGGACTTTTTATTGGTTGAACAAAAGACAAGATATTTCGTCGGTGATACAATCTCGACAAATAACGAGCAATGTCAACCCAGGTGTACAAAGGGATCATTCTCGAGAAAAGTAAAATGATATTTGCATTCATGCAAATATCAGGCATCTACATCTGGTGATTACAACCAGTGAATGGTGTAACAGATCAAATTGATCTTGTACCTCGGAGTTGCAGCAGGATGGATGGAAGGAAACAAACGTTATTCTCCTAAAGTTGCAGTAAGAGGTACAAACTTTATGTCCCAGAAAGTACAGTGGAAGGGGCTCTAAAATTATAGCGGGGCAAGCTTGCTGAGCTGAATATGATCGTTTCTTTGGGTTTTCTATCAAAGATACCGTCTGAACAAGAAAGCATGGTAACGCATTAGTGATAGAACCTTGATAAACTATGAGCAGTGACAACCCAAACAGTAGAAATTGATCATTCTCACACTTCCAATTAGGAGCATTAGATTCATTCTGACCATTGCATCATAATCATTATACATTTAAAAAATAGGATCATTCTCATGACATTCCACATTCATGTAAATGCCATCCATAATACATTCGAGTCTACAGGACATGTCTCTCAGAGGATGGTGTAGCAAAATTGGAAAGTTTAGATTTTTTTTCCCTTGAGATAGTAGTGGAGCAGGCTGAAGATCGAAGTCTTTCTGAAGATAGTAAGGAAGCAAAAATTTTAGATTTTATCCTCTCGAGATAGTGGTGGGGCAGACTGAAAATTACAGATCTAGTCTTCCTGAACTTGCAGGAAGCAGATCGAAGATAGCAGGTCTAGCATTCCTGAAGTTGCAGAAGTAAATCAAAGATAGCAGGTCTAGCATCCCTAAGTTTGCAGTGGAGCAGATCAGTTAAAGATTACAGATCTTATCTCACTAAACAGTAGTGAAGCCAATCAAAAACCACAATCCTTATTTCCTCGAAGTTCCAGTAGAGTAGGTTGAGATTACAAATCCGCCTCCACGAGTTTACAATGAGGATAAACCCTTATTTCTTTGAAGTTTGATGAGAAGATAGAGACTACGAATCTCTTCTCCTCGAATCATATTTCCCCAAACTTCTAGTGGAGTAGGTTGAGATTACAAATCCCGCCTCCCTGAGTTTACAATGAGGATCAATCCTTATTTCTTTGAATTTTCAGTAGAGAAGATGGAGACTACGAATCTCTTCTCCCTAAATCCTTATTTCCTCGAAGTTCTAGTGGAGTAAGTTGAGATTACAAATCCCGCCTCCCTGAGTTTATAATGAGGATAAAGCCTTATTTCTTTGAAGTTTCAGTAGAGAAGATGGAGACTACGAATCTCTTCTCCCTGCATTCTTATTTCCTCAAAGTTCTAGTGGAGTAGGTTGAGATTACAAATCCCATCTCCTTGAGTTTACAATGAGGATAAACTCTTATTTCTTTGAAGTTTCAGTAGAAAAGATGGAGACTACGAATCTTTTCTCCCTGAATCTTTATTTCCTCGAAGTTTTAGTGGAGTAGGTTGAGATTACAAATCCTGCCTCCTTGAGTTTACAATGAGGATAAACTCTTATTTCTTTGAAGTTTCAGTAGAGAAGATGGAGACTACGAATCTCTTCTCCCTAAATCCTTATTTCCTCGAAGTTCCAGTGGAGTAGGTTGAGATTACAAATCCCGCCTCCTTGAGTTTACAATGAGGATAAACTCTTATTTCTTTGAAGTTTCAGTAGAGAAGATGGAGACTGCGAATCTCTTCTCCCTGAATCCTTATTTCCACGAAGTTCAGTGGAGTAGGTTGAGATTACAAATCCCGTCTCCCTAAGTTTACAATAAGGATAAACCCTTATTTCTTTGAAGTTTCAGTAGAGAAGATGGAGACTACTAATCTCTTCTCCTTGAATCCTTATTTCCTCGAAGTGAGGATAAACCATTATTTCTTTAAAGTTTCAGTAGAGAAGATGGAGACTACGAATCTCTTCTCCCTGAATCCTTATTTCCTCGAAGTTCCAGTGGAGGAGGTTGAGATTACAAATCCTGCCTCCCTGAGTTTACAATGAGGATCAAACCTTATTTCTTTGAAGTTTCAGTAGAGAAGATGGAGACTATGAATCTATTCTCCTTGAATTCTTATTTCCTCAAAGTTCTAGTGGAGTAGGTTGAGATTATAAATCCCGCCTCCCTGAGTTTACAATGAGGATAAACCCTTATTTCTTTAAAGTTTCAGTAGAAAAGATGGAGACTACGAATCTCTTCTTCCTGAATCCTTATTTCCTCAAAGTTCAAGTGAAGTAGGTTGAGATTACAAATCCCGCCTCTCTGAGTTTACAATGAGGATAAACCCTTATTTCTTTGAAGTTTCAGTAGAGAAGATGGAGACTACGAATCTCTTCTCCCTGAATCCTTATTTCCTCAAAGTTCCAGTGGAGTAGGTTGAGATTACAAATCCCGCCTCCCTGAGTTTACAATGAGGATAAATCCTTATTTCTTTGAAGTTTCAGTAGAGAAGATGGATACTACGAATCTCTTCTCCCTGAATCCTTATTTCCTCGAAGTTCCAGTAGAGTAGGTTGAGATTACAAATCCCGCCTCCCTGAGTTTACAAGTTTCAGTAGAGAAGATGGAGACTACGGATCTCTTCTCCCTAATCCTTATTTCCTCGAAGTTCTAGTGGAGTAGGTTGAGATTACAAATCCCGCCTCCCTGAGTTTACAATGAGGATAAACCCTTATTTCTTTAAAGTTTCAGTAGAGAAGATGGAGACTACGAATCTCTTCTCCCTAAATCCTTATTTCCTCGAAGTTCCAGTGGAGTAGGTTGATATTACAAATCCCGCCTCCCTGAGTTTACAATGAGGATCAATCCTTATTTCTTTGAAGTTTTAGCAGAGAAGATTGGGGTTACGAATCTCTTCTCATTGAATTCTTGTCCTGAAGTTACAATGGAGCAAGTTAAAAATAAACAAATTTCATCCTTTGAAGCCACAGCAGGAGCAAATTGAAGCTACAGGTCCTCTCTCCGAAGTGGCAATGGAGTGGATCAAAGCAACAAGGTGCAGCGGACTGGAATGAAGTTACCTGAAAATAAGAGCACCAAAAGAAGTCAGGACTTGGCAAGACCGGGAAAAATTAGTCTTTCTTGAAAGTATTTGCTCCATTCCTATTGCACGAAAATGAGCAAAGAGGGGCAACTGTCATAACCCAACTTTGCCCGGGCTAACAAGCCCAATTACAAAACCCAAACCAGTTAAACCTAATACAGCCCAATAGCCAAACCCAATTAGCCCAGAAGTCCAAAACCCAATCAGAAAAAAAAACAAACCCTAGGTGCACTGCACCTAGGGTCTTCAGTCTTCTGACGCCACCTGCAGCCACCAGCCACCGCCTTGTCACCTTAGCATTGCCTACTTGCGCCTGCAACATTAAAATAGAAGTGACCTAAAGTTTGTAAAAATGGGGCTATAAAAGCCGATCCAAAAGCATTGTAATGGAGAGGATTTTTGAATAAGAAACAAAGAGATTCAGTCAGATTATCAGTATAAAAAATACAATAGTTCACAAACACACTCAAAATACAATCAACACACACTAATAGAACGGATAAAAATCACATAAAGGTTGCCTTTTTTTTTTTCTTATTTTCGAATCTGTAATATTGGAGTATTTCCCTTTAGTTTGCCTTTCTTTAAATTTTTTTTACATCTATATACATATACATATATGTTATTAAAAAAAAAGGAAGTTTTTTTACCTGAGCGCCACTGCACACGGTGGTCGCCGGTGATGGAAAGCAGCGACAAACGATCGAAAACCCTCGCCGGACCTGGACCCTGTAAAGAAACAAAACAAGAGGGGTGAGTTTTTTTTTAAGCAGGTTAAAATGATTTTTTAAAAGAATTTGGCCTTAAATAGGGCCTTTGAAACGACGACGTTTCACTTAGCCCTTTAAACACTTAAACGACATCGTTTGGCCTAACCCGCGCACGGACCCGACTCGCTCTTAGGATCTGCGTGTTTTTCATCGGAGGGGCTAATTACACTTTTAGCCCCTCCACCCTTTTATGATTTTGCAATTAGGTTTTCAGTCTTCTTAATTTCGCCCCGAAAATTTATGTGATTTCCAATCGAGTCCACGCCAATGTCGCGCGTTTTGGAGGGAAAGGGTTATTGCCCTTTTTAGTCCCCCATGTGACCCGCGCATTTTAGATAAGTCCCTTCCTTTATATTTTGTTTCGAATCAGCCCCAAACTTTAGTTTTAAATGTAATTTGGTCCCTCTTTTATTTATTTTGCAATTTTTATTTTTATTATTTAATCATTTTATCATTATATTATTATTACTATTATTATATTATATTATTATTTTATATATAATTTATACATTTTATTACTATCATGTTTATTAATTGATATTATTATTATCATTATTTTATTTTTAAATACTACCATTATTATTTTGATTACTACTCATTTTATCATTTTATTTCTACTATTACTTTATTATGATTGTTATTATTATTACTATTATTTCTATTTATATTATTATTTCTCTATTATTATTATAAATTGTGTCATTGTTATTATTCTTTGGTTTCTTGTTATCGTATTTTTATTATTTTATCGTCATCGAATTAGTTAAGTTTGTCATACACACCGCTTTATTATTATTCATTTAGTTTTATCTATTATTTCTTATGTTGATATTTCATCTATTTTATTTCTTTATTCCATTTTATTCTCGTCTTTGTTATCGTCCACATTAGCGCATCTACCATTATTCTGTTGAATCCATTAACATTGTAATTTGTCTTTATATTTTGTTGTTATATTAATTTTTACAAAATTAAGTTCTTTCACAAGGGCAATATTCCGTATTTAGAAATTCGGGAGATCGTACCCTAACGTATTGGGTTTTGATTTTTCTCGTTTAATCTTAATAACCGAATATCCTTTCAAAACAAATACATTTTTAAATAAAAGCTTATTCTCGAAAATTTGATATGTCGTGTCCTAACGTGTTGGATATGACATTTCATTATTTCGAGATAAGATTTCCTAAACCAAGGCAATATTCTGTGATTGAAAATCCGAGAAATCGTGCCCTAACGTGCTGGGTTTCGGTTTTTCGTTTGGCCAAATCATCGAACATCCTTTTAATATTTTCAATGCATGAGTCTCGGGAATCATGAGATGATCTTGGATTCGAAGGATTGAATTATCATGTCCTAACGTGCTGAATGTGGTATTTTATTCCTTCCGGGCGAGAGAATCTTAATATTTGATTCGAGAAAATTTAAATATTTTTTAAAAGAGTCGTATTTTTAAAATCTTTTTTCAAATTTTCAAATTTTCGACATTAAGACATCAATTAATCAATTAGGTACCAATTTTGGGCGTATCGAGGGTGCTAATCCTTCCTCGTGCGTAACCAACTCCCGAACTCGTTTTCTGGATTTCGTAGACCAAAATCATTGTTTTGGTAAATCAAATTGTTTATTAAAAACAACCATTGTACGAGGTGACCCGATCACACCTCAACAACAAAAAAAAAAAGATTGGTGGCGACTCCCGTTTTATTTTCATTTTCAAAAACCAAAGTCGATTTTTGTTTTTTCAAAACAATGGTTACGACAATTCTAATATCATTTTATTTTACCCATCACTATTTGGTTTTATTTCATTAATTACTATGCTGTCATGTTAAAATATATTTATTCATTTTTACACTATGCTTAAATAAGTTAAATGTATATAATTTTAAAAAATATCGTCATTTTATCAAACGTATAGAAAATATTCAAAATCGAGGCAATATTTGTTATTTTTGGAGTTTGAGGAGTTATACTCCTAACTTATGGAGTATGACATCTTCCTAAAACCAAAATAACAAAATATCCTATTTAAAACAATGAAAAGCAAGATTTAGTTAGCGATCAAATGGAAATTATTTTGGTTTTCGAGAATCCAATGTATCGTGTCCTAGCTCACAGGGCATGGTCTTTCTTCTCGATTAACTTGAAATTAGGATTTTTCATTTAATTTAATTTAGTTAAATCATATCTTAATAACATAATGCTAAGAGGGATCGTGTTTCAAACTTAATTCAAATTTTCAATTCTCGACACTAAGGCATCAAGTAATCAACTAGGTACCAATTTTGGGCGTCACGAGGGTGCTAATCTTTCCTCGTGCGTAACCGACTCCGGAACCCATCTCTTGGATTTTGAAGACCAAAAATCATTATTTTAGTAAATCAAACCTTTTATTAAAACGATCAAATCATGAGGTGACCTGATCACACCTCATAAAAAATTGATTGGTGGCGACTCCTGTAGTAGCCCATTATTGCCCGGGCCTAAACAAATAAAAAAATAAAAACCCAATGTCCAGTTTTTATTACAGTCCATTTGCAGCCTAAAAAAAAGACTACCCCAATCCCAATTACTCCATCAGACCCAAAACATTAAAATCTAGCCCAAACTAATACCCAAAACCCAAATGGCCCAGATAATTTTCAGACGCAGGAACCCTAGGTTTCCATTGCGCCACAAGCACCCAGCGCAGCCCCAACACCAGCCTTCGGTCGTGCCGCAATCAGCTCACGGATCGCATTCCACCTCTGAGTTTCTCGCCATTTACCTGCAAAACAAGGAAAGAAAAATGGACAGTAGCAGCAGATTGGGATTTTGTATTTATTTTTGTGGGGTTATAAAAATCCTGATATAATCTGTAAAAAGGGGATACAGGCCAATATCCACAGAGAATACAATACACGCAAATACACAGAGATTATTACACAAAAAAATAGAAGGTGATTTCTGATTATTATAATTCATTTAGTTTTTTTTATATTTTTCTTTTCGATTTGCGCAAACATTTTTATGCGAGTACGACTAATAATAAAAAGCACGAGTTTATCTTTTGATTCGAGAGGAAGAAGCAAAGTTTTTGACCTCCGGCCGCCGTATTTGGCGGCGCTGATGGTAATGCGTATGGGGCATGTGGCAGTGGCCCGTAGGCCCGATGACCGAAGCCCAAGCAGGGAAGAGAGGATTTCAGAGGATTTTTAAGTTTTCTTTTACAAACTAATACAAATGATTTTTTTATATAAAAAATGGCTTATATAGCAATATTGTAACACCCCAAATTTGGGCCTAGTAGAATTGGGCCTATTGTGCATTGGGTGTATGAGCGTTTAAAATTTTTGAGAACAAGAGAACGACACTAATGCAAGTTGGATCTATTAGGTGAGTGATTTTGGAAGGTTAGGGGGCTTCCATGAAGTCCCGGGATCAAACCTGGGCTTTAGGAAAATTTTGGTTTTAGGTGAATAAAACCTTGAGAGTTTGAAAGTAGGCTTTAAGAATAAAATGTGGAGAAAAATAACACAAAAGGAGTTGTGGTCTAGTAGCAAATGATGCCACATGGGAGACAAGGGGGTGACGCCATAGAGGAAGCAAGGGGTCCAAGGTTCAAGTCTTGGCGCTTGAAATTCTTTTTGATTTTTTTAAATGAACTTAGACTTTGGCCCATAGACTTATATTTAGTTTTGCTTGTTTTAAGACAAAAAAGGAGCTTGTGTTGTGGTGGCATGTAGCGTCTGGAGCATAGGAGAGGGTAAGGGTTCGAATCACATTGCAAGTAAAAAGGGGATATTTATTTTGCTAAGTTGGGGTGGCAAGTGTTTGAGGTGGAATTAAACTCTGCTAAAGGTAGGATCCCACATCAGAAAGCTAGCATTAGGGAAGGTGAGAAGCTGGATTTAAATAGAGCAATCTATGAGGAGAGTAAGGATACCCTGGTGGGCATTTGGGCATAAGAGTGCTCGGAGCACGAATTAGCAGCTTCAGAGTCCTATCAGGTGTGTATTTCACACTACTCTAGCTGTAGAGCGGCAAATGTCGAAATACCGGTCACACGGCAATGGTAGCCACACGGGCGTGTGAGTGTACATGTGGGAGCTTCGACACGATAGTTGAGGCCATCATGAGTATTCTTGTGCGTTTAGGCTATTTGGGCCATGATGGCCCAATGGGCCCGTGGGCCCATATGAATAAATTGTATGATCGTGTAGTAGATATTGGACTAGTCTATGTGAATCTCATATCTGTGGCTAGATTTGGGCTAAATGGGTCACACGAGCGTATGGGTCCATTTGGGCCGAGAATGGGCCTTAGGCCCATTCGCATCATTATCTCTGTTTAGATTACTTTGGTTTAACTGGGCAAATTGCAGTTTGATCGCTCTAGTGAAGGTGACGGCACTCGTGATTATTCAGTACTCCACGTCATAAGGTGTGTAATCTCACGCCTCTATTCATTCTGTTAATGCTATGATTTGTGAATCGGCTAAAAGCTGAAATGCCTAAAAGTCGAAGTACCGGCGAATGATGCCATTTAAGCGTGCGATCGCGCTTGTGGTGAACCAAGCTCACGGATCATGAGCGTGTGATGAGAAAGGCCACCATGAGCGAATTCATGGGCTTGAGCTGTAGTGGGTCACTTGGGATGAAATGGGCCTCGATGGGCCGTAGAGCCTACGAATGCAATATTAGACTGCTAAATGGGAAATAGATAGTCTTATCATGTCATGTACATAACTTAGGTGTTTTGGGTTGCGTAAGGCCGAAAGGGGGCCGTGTAGGCCTAGTGGGCTTGTGGGCCCACATGGATGATATGTGTAACATCTCGAATTTGGGCCTAATAGGATTGGGGCCCAATGGGCCTTGGGGGTAGTAGCGTTTAAAATTTTTGAGAACAAAAGAAAGGCTTTAGTGCTAGTTGGACCTATTAGGTGATTGATTTTGGAAGGTTTGAGGGTTTCCATAAAGTCCCGGGTTCAAATATTGGCTTTAGGAAAATTTTGGTTTTAGGTGAAAAAAACCCTGTGAGTTGGTAGGTAGGCTTTAATAATAAAATGTAGGGAAATGACAAGTGGAGTGTGTGGTGTAGTGGTAAAGTAACGGCACATAAGAGACAAGAGGGTGACGCCACAAGGAAGGAAGGAAGTCCAAGGTTCAAGTCTTGGCTCTTACATTTTGGATTTCTTTTTAAATGGACTCTAGAATTTTGCCATAGGGTTATATTTAGTTACGCATGATTTTAGACACAAGAAAGTGAGTGGTCTAGTGGCAAGGCATCATTAAGGGTGCAAGGGAGCTTGGGTTCGAATCTCATGACAAGCAAGGGAGTATTTATTTTACGGATTGGACGAGAAGAGTTTGAGTTGGATTTAAACTCTGCTAACGGAGGGATCCCACATCGAAAAGATACAAAGAAGGAAGGCGAGAAGCTAGCTATATATAGAGCATTCTATGAGGAGAGTTAATATAACTTGGTGGGCATTGGGCATAGGAGCTTTGGGAGCGCGGCTTAGCAGCTTCAGAATTCCTATCAGGTGTGCAACTCTCTATCTACTCTAGTTGTAGAAAAGCAAATGCCAAATCTGGGTCACAGTGATGGTAGCCACACAAGCGTGCGAGCGCACATGTGGAAGCTTCGACGCGATAGTCAAGGCCACCATAAGTATTCTTGTGTGTGTGGGCTGTTGGGCTACGATGGCCCGAAAGAGGCCAAGTGGGCCCAATGGGCCCGAGGGCCCATATGAGTAAATTGTATGATTGAGTAGAAGATAGTGAACTAGACTATATGAATCTCATATATGTGGCTAGGTTTGGGCTAAATGGGCCACACAAGTGTGTGGGCCCACTTGGGCCGAGAATGGGCCTTAGGCCCATTCGCATCATTATCTCTATTTAGAATACTTGAGTCGTTCGAGGCGACAGTTGACCTTCTGTTGGGTCGTTAACACCCTGATTTGTAAAAATACTGAAAATACCCTTGGTAGGTAAATTACGAAAATACCCTTAGTAGGTAAATTACAAAAATACCCTTGGTAGGTAAATTACGAAAATACCCTTGGTAGGTAAATTATGAAAATACCCTTGATGGGTAAAATGACCGATATGCCCTGGAGGGTAAAAATGATGAAAATGCCCCTACATGTTATATGATTATTCTAATATGTGATTTATGATTGTTATCGTATGATTATTATTGTATGTTTCATTCATGTGTTATTATGTTGCATGGGGATGAGACTATTTGAAAGGGAAAGTGCAGATAGGATCGCATGGTCGCTTGACGATCGTGGATCCACCAAGGCTTTAGCCACCGAAAGCGCCTATCTTTGCCGATAAGTTAGTCCGCAACCGGTGCTACATAAGGAGTGTGGGGATGGGTGGATCGATTAAATCCCAGGAGTGCGAGGTTGGACGAAAGGCAGTCGTGGTTGGTATGGGCATTAATGCATTGCATATGTTGTTTTATTTGAGATGGGCTCGGGCCAGATAAATATGATTTGTGACATTTATGGGTTAGGGCCCAATCGAGGCTTTTATGGGCTAAGGCCCAATTGCCACCGTTTACGAAATGGGCTTCTACCAAACTGTTGTGATTCATGTTCTTATTGATGAGGTTATGCGCACTAAGTTTTCGTAAACTCACACCCTTTTTAAATATTTTTTCTCGGGTAATCCTCGATAGCGGTTTGACGTCTTTGGAGGACTCGGAGGTAGCCACACTACTGAGCGATTTGGACTCTAGTATTTTACTTATTTTTAACTTGGGTTAATATTTTGTTATAAGGCCTCTCTTAAATTCTGGTTATAGTTTTGGATTTTTAGTTTATTATGTCTTAAATCTGCTAAACTTTGTATCACGTTTTCCAAAATAATATCTCGCTTTTAATATATTATGCTTTCGTGAATAGGTAAGTAAACATCACGTTTTCATAAGTCAGTCATTTTAATTAAGTTTCCGCAACAAACAAAGTTTTTTTTAGGTAATAACTTTTTAATAAATGTCGATTAATAATAAACAAACGCAAACTAGGACTTTTGTTTTTAATATCAAGAAAGGTTTTCAAATGGAACCATGGTTTCTCGAAAAGCACCCCAATGTGACACACCAGATTCAGGCCTAACTTCTAGGCCGGGTTTGGGGTGTTAAATTTAGTGGTATCAGAGCCTAGGTTACAAAGCTCGGGCATGAAATGGGCCTTAGATTTTGGGTTTTTTTAGAAGTTTTGGTAGGATTCTTGAAGTGTGGTTCATCGAGCCCTCGACGTCGAGCCAATTAAGTTTTTCTGTTATTGTTTGAATTATTGAACTGTATAGATAATGGGCTACTTAAAAATAGGCTTTTAGAGACTAAAGCCCATAGGAAACTTAAGCCTGTAGTGGATTCTCGACCACGGAATAACTCTATGAAATTGTTGTTACTTACATAAGACATGTGCCCTAAACAAGTGGAACTAAGTACTAATTTCATAAAATTCTTAAATCAGAGTGTGCAGCGAAAGCGTAGTGGTGTGACTTGAGTGGTGCGTTTAGTAGTTAGTTGGAAATTTCGAGGACAAAATTTCTTTAAGGAGGGTAGATTTGTAACATCCCAAATTTGGGCCTAGTAGGATTGGGGCCCAATGGGCCTTAGGGGTAGTAGCGTTTAAAATTTTTGAGAACAAGAGAACGACTTTAGTGCTAGTTGGACCTATTAGGTGAGTGATTTTGGAAGGCTTGAGGGTTGCTATGAAGTCCTGAGTTCAAACTTTGGCTTTAGGAAAATTTTGGTTTTAGGTGAAAAAAACCCCTGGAGTTGGTAGGTAGGCTTTAAGAATAAAATGTGGGGAAAAATGACAAATGGAGTGTGTGGTGTAGTGGCAAAGGGACGACACATAAGAGACAAGGGGGTGACGCCACAAGGAAGGAAGGAGGTCCAAGGTTCAAGTCTTGGCTCTTGCATTTTGGATTTCTTTTTAAATGGACTCTAGAATTTTGCCATAGGGTTATATTTAGTTACGCATGATTTTAGACACAAGAAAGTGAGTGGTCTAGTGGCAAGGCGTCATTAAGGGTGCAAGGGAGCTTGGGTTCGAATCTCATGACAAGCAAGGGAGTATTTATTTTGCAGATTGGACGAGAAGAGTTTGAGTTAGATTTAAACTCTATTAACGGAGGGATCCCACATCGGAAAGATACAAAGAAGGAAGGTTAAAAGCTAGCTATATATAGAGCATTCTATGAGGAGAGTTAATATACCTTGGTGGGCGTTGGGCATAGGAGCTTTGGGAGCATGGTTTAGCAGCTACAGAATTCCTATCAGGTGTACAACTCTCTCTCTACTCTAGTTGTAGAGCGGAAAATGTCGAAATGCCGGTCACACGGTGATGGTAGCCACACGAGCGTGCTAGCACACGTGTGGAAGCTTCAACGCGATAGTCGAGGCCACCATGAGTATTCTTGTGTGTGTAGGCTATTGGGCTACGATGGTCCGAAAGGGGCCAAGTGGGCCCAATGGGCCTAGGGGCCCATATGAATAAATTGTATGATTGAGTAGAAGATAGTGAACTAGACTATATGAATCTCATATATGTGGCTAGGTTTGGGCTAAATGGGCCACACGAGTGTGTGGGCCCACTAGAAGTAGAAATGGGCCTTGAACCCATTTGCATCATTATCTCTGTTTAGAATACTTGAGTGGCTTCGAGGTGACGATGGACCTTCTGTTGGGTCGTTAACACCCTGATTTGTAAAAATACTGAAAATACCCTTGGTAGGTAAATTACAAAAGTACCCTTGATGGGTAAAATGACTGATATGCCCTGGAGGGTAAAAATGATGAAAACACCCCTACATATTATATGATTATTCTTGTATGTGATTTATGATTGTTATCGTATGACTATTATTGTATGTTGCATTCATGTGTTATTATGTTGCTTTGGGATGGGATTATTCGAAAGGGGAAGTGCAGATAGGATCACATGGTCGCTTGACGACTGTGGATCCACCGAAGGCTTTTAGCCATCTAGCAGCTATGCTGCACCGATAAGTTAGTGCCATAACCGGTCCTACATAAGGAGTGTAGGGATGGGTGGATCGATTAAATCCCTACAGGAGTGCAGGGTTGGACAGAAGACGGAGTGGAGGGTTGGTATGGGCATTAATGCATTGCATATGTGGTTTTATTTGAAATGGGCTCGAGCCGGATAAATATGATTTGTGACATTTATGGGTTAAGGCCCAATCGAGGCTTTTATGGGCTAAGGCCCAATTGCCACCGATTCTTGAAATGGGCTCCTACCAAACTGCTTTTGATTCATGTTCTTATTGATGAGGTTATACTGCGAGTTTTAAGTAAACTTACACCCTCTTTTTAATTTTTTCTCAGGTAATCGTCAGTAAGCGGTTCGACGTGCTGGAGGACTCGGAGGTGGCCACACTACGAGCAGTTTACTTATTTTTAACTTGGGTTAATATTTTGTAATAAGGCCTCTCTTAAATTTTGGTTTTAGTTTTAGATTTTTAGTTTATTATGTCTTAAACCTGCTAAACTTTTTTCACGATTTTCCAAAACAATATCTGCTTTCAAAATACTACGCTTTCGCGAATAGGTCGTAAACATCACGTTTTCATAAGTCAGTCATTTTAATTAAGTTTTCACAACAAACAAATTTTTTTTAGGTAATAAATTTTTAATAAATGTCGATTAATAATAAACAAGCATAAGCGGGACTTTAGTTTTTAATATCAAGAAAGGTTTTCAAATGGAACCATGGTTTCTCGAAAAGCACCCCAATGTGACACGCTAGATTCGGGCCTAACTTTTAGGCCGGGTTTGGGGTGTTACAATATGTTTGTGATGTGATAGGTTATTGATTTGGGCTGTGCTGTTGCATAGTCGTGGTTGATTCTAGGCTCAATGGGCTACACGAGTGTATGGGCCCACTTAGGTGGGGTAATAGGCCTTAGGCCCATTTTCACTGTTAAGTCAATTTAGTTTTCCTAAGTCACTCGAGGTGACGGTGGACCTCTTTTTGGGTCGTAAATACCCTCAAATTACAAAATTACCGATATACCACTAATTTGTGAAATTACCAAAATACCCTTAATTTGTAAAATTACCGAAATACTCTCAGTTTGTAAAATTATCGAAATACCCTCGATGGGTAAAATTACCAAATTACCCCTATAGGGTAGAATCATCGAGTTACCTCGTAGGGTAAAATTACCAAAATACCCTTGAAGGGTAGGATTACTGATATACCCTTATAGGGTAAAATGACGTATTTGCCCTTGTGGGTAAATAATTGACTTGTGTTATGATTTGACCGATTTGACTGTGATTGTATGAATGTGGTTTAACCGACTTGACTGTGGTGTGTGTCTGATATGCTGTATTAATATGTGTTGAAATGATTGTTACCGAGCATGGCCATTTTGCATACACGTGTAATGATTGAGCATAACATACACAACATATTGCATTGGGTTGGGTTTGCTGATTTGGAGGAAGTACCGTTATAGTGGCATCGCCACGTAATTTGATTATGGCTCTGTGCCAACCTAAACATGGCTCTGTGCCATCTTGATTATGGCTGTGTGCCAAACGTATTTGCTTAGGGTTATGTGCTGGTTATGATTATCGATGACTTTGTGTCGATCATATATACCCAAGGCTGTATGCCGATTATATTACCATCGCTAATGGCTATGTGCCAAGCATAGTACAATTACTGATGGCTTCGTGCCAATTATAATACCGCTACTTAAGGCTTAGAGCTGTATATATATACTAGAAGCTAGGATGCACCATTGGAGAGTTTGGTTGGGTGGGTCGACATGGTCCCCATGGTTGGTACAGGTGGAGAGTTAGTTGGCTGGATAAGATTGGGGTGGGTACATATCCATTGCATTGATACGATTCGGGGCTTAGGCCTAGCTTGTTACCAAATAGGGCTTAGGCCCAGACCGACATCGTAAGGGCTCAGGCCCAAACTGTGACCGTATAGGGGATTGCACACTGAGTTCTCGTAACTCACCCTTTCTTTTAATGGTGCAGGTAATCCCCGGCCATAGATGTAACATCCTAAATTAATGGGCCTTTGCATTTGATATGTATTACGTTCAATGTGTTAATTAGAGTATTTAAGGGGCTTAGATTGGGCCAAGGCCTTGGTTAAATTTTCTGTTTGGACACTAGAGGGTTTAAAAGATGTTATCTGTGTTTTAAACACAAGTGGGGTTGTGGCCCAGTGGCAAAATGGCGCCATTTAGAGAGCAAGGAGGTGGCGTCAACTGAGGAGGCCCAAACTCAAGGGGCATGAAGCCCAATTCCTTTAATTTTAATTAGCTAAATTTTGGCATAAAGGTGGGTAAGGTTGGACGACAACAAGGCTTAAAAATAGGGAGATTTATCATTGAATAATATAGATAATTGTCTTGATATTAGTTATGAGTAGATTAAGGAGAAAAGATAGGAGTTATCTCTATAAGCGAGTTGGCGAAATTCCAACTCGAGGGAGGAAGAATCGAGTTTTGATGTGGCATAAGGTGCAAAAATTCCCCATGTTTTCAATTAGTCTCGGTTTAAGAGGCGATTAGGCATTTGATAGGTAAGTGCTAAAATTCCTATAAATAGGGTGTATCTCTTCAAATTTGACATCTGAACCTATTCTTTGTGCCGAAATTCTCAGTTCTTCTCTACACTCTCTATTTTCTTTTCTTTGCCAAAAGCCGAAACCTCTCAACTTTCTTCTCATCTCCATAATCGAATACCTTTGTCTATTCTTTTTTCTCTTTATCGATTTCTCTACTAAAAGCTGAAACCTCTTAATTCACTTTCTTTTTCCATTCTTATCCTCTTGTGCCGATTTCTCCATAAACCAAGATTTTCTTGAAGTGTCGATTTCTCTGTAAAGGTAAGAACCGAATTCTTTTCTCTTTTAGTTTTGAGACTATAGCCGAATGGCTAGTAGATTGATAGGCTATCTTTAGTTTGACTCTTTCGTTAATCGCATGTTCTTTTAGGCTGCACTCCGGGAAATCGTAGTAGATCGATCATCCAGATCTCAAAAAACTAGAAACCATTAATCTCTAGTATCCTATCGATTTCGGGATCTCAAGGTAAGGGATTTCTTTAGATTCCTATTAAGATTCTCTATCATAATTGAGATATTAACTCATATGATATGGTTTAACCCTATTTAGCTATAGTAGTTACGACAGACTTTTGGATGGAATCAAATATGGATCGAGCAAAGGAGAGGGTTGGGTCCCAAACCCAATCCCTAAGTTTAAAAACGAACGAGTGTCCATTGTTCAAGATTGGCCGCGGGTTGTGGACCGACTTGAAACAAAGATCTTAGGCGGATAGCGGTAGTATCGACTTGACAAAGTCAACATAGAGGTGTCATCGTAACCATAATAAGGTGTGTAGATTCTTAACACATAAGCATTGATATATTATATGTATGCTAAGGGCTAAAAGCGGGAAAGAAAGGTCAGATGAGCATTCGTATTACTCGAAAGGGTAGGCATGGGATGCAGTGCGTAACCATAGAAACTTTTCTATGTGAATCGTAGCATGTGAAAGTATGAGATCATTAGATGGATTGATGACTTGTTTCTTGTATGTATGCATGCATGGGATGGGATTGATTGATGGATTTATGGTAGGGGAGCAGGGTCGCGAGGCGATCGTAGCTTTGCCATAGGCGACATAATTTGTCGAATACTATAATGTATTTACGAGGTTCGCGTAAGCGATCGGTCTATATAATGACAGACATAGTATCGATTACTATAATGTATTTCTGAGGTTTGCATAAGCGATCGGTCTATATGACAGGCAGCACAGCTGCCGATATGGTGTGTAGCGGACGGAGGGTTGATTGTAGAAATCCTACGATTAAGCAGTTGGTATGGGGTGTGTAGAGGATGGACTCTTAGGTTTTGGGATGGGCCATGATGCATGACATATTTTGTTACCATTGCATGCGGGCCAAGGCCCATAATATGTTTGTAGGCCCTAGGCTTTTATATGTTTTCAAGTTTTGCGGTGAGTCTTGGTGACTCACCCTTTTATTTTTCCCACTTCTGAGATGAGCGATGATCCAGTGGACACGGGAGCCGAGGCGGAACTCGAGGGCCATCAAGACTTTCTTTATCATTATGGATTATTATTATTGTTTTTTTGGAATATATTTTTGTAATAAGACCCCATAACTTAGGTTTTCAATTTATTTGTTACTTGTTTTACTTTATTTCACTTTAATATGTCACATGTTTATAAACCTATGTGTGCCCAAAGTCTTAATAATAAAACGGAGTGATAAATGGGCTTTTCAAATCCACTCAACATAAAAGTTTAAGTTTCTTTTATTATTTTTTTCAAATAATAACTAAATAAACTGAAAATTTCAAAACCCATCGAAGCAAAGTTTTCAAGAATTAAACTCGTAGCATACGAGATCCCAGAATAATATATGGGTCGGGTTTTGGTGTTACATTTTTATACGAGCCAGTTCAAAACTCGGGCTGTGAAATGGGTCTAGTAGGAATTTATGTAAGTAATGTAAGTTGAGAAAGGTTTTGGAAGGTATGGCCTTGAGTCTCACAAGCACCGATCCACCAGTAAGTATTCTAAACTTTGGTATGATATGTATGTTGGGTTTGATGGGCCTTATGGGCGTGATTAGTATGATAGTGTTAATGGACCTTAGGCCTAGATTAAACAATTCTTGAGATCTCATAAGACTTAATTTTTCTTAATTAAGTAGGTGCGTGAACAAGTCACGAGGTTAGGGTGTGAAGCAGGCATACGCATGTCTAGGATTGGATCCGGGAGGAGCTTGGTATTTAAGCGGTCCTAGTGACTCACTCCTCTTCTCGGAATCTTACAGTGCGTAGTGGTTGTTCACTCTAGCAGGAGGGCTTCTTGACGGGCCAAAATTTATAACTAAAACCCAAAGAGACCATCACCCTATTTTATAAAATTACTTATATACCATTGATTTTGTAAATTATCCCAAATGCCCTAGGTTGAGGAAATTTACTGAGACACCCTTGATTTTGTAAAATGACCAAAATACCTCATTTGAAAAATTTATCGAAATACTCTTGATTTGTAAAATTATCGAAATACGCCCTAAAATTTAAAATTACCAAAATACCCCTATTTTGTAAAATCACCAATATACCATATTTTGGAAAATTACCAAAATACCCCTGTAGGTTAAAATTACGAAAATACCTCTGGGTAGTGAAATGACGAAAATACCCCTAGGTGATGAATGTGAGTCCCTGGATGTTGTTTGCGTGTTTGATGCGTGTATATGGTGCTCTGCTTGATGTTGATTGAATGTGAACTCTAGAATTAGAAAATACAGATTTGGGAACTGAACTTGTAGATAGAATTCGAATTCGAAAGAACTACTCTTAAAACTACTTCCCATAAGACTGTCCATTATTAATCAGTGGAAGAAAGAATAATTAATTCATAAAATTTCTAATCAGATAAACGCGAAGCAGTAGAATGAATACAAGGGGTCGAGGACGTCCGGTGCGTGGTCGTGGTAGGGGTAGGATAGCTGTGGAGGCAGAGTTTCAAGATCAGATGACCGGAGATGATACTGTATCTCAGGCTATGTTAAGGGTTCTGGAGAGAGTTCTTTGGGCGAGCATGGGCACAGAGCTCTAAGTCTGTGCAGAGTGGCCCGAGAGCCAGCAGGCGAAAGTGTTTAAGAGAATTTCAAGTGTAGCTCCTAGTACAGCTGAGTACTGGTTAGAAGCAATAGAGCAGATCATGGATGACTTCGACTTTACGGATCAAGAGAAGCTGAAGGTGTGGTGGCTCTTCTTCGGGACGAAGCTTATCAATGGTGACTTACGGTTAAGGAAGGTACCGTAGCTGACCATATCAGCTGGGATTTGTAACATCCTTAATCGGGGGGTTCTGTGTTTTGCTTGTGTTGCATGTGATGAATTTTCTATAATGTTCATTTAACATGTTTTGGGGTCTAGTTATAACCCTAAGTTAGGCCTGAGTTAGGGCTAAGAATTTTGTTTTGGCATTTAAGGAAATGGAGTTAAGGGAGAGAGGGGTTAAGAGATTTTATTGGGGAAGTTTGACACAAAAAATCAATGGGAAATGTGACAAGGAGGCGCCACTAGGGTGTCAGAGGAGTGACACCACAAGCAGGTTGGGAGTTCCTGTGTTCAAGCAGCAAGAATTGCACTCCCTGCTATTTCTTTTTATATTTTTTTGATGCCACAAGTTGGAGGAGGAGTGCTTAGGTGGGACTCCTTTGAATGGATAGAGAGGAGAAATTTGAGGAGTTTGACCTGTTCAAACAGATTTGAATTGGTGGAGGGGAGGAAACATAGGAGTTTGAATATTTCCAAACTCATTTGAAGGTGTTTGGCCGAATTTGAACTCTGGGGAAGGAAGTGTCCAGCCGAATTCGGCAAGGGGGTGTTTTGAGCTAAGGGGCATTCGATTTGGGGTCTTTTTGGTAGTGGCCGAATGTGCCTTGGTGGTCTCTCACCATTTGTGCCGAAATTTCTTTTCATTCACCTTGCCGAATTCTTCTTTCTCCATTCTCTTTCTTTTCTTCATCTTGGCTATTTTCAAAAGCCGAAAGCACAATACCCATCTCCCTTTCCATTATTGATTCATCTTTTTCTTGAAAACCTCAATAGCCGAATCTCCTCAGGACTTAATCGAATCTTCTTTTCTTCTCCTATTCGAAACTATCACCCTCTCCCTCTCTTGCGATTTCTCCTTTTCTCTTCCTTGTGGATCATAGTCGAAACTCTGGTAAGTGAACTTCCTATTCATTTTTTTTCTTGATCAAGGTGGTAATGCCGAAACCCACTTCTCTTCTATCTTCTTTTTCCATTTTAGATCTAAGTACTAAAACTCTATTCTTGTTCTTTGAAGGGAGCCGAAACCTTTAACATCATTTAGGGGTGCTGAACATTGGCGTTTGATTAGTCGAATCGATTATAAAGGTAAGGGTTCAACGTTAAGATCTATTTCTTAATTAATCAAAAGCTAAAGGCTAATGGTTTTCATGTGTGCTAGAGTGTGGTCGATTGCAAGGAGGCTCTTTGTGTGGCTTCGAGATTTGGTTGGAAACCAAATCGGCTGAAGGTGTGTTATATTTGGGGCGACATGTCCTTCGGGATTTCTATTAAAACCAAACAGGCTTTTTAGTTACTAACAGGGTGTTGGTCGATTGTAGGTGCAGTGAGGTCATACGTTTCGGGATCTCGTAGTATCGTGTAGTTTCGGGATTTCATATTAGATCTACATAAAGTCAGGTGTGTAACACTTACACACTCCTATTTAGTATAATATGCTTATTGTGTTACCGTTATCACTATTGAATCAGTAACTATGCTTTGTGGACATGAGCTTAGAAACCGGGTAAGTCCTTGTTATGTGACTTTTAGTATACATCGTCATGATCTGTTGATGCTATGTTATATGTTATTTGCATGATCATTCGATACTATGGCATGTATGTTATGAACATGATGATGGGTTCGATGAGAGGAGGGGGATGATTTATTTTGGACTGTCACCAGTGGTTTTGACCACGAGACGGGTTGGCCCCATCTTGATATTATAAATTGTGACTAAGTCCCAGTGGTTTTGACCACGGTGGTTTTGACCACATATCAATTTGTGACTCGTCCGGTGGTTTGGTACCACGATGGGTTGGCCCCACGAGATTATTCTGAGATTGTCATAAGTGGTTTTGACCACACGATGGGTTGGCCCCATCACTTGATTTGTGACTTCGGTCATCGATGGTTTTGACCACACCGATATATTTGTGACTACGGTCACGAAGTGGTTTTGACCACCGGTGGTTTTGACCACAGGGGTAGTTAAAGGTGTTTGGATGGCTAGGTTATGGGTTGCATGTTTTGCATGATTTGCATATTACTCTTGATAGTTTGTGTAAGTGAATACACTATCAGGTTGGGGATTTATACACTGAGTCTTGGTGACTCACCCCTTCCCTTATATTTTGCAAATGAATAGATTACGGAGATGGAGCCGGGAGGACTCGGGGCGGCCATGCATGTTCGTTGGATTTTGATTTCTTTTAGTTACTATTTAAATTTTAAATTTTGGTTTTGGGTTATGTAATAAGGCCGCTAAGATTTGTTTTGGTTTTATTATATTATTGCTATTATTTTAACTATGTTAGATATATGGTTTTGTTAAATTAATCGGTAAAGGGTAATGTTTTTCAAAACTATAGCTCCTTCGTTTTTCTTTAAAGCGTTGCCATTGGGTAACACCACTTAAAATATGATAACAAAGATAACTTGAATGTTTTCTAAAAACTTGCAACGATAGGTAGACTTCAAGCAAGGATTTCCGAACTGTACGTACTAAAAAAAGGGTTTTCTAAGAAAATTATCCGACAACCTTTCGCTTTTAAAAAAAAAGGGTATCACTCCGTGGCATGCCAGATCCGGTTATGGTGTGCTGACCGAGTTTAGGGTGTTATAATTTTGGTATCAGAGCCAAGTTCAAAAGCTCGACTGTGGGCCCGAGGCCCAAAATGTTTTAAATTGGGACTTTGAAAAGTTTTGTGGAAAAGGCACATGGGTTAAACAGCATGGCACCGAGTCTCCGGCACCAATCCGCCCGGGTAAGTACCTCTGACTGTTGTGTGAATTATATGTGGGGAAATGGGTATTTCGGGATCATAGATTAAGTAGAATAGGAATTATTGAACCCTAGGAATAGCTTACTCCAACACAAGTTACATAAGACTTAATGATCCACTAAACAAACACAGTGAGTACGTTCTTGAGCCAAGGGTGTGGCAACCAAGTGCGCATGTCTAGGAGTGGATTCGGGGAGCTTGGTATTTAAGCGATCTTAGTGACTCACCTCCTCTTCACCGAATCCTACAGTGCGTGGTGACGGTTCACTCTAGCTAAGACGACTTATTCACAGGCTAAACTTAATAACTAAAACCCGAAAGGGACCAGCCATCCTGTTTTGTGACACTCAAAAAAATTAAACCTAGGTTTTGAAATTGCCACAGTAACCTTGATTTAAGAAATGACCAAATTACCCCTGATTTGAAAAGTGACCAAATTACCCCTGATTTGAAAAATGACCAAATTACCCCTGACTTGTAAAATTACCAAAATACCCTCAGTATGGGAAATTGCCAAAGTACCCTCGAATAGAAAATTTTCAAAATACCCTTATTTTGTAAAATCACCTAGAACCATATTTTGAAGAAAATTTCTTTACGAAAATACCCTTGGATTATGAATATGAAAATACCCCTGGTTTATGAAATTACCAAAAATGCCCCGATTTCTAGAATTTTTGAAATATCTATGATTTGTAAAGGTTTTTGAATTAACCCTATTTTATTACTAAAATACCCCGATAGGTTAAGTTATGAAGATACCCCCGAGTAGTGAAATGACGAGAATACCCCAACACGTGGAATGAGGGTAGGAAATTGAAATGAAGACTGTGTGTGTATGAATTCGAAAGAACTACTTTTTAGAACTATTAAACATGAGACTGTTCGTGATAAACCAGTGGAACAAAAACTAATTCATAAAATTCTTAATCAGATAAATACATCTCGGAAGGATGAGTTCTAGAGGGCGTGGTCGTAATGTGCGTGGTAGTGGTAGAGGCCGAATAGTCGGTCGAAGCTTGTTAGGTCCGGTCAAGGGTCCGAGAATGAAATACCACCACCACCACCGCCGATATGGAATATCGAGGATCGACGGGAAGATGCGATGTCATGACGATCTTGCGAGTCTTGAAAAGAGTGGCTGGAGCGGTGGAGAGTGCGGAGCTCGAAATCAGATCTGAGCGACTCTGAGCCAATGGAGTCGAGGTATTTCGAGGTGTTTCTGGTGTGGCTCCCAATACGGCTGAGTATTGGTTAGAGGCGACGGAGCGAATCATGGATGACTTGGATCTGATTGCTGAGGAAAAATTTAAAGGGATAGTGTCGCTTCTCCGGGATGAGTCATACCAGTGGTGGCTCATAGCTCGGGATAGTGTAGTAGTGGATGATCTCACTTGGGACTATTTTAAGGTAGCTTATCAGAAGAAATATGTTGGGTCTAGCTACATTGATGCATAAGGAAGGCGTTCTAAAAGTGGTTCGGGGAATAAATCATGTCGGATCTGGCGAGGCGTAATTTTTAAAATTTGAGCCGATATGCTCGAGGTATTACTGACTCACAGACATGGCGGTGTGTTAGATTCGAGGACAGATTAAGGGATGATTTGAGGTCACGATTGCTCCACAAGAGGAGAGAGAGTTTACGATCTTAGTGGAAAAGGCCAAAGTTGCTGAGGAGGTGAAACAGTCGGTGAGACGAAATCAAGGCGAGGATGGAATAAAAGGAATGCTAGATCATCTGGGTCTAGCGAGAATCAGCAGAACAGGGTAGATATAGTGGGCCGAATCAAGCTGCTAGGCCTACTCTTGGTAATACTCGATGGTCGCCACGATGTGCTCGGTGTGGGAAGTCTCACACGGAGAATCTTTGGATGGAAGCAGAGGATGTTTTGAGTGTAAGTCGATGGAGCACCGAGTGAGGATTGTCCACGTGATCGGCTAGATTGCGATCTGGGGATCGAATCGTACTCGAGCAGGAGGGATGGTCGGCTGACCACAGAGGGGCCGTGGTCTTGCTAGGGGTGGTAATGGCTCTGGTAGAGGCCATGGAGCACCAGCCAGAGGTGCAGGTGGTACGGAGGCTAGACAGCCTGGGTTAGTCTACGCAGTGAGGCGTCGAGAGGAGGGTGACACATCGGACATCATAACCTGTACGTTCTTAATCTGTGGACTACCTTACAATGCTTTAATAGATGTGGGTTCGACGCACTCATATGTAGCCAGTTGTAATATCCGAGATTTAGGGCTTGTGCATTATTACTTAATTGTATGAAGTAGCATGCCTATGTGTGTTTGAATGTGTTGTATGAATTTTTGATAACTTCAGAGTGTAGGTAAATGCCTTAGAAAATATTAGATTTCTAAGTATTAAAGGGGAGCTAAGCTTGATAGGCCTTAAGAACAATTGTAGGGAAAATTGGACAAACAAATGGGCTTGTTAAAGTGGCAAAGAGGCGCCACTTAGGGCCTTAGTAAGTGACACCACAAGCAGTTCAAAGGGGGCCTAGGTTCGAGTGGCAAGGGAAGCAAATGGGAGTTTTTATTTTGTTGCAAGGAGGAGAGGTAGTGGACGGCATGTGGACTCTAGAAGGAGGAGGTATAGATAGTGTTGGAGAGTTGAGGATTCAGCTAAGGTGGAGGGGATCAAGGGATAAGGGAGAGAGGGGAGCAAGTGGCCGAATATGGGACTCTAAGGGGGTGCATAATTCGGTCATACAAGGGGAGCTAGGTGCCGAATTTACTTAGTGTAGTGTAGGCATCTTTTTGCGATTTTTCCCTCTTCCAAAAGTTCTATTCCCTTTCTCTTTTCTTTCTATTCTACTTAGGCCAAATTTCTTTCTCCCAAAAGTTCTTGATAGCCGAAACTCTCTGAACTACATCCCTTTTCTTTTGTTTGTTAAAGCTGAATATCCCTCTCTCAAAGTTCCATCATTGCCGATTCTCCTAAAAGCCTCATACTTCTCCTTTTCTTTTTCTTGTTGAAGTCGAATCTCCTAGTGTTCATCAAGCCGAAACCCTTCTCTTTGGATCTAGAAGCCGATTCTCTGAGGGTGCCTTAATAGTGGTAAGTATTTTCTTTCCTTAGCAATCGGTTTTCCTTTCTTTCTCTTTTGATCGCCAAAACCGAATGGTTGGCCTTGATTTCTAAGGGTGGCCGAATGTTCATAGGGCCCTTATCTCGTATTTTGTATGTAGCTAACGTCTGAAGAGTGGTCTTTCGGGATTTCTATTATAGCCGACTGTAAGAGGAGATCTTCAGGATTTCTAGATCTAAGATAAGCAAGGGTGATCTTAGGCCGAAGGCCATTTATGGTGTTCATTAAGTGTTAAAAATGGATCTAACATAGATCATGTAGGTATTTCGACATCACCAAGAACAAGGGTTAATTTTGGGATCCAGACAATCAAGGTAAGGAAGTCTTGATATTCGGCCAAGGGCTTTTTGTCTGTTAAATGATTGACCGATTTTAACTTTGGGTATTAGGAAGGAGTACAATCTGTTTCGGTAGTCTTTCGGGATTCAGTGAAAGCGTTAGTACCAGGTGTGTAGCCCTATACCAATTCCTAATAGATTTACGGTATTAACTCAATATGTGTGTTAATAAGAATGTGAATTATGTGGCTAAAGGTACCATTCAATGGTACGACATATTCAGGTACGTTATTCTTTAAAGATTTGTTAATAGTACTATACACATTGAAGGTGACATATATGAAATTGATTACGAATATGAATAAGACATATGGCATGGTATTCGCATGATTTGTATGACACATGGGGCATATGGGTGATTATGAAAAAGGGAAGTGATCTGGAGGTTTATACCACAATATCTGGTGACTCATGTCACATAATCTGAATGTGGTGACTTATGTCACATATTATTATCTGGTGACTCTGTCACATTATTTGGTGGCTATGCCACAACTTATAAGGGCGATGTGCAAGTCGTCTGCAGCAACTGCCTTCGATGGGGTGTAGCGGATGGAGGGTCGATTTAGTAATCCCCACGGTGTGATGGCAGGTACGGGTGATGTGTAGAGGATGGTTATCTAGGTTTGGGTTCGGGATTGCATCATTGTTTATGTATGTTTTACATATGATTTGTATGCCTAAATTGTTGGGAGTTTGTGTTGGTTGTTACACATTGAGTCTGTGACTCACCCCGTGTGGGATATCTTTTCAGGTGACACTCAGTAATGGATCGGGTCGGCAGAGAGCTTAGTGGTGGCCATGCTCAGCTCAGAGTTATTTTATTTTCATTGGTTTTTATATTTAAGTATTTTTGAATTTATTTCGGGTTTTGCTATGATGTAATATTGGCCATTACTACTAACTGTTTAAGCATGCATTTAATTCGGTTTATCATGATACGATTATTATCAAATCAAAGGTTAAACAAATTTTTCTTAAAAATAAATTTTAAATGTTTTGACACCTAAACACGACCGATTTTCAATCTATTGTTAAACTCTAAAAACCTGACAATACTTTTAACTTATTGATTTCAAGTACAAATAAAAATACTATTTTGATAAGATCGAGCTTACAAGAATGACACCGTTTTCAAATTTGAACTCGACACAAATCAAATTATCATCCAAACCACCCAGATTTTCCAAAGTAACAAATAAGTTTTGAATTGTTTTACTCAAGAAGCATGCCAGATCCGGTCAGGGCTTGTGGGCCGAGTTTGGGGGTGTTTCAGTTTGGTATCAGAGCCCAGTTCAAAACTCCGACCTTGAGGGCTTTTTGGGCCCAAAACATTTTCTTTCTTTTGAAATTGGAATTTTACTAAGAAATGAGCAGGTTTTCTGGCATGGCACCTGATTCTCCAGCCCGAGTCCACTAGGTAAGTACTCCTAACCCTTTTGTGATTTGTATGTGGGAAATTATAGGGACGTAGAGTAGTAGATTAGGAATTATTGAACCCTAGGATTAGCGTACTCCAACATCGAAATACATAAAATTTAAAGTCTAACCAAACAAACCTGCAACTGAGTCGTCAAGTTAAAGGCGTGGTAACCGTTGTGCGCATGTCTAGGATTGGATTCAGGGGGAGCTTGGATTAAGCAGTCCTAGTGACTCACCTCCTCTCCGCTCGAATCCTACCTGGTGCGTAGTGACGGTTCACCCTAACCAAGAGGACTCAGTCACAGGCTAAACTCAATAATTAAAACCCGAAAGGGACACGTCACCTTGTTTTGTGAAATTCTAAAATCAAACCATGATTTTAAAATTCCAAAGTACCTTTGATTCAAAAAATGACCAAAATACCCCTGATTTGTAAATTGACCAAATTACCCCTAACCAGTACAAATTACTAAAATACCCTCAATATGGAAAGTTGCCGAAATACCTTGAATTAAAAATTTCCAAAAATACCCTTGTTTTGAAAAGTCACCAGGAACCATATTTTGCGAAAAATTATCGAAATGCCCCTGGTTTGAAAAAAATTACAAAAATACCCTCATTTTATGAAATTACCATTTTAACCTTGAAATTTTCCTACCAAGTATTTTAATTTCGTAAAAATACCAAAAATCTCTACTTTGTAAAGTTTTCAAATACTCTAATTTAAAAATTACCAAAATACCCCTATAGGATAAAATTATAGAAATACCCTTGGGTAGTGGAAAACAACAACAACGACAACTACAACACTTTTCTGTAATGAATGCAAGTTCATGAATGTGATGATTGAATGAATTTGAGACTGTATGTGTATGAATTCGAAAGAACTACTCCTTAGAACTATTGAACATAAGACTATTCGCGATAAACAAGTGGAACAAAAACTAATTCATAAAATTCTTTAATCAGATAAACCGATTCGAAAGCATGAATTCTAGGGGCGTGGTCGTAATGTGTGTGGCCGTGGTAGAGGCCGAATGATCGTGTCGGAGCCCGTTAGGTCTGGCCAAGGGTGCAAAAATGAAATGCCACCACCACCAACCGCTGATGTGGAATATCAGGATCAGACGGGGGATGATGTAGTATCACAGGCGATGTTGCAGGTTTTGGAAAGGGTGGCTGGAGCAAGTGGAGGCATGTGAGCTCAGAAGTCGGTACCCGAGCGAATCTGAGCCAATGGAGCTGAGTTTTTCCGTGGTATATCTGGAGTGGCGCCAATCTGGTGAGTATTGGTTAGAATGACAGGCGGATTATGGATGATTTGGACCTGACTGCCGAGGAGAAACTGAAAGGGGTAGTGTCGCTACTCTGTGATGAGTTGTATCAATGGTAGCTCACGGTCAGGGATGGTGCTGCCGCTGATGATCTTACTTGAGAATACTTTAAGGCGGCATATCAGAAGAAGTACATTGGGACCAGCTTATGTGGATCGTGAGAGGAAGGCATTTTGAAATCGGTCGAGGAAATAAGTCCGTAGCGGAGTAAGAGGCAGAATTTCTAAGGTTGAGCTGATACGCTGAGGTATAGTGGCTACGGAGCATGAACGGTGTGTTCGATTTGAGGACGAACTGAGGGATGACCTGAGGTTGTTAATAGCTCCATAGCAGGAGCGAGAATTTGCCGTGTTGGTGGAAAAGACAAAGGTTGCTGAAGGAGTTAAGGAGTCTGTGAGATAGAATATAGATAGGAACAGGTAAAAGAGAGGGTTTGGATCATCAGGGTCATCCGGGAATGTGCAAAAGAGGCCTAGAGTTGGTGGGCCGCGAGGTCAGCAAGCTGCTACGAGAGGACAGTACCGTACTTGTGACCAGTGTGGGAAGATACATCTAGGAGAGTGTTGGAAGAAAACAAGAGGATGTTTTAAGTGCGGGAGGATTGTCCCATAAAAATAGAAGGGAGCCGACCAGTAAGTCAGGGTCCTAATCAGGCTGGAAGAGGAGGACAAGCTGACCACCGCGCGAGGTCGTGGTTCATTGGCAGAGGTAATGGTTACGTAGAGGATGGGGAACACCGGGCGGAGGTGTTGGTATCTGAGAGGCAAGACAACCGATGCGGTGTATGCGATGCGTCGGGGAGGATAGAGGCGACCGGGCGTCATAATCGATGCGTTCCTTATAGTGACAAGCCTTACTTTGCTTTAATTGATGTTGGCTCTACCCACTCTTATGTTGCATGTAGAAGTTGAAACACTAGGCATAGCCTCCGAAGCATCTAATAGGGAGATGACCGTAGTAAGCCCATTAGGTCAAACTCGTAGTGGTGAATAGGATATTTTGAGTGTACCTCTAGAGCTTTAGGGAGTGGTATTTCTGCCGAGCTTGATGGAACTACCCTTCGAAGAATTTGATCTCATCCTTAGCATGGACTGGCTAGTGGAATATCGGGCTGTATTGGATTGCGCAGCTAAGTAAATGGAGTTAAGGACCCCGGAGGATAAGGAGATAATTATGATAGGAGAAAGAAGAGACTATTTGTCTAATGTAGTCTCTGCTTTAAAGGCTAATAAGATGGTTCAGAAAGGGTGCAAGGCATTTTTGATCTTTGTTAGTGCGTTGGATGCAAAGGAAGGGGGAGTTAGTGGAGTTAGAACAGTAAGAGAATTTGTGGATGTTTTTCCGGAGGAGTTACTTGGAATACCTCCGGATAGGGAAGTGGAGTTCGAAATTGACTTACTGACGGGTATAGCTCCTGTGTCAATTGCTCCGTACAGAATGGCACCAAAGGAGTTGGTTGAGCTTAAGGCTCAGATCCAAGAGTTGCTTGACCGTGGATTCATACGGCCTAGTGTGTCTCCATGGGGAGCACCGATCTTATTTGTGAAGAAGAAGGACGGAACTATGCGTATGTGCATAGACTACCGACAGTTGAATAAGCTGACCATCAAGAACAAGTATCCATTGCCAAGAATAGATGACTTGTTCGATCAGCTTAAGGGAGCCGCAGTATTCTCAAAGATAGATCTAAGGCCTGGATATCATCAGCTTAAGGTGAAGGAGGCTGATATCCATAAGACAGCTTTTCGGACAAGGTACGGGCATTATGAGTTCTTGCCGTTTGGATTGACAAATGCCCCAGCCGCGTTCATGGACATGATGAACTGGGTTTTTCAACCCTATTTGGACCGGTTCGTTGTTGTGTTCATAGACGATATTTTGGTGTATTCTAAGTTTGAGGAAGAACATGACGAGCACCTCCGAGTCGTGTTACAAGTGTTAAGGGAGAAAAAGCTATATGCCAAGTTCAGCAAGTGCGAATTTTAGCTGAAGGATGTTACGTTTTTAGGACATGTGGTGTCTGTAGAAGGGATAAGGGTGGATCCTCGAAAGATTGAGGCAGTATGAGATTGGAAACCACCCAAGTCTGTGGCGGAGGTTCGTAGTTTCTTGGGATTGGTAGGCTACTGCAGAAGGTTCGTGGAAGGGTTCTCATCAATAGCCGCACCGTTGATGAAGTTGTTGAGAAAGGAAGTACCTTTCGTATGGTCAGTTAAGCAACAGGAGAGCTTTGAGAAACTTAAGAGCGTCTTGACTGAAGCCCCGATTTTGATTCACTGAGGCAGGGAAGGATTTTGTGGTGTATTTTGATGCTTCCCATACAGGATTGGGAGGTGTCCTTATGCAAGACGAGAAGGTAGTTGCTTATGCATCTCGACAATTAAGGCCACATGAGGTTAACTACCCGACGCACGATTTGGAATTAGCGGCAGTGGTCTTTGCTCTTAAAGTGTGGAGGCACTATCTATATGGAGAAAAGTCAGTGATTTACACAGACCACAAGAGCCTTAAGTATCTGTTGACTCAGAAAGAGCTGAACCTGAGACAGTGAAGGTGGGTGGAGTTATTGAAGGACTACGATTGTTCCATAGAGTATCACGCAGGCAAGGCGAATGTGGTGGCAGATGCCCTAAGTCGAAAAGTAGTGACGGAGTTAAGGGCAATGTTCTCACATTTGAGCCTCTATGATGATGGAAGTTTGTTAGCAGAGTTGCAAGTTAAGCCGACGTGGTTGAATGAGGTGAAAGAGGGACAGTTGGTAGATGTTGATTTTAGTGCTAAGCTACGGCAAGTGCGGAGTGGGGAATTGGAGGATTATGGTGTTAATGGCGATGGAGTATTGTGTTTCAAGGGTAAGGTCTGTATGCCTAAGAATAAAGAGTTAAGGCAGAAAATTCTTCAGGAATCACATAGTAGCCCTAATGCTATGCATCCTGAAGGTAGTAAGTTGTATGGAGATCTAAGGGAACAATTTTGGTGGCCTGGTCTTAAGCGGAAAGTTACAAAATTTGTAGAGAAGTGCTTAACGTGTCAGCAAGTTAAGGCTGAACATCAGGTTTCGTCAGGGTTGCTTCAGCCAATTAAGATTTTGCAGTGGAAGTGGGAGAGAATCACTATGGACTTCATTAGCGGGCTTCCCCTTATGCCTACTAAGAAGGACTCGGTATGGGTGATAATAGATCGGTGATTTAAATCTACACATTTCATCTGGGTCTTGGTTGACTATTCTCTGTAAATTGGCAAAGTTGTATGTAGTTGAGATTGTGAGGCTGCACAGAGTGCCGGTGTTGATTATATCAGATAGGGATCCGAGGTTTACATTTCGATTTTGGAAAGCACTACATCAAGCTTTGGGCACCAGATTAGACTTCAATACGGCATTTCACCCGCAGTCGATGACCAATCTGAGCGAGTGATCCAAGTGTTAGAGGATATGCTGAGGGGATGTGTGATAGACTTCAGAGGAAGTTGGGAAGAATATTTGCCTTTAGCGGAATTTGCGTATAACAACAGCTATCAGGCAAGTATTCAGATGGCACCATACGAAGCACTGTATGGACGGAAGTGCCGCACTCCCACATGTTGGATGAAATTGGGAGAACGTCAGATTTTAGGTCCGAAAATCATGGCAGAATCAGAAGAAAAGGTTAAGGTGATTCAAACACGGTTGAAGGAGGCATCTGACAGGCATCTGACAGGAAAAAGTTGTATGCAGATCTCAAACGGAAGGAGATTGAGTTTGATGTGGGAGATTATGTGTTTCTTAAAGTATCACCTTGGAAAAAGGTGATGAGATTTGGTCGCAAAGGGAAGTTAAGTCCCAGGTTTATAGGACCTTATCGGGTATTGAAGCGAGTTGGACCAGTGGCATACTAGCTAGAGCTGTCTTCGGAATTGCAGCAGATGCACGATGTATTCCATGTTTCGATGCTACGTCGTTATCGATCGGATCCATCTCATATAGTTCCGATTGAAGAGGTGGAGCTGAGACCAGATCTGTCCTATAAGGAAGAGCCGATTCAGATTCTAGAACGAGATGTGAAGGTGCTTCGGATGAAATCGGTCCCTCTGGTCAAAGTGTTGTGGTGTAATCATGGATCGGAGGAAGCTTCTTGGGAGTCGGAAGAAGCAATGCGATAGTAATACCCCCACCTATTTTAGCCAGGTAATTTTGAGGTCGAAATTATTTTAAGGGGGTAGAACTGTAATATCCGGGATTTAGGGCTTGTGCATTATTGCTTAATTGTATGAAGTAGCATGCCTATGTGTGTTTGAATGTGTTGTATGAATTTTTGAGAACTTTAGAGTGTAGGTAAATGCCTTAGAAAATATCAGATTTCTAAGTATTAAAGGGGAGCTAAGCTTGATAGGCCTTAAGAACAATTGCGGGGAAAATTGGACAAACAAATGGGCTTGTTAAAGTGGCAAGGAGGCGCCACTTAGGGCCTTGGCAAGTGACGCCACAAGCAGTTCAAAGGGGGGCCTAGGTTCGAGTGGCAAGGGAAGCAAATGGGAGTTTTTATTTTGTTGCAAGGAGAAGAGGTAGTGGATGGCATGTGGACTCTAGAAGGAGGAGGTGTAGATGGGGTTGGAGAGTTGAGGATTCGGCTAAGGTGGAGGGGATCAAGGGATAAGGGAGAGAGGGGAACAAGTGGCTGAATATGGGACTCTAAGGGGGTGCATAATTCGGTCATACAAGGGGAGCTAAGTGCCGAATTTATTTAGTGTAGTGTAGGCATCTTTTTGCGATTTTTCTCTCTTCCAAAAGTTCTATTCCCTTTCTCTTTTCTTTCTATTCTACTTAGGCCGAATTTCTTTCTCCCAAAAGTTCTTGATAGCCGAAACTCTCTGAACTACATCCCTTTTCTTTTGTTTGTTAAAGCCGAATATCCCTCTCTCAAAGTTCCATCATTGCCGATTCTCCTAAAAGCCTCATACTTCTCCTTTTCTTTTTCTTGTTGAAGTTGAATCTCCTTAGTGTTCATCAAGCCAAAACCATTCTCTTTGGATTTAGAAGCCGATTCTCTGAGGGTGCCTTAATAGTGGTAAGTATTTTCTTTCCTTAACAATCTGTTTTCCTTTCTTTCTTTTTTGATGGCCAAAACTAAATGGTTGGCCTTGATTTCTAAGGGTGGCCGAATGTTCATAAGGCCCTTATCTCGTATTTTGTATGTAGCTAACGTCTGAAGAATGGTCTTTCAGGATTTCTATTGTAGCCAACTGTAAGAGGAGATCTTCGAGATTTCTAGATCTAAGGTAAGCAAAGGTGATCTTAGGCCGAAGGCCATTTATGGTGTTCATTAAGTGTTAAAAATGGATCTAACATAGATCATGTAGGTATTTCGACATCACCAAGAACAAGGGTTAATTTCAAGATCCAGACAATCAAGGTAAGGAAGTCTTGATATCCGGCCAAGGGCTTTTTGTCTGTTAAATGATTGACCGATTTTAACTTTGGGTATTAGGAAGGAGTTCAATTTGTTAAATGATTGACATGATATGTTGCATGGGTGTGGGACATGATATTTGATGATCGGGGAAGTATATTTCGGTGGCTCTGCCACATATTTTGTATTTCAGTGGCTCTGCCACATATTTCAGCGATGAGCAGCATGACTGCCATCGAGGTGTGTAGTGGATGGAGGGTTGATTGTAGAAATCCCCACAAGTGTGTTAGGTTGGATATGCGTGGTTTGTAGCGGATGGAATACCAGGCTAGGCTGGGTTGGGTTGTATTGCATTCATTATCTGAAATACCATGCTAATAGGGCCCCAGCCCAATTCGATCCATATGGGCTTCGGCCAAATTTGCTTATGTGGGGGCTAAGGCCCAATTTGCTTCTGTAGGCTTAGGCCAAATTTTTGTTCGAAAGGGGAATTACACACCGAGTTCTCGTAACTCACCCCACTGCTTTAATTTTGCAGGTAATACTTAGCTTTAAGGATTTGGAGCAGGGTGGACTCAGAGGGGCCATACATTGCTACTTTAGTAAATTTTGTTTGACTTTATTTTAAATTTTATTTTAAAATTGGATTTATGATTTGTAATAAGGCCTTTGAGATTTATTGCTGGTTTTAGTTTTTAATTCGGTTATTTTTCACTATTAATTATGAGATACGGGATTTTTCTAAAGATATTAATAACTATTTCCAAAATGTTAACGAACAATTTACAACCTAAAAATTTGGTTTCACTTAAACTCTAGAAACAGTTTTCAAAGTATCACCTTTCCAAAACTCAATGAATCCAAAATCTGTTTTAAACAAGTTTTTTGAAATCACAATAGCAATAATAAAATCACTAAAACAATAAACAATGTGTTCTTACTTTTGATAGTCATAAAAGCAAATGCTAACCCTTACAGGCAACAAAACTCGAAGTTTTTTTAACAAACGTGAAAATTCTTTAGCAACCATTCCATGTGACATGCCGGATCTGGTCGTAACGTATAGGCCAAGTTTGGGGTGTTATGGTTTTGCACCCACAAAATTTTAATGGAAGATGAGTATAAACCATGTGTGCAACCCCAAAGACGATTGAATCCCAACATGAAAGAATTTGTTAAAGATGAGGTAATTAATCTTCTAGATGCTGGAATAATTTATCCTATTTCTAATAGTACTTGGGTGAGTCCTATGTAGGTTGTTCCAAAGAAAGGAGGCATGATTGTTGTAGCTAACGAAAAGAATGAATTGATTCCTACAAGAACAGTCACAGGTTGGAGAGTCTGTATTGACTATAGGAAGTTGAATGATGCCACGAGAAAAGGTCACTTCCCTTTGCCCTTGATTGATCAGATGTTAGAAAGATTATCTGGGCATTTGTATTACTGCTTCCTAGATGGACTCTCTGGCTACTTCCAAATCCCAATAACTCCTGAGGATCAAGAAAAGAGAACATTTTCATGTCCATACAATATGTTTGCTTATCATAGAATGCCTTTTGGATTATGTAATGCTCCTGCTACTTTTCAACGCTGCATGCTAGCCATCTTTGATGAACTCGTAGAAGATATTATGGACGTATTTATGGATGACTTTTTGGTATTCGGTAATTCTTTTCATCTCTGTCTTAAAAATTTAAAACAAGTTCTAATGAGATGTGAGGAAATGAACCTTGTGCTTAATTGGGAAAAGTGTCACTTTATGGTTCGAGAGGGGATTGTATTAGGCCACAAAATTTCTAGTAAATGAATTAAGGTTGATAAAGAAAAAGTTGAAACAATAGAAAAATTACCTCCTCCTAGTTCAGTGAAGGCTATTCGAAGCTTTTTAGGACATGCTAGATTTTATAGAAGATTTATTAAGGACTTTTCTAAAATAGCTAAGCCTTTAACAAAACTATTAGAGAAATATGTGCCCTTTGATTTTGATCAGGAATGTTTAGATGCATTTAATACCCTAAAAAATAAATTGATAAATGCCCCAATTATAATTGCACCTAATTGGAATTTACCCTTTAAACTATTGTGTGATGCGAGTGATTTTGCAGTAGGTGCAGTTTTGGGACAGAGAAGAGACAAGCACTTTCAGTCGATTTATTATGCTAGCAAAATGCTGAATGCTACACAAGAAAATTATACCACCACAGAAAAAGAATTGCTAGCCGTGGTTTTTGCATTAGATAAATTTAGACAGTATTTGATGTTATCTAAGGTTGTCGTTTACACTGACCATTCAGCTCTTCATTATCTTTTAACTAAATATGATGCAAAACCCCGACTCATAAGATGGATTTTACTTTTATAGGAATTCTATTTAGAAATTTAGGATAAGAAGCAAGCTGAAAATCTCGCGGCAGACCATCTTTCTAGGCTTGAAAATCCACATATCAAAAAACTCGATGAGAGCGAGATAAATGACTCGTTTCCTAAAGAAAAACTCTTTGTTGTAACCAACTCGGAGGTACCTAGGTTTGCAGTTATTGCAAATTATTTAGCTGCTAACATCCTACCAAAAAGTTAACCCATCATCAAAAGAAGCTATTCTTTGCTGATGCGAAAAACTATTTTTAGGAGAACCCTTTTCTTTTTCGTATATGTGCAGATCAAGTAATTCGGAGATGTATCACAAAAGCAGAAGCAAGCAAAATCCTAGAACATTTCCATTCAAGACCTTCAGGAGGACATTACAGTGGAATCAAGACAGTACATAAAACGCTCGAATCAGGTTTTTATTGGCCAACCCTGTTCAAAGATGCCAACAGGTATGTTGCTTCATGTGATAGATGCCAAAGAACTGGTAACATCTCTAAACGTGATGAAATGCCTCAAACATATATTTTATCATGTGAAATATTCGATGTATGGGGTATTGATTTTATGGGTCCATTTCCTAGCTCATTTGGGAATAAATACATCTTAGTAGTAGTGGATTACATGTCCAAATGGGTAGAAGCTCAAGCTTTACCCACTAACGATGCTGGAGTACTAGTGAGATTTCTTAAAAAACTCTTCTCTCGATTTGGAACACCCAGAGCAATCATTAGTGATAGGGGTACTCACTTTTGTAATACTCAATTTGATAAAGTCTTAAAGAAATATGGAGTACACCATAGGACAGCTACCCCTTATCATCCTCAAACTAGTGGACAAGTGGAAGTAGAAAATCGAGAACTTAAGCGTATTCTAGAGAAAACAGTAGAATCAAACAGGAAAGATTGGGCATTAAAAGTAGACAATGCTTTATGGGCCTATAGAATGACTTTTAAAACTCCCATAGGAACATCCCTACACAGACTTGTCTACGGAAAAAGTTGTCACCTACCATTCGAATTAGAGCACAAAGCCTTCTAGGCTATAAAATTTTTAAATTACGATCTTAAACTTGCAAGTGAGAAAAGAATGATGCAGTTGAACAAGCTAGATGAGTGGCGAGCTAATGCCTACAAGAACTCACGTTTATATAAGGAGGCAACAAAGCGACTCCATGATGCTCGCTTAAAGCAACCAAAGCAATTCAAAATAGGAGATCTAGTTCTATTATATAATTCAAGGCTCAAATTGTTTCCTAGAAAGCTGAAATCAAGATGGTCAGACCCTTTCATAATCAAAACTATCTTTCCCTATGGCACAATCGAGGTAACCCATCTGAATTATGGCACATTCAAGGTAAACAGGCAACAATTGAAAATTTATAATAGAGAGGATTTTAGGGATGTGAGAGAGGAGCTTCAGCTCTGTGAACCTTCATTTAGAAACGAAAACAGGGAAAGTCTAGCTTAAGACTTTAAAGAGCGCTTCTTGAGAGGAAACCGAAGCACTAACCTCATTTACATTCACATTTTTTATATACATCAGCATATAATTAAGAACTAACTATTCATAAGTGCAGGATTTCCTTCCCACATGACCTAGAACACGGGTGTGTTCGTGGCTGTGTGGACGCCATGGGAAGAGACACAGGCGTGGTGGTAGTCGTGCGAGACAAGGATGAAATTTTTTTTTCCAACACGGGTCGCAATAAAAGGGCCACGACCGTGCGATGCAGGCATGGTCGACACTGAGTAAATAACATGGGCATGAGACACGCCCGTACCTCCAAACTGTGGTTGATTATGAGTAAAAAAACACGGGTGTAAGACCCTCTAGACGGGCGTGGGAGAAGCGAACAAGATAGCACATGGCCGTGTGATATGGCCGTGTGACTCAACACTCCCAAGGAACACGGGTGTGGGCTACACCTCAGACGCACCTAAATTTAAAATTCTCGAAACACACGGACCAAATAAAGGGAACATAGGCATGGCGCCTGACCGTGTTCCCTACCCCCTATTTAAAGCAGCCCACGCTCGTCTTCCCCAAGTAAACTTCACCCCCCAAACCCTAGTCGTTCCTCTTAAAGTAAACCACCTTCTTCCCTATTCCGGCCACTGCCACCCCCTTTCCTCTCCTCCCCTCATTTCCCTCTTCCTTCTCTCTCTTTCTCTTTCTCATCCACACACAAAACACGCAGTACACTATCATGTGAACTCGCCACGCCCGCGCCACCCTCCACGACCATGCATTGCCATTACACCTCCATCGGTTCCCTCTTTTCCCTTTAGCCCCTCTACTTTGTTAATAATATTATTTACTCCATGTTTATTTTCTTTTGTACCTTAGATTTATCTCTTTACATTTTTTGGATTTATTTTTGATAATATTATTCAATATTAATATTTACTTAAATGTTATAGATACTTTGATTCTTGCACCCATAGTATTAGGAGAATACTTAGGAAAGATCTTTATTGTTAATACCATAATAATGTTGGATTCAGTTTTTTAACTCTTATGGAAAAATATAGAATAATGTTATTCAATCTATCTTACAGGAACATAATGTCGTCTTCTCACGGCAAGAAAACTACAGTCCCTGCCTCAAAAAAATAAAGGGGCCCGGCTCATCATCGTCAAGCGTCTCGGCCGAAGTGAGACACCCATTCTTACGGTTTCCTCCGGGATCTCAAGATGAACTGTTCCAAATCCTACAAGCACGACCTCTCAATCAAGGAAGATGTATTGACTGGGCTACACTAGAACAAGTACAACTTGCTGATGATGTTCGGGCCCTCCTGACTACCGACCCATGGGGGCAATTCTTTCAGATCATCGAGCCCACATACCTAGAGCTCACTTTGGAGCTCTATTCTACATTCCACCTATAGATGGTAATGAAAAACCATGATGACCTCGGCACAGTCCAATTCCATCCTGGAGGCATTATACGTAAGCTGAGTGTCCCACAGTTCATGGTCGCTTTGGGACTCTACACCAACGAATTCATGGAGGATAATGATCTAGAGGACCTCCATCGCCACATTCGTAACTCCCCATCCACCTGTTGGAGAGCCTTAGCCCCCGTCTCGGCCGTCTATGACCCCAGTCACTCCAAGGCGACAGCTCTCGCCCCATCCTTGAGATACTTACATGCTATCTTAGCTCATACATTGACAGGTAGGCGAGAGAGCACTGGCATCTTCAACACTCGTAACGCCTACTTCCTATGGTGCATGCCAAACGGGCACGTCTTTGACTTAGCCTATTCATAGTTTGCACCATCCAACATCAGAAAGAGCAGCATAGGAGAGGGGTCATCTCCATGGGTCCCTACATCACACGTCTGGCTTGGTATTTTGGGCTACTAAACACCGCCGCTCAGTCCTCCTCACTCACACTAATAGGACAGATGTCCCCACAAGGCATCCAGACGGTGCTCCACATGAGGATGATTGAGTGTCATCGTGGGTTCAACCCTCCCCAGTTTAGGCTTTCACAAGCCACCGAGAACCCATAGGACATTACTGATTATGTCCCTCCACAGCACAAGGATCCACATTCGAGTCGCACCCTCCTCGCCGACCAGTTCATGCGGCTGCTTCTCTTTCAGAAATGTCTGAGCGCCTAACACAATTCGAGTAGCACTGCTTCCAGCTCTTCTATCACATCGACGCCACTCTCCACCAGATATGTCAGCACCTTCACATTTCATCATCGCCCCTACCTCGCGAGCTGTCTAGCGATGAGGACTTCTGAGTCCTTTTCTCCCCATAAGTTTATATTATTTTTATTTTTTCTAAAAGACTTATTTTAGTTGTACTTTTATCTTTATTTTTATTTTTGATTTTGACTTATCTTTATAATGATTATTTTTAGGCTTCATATTAACTATTACCCAATTTGCATCTTCTGGCAAAATTTAAGTAATCCTTCTATTCTGAAGAACCTAATGATTTTCTCGCAGTTGAAAACTCGAAAACAGCACTTTGGAATAACCATCTATACTGAGGAAAACATGCCATACCTCTTCCAACATCTTTTACCTCCTAATTAAGTTTCCACACTCCCAACTCAAGGATTCCATCCAAAATTCAGGGAGTTTTACTTCTCTCCCTCTCTTTTGATTTTCTTACTATATAGTTATTTTCTATCTCTGTACATTGAGGGCAATGAACATCTTAAGTGTTTGGGGGGTGAAGTTTATTTAGAAAAATTCCTAACTTTTTACTTTATTCTCAAATCCCTGAATGATATCTTGTCTTAAGTAATTTTATCATATCACTAATTAAAATGAAACTTCTGTTGATTTATAATTTTTATGGATATGTTTTGGATGAAGTCATATTTAATTGTACATTGATGATTTAAACTTTAAGATACTAGAGAATCAAGCATGATAAGTCTATTTTCAAAATTAAAAAAAATTGCTAGGTTGTCTACTTGAATCTAATTTTTACCTTGAAGTGTGAAATTTACAAGGTTGATATCAAAAACCATAATTTTTGTGAGATTTTGAGCCTTAAGAGAATACATTTTTCGTGCTCACTTTATTGATTATGAATGTGTCAATATTGATTTGTTATTCTAGAACTTGCTTCGATTATACATGTTGAGACCATACCTTTGATTTGATATACAGAGATGATAAAGGCACTTAGGATTTAACCCACTCGCTCCACTAAAAGCCTACCTTCATAATTAACCCTAGTAAACCATGTTGATCTTAACAAACCGTTTCTTGACTCACCCATTAATATTAACCTAAAACCCATCTTGTATTTGTTATCACCATTTCTCTTGACTACCCTTATATCGAGAGTTGATTTGATCAGTTGCCTAACTATATTCTTTATTTCAATTGTTAAATTCTATTTATTTGATTTGTTCTTAAAAAAACAACGTTAGAAAATTTATTAATCATTAGTTCTATGTTCTATGAGCTTAAACAGTTAAATTCACATCTTTAGAAGAAGCTCGTGCTATTGATGTAATTATTCATTATCAGTTCATTGTTTCTAGTTAGGTAATTTGTCAATTCAATCTCGATTCTAACCCTCTAATTCAGCCTATATCGACACCTTTAACCCAAGCCCCATTACAACCCTTTTAAAGACCTTTTGATTTGTGTATCATCTCATATTATAGAGGTGGAGATTTGATTTTCAGGCTAGCCTATGGGATTAACTTTCATGTTTGACTTGTGAGTGCTTTTCTTGAACCTTAAACACTTTGAGTGATTTGAGTTGATCTTTAGTGAGGATGTCAATCCTTGTCAGTTTTGAATCAAAGGTAATTATTTAGATAAGGGAAAACACCTATATTTTTCATGATACAAAAAATTATGACTTTGATTGTTTGAATCTTTAGGACTCTTTGAGTTATATTATCCATGTATAAATTACCTATGAATTATGATGAGGCATTGTTGACGAGAATTATGAATCGAGGGAAATTAATTCTAATTGTGAGTTGAGATTTTTGCTTGAGGACAAGCAAATGCTTAAGTGGGGGTATTTGATAAACCGTAATTTACACATATTTTAACCCCATTTTGGTTTAATTTTGGATAATTTATCCCTTTAATTATGGAATTTGATGCTCCCAATCCTTTGTTTTCACGTTTTATACCCAGGAGAGAACAGGAGGATGAAAAGAACGAGAAACGGGCCAAAAACGGAGGAAATAGGCCAAAGTATGAAATCCACATAGCCTGGGCCCGAGACATACGACCGTGCCTCTTTAGCAGACCTAAACACGGCCTGGATTCGATTTACACGAGCGTGTCCCTTCCATGACCTATTTTAATTCTACTCAGAAAAGGATACTTAGAGGCAAAGAAAGACTCTCCTAAAGCTTATATAAACACCCTAAGTGTATCCTAAAGGGGAGGTGGGCTGAGGCAGCCAGAGAGGGCTGAATACAGCGAATTACTCAAAGAAAGCCAGTTGGTTCATCTCAGAAGCCAGAATCACACTCAAGACTGAGTATTTCTCCTTCAAGTCCTTCTGGGGGTTTTAGGTTTTTCTTTATGTTGTGTTATTTTTCTTCTGATATGTATTCTTTTATAAGCATGAACTAAACCACTTAAATACCTGAGGAGGATGAAACCTAAGATGAATCTTGTTATTGTTTTCTAAAATATATGATAAATATTTGATTTGTTCTTAATTATGTGTTCTTTATTCTTGCTTTGATATTTCATGATATTGATTCAAGTATTGATGTGCTTAGGCAGTGAAGTAAAATTCCCTGTTTAAGAGTAGATATAGCATAGTTAAGTGGATTTGATCGCACTCCTAGAAATAGGACGACGAAAATCTTCTAGGTTAGGGTCAAACCTAATATGGGAATCTATAGATCGAGTTAATGCAATCTTAGGGGTTTTAATTAGAAAGAAATTTTAATTAATCAACCTAGGGTTAAATGTTAGTAGCCTTGAAAGAGGTATTAATATAAATTAGGGAATCCTACGGATCAAGTCAAGTGAATAAATCGTCTGGTTCAGAGTTAAATAACAAGTGAAGCCTAGGTGGATTCTTCCTAGGGTATTGTCTTGATCAATTGATTTTTCCCAAAAGTATTTTCCCTATTCATTCTCTATGTCTTGGCATCATTAGAATAGTAATTAGTTAAATAAACATTTATCCTCTTTATTTTAGGCTAGATAATAAAAAAAGAGTCAGTACTAGTACTTTTGGTTCCTTTGGGTTCGACATTTCGTCTTGCCACTAAGCTATACTACTGTTCGATAGGTGCGCTTGCCTCAATCGTGGTGATAGTTTCTAGGCTTGATCATTCATTTTATAAATATTAAGACTTATCACGACCATGATCAATCATGATGTATTGCGATATGTAAAAAATCATGAATACCCGAAGTATGCAACTGAGAATGACAAAAGGATGTTAAGAAGATTGGCCTGTGACTACGTTTTAAATGGGGATATCTTGTACAAAAAGAAAAAAGATCAGGTACTATTGAGATGTGTTGATGCTGTTGAAGCTAAGAAAATCCTGGAAGAAGTTCATGACGGTGTTTTTGGAACACATGCTAATGGATTCACAATTGTTGGACAAATAATGAGATTCAGATACTATTGGTCCTCCATGGAAGGAGATTGTATCAACTATGCCAAAAGATGTCATAAATGCCAGATTTATAGAGACAAAATTCATGTACCGCCTTCACTTTTACATGTTATGACTTCTCCATCACCTTTCTCCATGTGGGGTATGGATGTTATTGGGCCGATCTCACCGAAAGCTTCTAATGGGCATTGATTCATCTTTGTGGTTATTGACTACTTTACGAAATGGGGGGAGGCTGCTTTATATGCCAGCGTTACAAAGTTGGCAGTTAGTCGATTCTTAAAGAAAGAAATTATATATAGATATAGAATGCCTGAGAGGATCATATCAGATAATACGCTGAACTTGAACAACAGCATGATAGCAGAAGTCTGTAGTCAATTCAAGATCAAACACCACAACTCGTCTCCGTATTGTCCAAAAATGAATGGGGCAGTGGAAGTGGCCAATAAAAATATCGAGAAGATAGTATGGAAAATGACTGAGACTTATAAAATTGGCATGAGAAATTACCATTTGCAGTCTATGCTTATCGGACGTCCGTCAGAACCTCTACTGGGGCAACTCCTTTCTCATTGGTCTATGGGATGGAGACAGTTCTACCTATTGAAGTAGAATTACCTTTGTAACATCCTGAATAGGGCCTATGCATTTTCAGTTTGATTGTATGAAATGACAAGCTTAAGCACTAAGAATAAATTTTTGATATTTTGGAAACACGAAATGCATGAAAATGGAAACCTAAATATTTTGGAAACACGAACATTTTGGAAACCCGAACATTTTGGAAACTTGAACATTTTGGAAACCTGAACATTTTGGAAACCTGAACATTTTGGAAACCTGAATATTTTGGAAACCTGAACATTTTGGAAACTTGAAGATGTAAGAAAAATGGCAAGTTACAGAGCCGATCGAAAATTTTAGGAAACTTAGAAATAAGGCCGGAATGACAAATTTTAAGTCCAAAATAGGAAATAAGGGCAAGAGGGCCTTAAAAGAAAAAAAATTTGGTGAAATTTGACACACAAACAGGCTTGGAAAAGTGGCCTGAAGGAGTCACTTAGGGCTTGTGGAAGTGGCCTGAGTTCGAGTCACTTGGAAAGCAAATAATGAAGGTTTTATTTTGCTTCCAAGGCTAAGAGGTTGGACGGCACAAGCTTCTAGAATTAGAGGAGTTTTAATTCCATAAATATATGATAAAATAAGTGATAAATAAGGGATTTTTAATTGAAGAGATAAAGGGTGGATTAAACACTTTTAATTTAATTAGGTGATAATTAAAGGAGATAATATTATCACTTGTGGGGAGTAGTGGCCAAGTCATGGACTCTTGGTCTAGCAATTTCAGTTAAAGGAAGAGAATTGAGGCTATTCTCTCATCTTTTCTAGCCTTGCCAAAATTTTGCTAACTCTCTCCCCCTCTCTGCCGAATTTTCCTTAAGCAAGAAACCATCCTCTTTTCTTCTATTTTCTTCTCTGTTTCTACTACCAAAGCCGAACCTTTGCTGATTCTAAGTAAAGAAGCAATCGATTAAAGGCATCAAGGTAAGGTTAAGCTATTCAATTTCCTTTCTTTTCTTTTCTAAATGCCGAAAGTAAAAGTACTAATCCCAAATCTTGTTCATGGTCAATCTACAAGGGGTTTCTCGTGTTTCTACACTTTTCGAATATAGGATCAAGGATCCAAGGTAAGTGAGTATATACATTCGGCCAAGGCCAAATCTTAGGTATTCAGATTAACGTAATCAAAAACTAACCGATTCAGGGAATTAGAATTTGGCCGATTCCAAGGAAGAGGAAGGTGAAGGTTTCGGGATTTAAAGACCATAAGGTAAGCACTTAAAAAATATTCAGCCAAGGCTTTTGTGATTACCTAGATCAGTTCTTTAATTATTAAAGCCAAAAACTAACCCATGTTAAGAATCAAGGTTGGCCGAATATCAGGTGAAGGAAAACCAAGTTTTCGGGATTTGAATAAACACCAAATCGGCGTCAAAGGTAAGCTTTTTTACAAATCCTACTAGGATTTGGTTTTGTTTCAAGCCAAAGGGTTTATTAATGTGTCTTATATGATGGCCGAATATAGAGTTAATGATCTAAAGTTAGATCGATTTTCGAGATCTCAAGGAACCTTGTTAAGCAAATCGGTGTGTATGCACACTAACCTTCGATTTATCATGTGGAAATTATTTTTATGAATATGTATAAGAATATGAATATGGCTAAGTACCCTAATGTGGTACAAAGGTACTCAGCACGTTTCCTACTTAGATAGGATTATGAAATATGTTATTCTATAACATGTGAAAATACTAATATGAATGTGAATTTAATTATATGCATGATTATTAATTTTGGGGCATTCGGTTTATGTGAAAGGGGAAGAAGGTGTTGACTTGGTCTCACTAACGTTATATGGTGACTACGGTCACAAATATCTCAATTTGGTAACTTTGGTTACATTATTTGAATATGGTGTCTAATGACACAAATTATATGGGCGATGAGCACGCCGATCGCAATGACGCCTTCGATGGTGTGTAGCGGATGGAGGGTTGACTTAGTAGTCCCCACGGTGTGACTGGCAGGTACGGGTGGTGTGTAGCGGATGGACCAATAGGCTTGGGTTTGGGTTGCATCATCATTTATTTTATATGAATGTAAATTTGATGTGAACATGTATGCCTGATTTGTTGAATGTTAGTATCAGGTGTACATTGAGTCTGTTGACTCACCCGTTGTGGGAAATATTTTCGGTGATGAACAAGTGATTTGATCGGACGGTAGACCTTGAGGTGGCCATGATCCATTTGAAGATTCTATTTAAATTTGGACTTTATTTATGTTTAGTACCTTTAATTTTAATTTTTTTGGGTTTTATTTGATGTAATAAGGCCATAAGGCCCAGTGGATTTTCTTATTCTGCTTCACTTTAAATTATTATGTTACGAACTATTATGATTAAAGTTGAGTGATATTTTTAAAACCTTAAAAATTATTTTGTCACCTTAATAAAATTGGATTTACAAGTTTAATTAAATGGGTTTCCAATATAAGCCCAATCCACAACAACAATTTCTGAAAATTTTACAAATTTTCTCTAAGTAACGAAGCAATTTGAAACCGGTTTACTTTAGGAACATACCAGATCCGGTTCAGGCTCATGGGCCGGGTGTGGGGTGTTTCAATTTGGTATCAGAGCCCAGTTTTAAACTCTCGGCCTGTGGGCTAAGGCCCAAAACGTTTTGAATCCAAGACCAAATGATTTTCTTTGAAAATAAGCAGGCTTCTGGCATGGCCCCTAAGTCTCCAACCATGATCCACCGTAAGTACCCCTAACTCTATGTGTGATTCTGTGATTTATGAACTGTATAAGGGTAGAAAAGGCATGGAACGTAGAATAGATAGGAACTTGAACCCTAGGATTAAACTACTCAACAGCTTTACCAAAATTTCATTATTTTATAAACCTTATCAAAATATCTTCATTTTGGAAAAAAATTACAAAATTGCCCCTAACTTACAAAATTACCAAAATGACCCTGATTTTTAAAATTTTTACAACATCCCCATTTTTGAAGGAACAATTTTCAAAAGAATCCTCAAAGTTTTACAACTTTTGAAATACCCCTGATTTCCTAAATTTTACAAATTTACCCTGATTTGTAAAAAATTACCAAAATACCCTTGAGGTCAAAAATTATCAAATAACCCCAAATTTTAAAATTTTTCCAAATTACCCCTAGACTTCAAAATTTTCAAAATAATTTTTGACAAAAACACCAAGGAACGTTTTTCTTCTAAAAATTACAAAAATGCCCCTGTAGGACAAAAATTACGAAAATACCCTCGGGTAGTGGAAAACAACAACAACAAAAACTACAACGTTTCTCTGAATGAACGAAAGTTCATATTTGTTTGATGGATGAATGAATGAATGGAAAAGACTGTGTGTTTGTATGAATACGAAAGAACCACTCTTAAATCCCTTTTCATAAAACTCCTTCACTGGTAAATAAGTGGAACAATGACTAATCCATAAAATTTCTTAGTCAAATCTCGATGTTAGAAAATGAGCTCTAGAGGACGTGGACATCGTGGTCGAGGTAGAGGAAGGATGACCGTGTCAGAACCCATTAGATCGGGTCAAGGGTCCGACAATAAAATGCCACCGCCACCACCACCTCCAGCTGTTAATGTTGAGCAGCAGGCTCAGACGGGGGAAGATGCTGTGTCACAGGCGGTGCTACAAGTTTTGGAATTGGTGGCAGGTGCAGGAGGAAATTCAGGAAACTGAAAGTCTGTACCTGAATGGCTCCGAGCTAATGGAGCGAAAATGTTTCGAGGAGTATCTAATGTGGCACCCAAAGATGGTGAAGTCTTGGTTGGAAGCAACGGAGCGTATCATGGATGAGCTCGATCTGACTCCAGAGGAAAAGTTGAAAGGGATGGTGGCGTTGTTACGCGATGAAGCGTATCAGTGGTGGTTAACTATTCATGATGGTACCACGGCTGAGAATTTGACCTGGGAATATGTTAAAGAGGCATTTCAGAAGAAGTATGTGGGAACCAGGTATACCGACGAACAAAGGAAGGCTTTTCTAGGGTTGGTGCAAGGGAGTAAGTCTGTCGCAGAATATGAGGCGAAATTCCTGAGATTGAGCCGCTATGCTCGAGGGGTAGTGGTAACTGAGCATGAACGCTGTGTCCGCTTTGAGGACAGACTGAAAGTTGACCTGAGACTGTTGATAGCACCGCATCAGGAGCGGGAATTTTTTGCTTTGGTAGAAAAGGCCAAGGTGGTCGAGGGGATTAAGGATGCTACTAAGCAGACCGTGGATAGGAATAAGGCCAAGAGAGGATTTGGGCCATCTGGAAAGGGTTACAAGAGGCCTAGGGTTGACGGGCCACGAAATCAACAAGTTGTACGGTGGGCAAGACGCCCTTGTGAGCATTGTGGGAAGAAGCACATGGGAGAGTGTTGGAGAAAGACGGTGGATGTTTCAAGTGTGGGTCCAAGGACCATATGCTTAAAGACCGTCCCAAGCAACCTGATGAGAGTCGACCGACAGCTCAAAATGCTAGCTGCCAGGTAGAGAGCGGACAAGACCTCAACGGGTCGTGGTTCTGTAACCGAGGTGGTGGTCTTGGCAGAGGCCGTGGAATATGTAATGAGGTACTAATGTTAATACTGTAGCAAGACAACCGGTTTGGTTTATGCGGTTCACCAAGGAAGATGGTGATGCACCGGATGTAATAACCGGTATGTTCTTTATCCTTGACAAACCCTACTTTGCTTTGATTGATGTGGGCTCGACCCATTCCTATGTTGCAAGTAGTGTAGTGGAAACACTAGGCCTAGACTCTGAACTTTCTGATAGACAGATGACTGTAGTAAGCCCATTAGGCCAAACTGTAGTAGTAGACAAGATCTTTCAGAATGTACCCCTAGAAATTCAGGGAGTAAACTTTCGAGCAGATTTAATGGAGTTACCCTTCGGAGAATTTGAACTTATACTCGGAATGGATTGGCTAGTAGAACACCGAGCCGTGTTGGATTGTGTGGCTAAACGTATGGAACTAAGAACCTCGGAAGATGAAGTGGTAGTAATGATCGGAGAAAGGAGGAATTATTTGTCTAATGTAGTTTCGGCACTGAAGGCTGAGAAGATGGTTAAGAAAGGTTGTGAGGCGTTCTTAGCTTTCGTAAGTGCGATAGGTGGAAAGAAGGAAGGTATTAATGGAGTTAGGATGGTAAGGGACTTCGTGGATGTGTTTCTAGAGGAATTATCGGGAATACCCCCAGACAGGGAGGTGGAATTTGGGATAGATTTATTACTAGGGACAGCTCCTGTGTCAATCGCTCCATGCCGAATGGCACCAAAGGAGTTAGTGGAGCTCAAGGCTCAAATCCAAGAACTATTAGATCGTGGGTTCATCCGACCCAGTGTGTCTCCGTGGGGAGCACCGGTCTTATTTGTGAAGAAGAAGGACGAAACTATGCGTATGTGCATAGACTACCGTCAGTTGAATAAGCTGACCATTAAGAACAAGTATCCCTTACCAAGGATCGATGACTTGTTTGATCAGCTGAAGGGAGCCGCAGTGTTTTCGAAGATCGACTTACGGTCGGGATACCATCAGTTGAAGGTAAAGGAGGCTGACATCCATAAGACCGCTTTCAGGACAAGATATAGTCACTTTGAGTTTGTAGTAATGCCGTTTGGGTTGACAAATGCTCCAGCCGCGTTCATGGACATGATGAATCGGGTTTTCCAACCCTACTTGGATAGGTTCGTCGTTGTGTTCATCGATGATATTTTGGTGTATTCGAAGTCGGAGAAGGAGCATGATGAGTATCTCCGAGTTGTGTTGGAAGTGTTAAGGAGAAGAAGTTCTATGCCAAATTCAGAAGTGCGAATTTTGGCTTAAGGAGGTGGCATTCCTAGGACATGTGGTATCCGCAGAAGGAATAAGAGTGGATCCTAGGAAGATCAAGCGTTGTTGGATTGGAAACCACCTAGGTCCGTGGTGAGATCCAAGTTTCTTAGGCTTGGCGGCTATTACGTAAGGTTCGTGGAAGGATTCTCGTCAATAGCCGCGCCTTAACAAAGTTACTAAGGAAGGAAGTACCCTTCGAATGGACGAATAAGCAGCAGGAGAGCTTTGAAAAGCTTAAGAAGGTCTTGTGGAAGCCCCAAGATTAATTCAAATTGGAGGCAGGAAAAGAATTTGTGGTGTACTGTGACGCTTCACATACGGGGTTAGGCTGTGTGTTAATACAAGAGGGCAAAGTAGTCGCTTATGCGTCACGGCAGCTAAGGCCTCATGAGGTTAACTACCCCACTCATGACTTTGAGCTAGCAGCAGTGGTTTTCGCCCTTAAGGTTTGGAGGCACTACCTTTATGGAGAAAGGTCGGTTATCTACATAGACCACAAGAGCCTTAAGTACTTATTGACTCAGAAGGAGTTAAACTTGAGGCAACGAAGGTGGGTGGAATTGCTAAAGGACTATGATTGTTCGATAGAGTACCACCCGGGCAAGGCAAACGTCGTGGCTGATGCCCTAAGTCGAAAGGTTGTGTCGGATCTACGGGCTTTGTTCGCTCACTTAAGTCTGTATGATGACGGAAGTCTATTGGCAGAATTACAAGTCAAGCCCACATGGCTAAAGGAAGTGAAAGAGGGACAGTTGGCTGATAATGACTTAAGTACTAAGTTGCAGCAAGTACAGCAAGGGGGATTAAAGGATTATGGTGTCAATAATGAAGGAGTATTGTGCTACAAGGAAAAGTCTCAGATGCCGAGGAATAAGGAGTTGAGACAAAGGATTCTTCTGAAGCGCATGGTAGCCCTTATGCTATGCATCCCGGAGGCATCAAGTCATATAGAGATCTAAGGAACAATTTTGGTGGTCCGATCCAAACGAGAGGTGACCAATTTGTGGGGAAATATTTGACGTGTCGCAAGTTAAGGTGAACACCAAGTCCCATCAGATTACTTCAACCAATCGAAGTTCCCCAATAGAAGTGGGAGAGAATTACCATGGACTTCGTTAGTGGGCTTCCCCTTACGCCTACTAAGAAGGGCTCGGTATGGGTGATAGTGGACCGTTTGACCAAGTCCGCACACTTTATCCCAGTAAGAATAGATTATTCTCTTCACAAGTTGGCCAAGTTATATGTGGCAGAAATTGTGAGGTTACATGGAGTACCAATGTCAATCATCTCTGATAGAGACCCAAGGTTTACGTCTCGATTTTGGAAGGCACTTTATCAAGCTTTAGGCACTAAGCTAGACTTCACTTGACTTTTATCCACAATCGACGGCGATCTGAGCAGGTTATACAAGTGTTGGAGGACATGTTGAGAGGTCGGTAATGGATTTTCGAGGTAGTTGGGAAGATTACTTGCCTTTAGCTGAATTCGCCTACAACAACAATGCTATCAAGCTAGCATTCGGATGGCACCATACGAAGCATTGTATGGAAGGAAGTGTAGAACACCTACTTGTTGGACCGAGTTAGGAGAACGCCGAGTTTTGGGTCCAGAGTTGGTAGCAGAAACTGAAGAGAAGGTTGAGTTAATTCGGGCATGGTTGAAGGAGGCCTCTGATAGGCAGAAGTCGTACGCAGACCTTAAATGGAAGGAAATAGAGTTTGAAGTGGAGACCAAGTATTCTGAAAGTCTCGCCTTGGAAGAAGGTAATGAGGTTCGGTCGAAAAGGAAGTTAAGCCCAAGGTTTGTAGGGCCTTATAAAGTCTTCGAACGAGTTGGGCGAAGGCATACCAATTAGAGTTGCCACCGAATTGCAGCAGATGCACGACGTATTTCATGTGTCCATGTTACATCGCTATCGATCGGACCCGTCGCATGTGGTATCTGCTGAAGAAGTGGAGCTAAGGCCAGACTTATCCTACGAGGAAGAATCGATTCGGATCTTGGAACGTGATGTGAAAGTACTACGAAGGAAGACGGTTCCTCTAGTCAAAGTGCTATGGCACAATCATGGAACGGAAGAAGCTTCGTGGGAGTCAGAGGAGACCATGCGACAGTAATACCCTCAATTATTTTAGTTAGGAAATTTCGGGGATGAAATTTTGTTTAAGGGGTAGAATCAGAATATCCTGAATAGGCCTATGCATTTTCAGTTTGATTGTATGAAATGACAAGCTTAAGCACTAAGAATAAATTATTGATATTTTTGGAAACCTGGAAATGCATGAAAATGGAAACCTAAATATTTTGGAAACCTGAACATTTTGGAAACCTGAACATTTTGGAAACTTGAACATTTTGGAAACCTGAACATTTTGGAAACCTGAACATTTTGGAAACTTGAAGATGTAAGAAAAATGGCAAGTTACAGAGCCGATCGAAAATTTTAGGAAACTTAGAAATAAGGCCGGAATGACAAATTTTAAGTCCAAAATAGGAAATAAGGGCAAGAGGGCCTTAAAAGAAAAAAATTGGTGAAATTTGACACACAAACAGGGCTTGGAAAAGTGGCTGAAGGTGTCACTTAGGGCTTGTGGAAGTGGCACGAGTTGAGTCACTTGGAAAGCAAATAATGAAGGTTTTATTTTGCTTCCAAGGCTAAGAGGTTGGATGGCACAAGCTTCTAGAATTAGAGGAGTTTTAATTCCATAAATATATGATAAAATAAGTGATAAATAAGGATTTTAATTGAAGAGATAAAGGGTGGATTAAACACTTTTAATTTAATTAAGTGATAATTAAAGGAGATAATATTATCACTTGTGGGGAGTAGTGGCCAAGTCATGGACTCTTGGTCTAGCAATTTCAGTTAAAGGAAGAGAATTGAGGCTATTCTCTCATCTTTTCTAGCCTTGCCGAAATTTTGCTAACTCTCTCCCCCTCTCTGCCGAATTTTCCTTAAGCAAGAAACCATCCTCTTTTCTTCTATTTTCTTCTCTGTTTCTACTACCAAAGTCGAACCTTTGTTGATTCTAAGTAAAGAAGCAATCGATTAAAGGCATCAAGGTAAGGTTAAGCTATTCAATTTCCTTTCTTTTCTTTTCTAAATGCCAAAAGTAAAAGTACTAATCCCAAATCTTGTTCATGGCCGAATCTACAAGGGGTTTCTCAGGTTTCTACACTTTTCGAATATAGGATCAAGGATCCAAGGTAAGTGAGTATATACATTCGCCAAGGCCAAATCTTAGGTATTGATTAACGTAATCAAAAACTAACCGATTAGTGGAATTAGAATTTGGCCGATTCAAGGAAGAGGAAGGTGAAGGTTTCGGGATTTAAAGACCATAAGGTAAGCACTTAAAAAATATTCGGCCAAGGCTTTTGTGATTACCTAGATCAGTTCTTTAATTATTAAAGCCAAAAACTAACCCATGTTAAGAATCAAGGTTGGCCGAATATTAGGTGAAGGAAAACCAAGTTTTCGGGATTTGAATAAACACCAAATCGGCATCAAAGGTAAGCCTTTTACAAATCCTACTAGGATTTGGTTTTGTTTCAAGCCAAATGGGTTTATTAATGTGTCTTATATGATGGCCGAATATAGGAGTTAACAGATCTAAAGTTAGATCGGGATTTTCGAGATCTCAAGGAACCTTGTTAAACAAATCAGGTGTGTACGCATACTAACCTTAGATTTATCATGTGGCAATTATTTTTATGAATATGTATAAGAATATGAATATGGCTAAGTACCCTAATGTGGTACAAAGGTACTCAGGTACGTTTCCTACTTCCGATAGGATTATGAAATATGTTATTCTATAACATGTGAAAATACGAATATGAATGTGAATTTAATTATATGCATGATTATTAATTTTTGGGGCATTCGGGTTTATGTAAAAGGGGAAGAAGGTGTTGACTTCGATCTCACCAACGTTATATGGTGACTACGGTCACAAATATCTGAATTTGGTAACTTCGGTTACATTATTTGAATATGGTGTCTAATGACACAAATTATATGGGCGATGAGCACGTCGACTGCAGCGACTGCCTTCGATGGTGTGTAGCGGATGAAGGGTTGACTTAGTAGTCCCCACGGTGTGACTGACAGGTACGGGTGGTGTGTAGCGGATGGACCAATAGGCTTGGGTTTGGGTTGCATCATCATTTATTTTATATGAATGTAAATTTGATGTGAACATGTATGCCTGATTTGTTGAATGTTAGTACTGTGTGCACATTGAGTCTGTTGACTCACCCCGTTGTGGGAAATATTTTCAGGTGATGAACAAAGGATGATCGGACGGTAGACCTTGAGGTGGCCATGATCCATTTGAAGATTCTATTTAAATTTGGACTTTATTTATGTTTAGTACCTTTAATTTTAATTTTTTTGGGTTTTATTTGATGTAATAAGGCCATAAGGCCCAATGGATTTTCTTATTCTGCTTCACTTTAAATTATTATGTTACGAACTATTATGATTAAAGTTGAGTGATATTTTTAAAACCTTAAAAATTATTTTGTCACCTTAATAAAATTGGATTTACAAGTTTAATTAAATTGGTTTCCAATATAAGCCCAATCCACAACAACAATTTCTGAAAATTTTACAAATTTTCTCTAAGTAACGAAGCATTTTGAAACCGGTTTACTTTAGGAACATACCAGATCCGGTTCAGGCTCGTGGGCCGGGTGTGGGGTGTTTCAACCTTCCCTTCGAGTTTTTTTAGAAATAAAGCTGGATGAAGCAGAATGGATCTAGTCTCGATATGATCAGTTGAACTTGATTGAGGAAAAGAGGCTAAGAGCTATTCGTCACGATCAGATGTACCAAAAAAAATGATGCAAGCCTATGATAAAAAAGTCCCCAAGAGAGTTTCACGAGGAGGACCTTGTACTGAAAAATATCCTTCCCATACAAAGGGATTTCAGAGGAAAATGGATGCCGAATTAGGAAGGACCATATGTGGTGAAGAAGGCTTTCTCTGGAGGTGCATTGATTTTGACTGAAATGGATGGGAAAAGCTTACACAATCCTGTGAATTCGGATGCAGTCAAAAACTATTTTGCTTAAAGAGGAGAAGAGGCCAAAGTGAAAACCCGCAAAGGGCTCTTTGAGACTTCTAAAAAAAAAGGAGAGGCCTAGGCGAAAACTCGTAAAGGGCGCCTTGAGACCAAAGGGGTTTTGAGCGAAAACCCGAAAAGGGCGACTCAAATTTTGAATGGGCATGCAGTGATCTTGCTACCCCTGAATCAATAAAAAATGAAGTATGTTATATATCGGGGCATTAACAAAGTACTTTGGATCTTCCAAACACATGTTAAGCTCAAAGTAGTCTTCACGGAGTTTGTATATAGAAGCCCAATCTGCGATATCTAAGGCATCTGATCTTTATCCTACTCATATTAATTTATTATCTTTGGATTCTTTTTCTTCTCAAAGATATTTTCCTAATAATTTCTTTTTAATCGATGATTTATTCAGTTCGAACTATCCTCAAAATCAAGTTATTTGTTGTCCATTATAAGCATGTTGCATTGAAATAACGATTGATGAACAAATAATTTCACAAAATAAGTTCTACATATTACTTTGGAAGTTTCTAGATAACACAAGAAACTAAAACAGGACAATTATTTAGAATTTCCATGTGCGTGGATTGGAAAAATTTAAGAAAGAAGAGTATTTCTCTGAATTCTTTGTCCAAATGGTGACAAAATATTGAGTTGTTGTGACAAAGCAATGTTAATCCTAAGAGAGGGTCATTTTACAAAGCATTCTCATTGGGTCGTAACGTTCGGTGAATGGTATGATAGACCAAGTTAATGGGAAAAGGTAAACCCTAAATTATGGTGGAATGGATTGAAGTTGAAACAGATCCTGCAGATTAAATACTATAATCTTGGTGGGATGGTTTGAAGGTGGAATAAGCCTCGTGTCCTCAAGGTTCAAATGGAGTGGGCCCTAGAATTTTCATGGGGTAAACTATTTGAACAAGAATATGATACTTCAAGAGGAACGAAGATGAAACCTTGATGAATAAATAAATGATGACACCTGAAATAGGAATCATTCTCATAACATTTTCGCATTCACATATCATAGCATGTCTAAATAGGAGCATATGACTCATTTCGATCAGGGCATCCTAATTATTAGGCATAGGCATATACTCATTCTACAGGTTATGTCCTCTATAAGACAATGTAGTAAGGTAGATTGAAGATATTAGTCTGGTCTCCCTGAGTTTCCATTGGAGCAGACTAAAAATAGCAAATCTGGCATTCTTGAAGTTGCAGTGAAGCAGATTGAAAACATCAGATCTTGTCTTCCTGAAGTTGCAGTGAAGCGGATCAAAAACATCAGTCTTGCCTTTCTGAGTTTCCAGTAGAGCAGGCTAAAAGACAACATATCTTGCCTTCCTGATATTGCAGTAAAGTGGATCGAAGATAAGTCTGACCTCCTTGAAATTGCAGTGGAGCAGATTGAAGATAGCAGATCTTGTCTTCCTGAGTTTGTAGTGAAGCGGATCGAAGATACTAGTCTGACCTACCTGAAGTTGCAGTGGAGCAGATTGAAGATAGCAGATCTTGTCTTCCTGAAGTTGCATTGAAGCAGATCGAAGGTGGCATATCTGTCATTCCTGAATTTGTAGTGAAGCAGATCAAAGACATCGGTCTTGTCTCCCTAAGTTTGCAGTGGAGCAGACCAAAGATAGTAGATCTGGCATTCCTGAAGGTGCAGTGAAGCAGATCAAAGATACTAGTTTGTAGTTAAAGATAGTAAATCTTGTCTTCCTGAAGTTGCAGTGAATCAGATTGAAGATATTGGGCTATCTCCCTGAAGATACAGCCATTTGACAAGACCGAGCAAAATGGGTCCTTTTATCATCTTTGCTCTATTCTCGTTACACGAAAATGAGCAAAGAGGGGCAGCTGTAGTAGCCCATTATTTCTCGGGCTTGAACAAATAAAAAATAAAAACCCAATGTCCACTTTTTATTACAGTCTATTTGCAGCCTAAAATACAGACTACCCCAAGCCCAATTACACCCTCAGACCCAAAACATTAAAACCTAGTCCAAACTAATACCCAAAACCTGAATGGCCCAAATAATTTTCAAAAGCAGGAAACCCTAGGTTTCCATCACATAAGCACCCAAAGATAGCCCCAACACCACCTTGGTCGGGCCGCAATCAGTGGCGGATCGCGTTCCACCATTGAAGTTTCCATTTTACACAAAACAAGGAAAGAAAAATGGACAGTAGAAGCAGATTGGGATTTTGTATTTATTTTTTTTGGGTTATAAAAACCCTGATATAATCTGTAAAAAGGGGATACAGGCGAATATACACAGAGAATATAATACACACAAATAGACAGAGATTATTACACAAAAAAAGAACAGAAGGTGATTTCTGATTATTTTATTTCATTTAGTTTTTTTAATATTTTTCTTTTTGATTCACGCAAACATTTTTATGCGAGTAACTAATAATAAAAAGCACAAGTTTACCTTTCGATTCGTGTAGAAGAAGCGAAGTTTTTGACCTCCGACTGTCGTATTTGGCGGCGCCGACAGTAGCGCGTGTGGCGCGTCTGGCAGTGGCCCGTAGGTCCGATGACTGGAGCCCAAACGGGGAAGAGAGGATTTCAGAGGATTTTTTAATTTTTTTCTTTACAAACTAATAGAAATGATTTTTTTGTATAAAAAATGGCTTAGAAACGACGCCATTTTTGCTTAAGCCAATAAGCATTAAACAACGTCGTTAAAGGACCAGATCCGCGCATTGACCCGAAACCCCGGAAGGATCTGCATGTTTTCATAAAAGGGGGAATTTGCCTTTTAGTCCTTCCGCAATTTTATTCTTTGTGATTTCGTCCAATTTAAATGTTTCTTTTATTTTTCAAATTGCCCCTAAAATTTACTTTTGTTTCAATTTGGTCCCTCGAGCTATTTAAAGGTTGATATCAGAACGGCACCGTTTAGGAGATAGGGCATAATTGCCCAATAAATCCTTATATTTTGGCGCGTGTTCCAACATCGTCCCTTTTTTTTACAATTTTACTTCTGATTTTCATTTATTTTCTGATTTGATCCTTGTTCAATTTTTTTTAAATTCCTTTTGTTTTCATTTTTACTCTTATTTTAATTATTTTAGTATTACTTATGTATTAAATTATTATTATTTATATTAGGTTATTTTGTTATGTTCAATATTATTTATACATTATATATTATTTTAAGATTTACACATTAGTTATTATATTACATTTTTATTATATATTATACATTATTATATTATAGTACATATAACATTTAAATCGTTTTATCCTCGATATTGTATAAAATTTTGTATATTGTATAACATATATTGTTTATATTATTTAGTTTAAATATGAAGTTTTATGCATATAGGTATTAGATTATTATATTATAAATATATTTTTATTTAAAGTTATATATTATTTACTTAAAACTATTTTTATCACGTATTATTGTTTATATTTATATATATTAAATTATTAAATTTTTATTATAAGTTATCCTTTATATTTTTTCCATATATTCTAAGTTTTTATATCATTTATTTAAAATATATTGTTTATATATATTATCGCTTTAGAAATTGTCATTTTTATTTCTTTTTGTTATAATATTTATTCAGGTGTTTAAATATATCATTCATTTATTTACTTTTATATTTGATCTTGTTTGTAAAGTTTCATATTCATTTCTTAAATTTTTATCCTTCACATAGATTTTTTTAATTGTCGCCGCTTATTTTATATCTTGTATTTGTTTATTTATGTTCTTTTATTTGCTTATTATTACTTTAGCATAGTCCTTTTATTACACGTATCACTTAATATGTTACGTTGTTTTCCTTTTAATTGTTTATATTAGTATGAAATGTTAGCATATCATGTAATTTTATTAATTGCTTTTGGTATTTATGTTTTATGATGTATTAATGCGATATTTTACTTGATCCTTTATTTAAAATAAAAATAAATTTTACAAAATTACCATATTTTATCCAATGGTTTTTCTTAAATAGGGCAATGTTTTGTATTTAAAAATTAAGGAAATAGTGCCCTAACGTGCTGGGTTTCAATTTTCCGTTTGATCAAATAATTAAATATCCTTTTAATAAATTTTGTAAATCATGAGATGATTTTAGTCACGAGGATTTAAAATATCATGTCCTAACGTACTGGATGTGATGTTTGTATTCTTTCGGAACAAAGGAATCTCAAGTTCTAACTCAAATTGTTCAAGTTTTTAAGAAATCATGTTTTAGGATCTTTTCAAATTTTCAACATTTGGACATTAAATAATCAATTAGGTACCAATTTTTTGGGCGTTACAAGGGTGCTAACCCTTCCTCGTACGCAATAGACTCCCGAACCCGTTTTCCTGAATTTCGTAGGCCAAAATTAATATTTTAAACAAAAAAAATATCTTATAAGGTGATCTGATCACACCTAAGCAAAAAATAAAAAAAGAATCGGTGGCGACTCCTTTTTTCGTTTTTCAAAGTCGATCCCCGTTTTTCATAAAACTTAAAAAAAATGGTTTCGAAAACTCCCATTTTCGTTTTAAAATAAAAAGTTGAACTCAAAAAAATGGTTTCGACAGAAGATATATTTGATCTTTTAAATATTCGAAGAATCAGATGATCTGAAATATATATTAATTTGGTATAAAGTTAAATAAAACATAATTCTTGTAAAAACATAATCTTAATTTAACATTTATTTCTTAGTAGTTTAATTCTTAACATTCTCAAATTTTAAACAAAAAAATGAATTATTTACTTGTCAATTACTCAACCATTGAGCAAAGAAAATGAAAAATGAAAAAGCCCCACTTCATCCTTCACCACCAAATTTTATAATTTTCCATTACTGGTTTTTATTCCTTAAATTATTAATTAAAACTTTATTTTAAGGGTAAATTACCAACAAATACCCTTTTTTCAAATATTACCAAAAAGGACTTATTTTCTAATTATTTATCAGAATGGACCATTTTCCCCTAAAACGCTTCCACGTTAGCGCGAAGTCAGGGGATGTAGTAGGAAAACGCATCCCTAAGGGAGCATTTTCTGCCACATCAGCACAAATCATGTCCTTGAGGGTGCGCTTCGCTGATGTGGCAAAAATGCTCCCTTAGGGACGCGTTTTTACCCTCCCCTTCCGTTAGGGTTTTCAACTATTTTTAGGCTTAGATGTTAGGGTTTTGAAGGTTTTAGGGCTAGTTTTGGGGTTTTAGGGCTTTCAGAGTTTAGGGTTTTAGGGGAAGTTAATGAATTAGAGTTTAGGTTAGTTAATTAAAATAATTTTAGATTTAGGGTTTTAGAAAAAAATATATCAGTAATATGAAAATTATTTGTTTTTTTTACAGTAGTATCTGGTAAACTAATTTAGAGAAGATGTTTCTGAAAATATAGTGACCAAAACGCTTCAAGCAGGATGCACTATCAGCAAGAGTACTAAAAAAACTCTCACGTGGACGCTCTTTTGCTACAGTAGTCTTTGGTAAAATAATTTTGAGAAGACGTTTCTGAACAAGTAGTGACCAAAACGCTTCAAGCAGGATGCACTGTCAGCAAGAGTACTGAAAAAAGCTCCCACGTGGACGCTCTTTTGCTACAGTAGTCTCTAGAAAAATAATTTTGAGAAGACGTTTCTGAACAAATAGTGGCCAAAATGCTTCAAGCAGGATGCACTGTCAGCAAGAGTACTGAAAAAAGCTCCTACATGGACGCTCTTTTGCTACAGTATTCTCTGGCAAAATAAATTTGAGAAGACATTTCTGAACAAATAGTGACCAAAACGCTTCAAGCAGGATGCATTGTCAGCAAGAGTATTGAAAAAAGCTCCCACGTGGACGCTCTTTTTCTACAGTAGTTCCTATTTGTCCTTAGACTATAAATGAGCCAAATTTTATTCTCAGGTTGTATAATAGAAATTGAGGAAAAAGTAATAGAAAATGAAGATGAGTGAATGTATTAGTGCTGTTATTTACTATGATGGTGAGGTTTGTGACACCAAAAATGGTGTTATTTTTTTATCGGAGAACACAGCGCGACTAGTTTTTAACCAGAACATAGATTTGACAGAACTTCGCAAAAGAATTAGGCTAAAATTTCGGAACAACGCCAATGAAAGTTCAGTCTATTAAGTATAGATTTTGTGCTTCGGTTGATCTCGTGAGATATGACTCATTCGACATCAAAGGTCCTCGGAGCTTGGAGGCAATGGTGGAGACTCATCTTGCCAGTAAATCACCTTATCTTGAGGTATATGTACAGTTTTTATCGGTAAGTGATCTTCCTTCGACTTCAACATCTACTACTGTTCGAGGGGAATACACGACCCTAAGCCGACACTCTGTTAGTGGGAGGCAGAATACAGAAGAGCCCGTGTTTGGTGGTAGTATGGAAAATAAAACCCTTGCACGAAACTCGGTTGGTGGATGGGACATGCATATCCTTCCTTCGACGTTCGATGCTAGAAATACATATTGGGGAACGTCATCAACTTTTAGTGGTTGGCAATCCACATATGGTTGGGGACGTTACGAAATTTGTTTAAGAAGGGATAATGTACTCCCCACGACATCCACCAGCGAGGGGACCTTATTCGTTGCAGATGATGGTGGGTCGGATGATGAGTCCGATGTGGATCCACCTCAAGAGCCCAGCCCCGATGGTGCAAAAATTTCATTATTTTCTGAGCCGGAGCCTGTTCCAACCATACCTAAATATGTTGCAAGGGGTTCAGATGAAGAAGAATAAGATCCGCGATTCAGGGCGTATTCGCCTCCAGCCGACATGCATAATGTCGATCTATCTCAAGACGATGCATTAGAGTTTCCTGAACTACCACATAGAAGACGTGACCGTACAAGTTCGTCGTTGGATTCGGGTGAATTAGAAGTTGGTAAAGAGTGTTCCAATAAGGATAGTTTTCTTGGTCCATTGAAACAATATAGCATCGAGAACGGGGTTAACTACAATGTGGTTAAATCCAAACTCGATAAGTACGAGGCCAAGTGTGGAGTGCAAGACGACACATGTTCATGGAAAATCATGGCCTCGTTGAGGAAAAAGGCAGGCTTGTGGGAGATTGAAAAATACAAAGGTCCACATACATGTCTTGCCGGTACAGTATCACTAGGTTGTTAGGGTTTTTGAATAATACTGATATAACGTAATGTTGCATTATTTAACGTACTTCATTGACAATTGTTTCACAAGATCATCCCTATATGGATTCAGATATGTTGGCTTACTTAATAATACCGACGATGAATATGAATCCCAAGACTTCAGTGTCGGTATTAATTGCCAATATTCGTAGCCAATTGGGGTACACGCCCTTTTACCGCAAGACTTGGATAGCTAAGCAGAAGGCGTTGGAAAAGTTGCATGGTCGGTGGGACGCTTCATATAATGAAGTTTGGCAGTTGTGTCAAGTGCTGGAGAGATATGTCCCAGGCAGCATAACAGACCTTGAAACGGTACCTGCGTACTACAACGATAGATTGCTCCATGGATGCCAAGTGTTCAAGCATCTGTTCTGGACATTTAAGCAATGCCGAGACGCATTTCTATACTGCAAGCCATTGGTACAGATGGACGACACCTTTATGTATGGTAGATATACACATTGGCTATTGCTAACTGTGGCATAGGATGGAAATGGGAGAATCCTTCCAATTGCGTTTGCAATAACACCTGGGGAGTCACCTGATGACTGGGATTTCTTTCTATCTAGGTTAAGGAGACATGTCTGTAACACCCCACACCCGACCTAGACGTTATGATCGGGTCTAGCGTGCCACATCAGGTGTTGTTTGAAAACTTTGCTTTCGTTAGAAAACGCATATACGAATCAAAACTTTCTACCGTTTAAATACCCCAATTTTCGTTGCTTATTAGCATAACAAGTTTTACCCGAAGTCATCCCTTTTCAAAAATATTATTATGCATCTATTTTTTTTTAAAACCTTGTCTGTTACGAAAGTTTGGTTTAAACAGTTGCGAAAACGTGATATTTTAAAAATAGTAATTATTGTTTTAAAACCCATGTTTAATAAATTAGCAGGTTGTAAAGAAATACCAAATAAAAGTTAAAAACAATTCCAATGGCCTTATTACAAAAATTATTAACCCAAAAATTAAAGTAAACTAAAATAAAGTAGCTAAATTAACCCTAAGAACATACAGGACGTGTGGTCACCTTCGAGTCCCTCACAGCTCCAAATCCACTAAGGCTGGGGATTACCTGCACAATTAAAGAGAAAGGGTGAGTTACGAGAACTCAGCGTGTAATCCCCTTATTACACCCACAGTTTGGGCCCAAGCCCATGCAGTATCAATCTGGGCCTAAGCCCTATTCAAGAACGATGCAGGCCAAGCTCTATTCGATAACAATGCAGGCAAGCCCTATTCGATGTGATCAGGCCAAAGCCCTATGATATGCAAAACAAATATGTACCCCACCCAGTCCAACCAACACACCACCCGTACCAACCAACACACTTGTGGGGACCAAGTCAACCCACCCAACCAGCACACCAATAACACAGACTAGCTGCTAGTAACAGTATACGTGGCTGAGCCACTAAATCAGTATAACGTGGTAGAGCCACCAGTACAGTGCTTCCTCCAAATCCATAACCCAACCCATGCAGGATGCCATGTCATAATTAAATCATGTAAGCAATGCATCATCATAGACATCAATCATACAGTTACCACTCATACATCGATGATCCTACCACTAAGGGTAAAACGGTCATTTAGGGGTAAATCGATAATTTTGCCCCTCGAGTATTTCGGTAATTTACCCATCAGGGGTAATTTGGTAATTTACTCATCTACTGCCTTTCCGAAGGCCAACTACTGCCTCGAGTGATCGTGTGTCAAAGTCTTAAAAATTTATAAAAAGAATGATCGAACCTGAAACTAACTCAGACAACAATAGAGGGAAGCGCACCTATCGAACAGTAGTATAGTTTAGTGGCAAGCCCGGATTGTCGAACCCAAAGAAACCAAAAATACTAATACTAACTATTTTTTTATTATTAAGCCTAAGAATTAAGGGAATTTTTATCTAATCTAAAATTAACTAACTACTGAGCTAAAGATGCGAAGACAAAGAGAATGAATTGTGGAAATACTTGTGGGAAAAACCAATTGATTGAGACAATACCCGAGGAAGAATCCACCTAGACTTCACTTGTTATCTAACTCTGAACCAGACGATTTATTCACTTGACTTGATCCGTAGGATTCCCTAATTTATATTAATACCTCTCTTGATGCTACTAATGTCTAACCCTAGGTTGATTAATTGAAATCTCTTTCTAATTAAAACCCCTAGAATTGCATTAACTCGATCTATGGACTCCCATTTAGGTTTGACCCTAATCCGGCTGATTTTCGTCATCTTATCTCTAGGGTTGCGATCAACTCCGCTTAACTATGCCAGATCTACCCTTAAACAGGGTTTATTCCTCCTCTGCCTAAGAGCATAAATGCTTGAATCAATATCCCAAAATACCAAAAAAGAATTAAGAACACATAGTTAAGAACAAATCAAGTATTTATCATACAGCTCAGATAACAATAACAAGATTCATCTTAGGTTTCATCTCATAATAGTAAAATAAAACATCTCAGAAGAAAATATAAAACAAAACATAAAGAAAACCCTAAAACCCCCTAAAGGAATTGAAGGAGAGTTCCTCCATCTTGAGTATGATCCTGGCTTCTTGAGATGAATCAACTGGCTTTCTTTGAGTGAATCCCACAATTCGACCCCTCTGGCTTGGCTCCTTGGCCTAGCTGAACCGCCTCCCTAAAGGTTGGTCTCTAGGGTCTTTATATAGGCTTTTGGAATGTCTTTCTTTGCCTCTAAGTACCTTAATCCAAATGAAACTCTTCCTTTCTGCGGTAGGGACACGCCCGTGTGATTCGATTTCAGGTCGTGGTCGAACCTGTTGAGGAGGCACGACCGTGTATTTTAGGGTTCAGGCCGTGTTCGGCTCTTTTTAAAAGGCACGACCTTGTGGTCTTGGGCCCACGTCGTGTGGATTTCGTGTTTTGGCCCATTTTCTCCATTTTCGATCCGTTTCTCATTCTTTTCATCCTCCGGTGCTCTCCTGAGTATAAAACATGAAAACAAAGGATTAGAAGCACCTATTTCCATAATTAAAGTAAAAAATCATCCAAAAGAATGCTAAATGTGGGATTAAAATATGTTCATATTTTGGTTTATCATCGACCGACATAGGTTTCATTTTGGGTCAAAACGATGCAATTGGGCCTAAAATCCAATTTCGGCCCAAATAGGCCCACACGCTCGTATGGCCCAAACAACCCATTTTCAGTCTCGGATCTGCAGGTTTCGCAACCGCATCCATCTAGCACTTACCATGGATTTCGCCCCTGTGGGCCCATTAACCCCTTAGGCCCACCTAGCCCACTTCGACTCAACAAGGCCCATTACGGCCTCAGTTCTACGAGAGAGTTCGAGTCACTCCTAACAGTATATAGCCACCACTATTGACTCGGTTTAACTCTACGAGCGCTCGCATGCTCGAGAGCTCTCAGTTGCAATACTTCGGCTTTTCGGTATTTTAGCTTTTAGCTGATTCACAGAACATCGCATATCAAAATAAATAGTGGTGTCGTAACCATTTTTTTTGAAAACAAAATGGGGTTCGACTTTGGGTTTTAAAAAAATGAAAAAGAACGGGAGTCGCCACCGACCTTTATTTGGTGTGATCGGATCACCTTTATTTTAATAAAACATTTTGTTTTACTAAAACAGTGTTTTTGGTCTACGAAGTTTTGAAAATCGGGTTCGGGAGTCGGTTACGCACGAGGAAGGGTTAGCACCCTCGATACGCCCAAAATTGGTACCAAAGTGATTAATTAATGTCTTAATGTCGGAAGTTTGAGAGGATTTTTAAATTCGGATCTTAAAAAATGTATTAGGATATTTAAGATTTCTTTGTTTCGAGAGGATACAAACATCACATCCAGCACGTTAGGACACGATATTCGAAGCCTTTGTAATCAAAGTTATCTCGGAGTTCTTGAAATTTATTAAAAGGATGTTTAGTGTTTTAGTCAAACGAAAAATCGTAACCCAGCACGTTAGGGCACTATTCCCCGAATTCCTAGATACAAAATATTGCCTTTATTTTAAAATCTTTAAATGGAGTATAGTAATTTTACAAAATACATCGTGTCGTATTAATTTAAAGAAAAGACTCGAGTCAAATCTTGAGATTTCTTTGTTCCGAAAAGATATAAACATCACATCCAGCACGTTAGGACACAATGTTTTAATCTCTCGTAATCAAAGTCATCTTGTGATTCGCGGAACTTCGTAAAAAGGATGTTAAGTTATTTAGTCAAACGAAAAAATCACAACCCAGCACGTTAGGGCACTATTTCTCGAGTTTCTAAATACCAAAACATTGCCTTATTTTGAAATCTTTTAGATGAAATATGATGATTTTATTTAATGATGTTTTGTTCAATAATATAAAACAAAACGAAGATAACAAATGTGGATGTGAATGTGGTAAATAAAGAAATACAAATAATAATATTAATAGTAATGATAATAATAATATGATAATGACAAAGTAGTAATGGAAATAAATGAAAAATAAAAATAAATAGCGAATAAATAAGACAAGAAATGATAATAACAAAGTAATAATGATGGTATTTGAAATGAAGATGAAATAATGATGATAATATGTAAAAAATGATTATTGCAATTAATACATGAAATAATATATATAAAATAAGAATATATACATGTCAAAAAATAAAATAATATAATGATAGCAATAATATGGACAAAGTAATAGTAAAATAGATAGCCATGATAATAAAAATAACAAATGATAATAAATAAAACAATCATCTTAATCATAATACTAGTAAATAAATAAAAAATAACACATGCAATTGTTATAATAAATAATAGTAATATAAACAAATAATAGTGAAAATATAATCAAAATAATAAATAATAATAATATGGTAATAAATAATAATAAAAGATAACAGTAATAAATAACATACTAATAATGATATAGCAAGAATAATACAACAATAATAGTAATATAGCAAAATGATAGAGAATAAAAAAATATTAGAACAATGACAATAAAAATATGAATAATACTAATGATAATATATAATGTATAAATAATAATATAAAATAAAAAGAAAGAAAAATGATAATAATAATAGTCATCAATGAATAATGTAATATGTATACAAAGGAATAAGCAAATATAATATATAATATATAATATAATAGTCATAGTAGAGATATAGTAATAATAATATACATATAAATAGGAATAATAATAACGAGAGTAAAATAATAATAAAATAATCAAAGTAATTAAAAAAAAGGGCCAAATCGAGTTCAAAACGGAAGTTTAGGGCTTAATTTGAAATAAAAAGAAAGAGAAGGGACCCTATCGTAGTACGCAAAAAAAATGAAGGACCAGAAGAGCAAAATCCCCCCTCACCTGAAACGCGCAGCAATAGGAGGGGGTCAAAGTAAAAATTTGAAAATTAATGGGCCGAATTAAAATAAAATAAAACTTGATTGCAAGAGTATAAAAAAGCGGAGGGACTGAGAGCATAAATATTCCTTTTAAAAAAAACACGCGGATCCTAGGCAATGGGTCGGGTCAAAATCGGGTTGGCTTCAAAACGACGTCGTTTTGGGGTTAAGGGCCAGCCCCCAAAACGACGTCGTTTTGGGAGGCTATTTAAAGGCCAAAAACCCAAAAAAATCATTTGTGCAATCAAACTAAAAAAAAAATTTCTCCTTTCTTTTTTTCTCTCTGCAGCAGGAAAATCTGGTGGTCTCCATGAGTCTCCGATGAGTCGCCACTGCCATGGCCTGCCGTCATGGGCCGCCGTACACGGTGGCGGAGGTTCAAAAAAGGTAATTTTTTGTTTTTTTTTGTATCTATTTTAATAATACGTATGTTTACTGAAAAAGAAAATAAAATAAATAACTTTCGAAAAAAAATCACCTTTGGCCTCTGTTTCTTTTGATTTTAGTGAATCTTTTGTGTTTTTTTTTCTTCTTGTGTTTGGATCTGCCTTTTGTGTTTAAAAACTTCTCTTTTTCTTGTATATTGATTGAAGAAAAAAAAGGTCCCTTTTACAGTGTTTCATTCGGTTTTTATAACCGAATTTGGAAGAGAAAAAAATATTATTTTCCTATTTTTTTCTGCCATTGCTTCTTGTTTGCGTGTTTGTCTTCTTTTGCAGGGCATGGGGAGTAGGTGGAGGGTCGGTGGCCGATCGTCGATGGCGGTGGTCTGCTGCAGCCTGAGAGGGCAAGTCTTGATGTCGGAGGCGGTGGCTAGGGTTTTCAGAAACCCTAGCATTTTGATAAAAATTTTTAATTTTTGGGCCTTCTGGGCCACTTGTAAATTGGGCCTATTTTATTTTTGTTTGTATGTAGTGGGCCGGGCAATTTTGGGTGCCTCATTTGCCCTCTTGCTCATTGTCGTGAAACGAGAATAGAGCAAAGACAAAAAGAAGCTAATGTTGCCCGCCCGCCGAGTCTTGGCCTCTCGTGCTTTTCTTCAGTAGCGTCGCTTCGCCCACCGTGATCTTGTTGCTTCAATCCACTCACCGATATGTGGCTTCAATCTGCTTTCGTCTTTGTGACTTCGATAGGATGTGACTTGTTTATTTTCGATCCGCTCTTGCAAATTTAGGAATGTCTAAACTGCTATCTTCAATCTGATCCTTGCAAACTCAGGATCTCGCTTCCTCTAACTTCAGGAAGATCAAATCTGCTTTCTTCAATCTGATCCCTACAAACTCAGGGACCACCAAACTGATTTCTTTGATTTACTTCTTACTCCACGGGAAATTCGAGGAAATAAGAACTCAGGGAGAAGAGATTTGTAATCTCCATCTTCTCAACCAAACTTCAAAGGAATAATGATTGATCCTCATTGTTAACTTTCGTGGAGACGGATTTGTAATCTCAACCTACTCTACGGAACTTTGAGGAAATAAGAATTCGTGGAGAAGAGATTCGTAGTCTCCATCTTCTCTACGAAACTTCAAAGAAATAAGGATGTAACCTCATTGTTAACTCGGGAGACGGATTTGTAATCTCAACCTACTCCACGGGAACTTCGAGGAAATAAGAATTCAGGGAGAAGAGATTTGTAATCTCCATCTTCTCTTACTGAAACTCCAAAGAAATAATGATTGATCCTCATTGTTAACTCAGGGAGACGGGATTTGTAATCTCAACCTACTCCTCTGGAACGTCGAGGAAATGAAAATTCAGGGGGAGAAGAAATTCGTAGTCTCCATCTTCTCTACCAAAACTTCAAAGAAATAAGGACGTAACCTCATTGTTAACTCAGGGAGACGAGATTTGTAATCTCAACCTACTCCACGGGAACTTCGAGGAAATGAGAATTTAGAACTTTTCAATTTGCTTCCTTACTATCTTCAGGAAGACTTCCATCTTCAGTCTGCCCCACTACCATCTTGAGGGAACGAAATCTGAACTTTTCAATGTGCTTCCTTACTATTTTCAGGAAGACTTCAATCTTCAGTCTGCTCCACTATCATCTCGAGGGAACAAAATCTGAACTTTCCAATGTGCTTCCTTACTATTTTCAGGAAGACTTCAATCTTCAGTCTGCTCCACTATCATCTCGAGGGAACGAAATCTGAACTTTCCAATGTGCTTCCTTACTATTTTCAGGAAGACTTCAATCTTCAGTCTGCTCCACTATCATCTCGAGGGAACAAAATCTGAACTTCAATATCGTTACACCGTTCTTTGAGGAACTTGTCTTGTAGAATTAATTTTGTGTGCTTATGCTTATGCAAATGATGAGGATGTTATGATCGGAACGACTCAAAGTCTCTTAACTGCATGTGTTATGGACGACACTTGCATGAATGCAGAATGTCATGAGGATGATCTTTTTATAATGATCAGGATGCAATGAGTCGAATGCTCCTAACTAAACGTGCTTTGAAATGATGTATGAATGCAAAATAAAATGATCCCTTTTAAATGCTTAGGTCGTCATTGCTCGTAGTTCATTAAGGTTCTATCATCTTCTTTGCGTTATCATGCTTTCTTGTTCAATTAGTATCTTTGATAGAAAGCCCAAAACAATGATCATATTCTCGCTCAACAAGCTTGCCCTCACTGTAATTTCGGGTCCTTTCCAATGCACCTTCCGAGACATAAAGTTTGCATCTCTCATTGCAACTCTAGGAGAATAACATTTGGTTTTTCCATCCATCCTGCTGTAACCCGAGGTATAGGATCAATTTGATCTCGTTACACTATTCTTGGTGTAATGACCGATGTGTAGGCCTCGATATGTGCATGAATACAGAGTATCATTTTTCTTTTCTCGAGAATGATCCCTTTGCCTTCTTTGGGTTGACATTGCTCGTTATCTGTCAAGGTCGTATCACCGTCGAAATGTATTATCATTTCGTTCAACCAATAAAAGGTCCAAAGAGATAATCATCTTTCTCCAATATTTCCAAACCTTGAGCTGAGTGAGTTCTAAACAATAGTCCTGTTTCAGGTCCTTGTATTATTCAGAAGCTTCCAGAGTAATATGCAAAACTCCTTTTATGAAAGTATTATTAGTCCACTAATCATTATTTCAATGCAAAATACCTGAAAAAGTTTGTAACAATGGACAGAAAAGAAATTGATTGGGAGCATAGCTCGAAACAAACAAGTTAATCAAAGCTAGCAAAGGCAATTAAGAAGGAAGTTTATCGATTTTTTTTGAAAGGAATAAAATAATCACAAGTAATAAAAATGGGTAAAATGGAAACTAAGTGTCCTAGATATCGCAGCTTGAGCTTCTCTGTTCCAACTTCTTGAGGACCATTTTGAGCTTAATACGTGTTTAGGGGATCCAGAGTACTTTGTCGATGCCCCAAGACGTAACATACTTCTTCGAGCGTAGCAAGACTCAGATACCCTACTTTCGATCAAAATTTTGAGTCGCCCTTTTCGGGTTTTAACTCAAATACCCTTTGGTCTCAAAGCGCCCTTTGCGGGTTTTCGCCTTGGCCTCTCCCTTTTCCTTTTTCTTTTTTTCCTTTTTTCTTCTTCTTTTTTTTTTTTTTTTTTGTTTTTTTTGTGTGTTTTTTTATTTTTTATTTTTTTTGGAAAACTTTTTTATTGAATCTGAACTCATCGGATTGGGTAGGTCCTTGCCATTCATCTTGGTTAACACGCATTTTCCCTAGAACAGGCCTTCTTTGCTGTATAAGGCATTTACTTTTCTTTGGAGTTCTTTTGGATAAGAAGAATCCCTCTTAATGCTAGGTCATCTTCCTGCAATTCTCTTGAGCGAACCTTCTCGTCAAGCCCATATCTGTTTTCGGTACATTTGACCTTCTTGAATACTTTCAATCGAGCTTCTGGGAGGCATTACGCTTTATCTAATTCAATCCAAGTTTGGGAAAAGGAATCTTATCTCCCAACAATTGTTTTCCTTTCATAAATCAATGGGAAAGATGCTCCGGCAAAGGTCCTGGCCCACGTTCAAAGAACCAAAAGGGTAAATGGCAACTTCTCTATACCAACCTTTACAAGTCTCAGCCATTTTCCAAAAAAATCTTGAATGGTTTTTTTTTGACAAACTTTGTAATTTTGGCATATGAAGCGATCTTCACCCTCTCAGTGAGGTAACCAACGACCATGAATATGAATCGGTGTTGGCTAAAAGCTTTTGAGGAGACGGCTTGTTAACATTCATGCTTCACATATAGGAATCCAGCGTTTGATGGGCCTCAACGTGTCCGGGCGTGATCATGCGATAATGTCTTGTCTTATTCTTGCGGTGAGCTAAGCTTCCGCCTTCATCTTCCTCGTTGGTTCATAGCGTCTGCTGACACTTCATAAGTAAGTTGCGATCTTTGTCATCTTCAAAGTCCTTAGATCCCTCTAGATAAATATCTCACTAAAGAGAGAGTCAGTAATAGTGTCACTCATGTCATTGATATCTGGGGACCCATTGTGGGTGAAAAGGCAGAAAATCCAAAGAATAAATGATCCTAAGGATGATTATTCATAGGATATGGTCATGAGTGAAAGAATATTCAGTATGAAATGTAAAGAATGAAAATATTTACTTAGAAAGATGCATTTTATTGAAATAAAAATTCTGGACACAAGCCTACTTCTCAAAAGAAATCTTATCGCTTCCAGGCTTGAAGCAACAAGTGTGTTTTACACATTACTCTAGATTAGCTTTAAAAATACATGTTTCTTCCACAGTCTCATTGTTCAAAACACTCTCAAGTACATAAAGGCAGATGTTCGGAAAACCTTTATTCCTCGGTTCTCTTTGGGTATACCATTGCTCCGTCATCGAACTTCACAATACCCATGTTGATGAGATTTTCCACTAATTTCTTGAAAGTGAGGCAATTTTCATCGAATGGTCGTGATCCCGCGTGGTACTCACACTGAGTGTTTGGGTCATACCATTTTGGGTACGGAGGTTGCATCGGTTTTGGATATTGGGGGAAGACAACGTGTGCATCAAATAAACTTTGATACAACTCCTTATACGTCATAGGGATTGACGTAAATTGGAGTTTTTCAATATTTTTCCTTGTGCGAGATTCTTTCCTTAATGAACCTTGATACTCAGTAGTCACCGTTTTTGGCTGGTTAATGGTAATTGACTTTGAGTCCCCCATGTTTGTATTATTCACCTCGTCATCCTTTTTTCTAGGTGCAGGCCTTCTAGTGGTTTCCCCTGCTTCAATCTTGCCGCATCTGATTGCATGTTCGATCATTTCTCCTGCCATTACTATGTCGGCAAAGCTTTTAGTCGTACTCCCTATCATATGAGTTATGAAAGGGGCCTTCAGGGTGTTGATGAAGAGCATGGCGGTCTCCTTTTCTAAGAGCGGTGGCTGCACTTGTATTGCTACCTCTCTCCATCGCTGGGCATACTGTCTAAAGCTTTCGCCTGGCTTTTTCTCCATATTTTGGAGCGTGATTCTATCAGGAGCAATGTCAGCTACATGGCCATAATGTTTCATGAAGGCCTGTGCCAGGTCTTTCCACGTCTTGATTTGGGCACGACTAAGCTGGTTATACCATTTAGCGGTGGACCCGGCCAAACTATCTTGAAAACAGTGTATCAGCAACTGGTCATTATTAAGGTGCCCCGCCATCTGCCGGCAGAACATTGTGATGTGCACCTCAGGACAACTAGTCCCATTGTACTTCTCAAATTCTGGCATCTTAAACTTATGAGGAAGCACTAAATCTGGAACCAGACTCAAGTCTTTTGGGTCAAAACCAGGGTGGTGATCAGTACTTTCCAAAGCCTTGAATTTTTCCTCCAACCACCTACAACGATCCTCTAATTGCTTCGAGGATTCAACTATTGCCCCATCCTCTCTCGCTATATTCAAATCGAGATTGGTGGGTTATCTCCCGGATTGGATCCGAGCCAACGCGGAGTTCGTGGGTGGTCTAATATCATTTTGCCCTTGTTGAGGCCTAATCATGATAGATGGCCTTTGGGGATACACCTCTGGTGGCACTTGGGTGTTAGGTGGGGTAAAACCGGAGGGTAAACAGGTCGCCATTATCGCTTTCCCAAACTAGTAGCAACGCCTTTCCTTTCTCACGCTCATTGGCCAACAATCGCGCTAAGCGATTCATCATGCTACTCGAGATTCTTGCATCTGTTCTATCATGTCTTGTTGTATCTTGATTAATCATTCTTGCATCCATTCTTGTATTTCCTTTTGCATTTGTTCTAGTCTTTCCATTCTTTGATCCATGTCCTCTAGGTTACCGAAATAACTTCACCTAATTAAGGTCTTTCTACAAATTTTAATGCATGTGATATGATGCAATACAAATGCATGAAACGCAATGCAAATGCATGCAAAAAGAAAGAGAGGCGTTGATTATGAATTCAATTTTATTAGAAGAACTTTTCTAGAAAATACGTTTCTTTACATAAAACGGATTGCATATACGGCTTTATCCTCATAGTCCGTGAAAACACCGTCTTCTTCTTCATATCCGGATGTTATAGTCGTGCCCCGTGAACTTTCTCAATGGATACCTCTTCTAGCTCCTTGTTGCTTGGTCCAGGCCATAGCTCTTCGCTCACTTATCTTTCGCGATGTTTATGAGCTTCTTTTAGAAAATGGAGACATGATGACTCTCGAATAATCTTTGTCGGCTTGAATCCTCGCAAAGTCTTGTATTTTTACTGGCTATCACCATCTCTCGTTGTTTTACTTGGACTATGTTCGAACGATCAGTATTATAATCCACTTTATCAAGAAACACATTTCCTTATGATAAACTCTTCTATTTAGCAATCGAATATGAATCAACACCTCCTTTCTAAGATGATGCGATGCGATGCAATGCAATGCAATCACAAACAGAAAAAACGATTAGCAGGGAGAAATAAACAAAATAGAGTACCTATCCAGTGACCACTAGGGGTTTAACATAGTTCTACCTAAGGTGGGCTCCTAGGGCTTACTATATGAGGTTTGGTTCTAAAGAGAGGTACCCGAACCAGCAGATTCCTCAATCCTCACCCATTATAGGCTCATACGGACCGAAGTTCGGTTGAGGGGAATACATTTCCCTATGGCTGCACGGAGATGAAAATCTCACGAAGACATAGGTACGGATGTATCCCAAAAGTGATCCACTATCCTGTACGGAGGTGAAAACCTCACGAAGGAGTAGCTTCTCACTTCCATTTAAAGGTGCGACCACAACGGTCATGCAATGCAACAACATGCAATAAAAAGATCATAAATTTTCAAATTGAACTTTCAAACTTCTGATAAAAGACAGAAAATAATCAATTTATGGCTCGACTCTCTAAATCGTCCCCAGTGGAGTTGCCAAGCTGTCGTAACCATTTTTTTTTGAAAACAAAACGGGGTTCGACTTTGGGTTTTAAAAAAATGAAAAAGAACGGGAGTCGCCACCGACCTTTATTTGGTGTGATCGGATCACCTTTATTTTAATAAAACATTTTGTTTTACTAAAACAGTGTTTTTGTCTCAAAGTTTTGAAAATTGGGTTGGAGTCTATTCACATACGAGGAAGGGTTAGCACCCTCGTCGCCCAAAATTGGTACCAAAGTGATTAATTAATGTCTTAATGTCGGAAGTTTGAGAGGATTTTTCAAATTCGGATCTTAAAAATGTATTAGGATATTTAAGATTTCTTTGTTTGAGAGGATACAAACATCACATCCAAAGACGTTAGGACACGATATTGAAGCCTTCGTAATCAAAGTTATCTCGAGTTCTTGAAATTTATTAAAAGGATGTTTAGTGTTTTAGTCAAGCGGAAAATCGTAACTCAAAGACGTTAGGGCACTATTCCCAATTCCTAGATACAAAATATTGCCTTTATTTTAAAACCTTTAAATGGAGTATAGTAATTTTACAAAATACATCGTGTCGTATTAATTTAAAGAAAAGACTGAGTCAAATCTTGAGATTTCTTTGTTAGAAAGATATAAACATCACATCCAAAGACGTTAGGACACAATGTTTTAATCTCTCGTAATCAAAGTCATCTTGTGATTCATGAACTTAGTAAAAGGATGTTAAGTTATTTAGTCAAACGAAAAAATCGCAACCCAACACGTTAGGGCACTATTTCTCGAGTTTCTAAATACCAAAACATTGCCTTATTTTGAAATCTTTTAGATGAAATATGATGATTTCTGAATGATGTTTTGTTCAATAATATAATACAAAACGAAGATAACAAATGTGGATGTGAATGTGGTAAATAAAGAAATACAAATAATAATATTAATAGTAATAATAATAATAATATGATAATGACAAAGTAGTAATGGAAATAAATGAAAAATAATAATAAATAGCGAATAAATAAGACAAGAAATGATAATAACAAAGTAATAATGATGGTATTTGAAATGAAGATGAAATAATGATGATAATATGTAAAAATGATTATTGCAATTAATACATGAAATAATATATATAAAATAAGAATATATACATGTCAAAAATAAAATAATATAATGATAGCAATAATATGGACAAAGTAATAGTAAAATAGATAGCCATGATAATAAAAATAACAAATGATAATAAATAAAACAATCATCTTAATCATAATACTAGTAAATAAATAAAATAATAACACATGCAATTGTTATAATAAATAATAGTAATATAAACAAATAATAGTGAAAATATAATCAAAATAATAAATAATAATAATAATATGGCAATAAATAATAATAAAAGATAACAATAATAAATAACATACGAATAATGATATAGCAAAGTAATAATATAACAATAATAGTAATATAGCAAAATGATAGAGAATAAAAAAATATTAGAACAATGACAATAAAAATATGAATAATACTAATGATAATATATAATGTATAAATAATAATATAAAATAAAAAGAAAGAAAAATGATAATAATAATAGTCATCAATGAATAATGTAATATGTATACAAAGGAATAAGCAAATATAATATATAATATATAATATAATAGTCATAGTAGAGATATAGTAATAATAATATACATATAAATAGGAATAATAATAACGAGAGTAAAATAATAATAAAATAATCAAAGTAATTAAAAAAAGGGCCAAATCGAGTTCAAAACGGAAGTTTAGGGCTTAATTTGAAATAAAAAGAAAGAGAAGGGACCCTATCGTAGTAATGCATAAAAAATGAAGGACCAGAAGAGCAAAATCCCCCTCACGAAGCGCGACATAAGGAGGGGTCAAAGTAAAATTGAAACTTAATGGGCGAATTAAAATAAAATAAAACTTGATTGCAAGAGTATAAAAAGCGGAGGATTGAGAGCATAAATATTCCTTTTAAAAAAACACGCGGATCCTAGGCAATGGGTCGGGTCAAAATCGGGTTGGCTTCAAAGCAGCGTCGTTTTGGGGTTAAGGCCACCCCAAAACGACGTCGTTTTGAGAGGCTATTTAAAGGCCAAAAACCCAAAAAAATCATTTGTGCAATCAAACTAAAAAAAAATTTTTCTCCTTTCTTTTTTCTCTCTGCGGCGGGGAATCTGGCGGGGTCTCGTGAGTCTCCCATGCAGTCGCCACCATGCCGCCGGCCGTCATGGTCGCCGTACAGTGGCGGAGGTTCAAAAAGGTAATTTTTTGTTTTTTGTATCTATTTTAATAATACGTATGTTTCTTGAAAAAGAAAATAAAATAAATAACTTTCAAAAAAATCACCTTTGGCCTCTGTTTCTTTTGATTTTAGTGAATCTTTTGTGTTTTTTCTTCTTGTGTTTGGATCGCCTTTTGTGTTTAAAACTTCTCTTTTTGTATATTGATTGAAGAAAAAAGGTCCCTTTTACGTTGTTTCATTCAGGTTTTATAACGAATTTGGAAGAAAAAAAATATTATTTTCCTATTTTTTCGCCATTGCTTCTTGTTTGCGTGTTTGTCTTCTTTTGCAGGGCATGGGAGCGGTGGAGGTCGGTGGCCATTGTCGATGGCGATGGCTGGGCGCAGAGCAGCAAGTCTTGATGTCGAGAGGCGGTGGCTAGGGTTTTGAAACCCTAGCATTCTGATAAAAATTTTTTAATTTTTTGGGCCTTCTGGGCCACTTGTAAATTGGGCCTATTTTATTTTTGTTTGTATGTAGTGGGCCGAGCAATTTTGGGTGCCTACAAGTGGTGTGAGATTATACACCTTGATTACGAATTTGACACGAATTCTTTAGCACCACTCCTTGCTTTACCGAGTTTTGCTAAATCCTCTCCGATTAATAGAGAAGATTAATGACCCCGCTCTGTACCCTATGTTTCAATACACCCTTATTACAGAAGTTGAATGAGATGTGGTTAACATCCACCCTTGATAAAAACAAAGCGAGTACATCTACCGAATTAAGGCTATGAGTACGAAACGCCTACTTCAAAATGCTTGTCCCCTCTTACACCTCTAGTGAACCTACATACCAACCACATCAGACCACAGAAGATGGGGAAGATTTGGCACTAGAGACACAAATGGTAACCCCCCCGAAAATGATTGAAAGAAAGCCAATCTACTAACCCTTAGATTCGGCAAGACAGCTTTCCTTGAATATGGCCCCAGAAATGTGACTATAAAAGAAAGGTAAGATGATATTGATCTCGGTTGTTCAACTTAAAAGACAATGGAAACATTAAAGACCAAGAAGAAGATAGGTTCGACCAACTAGAAGGGTACAAAAAGAAAACTTACGAGAGGAAGAGAGGAGATTGGATTCGGCTTTAGCTAAGCAAAGAGAGAGGAAGAGAAAATAAGTGGAAAAGAAAATGTTGCAGTCGTCCAAAGGAGAACCGATGGAAGACGGGATTTGGCAACAAAGTACTACTGAAAACAAAAAGAGGAATCAAGAGAAAACTAAGAATTCGGTAAAGGAACAATGAGAAGAAAGGACCCGAAATGCTAGAAAGTATACCAAAATGCAAAATCCCTTGAAAGAAACCAGATGACTTTCGGTACTCTCACACTAACACAAATCGAAAAATGCACTCCCCCCAAAATGCCAACCTTTGGCCTAATTTCCCTAATCAACTTCCCCACATTTGGCCAACACCTCCACATACATCACTTCCTTGATTTTATCCCTTTTCTTCTCCTACTATTGCTCCCTCCATCCATTTGAATTATTTGACCAAGTCTCCAACTCCCCTTGAAGAGTTTGATCCGAACTCTGCTTCCTACACTCACCTGTCACAAAATAAAAGCCTTCAATTTAAAATCTGTGGTATTCGAACCCCTCCCTTCCTTACTCTCCACTTGCTACCATACCACTAGGCCACATGCTCAACTTGTGTTACTAAACACACATAAATTTACTTAAGCCCTACAACTGCCAACCCTTTTCACTTTAAGGTCAAAAACCAAAACTTTGTCAAGGCTCAAACTCGAACCCAGGCCTCTTTAGAACCCCAAAATACCCTCAACTAACCAGCTGAGCAAGCACAACATACAATTAAGCAAAAATTACAACCCCTAACTTTTGGGACATTACAACTCTACCCTCCTTAAAGAAATTTCAGCCTCAAAACTTACCTGATTAAAAAGAGGTGAGGGTATTGCTATCGCATCGCCTCTTCGGGCTCCACCGTGGCTTCCTCTGAATCATGATTACGCCACATCACCTTGACTAACAGAACAGATTTCCTTCTCAACACCTTAACATCACGATCCAATATCTGCACCGATTCTTCCTTAAAAGTCATATTAGGTCTTACCTCTATCTCCTCTATCGGCACTATATGAGAAGGATCAAAATGGTATCGCCTCAACATAGAAACGTGGAATACATTATGTATACGATTTAACTCAAGAGGCAGCTCTAGCTGATAGGCAACCTGTCCCACACGTTTTAGTATCTGGTAAGGTCCGATGAATCAAGGGCTCAACTTGCCTTTTCACCCAAATCTCAAAATCTTCTTCCATTGTGATGCCTTTAAGAAAACATAATCTCCCACTGCGAACTCAATCTCTTTACGCTTTAAATCAGCATACAACTTTTTCTTATCAGATGCTTCTTTTAATCGATTACAGATCAATTTCACTTTCTCCTCGATTTCAGAGACTAGATCGTAACCTAACAGTCACCGCTCGCCCAATTCTGTTCAAAACCTAGGGGTACGACACCTACAACCATATAATGCCTCGTATGGTGCCATCTGGATATTGAATTGGTAGCTGTTGTTATAAATGATTTTCGCTAAGGGTAGATAGTTTTCGCAACTGCCCTTGAAATCAATCACACAGCTTCTCAACATGTCCTCCGAAATCTGTATTACCCTCTCTGACTAACCATCAGTCTGCGGATGAAATGCTGTGCTAAAATCTAACCTCGTACCCAAAGCTTTGTGTAACACATTCCAGATCGTGATGTGAATCTAGGATCCCTGTCCGAAATGATAGACACTGGTGCCCCATGTAACCTCACAATTTTCACCACGTATAACCTGGCCAACTTTTGCAATGAGTAATCAGTGCGAACCAGTATGAAGTGGGCCGAATTAGTCAGTCGATCAACAATAACCTATACCCAATCTTTCTTAGTAGGCGTCAGGGGTAGCCCACTAACAAAATCCATGGTTACCCTCTCCCACTTCCAGAATGGAATTTTAATAGGTTGCAGCAGTCCCGAAGGTAGTTGATGCTCAGTCTTTACTTGTTGACATGTCAAACACTTACTTACAAAATCAGTAACCTCACGCTTAAGTCCTGGCCACTAGTACAGTTCATGTAGGTCTCGATATAACTTGTTTCCACCAGGATGCATAGCTTATGGGCTACTATGTGCCTCTCGCAGCATCGACTGCCTTAATTTAGAGTCCCTCAGTACACAAACTCTTCCATGGAAGCATAATACTCCTTCACTATTCAGCCCAAAATCCTCAGTCTTTCTCTTTTTCACCTGTTGGAACTGAGGAACCAATGACTCATCCAACATCTGTTTCTCTTTAATTTCAACTACCTACATCGGTTTCACTTGAAGTTCTGCTAATAGACTACCATCCTCAAATAGGCTGAGACGACCAAACATTGCTCTTAAATTAGACACAAGCTTACGGCTCAGTGCATCTGCTACCACGTTAGCTTTTCCCGGATGGTACTCAATCAAGCAATCATAATCCTTAAACAACCTATCCATCTTCGTTGCCTAAGGTTCAACTCCATCTGAGTAAGGAGGTACTTGAGACTTTTATGGTCGGTATAAATGATCGACTTCTTCCCGTACAAGTAGTGTCTCCAAATCTTTAGTGTGAATACCACCGCAGCTGATTTCAGGTCATGAGGAGGATAATTCTCCTCGTGCATCCTAAGCTAACGGGACGCATAGGCCACCACCTTCCCCTCTTGCATCAGCACACAACCCAAGCTCGTGTGTGACGTATCACAGTAGACAACGAATTCTTTTCCAGCCTCTAGCGGAATTAATACTGGGGCTTCAGTCAGAATCTTCTTTAGTGTCTCAAAACTCTCCTGCTATTTATCAGTCCAAACAAACGGTACTCCTTTACGCAGTAACTTAGTTAGGGGTGCAGCAATCAGTGAAAACGCCTCTACGAACCGTCTGTGGTACCTGGCCAGACCCAGAAAAATTCGAATCTCAGATAACAAATTCAGTGGCTTCCAATCTAATACGGCTTCAACTTTTTGAGGATCAACCCTAATCCCCTCGGCAGATACGATATGACCCAAGAATGTCACCTCAAGCAGCCCAAACTCGCACTTGCTGAATTTGGCATAAAGTTATTTTTCTCTCAATATTTGCAGAACAACCCGAAGATGTGAATCATGCTCCTCCTCAGTTCTTGAATACACCAGAATATCATCTATAAAAACCACCACGAACCGATCTAAGTAGGGTTGGAAGACCCTATTCATCATATCCATGAAAGCAGCTGGTGCATTCGTTAACCCAAATGACATGACCAAAAACTCGTAATGCCCATAATGAGTCTGAAATGCTGTCTTGTACACATCTGCCTCTTTAACCCTTAGCTGATGGTATCCCGATCTAAGATCTATCTTGGAGAAAATTGCAGCTCCTCGCACTGGTCAAACAGATCGTCTATTCTTGGTAAATGGTACTTCTTCTTAATCGTCAGTTTATTCAATTGACGATAATCAATACAAATGCGCATTGACCCATCCTTCTTCTTCACGAACAATACCGGTGCCCCCCAAGGAGACACACTCGGTCGGATGAACCTTCGATCCAGTAGCTCTTGGATTTAAGCCTTTAATTCCACTAGCTTCTTTGGTGCCATCCTATAAGGGGCGATGGACACCGGAGCCATTCTAGGTAGGAGCTCAATGCTGAATTTGACCTCACGACTTGGTGGAAACCCTAGAAGCTTTTCAGGAAATACATCTAGAAATTCCTTTACGGTCCTAGCATCCCCAACAGACAAACCCTTAACATTAGATGTGCTGACGTAAGCTATGAACGCCTCGCACCCCTTGCGAACCAGTTTCTTGGCCCTTAATGCAGAGATCACATTAGATAAATAATCCATCCGCTCCTTATCACGACCACCTCTTCAATCTCTGAAGACTTCAGTACCATACGCTTAGTAGCATAATCCAAATTCGCAGGGTGTTTTACTAACCAGTCCATGCCCAAAATGAGATCGAACTCGCCAAACGGCAGTTCCATCAAATTTGCCGGAAAGACAACCCCTTAAACCTCTAGGGGCACATCTCTAAAAGTTTATTCACTCTAATCGACTGTCCCAGTGGACTAACCACTGACAGTTCCCTATCAGCAAGTTCAAACTGTATACCCAATGTTCCCAACACAGTACAAGCAATATACGAGTGCGTAGACCCAAGGTCAATTAAAACTGTAAATGGACATCATGAGTGAGAAACATACCAGTTATGATGTCATGTACATCGCCATCCTCTCAATGCTGAGCAGCATACACCAACCTAGCTGTCTCACCTCTGTATTAAGAGCACCTCTGCCCGGTGCTTCACGATCTCGTCCTAAACCATTTCCCCCTCTAGCTGGACCACGACCTCTCGGTGGCTGCTGACTACCTCTCCCTGGCTACACATAACCCTGACCTACATCTTGCATATAAGTGGGCCTCTAAGTACAGTCTCTAACCTGATTATCCCTGGAGCCACATTTAAAACATGCCCCAATTCTTTTCCAGTACTCTCCCAAATGAGATCTCCTATACTCAGCGCAAAGCTGCGGTCTGACTGCAACATTAGGAACCCCAGCTCGGGCTAGCCCATCAAACCTAGGCCTCTTCCTAAACCCACTAGAAGAACTTGAAAGCCTGAAATTCCTCTTACTTTTGCCCCTATCCTATTCACGGTTCTGACGCTCTGAGCGTTTCACATCCTCGGCAATCTTAGCCTTCTCAACCAGGGCAACAAAGTCTCTTTCCCTTTACGGGGCTATTAATACCCGCAACTCATCTCAAAAACCATCCTCAAATCGCACGTAGCCCTCATATTCAATTGTGACTATGCCCTGAGCATACCGGCTCAATCGCAGGAACTCTTCCACATACTCCACTATAGACTTATTCCCCTGAACCAGATTCATAAATTCTTTTCTCTGGGCATCCACATAACTTGCCCTGACATATTTTCCTTAGAAGGCCGCCTTAAAGAAGTCTCAAGTTACACGGTTGGCCTACGTACCTTCCCTCACGGTAAGCCACCATTGGTATGCCTCTTCTCGTAGTAAGAACACTGCTCCCTTTAGTTTTTGCTCTACCGTGCAGTGAAGATCATCCATTATTCACTCTACCCCCTCCAACCAGTATTCTGCTACATTCTGGGCTACACCAGAGATGCCCTTGAAGATAGCACAGACTAGCTGAGCCATTAAATCAATATAACGTGACAGAGCCACTAGTACAGTGCTTCTTCCAAATCCATAACCCAACCCATGCAGGATGCCATGTCATAATTAAATCATGTAAGCAGTGCATCATCATAGACATCAATCATACAATTACTACTCATACATCTATGATTCTACCACTAAAGGTAAAATGGTCATTTAGGGTTAAAATAGTAATTTTGCCCCTTAGGGGTATTTTGATAATTTACCCATTAAGGTTAATTTGGTAATTTACTCATCTACAGCCTTTTCGGAGGCCAACTGTCACCTCAAGCGACACAGGTTCCATTTTGGGTCAAAACGATGCAATTGGGCCTAAAATCTAATTTTAGCCCAAATGGGCCCACACGCTCGTGTGGCCCAAACAACCATTTTGGTCTCGGATCTGTGGGCTTCGTAGCCACATCCATCGTCTGGCACTTACCATGGATTTCACCCCTGTGGGCCCATTAACCCATTGGGCCCACCTAGCCCACTTCGGCTCAATAAGGCCCATTACAGCCTCAGTTCTGCGAGAGAGTTCGAGTCACTCCCATCATTCTATAGCCAACACTATTGACTCGGTTTAACTCTATGAGCGCTCGCACTCTCGAGAGCTCTCAGTTGCCAATACTCTGACTTTTCGATATTTTGACTTTTAGTCGATTCACAGAACATCGCATATCAGAATAAATAGTGGTGTCAGATTACACACCTTGATTACGAACGTGACACGAATCCCTTAGCACCGCTCCTTACTTTACCGAGTTTTGCTAAGTTGGCCGAACCTATCTTCTTCTTGGTCTTCAATGTTCCCATTGTCTTTTAAGTTGAACAACCGAGATCAATATCATCTTACCTTTCTTTTATAGTCACATTTCTGGGGCCATATTCAAGGAAAGCTGTCTTGCCAAATCTAAGGGTAAGTAGATTGGCTTTCTTTCAATCATTTTCGGGGGGGTTACCATTTGTGTCTCTAGTGCCGAATCTTCCCTATCTTCTGTGGTCTGATGTGGTTGGTATGTAGGTTCACTCGAGGAGTAGGAGGGGACAAGCATTTTGAAGTAGACGTTTCGTACTCATAGCCTTAATCCGGTAAGCGTAACATCTCGAAATTAGGCCTAGTAGGATTGGGCCCATTGGGCCTTGAGCACGGAAGTGTTTAAAATTTTTGAAGAACAAGAGAATGGCATTATTTCAAGTTGAACTTATTAGGAAGGCAATTTTGTAAAGTTATGGGGTTTCTAGGAAGTTTCAGGTTCAAGTTAGGCTATTGGAAAATTTTAGTGTTTAAGCACTTTAAGGAGAGAAGGAAGTGGCATCAAGGCTTATGGAAATAAGTGAGTAAATTGCTATCATAAATGAGCACATGGAAAGGAGGTTGTGGTATCACATGAAGGGCTTTAAGGGAAGAGGCTCGAATCCCACTTGGTGTAAATTTTGATTATTTTTTTGTGCTATTCATCCATAGTGTTGGTCACGGATGATATGGTGGCTAAAGAAATATGGTAAGGAGGAGGATAAGGGATAATGAAGGAAAGAATCAAAAGAAAAAGGAAAGGGTAGGGAACATGTTGGCCCAAAGTGAGGAAGATGTTTTGGAAAGAGTTTTGGTCAACAATCATCTATTTGGTAAAGATGATACAAGGTTTTGGTAGGGAGAAGAAGGAGAGCCAAAATTCCTTTAGCATTTTTGCAAGATAGTGCATGAGAGGTTGGTTTTCTTTTAACACTTTTGTGTTTTTTTTTCCAATCTTTCTCCTTGTTGCCGAAACACCCAACTCTTTGTGTTCAAATCCTTTTGTTCATTTTCCATTGGATAGCCGAAACACTCTAGCCATTGTTCATCTTGTTCCCTTGTTGTGCCGTAAACCTCAATCCATCATATTCATTCTCCCTTTGTTTTGCCGAAACTATCAAGCCATCCTTTGCTGCTACGTATCGTTCTGTTAGCCTTGGTTGTGGAAGTTGATTGGTAAGTAGGTGATTAGGCCGAATATTGGTGGTAAAATGTTACTCTTTATTTCGATGTTTTGCGCCGCTCATGTGATTCTATTTTGTGGTGAAGATATCAATTTCTTGCACTTGTGGAAGGGTCGAATATTGGATGAAGGCTAACCCTTTGGTACATCACTTATTTACTTTAGGAACTCATTGCGATAGCCAAGGTGCAAGGCCAGATTTTAGAACCTAGTAGGGAAGGATCACGATTGTGGGGGCAACGAAAAGTGGTTCTTTAGGAAATCCAAATAAGGTGTGTAATCTCATACCTCTCTGAATATTTACATGAAATGTTTTATGAATCGGTCGAAAGATCTAAAAATCGAAAACCAGCATAGGTGATCACTCGGGCGTGCGTATGTTCGTAGTGGTAACCATATTTTGCAATAAAATAGTTTTTGGTTAGTAGCAGTGACGTGATTTTGAAAATTCATGAAAAATAGGAGAAATGTAATTTGAAAGTGAATAAGATATAGAATTAAATTTTATTGTGTCTATTCTTAAATGATAGAAATAGAGTGGGAAGGAAATTTTATATTCTGTGATATTTTAATTTTAGTAAGACTGGTTCTGAATGACTTTGTGGTTCCCTATTCTGTCTTGGAAAAATCATTCAAAATTGTAAAAAGAGAATTATGAGTTATAATTTATATGTATAGATTCCTTAGTGAGTCTATTTTTAATAGAAACAAGTGGGAACAACATATAAAAATTGTACAATGAGATATTTGAATTTAGGGTAAGAGAGGTCAGAATCGTTGGACAGTGAAATAGGGGAAACTTTAATGAATAAACTGTACTAATTGGCTAAGCCAAAAATTCTGGAAAAATTGTAATAAGAAGATATATGAGTCTATTTTCAAGGAAAATTTACGGATCTAAATTTTGAATTTCCTAACTCGAGTTATAGTCAATTTAGTCAATATGACGCGGATGGACAATTTCAATTTTTATGCCCCAAATTAGTAGTTAAGTCTAGGGTTGCGAAATTATGAGAATACCCTTGGAGGGTAAATTACCGAAATACCCCTGGGTTGCGAGATTACCGAATTACCCTTAGTGGGTAAAATTATCGAAATACCCTCGATGGGTGAAAATTATAGAAATACCTTTGGGTTGTAAAATTACGAAAATGCCCCTATGGGCCGATTACCGAAATGCCTCTATGGGCCGATTTGTTAAAATGCCTTAGTGGACTGAATTATTATTATATTGCTTTAATGGGCCGATTCATTAAAAGTATTCAATAGATTAATGATTGTTGTTTATATGTGGATATTTTATCTTATTATGAATGTTGCATCTCTACATATTGCATGGGATGGGAAAACTTGAATGAAGAGAAGTATGGACCGGTGGCATTACCACAAATTCTGATAATGGCTATGTGCCAACCTAAATATGGCTTTGTGCCATCGTGATTTTAGCTTTATGCTAAACGTATTTACCCAAGGCTGTGTACCAATTATAATACCGTATATGATTTCGGTGGCTTGACCACACAAATATTATAAATGGCAGCTTGACTGCAAGTTGGAGAGACTGGCGGGTTGGGTTGACTTGATCCCCACAGGAGAGATTGGCTGGTCAGGGGAGAGATTGGCTGGATGGGTTGGGTTGCATACATTACATATATATATATATACTGTTTTGTAAATGGGCTTAGGCCCAAGATGTTGTTAAACGGGTTCAGGCCCAGTGGATGACAGTAAGGGGATTATCCACTAAGTTCTAGTAACTCACCCCTTTTTCTTAACCCTTGCAGGTAATGCTCAGTGATGTAGACTTGGGCCATGGATGACTCGATGGAGGCCATACTTCGGAAATGGCATTTATGAACTTTAGATTCCTATTTACATTTACTTTATTATTTTACTATTTTGTTTTTTTTTAAATTGTAATAAGGCCTCTAGAGTATTTTTTATTTTTACTTTATGTTTAACGTACTTATTATTTTGCTTGATTTATTTTACATGGAAATTTTCTAAAAATATAAATAACGTTTTTTCCAAAATTGATTAATAAATGGAATTTTATAACAAACTTTTACAAGTGATTTAACTCGGACTTTCTTTCAAATTATCAACGACATTTTCAAAAGTTACGATTTTAAAAGATCACTAGTTCAAATATCGATTCTTCAATCAGCTTTTCAAAGATTAGTAGTATTTTTATCAAATATTTCTAAACAAACTTGTTTTCTTCAATTACACCTATTTTAGTACGAATCACAAGATCCTTTATACGTTATTCTTCATTGTGACACACCAGATTTGGGCCTAACTTCTAGGCCGGGTTTTGGGTGTTACAGTAAGTGTACTCGTTTTATTTTTATCAAGGGTGGATGTTAACCACATCTCATTCAACTTCTCTAAAAAGGGTGTATTGAAACGCAGGGTATAATGCGGTGTCATTAATCTTCTCTGTTAATCAGAGAGGATTTACCAAACTTGATAAAGCAAGGAGGCAGTGCTAAGGGATTCGTGTCATGTTCGTAATCAAGGTGTGTAATCCCACACCATTGTTTATTCTGATATGCGATGTTCTGTGAATCGACTAAAAGCCGAAATACCAAAAAGCCAGAGTATTGGCAATTGAGAGCTCTCGAGCGTGTGAGCGCTCGTAGTGATAAACTGAGTCAATAGTGTTAACTATAGACTGTTGGGAGTAACTCGAACTCTCTCACGAAATTGAGACTGTAATGGGCCTTGTTGAGCCGAAGTGGGCTAGGTGGGCCCAATGGGTTAATGGGCCCGTAGGGGTGAAATCCGTGGTAAGTATCAGACGATGGATGCGGCTGCGAAGCCCGTAAATCTGAGACTGAAAATGGGTTGTTTGGGCCACACGAGCATGTGGGCCCATTTGGGTCGAAATTGGATTTTAGGCCCAATTACACCGTTTTGACCCAAAATGGAACCTGTGTCGCTCGAGGTGACAATTGGCCTCCGAAAAGGCCGTAGATGTAAATTACAGAATTACCCTTGATGGGTAAATTATCGAAATACCCCTGAGGGCTAAAATTATCGTTTTACCCCCAAATGACCGTTTTACCCTTAGTGGTAGGATCATCGATGTATGAGTAGTAACTGTATGATTGATGTCTATGATGATGCACTGCTTACATGATTTAATTATGACATGGCATCCCGCATGGGTTGGGTTATGGATTTGGAGGAAGCACTGTACTGGAGGCTCTACCACGTTATACTGATTTAGTGGCTCAGCCATGTATACTGTTATTAGTAGCTAGTCTGCGTTATTGGTGTACTGGTTGGGTGGGTTGACTTGGTCCCCACAGGTGTGTTGGTTGGTACGGGTGGTGTGTTGGTTAGACTGGGTGGGGTACATATTTGTTTTGCATATCATAGAGCTTTGGCCAAGACTGTTACTGAATAGGGCTTCGGCCCAAACTGTTATCGAATAGGAGACTAAAACTATAGTAAATGCGATCTACGAGAACAACCCTAATTACCACTTTTTATAAGATATCTGTTAATAATTACATGAACTATAAGCTGTTCATAAAACTTTTTAATCAGAAAATACGCTACATCGATATGAGCACAAGAGGTGGCGAAAGGGGTAAACGTGGTAGTGGTAGAGGCCGAGGTGCTAGGGCTAGATCCACAACATCAGGACATATGCCTGAAAAGGAAGCACCGGCATCACCAGTGAATAAAACGGGGTCTCAAAACTGAGCAGGTAGGGATGATGCCCTGCCCCAAGCGATGCTTCGAGTTCTAGAAAGGGTTGCTGGAGCGAGTACTAGGACAGTGGCCCGAGGGTCAATTTCTGAGTGACTCAAGTAAAACGGGGCAGAAATCTTCAAGGGCATCTCTGGTGTAGCCCTGAATGTAACAGAATACTAGTTGGAGGCGGTAGAGCGATTAATGGATGATCTTGACTGCACGGTAGAGATAAAACTGAAGGGAGCAGTGCCCTTACTGCGAGATGAGGCATATCAATGGTGGCTTACCGTGAGGGAAGGCACGCAGGCCGACCGTGTGACTTGGGACTTTTTTAAGGTGGCCTTCCAAGGAAAATATTTCAGAGCAAGTTATGTGGATACCGGAGAAAGGAATTTCTGAATCTGGTTTAGGGGAATAAGTCTGTAGTGGAGTATGAGGCAGAGTTCCTGCGATTGAGCTGGAATGCTCTGTAACACCCTAAAAATCTGAGTATTTAATTTTGCATGATTTTGGTGTTTAGATTTTAAAGGAAAAATCTTTTATTTTAATTTGGTGCTTATTGAAGTCTTTGAGAGGGTAAAGCATAATTTGAGGAAAGAATAAAATTTATTAATTGAGAATTTATTGAAGTGAAACAAAGGTGATTAAGACTTAAGCTAAATTATGTGCTAAGAGTGTCATAAAATGAGCATATGGCATGGTGGAGTTGGCGCATGGGTTCTAGCAAGGGGAAGAGGTTGAATCCTTGTATAGCACCTAGATAAAATTTTGTTTTAATTTTACGCTCATGGATAGGAAGTGTCGGCAATGATCAATTAAGGAAGGTGTTGACCATGTTATTTTTGGTTAGTGTATCAATGGATTAAGGAAACAACTAACTTATGGCATGGAATCAAAGGTTTAAGGAAAGATAGGGGAACATAAGGCACTTATCAAGGGAAAATTTGGAAAGAAATCATGGCCAATTGACCATGTCTTTGGGCGGCAATTTGGTATAGGAGGGAGCCTAAATTTTGAGTTAGTTTTGGTGAGAAATTCTTTTCTCTCTTTGGTTGTTCTTTGCACTTTGTGCAGAATTTTATTTCCTCTCCTATCAACATTCTTCTTGGCGAATTTTGCATTTGGTAAAGCCAAAATCTTTTGACCATTTGGTCACTTTTATTCATCTTGTCAATTTTCTTTTGTATTCTCCTTGTGCGAAATCATCCATACAAAAAAAAATCAGTCTCTTCTTTTCTTTTGCCATGGCGAATATACTAGCACCTAAAGTTCATATTTTCTTTTCTTCTCTTCTCTTTGAAATCAAGCAACAACATCACCATCATCCTTTCGTTTTATATTATTTCTTTTCAATCGAAATTCTCTCCATCTTCACTCTCTTGGCGAATGCTATTGTGCCTATAAACCAAATATTTATTCTTCTTTTCCTTGATCATACATAGCGAACCCTTCATCATTTAGACACCATTCTCAATCCTTTCCTTTCGGTAGTGGAAAATAGGTAAGGGTTCTTTTCCATTTTGATTTATTAAGGTACTTTGGCGAATATCATTGGTTTATTGAGGGTCTTTTGGATTGATATAGCATTCATACTAATAACGTTTCTTTCGTTATTATTTAGTGCAATAACGGAGATTGGAATTCAAGTGATCGGAGAATCGTGGAAGCGTTGGAAGCGTTTCATTTTGGTAAGAAATCCTACTCTTTAAAATCTCTAGTATTATTGATATTATTTTAGATCTAACTAAATTCCTTTGGATCTTGAAGGCATCAAAATAGGGAAGAAAAGGCGGTGTTTAGTTATCGTAAGAGGGTGGATCTGTAAATCCCCATTCAAGCGAAGAGCGGTTTGGCGGTCAGGGATTTTCCACGGGTTGTGGGCCATCTTAGAAGGAAGTCCATTATTCAAGTGATGCGAACTTAGAACCATTATCGTTGGTGGATTCTCGACGACGAGCGAATCATTAAGCGAAGGAAAACCGAAAATCAAGTGATTCAAAATCAAGAGGTAAGATTTTGGATCTATTATCGATTAAGATTTATTTTCTGAATTAGTTGTCTAACGGATCAAAATATATTTTAGGTCTTGGGAGGCGAGAAGGGTTAGTACTCACGGTAGCGAGGTGTGTAATTTCACACTCATTATTTTTGGTTGGATGTCAAATTTCGGTATGGAAGCAAAATCGTAAAAGCGACTAGATCGGTAAAAGCGCAAAAATTGATATTTTGGCGAAAATCGTAAAAGCGACTAAATCGTGAAAATTACGAAAATGCCCTCAAGAAATTAATTGTTATTATGAAAATTTGATGTTTCATGAAAATGGGCGTAAATACTCTAGTTAAAAATGGGCGTAAATACTCTAGTTAAGTGAAAATGGTAGTAAATACTCTAGTTCAGTGAAAATGGGCCGTAAATACTCTAGTTAAGTGAAAATGGGCCGTAAATACTCTAGTTAGTGAAAATGGGCCGTAAATACTCTAGTTAGTGAAAATGGGCCAAAATACTCTAGTTTGTTAAAATTTAGTCAAAACACTTTAGTTAGGTAAATGGGCCAAAGCCCACTAAAGCGCTAAATAGACAAATTGCTATAATTATGGGCCAAATGAAATGTTATTGATAAACCCATCATGTTATGTATTGTTAATAAATTTTATATTTTAAAGTACATGTATAATTGCATGGGTGGGATATATGAAGAGAAGAATGGCGATTGCCACAATATCGACTTATTGCCTCTAGTTCGCCTCTATCGTTATTGCCTCTAGTTGGTGGCTCTGCCACAATATCGACTTATTGCCTCTAGTTGGTGGCTCTGCCACAATATAACTTATTGTGGGCTATGCCACAATTATAAAAAGGCTTAATGCCTACGATTGGTGTGATGGCGGGGTGGGTTGACTTGATCCCCACAGGTGTGATGGTTGATGCAGGGGTGTTAGCGGATGGATATTAGGTATGGGTTTGGGAATTTCATTTTACATGCATTATTAATTGTGTTAATTCATGATATATTGTTGAATTACGAATTGGGCTCAAGCCCGACATTATGTCTGATAATCGGCCCAATAATGGTGGTAGGTGAGTTACACTTTGAGTTCTAAGTAACTCATCCCTTTAAATTCTTTCCATCTCGGGTAATGGAAATTGATGTGGACTTGGGCGAGGATGACTTCGTGGAGGCCATCTTTGCGAGAGAGGTTATTTAAACTACGAACTTTCAATAAATATTTTTTCTATTATGGATTATTGTAATAAGGGCCTCTATAAATAACTTTTGGATTTTTATGTGTGTTTGGGTTTTAAACTAAACTTTGGACTTTTTAATTAATGGTTTGTGATTTTATGATGCTTTATTTAAAATAAATTTTGGTTTTCAAGTATATGAAATTCTTTTATAAATATTTTATTATAGTCAATTCATTAACAAACTATTTAAAAGTTTTGATAATACAATGATTTTCAACTAATGTTTTCAAATATTATCAAATTCAAATACTCTTCTATTTATTTATTTTAAAACACTGAAATTTATATTGAAGTTTTCAACTTATTGCAAATTTAAAGATAACTTCGATTCATGTGACAAACCAAATCTAGTCTCAACGCATAGGCCGGGGTTTGGGGTGTTACATTTAGTAATATCGAGCCAGTTTCAAAAACTTCGGTTTGTGGTTTGGGTTCAAAAATAATTTACATGTATGAAATCATTCAAAAATCGATATGGCACCACAAGCATCCAAGCAACAAGTCAAGTAAGTATTATTGCTTAATGATTACTATGATATGATCATAGGAACACTCTAGAACTTCTAGTTTTAGGCGTGAAAAAGCTGTAGAGATTGAGACTATAGGATATGTTGCGAAAAACAACTTTATATCTCAAATCTCATAAAATATCGTTAATAAACACGAAACAAAATTTACGATTCATAAAACTTGTAATCGGATAAGCGAACAAGCTATCATGAGCACTAGAGGGCGTGGTGCGTGGGCCGCGATAGGCGTGGCCGTGGTAGAGGCCGAGGTGCTGGCTGAAGCACCAAATCATATGCGAAGTGGGCCTTTGCGTCAATTGAAAGTGAGACCGGATCACGCGATCACATGGAAGAAGATCATGCATTGACTCAAGCAATGCTACGAGTCTTGGAAAGGTCATTGGAACTAGAATTGGGCCAACAACTCGTGGGTCAATTTGAGGCGACTTAAAGCGAATAATCTGAAGTTTTGAGAGGTGTCTCGGTGTAGCTCGAATGTGGCGAATCTTGGCTCGAAGGCGTGGAGCGGATTATGGATGATATGGAATGCGGTGAGCAAAAAGCGGAGGAGCTGTATCCTTATTGAGAGATGAGGCGTGTCGGTGGTGGCTCCTTTGTTAGAGAAACCTTGAAGCCATGATTAAGCGGGAATTCTTTAAAGGCGCCTTTCAAGGAAAATCGTCGGACGAGCTATGTAGGCCTTCGAAGGAAGGAATTTCTGAATCTTGTCCAAGGAAGTAAGGCCGTGGCGACATATGAAGTGAGTTTTACGTCGAGCCGTTATGCGGACAATTGTAGCAGATCATGAGCGTTGTATGCGTTTGAGGATGGACTTAATGATGGTGAGGGTTACGATTGCTCATGACAAGTTAGAAATTTTCCACTCGGTGGAGAAGGCCAAAATAGCGAAGAGGCTAAGAACTCGAGCAGCGAGCAGAAAGATCCGAAACAAGAGAGACCGCAATGATCTGGTTCTTCCAAGAGATTTGAAGAAACCGGAATGATGAATCGAGTTCAAAGCGAGAACCCGGTAGCAAATAATCGAAGTCGAGATTGCCTTGAGTGTGGGAAGAGACATTTTGGGGAATGTTGGAGGAAAGCGGCGCATGCTACAAATGCGGTTCAATGGAACATCGATACAAAAGTTGTCCTCGACGAATGGATCGACTCAAAAGTCCGTAATAATGATGCCTGTAGGCGGAGGTAATCAGCGACCACCGAGAGGTCGTGGACCGGTCGTGGTGGTAATGGGGCTGGTCGTGGTCAAGGTGCACCGGTCGAGGCAATGGTAATAGAGAAATCACGGATGCAAGACGACTGGGTGGTCTATGCGGTTAGGCGCTTGAGAGGCGGCAATGCACCGATGTGATAACAGATGCGTTCTTCATTTTTGATGTACTGTTATTGCCTTAATAGATATTGGCTCTACCCATTCATACGTAGCTAGTGCCATATCTGGAAACACAATTTAGAATCGAAATTACGAAAATGAGATGGCGGTGATTAGTCCTTTAGGACGGTCAATAGCTGATTAATAAAATATTTAAAGGCGTGCCCTAAAATCCAAGAGGAAGTATTCTTAGCAAATTTGATGGAACTACCTTTGGTGAGTTCGATCTCATTACAGGCATGGATTGGTTGGTTAACCATCGAGCGCAATTGGATTGTCTTTGAAAAATGAATGTCGATGGGACCTCGGATGATAAGGAAGTCATAATGATTGGTGAGCGAAAGAACTATCGGCAAATGTGGTATCTGCATTAAAAGTTTGAGAAGTTGGTGCGGAAAGGATATGGAGCATTCCTAGCCTTTATCGTGCTTTGGATGCCAAAGAATTATCCGTGAATGATGTGAGGGCGGTGAAGGAATTTCCGATGTATTTCTGAGGAACTTCTGGTATACCTCGGATCGGGAAGTAGAATTTGGCATTGAGCTTTTGCAGGGGCGGCTCCGGTGTCCATTGCTCCTATAGAATGGCAGAAGGAGTTGGTGAGCTCAAAGCTCAAATTCAAGAATTCTTGGATCGAGGATTTATTCGACCAAGTGTGTCTCAAGTGGGGAGCACCGGTCTTGTTCGTCAAGAAGAAGGATGGATCGATGCGTATGTGCATTGACTACTGACAGTTGAATAAATTGACGATCAAGAATCGGTATCCTCTGCAGAAATTGACGACTGTTTGATCAATTAAAAGGAGCTTGATTTTCTCAAGATTGATTTAAGGTCGGGTTATCACCGACTTAAGGTGAAAGAAGCGGACATTTATAAGGCGGCATTTCGGACCGTTACGGACACTATGAGTTTGTAGTGATGCCGTTTGGATTAACCAATGCACCAGTGCATTTATGGACATGATGAACCAAGTCTTTCAACCATATTTAGACCGGTTTGTGGTAGTGTTCATAGATGATATATTGGTTTATTCGAGAAGTGAGGAGGAACATGACCGACATTTGCGGATAGTATTACAATTACTTCGTGATAAGCAATTGTATGCCAAATTTGGTAAATCAAATTTTGGCTAAAGGAGGTGACTTTCCTTGGTCATGTAGTATCGGTAGAAGGAATAAGGGTGGATCCTCGGAAAATTGAGGCTATTACGGATTGGAAACCACCAACATCGATGGTGAAATTGGAGTTTCTTGGAGTGCAGTTGGATACTATAGGCGTTTTGTAGAGGGTTTTCGTTGCTTCTTGCACCTAACTAAAGCTATTGCGAAAGGGAGCTCAGTATATCTGGGTGAAAAGCGACAAGAGAGTTTTGAGAAGTTGAAGAAGATCTGTGAAGCTCAGGTTTAATTCAACCCGAAATTTGGAAAAGAGTTCTTGTTTATTGTGATCGTCTCTCACAGAGTGCAGGTTGTGTATTGATGCAAAATGGAAAAGTGGTGGCCTATGCTTCTCGTCAATTGAGACCACACAGTAAACTACCCTACTCATGATTTGGAGTTAGTTGCGTTGTCTTTGCTCTAAAGATTTGGAGGCACTATCTCTATGGTGAGAAGTCCATAATATACACGGATCACAAGAGTCTTAAATACCTCCTTACCCGAAGGAGTTAAATTTGAGACAAAGAAGATGGGTAGAATTGTTAAAGGATTATGATTTCTCCATCGAATACCATCTGGAAAGGCTAACGTGGTAGGTGACGCGTTAAGTCGTAAAGCGATGTCGATTTAAAACCTTTGTTGCCCATTTGAGTCTGTCGAGGATGGCGGTTTGTTAGCGAAACTTGGTGAAGCCGTATGTGGTGGAACAAATCAAGGAAAAGCAGACATCGGATGAGAAGTTGGGACCTTTACTTGACAAGTTGAAAATGGTGAAATTGAGGATTTTGGAATAAACACGGAGGGTGTGTTGTGCTTTCGAGGAGAGTATGCATGCCTAAAGACTTAGATCTAAGGCAATTGATTCTCTGGGGCGCATAGTAGCCCTTATGCTATGCATCCGGAGGAAATAAGATGTATCGAGATCTCCGTGAGCGATATTGGTGGCGGGGTTGAGCGTGAGATTCTGAGTTTGTGGGAAAATGTTTGACTTGTCGACAAGTGAAGGCGAACATCAATTACCGTCGGATTGTTACAACCGATAAAGATTCCTCTTTGGAAATGGGAGCGGATAACTATGGATTTTGTTAGTGGGTTACCGTTAACACCTACTAAGAAAAATTCCGTTTGGGTAATTGTTGATCGGTTGTGAAAGACTTGCTCATTTCTTGCCGTTAAATGCGGATTATTCTTTGCGAAGTTGGCGAAACTTTACGTATCCGAAATTGTGAGGTTGCATGGGGTACCGATATCTATTATATCGGATAGGGACCCTAGGTTTACATCACGATTCTGAAAGCTCTGCATGAAGCCTTGGGAACAAAGTTGAATTCGATCGGCTTTTCATCCTCGGTCGATGGTCGATCGGAGAGAGTAATTCAAATATTGGAAGATATGTTAAGAGGATGTGTAATCGACTTGAGGGTAGTTGGGAGGATTATCTACCCTTTGGCGAAATTCGTATAACAACACTATCGGTCTAGCATTGAGATGGCACCTTACGAGGCATTGTATGGTCGTAAGTGTCGCTCTCCTATTGTTGGTGAGTTGGGCGAAAAGCGGATGTTAGGTCTGAGATGATATCGAGGCGAGAGGATAAAGTAAAAGTTATTCGAAACACGGTTGAAAGAAGCCTCGAGATGAAGCGAAGTCGTGCGGATCTGAAGCGAAGGAACATCGAGTATAGTGTGGGAGATCGGGTTTTCTTGAAGGTATCTCCTTGGAAAAAGATCTTTAGATTCGGAAGGAAGGGCAAGCTAAGTCCTAGATATATTGGACCTTATCGTGTCTTTGAAGCGTGTTGGTCGATGGCATATCAGTTGAGTTACCTCGGAGTTAGATCAGATTCATAATGTTTTCATGTTTCCATGTTGAGCGTTATAGATCGGATCCTTTGCACATTATCTTAGGTAGAGGAATTGGGTGAATTGATTTGTCCTTTGAAGAAGAACCGGTGGAAATCCTAGAGCGAGATGTCAAGGTATTAAGGAAGAAAACCGTGCCGTTGGTCAAAGTTCTATGGCGTAACCACGAATGGAAGAAGCTACGTGGGAGCCAGGAGGATGCAATTCGGCAACAATACCCTCACCTTTTTCAACGGGTAAATTTCGAGGGCGAAATTTTCTTTAAGGAGGTAGAGTTGTAACACCCTAAAAATCGAGTATTTAATTTTGCATGATTTTGGTGTTTAGATTTTAAAGGAAAAATCTTTTATTTTAATTTGGTGCTTATTGAAGTCTTTGAGAGGGTAAAGCATAATTTGAGGAAAGAATAAAATTTATTAATTGAGAATTTATTGAAGTGAAACAAAGGTGATTAAGACTTAAGCTAAATTATGTGCTAAGAGTGTCATAAAATGAGCATATGGCATGGTGGAGTTGGCGCATGGGTTCTAGCAAGGGGAAGAGGTTGAATCCTTGTATAGCACCTAGATAAAATTTTGTTTTAATTTTACGCTCATGGATAGGAAGTGTCGGCAATGATCAATTAAGGAAGGTGTTGACCATGTTATTTTTGGTTAGTGTATCAATGGATTAAGGAAACAACTAACTTATGGCATGGAATCAAAGGTTTAAGGAAAGATAGGGGAACATAAGGCACTTATCAAGGGAAAATTTGGAAAGAAATCATGGCCAATTGACCATGTCTTTGGACGGCAATTTGGTATAGGAGGAGCCTAAATTTTGAGTTAGTTTTGGTGAGAAATTCTTTTCTCTCTTTGGTTGTTCTTTGCACTTTGTGCAGAATTTTATTCCTCTCCTATCAACATTCTTCTTGGCGAATTTTGCATTTGGTAAAGCCAAAATCTTTTGACCATTTGGTCACTTTTATTCATCTTGTCAATTTTCTTTTGTATTCTCCTTGTGCGAAATCATCCATACAAAAAAAAATCAGTCTCTTCTTTTCTTTTGCCATGGCGAATATACTAGCACCTAAAGTTCATATTTTCTTTTCTTCTCTTCTCTTTGAAATCAAGCAACAACATCACCATCATCCTTTCGTTTTTATATTATTTCTTTTCAATCGAAATTCTCTCCATCTTCACTCTCTTGGCGAATGCTATTGTGCCTATAAACCAAATATTTATTCTTCTTTTCCTTGATCATACATAGCGAACCCTTCATCATTTAGACACCATTCTCAATCCTTTCCTTTCGTAGTGGAAAATAGGTAAGGGTTCTTTTCCATTCGATTTATTAAGGTACTTTGGCGAATATCATTGGTTTATTGAGGTCTTTTTGGATTGATATAGCATTCATACTAATAACGTTTCTTTCGTTATTATTTAGTGCAATAACGAGATTGGAATTCAAGTGATCGGAGAATCGTGGAAGCGTTGGAAGCGTTTCATTTTGGTAAGAAATCCTACTCTTTAAAATCTCTAGTATTATTGATATTATTTTAGATCTAACTAAATTCCTTTGGATCTTGAAGACTGTCAAAATAGGGAAGAAAAGGGTGGTGTTTAGTTATCGTAAGAGGGTGGATCTGTAAATCCCCATTCAAGCGAAGAAGCGGTTTGGCGGTCAGGGATTTTCCACGGGTTGTGGGCCATCTTAGAAGGAAGTCCATTATTCAAGTGGTACGAACTTAGAACCATTATCGTTGGTGGATTCTCGACGACGAGCGAATCATTAAGCGAAGGAAAACCGAAAATCGAGTGATTCAAAATCAAGAGGGTAAGATTTTGGATCTATTATCGATTAAGATTTATTTTCTGAATTAGTTGTCTAACGGATCAAAATATATTTTAGGTCTTGAGGAGCGAGAAGGGTTAGTACTCACGGTAATGAGGTGTGTAATTTCACACTCATTATTTTTGGTTGGATGTCAAATTTGGTATGGAAGCAAAATCGTAAAAGCGACTAGATCGGTAAAAGCGCAAAAATTGATATTTTGACGAAAATCGTAAAACGACTAAATCGTGAAAATTACGAAAACGCCTCAAGAAATTAATTGTTATTATGAAAATTTGATGTTTAAGTGGGTAAAATACTCTAGTTAAGTGAAAATGGTAGTAAATACTCTAGTTAAGTGAAAATGGGCGTAAATACTCTAGTTAAGTGAAAATGGGCCGTAAATACTCTAGTTAAGTGAAAATGGGCCAAAATACTCTAGTTTGTTAAAATTTAGTCAAAACACTTTAGTTCGGTAAATGGGCCAAAGCCCACTAAAGCGCTAAATAGACAAATTGCTATAATTATGGGCCAAATGAAATGTTATTGATAAACCCATCATGTTATGTATTGTTAATAAATTTTATATTTTAAAGTACATGTATAATTGCATGGGTGGGATATATGAAGAGAAGAATGGCCGATTGCCACAATATCGACTTATTGCCTCTAGTTGGTGGCTCACGCCACAATATCGACTTATTGCCTCTAGTTCGGTGGCTCTGCCACAATATCGACTTATTGCCTCTAGTTCGGTGGCTATGCCACAATTATAAAAAGGCTTAATGCCTACGATTGGTGTGATGGCGGGGTGGGTTGACTTGATCCCCAGGTGTGATGGTTGATGCAGGGGTGTTAGCGGATGGATATTAGGTATGGGTGGAATTTCATTTTACATGCATTATTAATTGTGTTAATTCATGATATATTGTTGAATTCGAATTGGGCTCAAGCCCGACATTATGTCTGATAATCGGCCCAATAATGGTGGTAGGTGAGTTACACTTTGAGTTCTAAGTAACTCATCCCTTTAAATTCTTTCCATCTCGGGTAATGGAAATTGATGTGGACTTGGGCGAGGATGACTTCGTGGAGGCCATCTTGCGAGAGGGTTATTTAAACTCGAACTTTCAATAAATATTTTTTTCTATTATGGATTATTGTAATAAGGGCCTCTATAAATAACTTTTGGATTTTTATGTGTGTTTGGGTTTTAAACTAAACTTTGGACTTTTTAATTAATGGTCGTGATTTTATGATGCTTTATTTAAAATAAATTTTGGTTTTCAAGTATATGAAATTCTTTTATAAATATTTTATTATAGTCAATTCATTAACAAACTATTTAAAAGTTTTGATAATACAATGATTTTCAACTAATGTTTTCAAATATTATCAAATTCAAATACTCTTCTATTTATTTATTTTAAAACACGAAATTTATATTGAAGTTTTCAACTTATTGCAAATTTAAAGATAACTCGATTCATGTGACAAACCAAATCTAGTCTCAACGCATAGACCGGGTTTGGGGTGTTACATGCTCAGGGCATAGTCGTGACTGAATATGAGCAGTGTGTGCAATTTGAGGATGGTCTCCGGGATGGGTTACAGGTATTAATAGCCCCGTAGAGGGAAAGAGACTTCGCTGCCCTGGTTAAGGAGGCTAAGATTATCGAGGATATGAAACTCTCAGAGTGTCAGAACCGTGAGTAGGATATGGGCAGAAGTAAGAGGAATTTGGGCCTTCAACTTCTTCTGGTGGGTTTAGGAAGAGGCCTAGGTTTGATAGGCTAGCCTTAGTTAGGGTTCCTAATGTTGCAGTCAGACCACAGCCTTGCGCTGAATATGGGAGATCTCATTTGGTTGAGTACTGGAAAAGAATTGTGGCATGCTTCAGATGTGGCTCCAGGGATTATCAGGTTAGAGACTGTACTCAGAGGCCCGTTCAGATGCAAGATGCAGGTTAGGGTTATGTGCAGCCAGGGAGAGGTAGTCAGCAGCCACCGAGAGGCCGTGGTCCAGCCAGAGGGGGAAATAAGTTAGGACGAGATCGTGGAGCATCGGGTAGAGGTGCTAGTAATATAGAGGTGAGACAGCTAGGTTGGTGTATGCTGCTCGGTGTAGAGAGGATGGCGACGCACCTGACGTCATAACTGGTATGTTCCTCATTCATGATGTACCATTTATAGCTTTAATTGACATTGGGTCTACGCACTCGTATGTTGCTTGTACTGTGTCGGGAACATTGGGTATACAGTTTAAACTTGCTGATAGGGAACTGTTAGTGGTTAGTCCACTGGGACAGTCGGTTAGAGTGAATAAACTATTTAGAGATGTGCCCCTAGAGGTTTAAGGGGTTGTCTTTCCGGCGTATTTGATGGAACTGCCGTTTGGCGAGTTCGATCTCATTTTGGGCATGGACTGGTTAGTAAAACACCGTGCGAATTTGGATTGCGCTGCTAAGTGTATGGTACTAAAGTCTTCAAAGATTGAGGAGGTGGTCATGATAAGGAGCAAAGGGATTATTTATCTAATGTGATCTCCGCATTAAGGGTCGAGAAACTGGTTCGCAAGGGGTGCGAGGTGTTCCTAGCTTACGTCAGCATATTTGATGTTAAGGGTTTGTCTGTTAGGGATGCCAGGACCGTAAAGGAATTTCTAGATGTATTTTCTGAAGAGCTTCTAGGGTTGCCACCAAGCCGTGAGGTCGAATTCGGATTGAGCTCCTACCGGGAACGGCACCGATGTCCATCACCCCTTATAAGATGGCACCAAAGGAGCTGGTGGAATTAAAGGCTCAAATCCAAGAGCTACTGGATCAAAGGTTCATCTGACCAAGTGTGTCTCCTTGGGGGGCACCGGTATTGTTTGTGAAGAAGAAGGATGGGTCAATGTGCATGTGTATTGATTATCGTCAATTGAATAAACTGACGATTAAGAACAAGTACCCTTTACCAAGAATAGACGATCTGTTTGACCAGTTGCGAGGAGCTGCAATTTTCTCCAAGATAGATCTTAGATCGGGATACCATCAGCTAAGGGTTAAAGAGGCAGATGTGTACAAGACAGCATTTCGGACTCGTTATGGGCATTACGAGTTTTTGGTCATGTCATTTGGGTTAACGAATGCACCAGCTACTTTCATGGATATGATGAACCGGGTCTTCTAACCCTACTTAGACTGGTTCGTGGTGGTATTTATAGATGATATTCTGGTGTATTCAAGAACTGAGGAAGAGCATGATTCACATCTCAGGGTTATTCTGCAAATATTAAGAGAAAAGCAACTTTATGCCAAATTCAGCAAGTGCGAGTTTTGGCTGCAAGAGGTGACATTCTTGGGTCATATCGTATCTGTCGAGGGGATTAGGGTTGATCCTCGGAAAGTTGAAGCCGTATTAGATTGGAAGCCACCGAATTTGATATCTGAGATTCAAAGTTTTCTGGGTCTGGCCGAGTACTACAGACAGTTCGTGGAAGGGTTTTCACTGATTGCTGCACCCCTAACTAAGTTACTGCGTAAAGGAGTACCATTTTTTTGGACTGATAAACAGTAGGAGAGTTTTGAGAAACTAAAAGATTCTGGCTGAAGGCCCGGTATTAATTCAGCCAGAGGTTGGAAAGGAATTCGTTGTCTACTGTGATGCATCGCGCACAGGCTTCGGTTGTGTGCTGATGCAAGAGGGGAAGGTAGTGGCTTATGCGTCCCATCAGCTTAGGTCGCACGAGGAGAATTATCCTACTTATGACCTGTAATTAGCTGTAATGGTATTCGCACTAAAGATTTGGAGACACTACTTGTACGGGAAGAAGTCGATCATTTATACCAACCATAAAAGTCTCAAGTACCTCCTTACTCAGATGGAGTTGATCCTTAGGTAACGAAGATGGATAGAGTTGCTTAAGGATTATGATTTATCATTTGAGTACCATCCAGGAAAAGCTAACGTGGTAGCAGATGCACTGAGCTGTAAGGTTGTGTCTAATTTAAGAGTAATGTTTGCTCGTCTCAGCCTGTTTGAGGATGGTAGTCTGTTAGCAGAACTTCAAGTGAAATTGATGTAGTTTATTCAAATTAAAGAGAAACAGATGTTTGATGAGTCGTTGGTTCCTCATTCCAACAGGTGAATAAGGGAGAGACTGAGGATTTTGGGCTGAATAGTGAAGGAGTTTTATGTTTCTGTGGAAGAGTTTGTATACAGAGGGACTCTGAATTAAGGCAGTCGATGCTGGGGGAGCCACATAGTAGCCCATATGATATGTATCCTGGTGGAAACAAGTTATAACGAGACCTATGTGAACTGTACTAGTGGCCAGGACTTAAGCGTGAGGTTACTGATTTTGTAAGTAAGTGTTTGACAAGTCAACAAGTGAAGGCTGAGCATTAACTTCCTTCGGGACTGCTGCAACCTGTTAAAATTCCACTCTGGAAGTGGGAGAGGGTAACCATGGATTTTGTTAGTGGGCTACTGATCGTTATTTTGTCGAGTTTTAAAATTTATAAAGAGAATTATCGAACCTGAAAACTAACTCTGACAACGAATTAAGACAAGTGTACCTATTGAACAGTAGTATAGCTTAGGCAAGACCAAATTATCGAACCCAAAGGAACTAAAAGTACTAATACTCACTTTCTTTCTATTATTTAGCCTAAATATTAAATGATTTGGTTGATTAATTAATTGATTACTAAACTAATATGCAAAGACAAAAAAAATGAATTGGGAAATAACTTGAAGAGAAACTCAGTTGATCATGATGATACCATCAGGAAGAATCCATCTAGACTTCACTTAATATCTAACATTGAACCATACGATTTATTCACTTGACTTGATCCGTAAGACTCCCTAACGTATATTAAACCCTCTCTCGAGGCGAATAACGTCTAACCCTAGGTTAATTAACGGAAATCTCTTTCTCACTTAATAACCCCCTAGAATAGCAGTAAATCGAACTATGGACTCCCATTTTAGGTTTCACCCTAATCTGGCAAAATCTTGTCACCCTGTCTCTAGGCGCTCAAACGACTCCGCTTAATTATGCTAGATCTATTCTTAGGCAGGGTCTATTCCTCCTCCACCTAAGAACATCTAACTTGAATTAATATCCCGGAAACATTAACACAAGAATTAAGCACACATAATTAAGAAAAAGTCAAGTATTTATCATATAATTCAGAAAACAATAATAAGGTTCATCTTGGTTTTATCCCCCTTCAGGTATCTGAAGGGTTTAGTTCATAACAAATAAAGAAAACATCTCAAGAGAAAAGATAAAACAAGACATAAGAAATCCCTAAAACCCCCTGAAGGAATTGAAGGAAAGATCCGCCGTCTTGAGTAGAATTTCGGCTTATTGAGATGGATCAACTGGCTATCTTTGAGTGATCCCCACAAAGGTTTCGGCTTCTGCCGAATTTCGAATGTCTCGTCCTCCGCGCCCCCCTCTTCATGTTACACTTAAGGTGTTTATATAGACTTTTGGAATGCTTTACTTGGCCTCTAAGTGTCCCAATTCAAGTATACTTCCTACTCGATGTTTGAATAGGCTTTGGAATGTGTTTCTTCGCCTCAAAGTATCCAAATCCGAGTGAAATCGCTCTCTCCCGTAGTAGGGGCACGACCATGGTACACGCTCGTGTAAATCGTCTTCAGGCCGTATCTTGGTTCTGTCGATTGGGGCATGGCCATGTAAATCGTGGCATGTCTGTGTTTTAGTTCATTGTCGAGGCACGGTCATGTGGATTGAAGTCCAGGCTGTGTCGTTTTCCACTTTGGCCCAAATTGCCCTATTTTAAGCTCATTTCTCGTTCTTTTCGTCCTCGGGTGCTTTCCTGGGTATCAAACATGAAAAGAAAGGATTAAGAGCACCTTTTTACATAAATCAAGGGCCAAATCATCCAAAAGCATACTAAATATGGGGTTAAAATATGTTACTTTTACGGTTTATCAAATACCCCCACACTTAAGCTTTTGCTTGTTTTCAAGCAAAATTCTCAACTTATAATTAAAACGAACTTTCCACAATTCACAATTCCTATCAATAATGCCTCATCATAATTCATAGATAATTTATACATGGATAATTTAACTCAAAGACTCTTAAAGATTCAAACAATATAAGTCATATATTTGTAGCACGAAAACATAGGTGTCTCCCATTATCTACATAATTTCCTTTAATTCAAAACCGACAAGGATTGACATCCTCAGTAAAGATTCACTCAAAGCACTCGAAGTGTTTAAGGTTCAAGAATAAGCACTCATAAGTCGAACCTGAAAAGTTAATCCCATAGGCTTGCCTGAAAATCAAATTTCCACCACTGTAATTGTAACAGCCCAATTTTGACCCTAATCAGAATAGTGGTTTTGGGACCACAAATTTGAGTCCAAAAAATATTTTAAAATTAATTTCAGTATTTATTATGTGTGAATTTGCTTGTGTTAAATTTTCGTGTTTTAATTTTGTCATTTGAGTGTCTAATTTAATAAAAGGACATAATCGCATAAAACGAAACTTGATGGTTAGTTGTGAAAGTACCTAATTATTATTGTCTTTTTAATAGAGGGATTTATGTTGCAAATAGCCCATTATTTAGTTAGTGGACAGCATATTGGTTGTATATATATATATATATATATTTATATGTTATTTTAATTATAAAAGTTAAATTATAATAATATATAATATAATAAAACAAATCAAAAAAAATGGCCATTTCATGCATCTATATTGCCGAATGTGAAAGAAAAAGAAAGAAAGAAAACCATATTAGGTTCGCCTTTGATGTTCTTTGATTAAGGTAAGAGTTTTGTTCGGTTTTTGATAATTTTTATGTTTTTGAGATCGTTGCTTTGAGTACTTTCTGACCCATGTCTTAATTTTTGACTTTGATGATGATTTTGTGTTTTTCCATTGATGATACCTTGTGGTTTTTATTGTTTGATGATGAAATAAGAAATATATGTGTTTGATTAACAAGTTTTATCTTTGAATTTTTGATGAATTTGAATAATTTGGACCAAATTGCAAAAAAAAATTTGGAGGGACTAAAATGTGAAATAAATGAAATGTATGAACTTTTATGAACATAGGTAATATTCGGCCAAGCATGAGTAATGTGAAATTTTGTGTATTTTGTGTTTTGTGCAAAAGGACTAAATTGTAAAAAGTGTGAAATGTTAGGGGCAAAATTGTAATTTTCTTATTTATGTGTTTTTAGACTAAATTGAATAAATGGTGTTTAAATAAGCTTAATTTGAATATGTTTAGATCAAGAACTAAATAAATTAGATCTGGACCGAGGAAAAATGAAAGTAGTCGATTAGTATATTTTTCCTACCGATGACGTCCGAGGTAAGTCCTTAAGCAATAAAACATTGTAAATTATGTACGTAACTTAGTATGTGCTGATTTGGTAATTTTGTAACTATAATGTTGAGTAGCCGAATGTGATTATACCTAGAATTTGATATGATCAAGTTTAGTTCAGTTGAGATATGATGTTTGAAAGTTCATACAAGAATTATGAAATGCATATAAGTTCAATATATAAATGTGTGTGAGACAACTTTATAGTACCGTTATTCAGGCCGTGGGCCTAGCAAGCCTTGTGTTGGTGAAGTTAATCGGGCTTCGTGCCTAGCAGGATTTATGCCGGTGATTTATTATAAGTGTATGCTTCAATAGATTTTTAACGATGTGGAATATATATACGGCAAATGAGCTCAACATTCAGGTATGTGTAAATCTAATGGTTGTGAGAGATAAGGTAAATTAGTAAATTTCTATTTGATACTAGTTATATGTGATACAATTGAGGAATATATGTAAATTTTAGTAAGTGTATTCTGCCTTAAAAATGAATAGTATGACATTATGGAATTGATTTTAGATATTAGCATAGATGAGTCTTTTATATTCGGCCAAATTATTAAATGCATATGAGATGTATATTGAGCAAGAAAGTTGACAAAATGCTCTTGTATGTGTGAAAATAAGGTAAGTCGGTTGTTGATTTGATTATATAAATGCTAAAGTTACAAATGTGGAAAATGTGAATGTATATGTGATTGTGTATATGCGGCCAAATGAGGTATATGTGATTTTAATAGTGAGATTTATATAATTTCATGTGTATTTGTATAATTAGCCGTATGATACGCGATTGAAAGATTTAAATGATAACCTTGTATTTGAGAACATGCATATTTGGTTTTGTTAACTTTGTGTTAATATATAATAGTTAGTATATATATATTTGCTTATGACTTACTAAGCTTAAATAGCTTACTCCGTGTGTATTCTTGTTTACTTCTGTTCATATATTTGGATATACGTTATGAGCTCGGGGATCGTCAGCAAGACTACTCACACTATCGGCAGTTTCTTCGGTATTTTACTAAGTGGTTTTTGGTTTATGGCATGTATAGCATAGATGAATTATTTGAGTTTGATTTTTGGGACTTGTATATATGGATAGCCATGCGAAAATGGCTTAATCATTATGTTTAGATTAGGTTAAATGAGTTCATGTTTAAGTGTTTAATGTGTTTGGTTTTATCATGTCGACCATGGCTTATTTATATGTGGTATATGGTTGCTATGTTTAGTTAAATATTGCGGTAGAGGTTTTGATATATATATATATATATAAATATAATATGTATGGTATGTTTGGATTTGGTATTTAAGTGAGTTTGTTAGGTCTTATAAAATGAACTATGTATATAAAGGTTAGAAGATATTTATATGTCCGAATGTGTATGGATTGGATGATTATAAGTCCGAATGTGTATAGGTTATATTGATTAGGTTTGAATTGGCAATGTATGTATATATATCATGCTTGAATGATTGGCTAAATAGATACAGTTGGTAATAGATAAATAATGAATATGCCATATGATTGTTTTGGTTAATAAGTAAAGTGAATATGCTAATAAGGCTAAGGATATAATAATAAATGATAAGCATGACATTCGGTTTATAACACATATTAATTATCCGATTGTAGATTAACTTAGTTTGTGGTATAAATGAAAATTTTGGTACAATTTAATATATATAAATTGACATGCGAATAATATGTGATTTTAGTTGTTATTTGTGTTCAAATTGGATTATGTTAACAAGGTCATATGCACATGTATTGAATTAACATGATTGGAAATCAACTTATGAAAAAATTTGTTTTGATTTATATACGATATATGTCATATAATGATATATGTTGGGATATGTTTTAAAGGTATAAATGTCGTGAGATGCTAAGAATATTATTAATGGAATGAGTGACTAAACATGTAGTTTATTTGATTAATGATATGTATTAAAATGATTAAGTATAAGATGAGTTTGATATTTGTTAATAAATGAAATTGAAATAATGAATGTCCTATTGTTTGGTAAGTATAAGATGATATATATGTTTGAGTTTATAAAGATTAGTATGGTTTGATTTAAATAGAAAATGTGCAATCTCATTCATTTGGATCATTTAATACATAAATGCTAGCTTTAATTAGCTTTAATTTGAATGTTAAGTATGTGTCTTTGATCTGAATGTAAAGTATGTGAATATAATATGTTATGTATTGATTATTTTTACTCTTGAATGTACATGATATGTTTATAAAAAAAATATACATTACGAGTGATGTCGGTAATGCCTTGTAACCCTAATCCGGTGTGAATCACGGGCTAGAGGTGTTCTGATAATATGAGATGATACACAAATCAAAAGGTCTTTTATCGGGGTTGTATGTGGGGCTTAGGTTAAAGGTGTGGATAAAGGCTGAATTAGAAGGTTTAGAATCGAGATTGAATTGACAAGTTACCTAACTTTTAGAAAAATAATTGAACTAATAATTTGAATAATTACATCACATGAAAATACTAATAATCGAGCTTCTTCTTCAAGATCTTTGAATTTAAGCGTACAAGCTCTTAGAACATAGAACTAATAATGAATATACTTCGTTTTTTTATACTATTAATACTAAATATACTTCGATCGATTTGATTTTTTTTAAGAACAAATCAAGTAAATACATAATATAAGAAATAACTATATCAACTGAAATAAAGTAATTAGGAAACTGATCAAATTGATTCTCAATAAAAGGGTGTCAAAGGAATGGTGATAACAAATACAAAGGGTTTTGGTTTAATATTAGCGGGTAAATCAATAAAAAGGGTTGTTAGGATCAAATGGGTTCACTAAGGGTTAATTTGTGAATGTAGGCTTTTTAGTGGAGTGAATGGGTTAAAACCTAGGTGCCTTTATCATCTCAGTATATCAAATCAATAATGTGGTCTCGACATGTATAATCAAGGCAAGTTCTAGAATAACAATTCAGTGTTGACACTCTCATAATCAATAAAGTGAACACGAAAAAGAATATATGCTCTGTAAGGCTCAAAATCTCACAACAATTATGGGTGTTCTTGACATCAATCCCTGTAAATTTCAAACTTCAAAGTAATATTCAAATTCAGTTCAACAACCTAGAAAATTTTTAATTTTGAAAAATAGACTTATAATGCTTGATTCTCTAGTATCTTAAAGTATAAATCATCAATGCACATTTATCAATGACTTACTCAAAAACATATCAATAAAAATCATAAATCATCAGAAATTTCACCCTAAATAATAATATGAGAAAATTACTTAGGAACAAGACTAAAATTCAGGATTTTGGAATAATGCAAAAAGTTAGGTACTTTTACCTCTCACACTTAAGATGTACATTGTCCTCAATGTACAAAGATAGATAACCAATTATGTAATAATAAAATCAAAAGAGAAGGGGAGAAGTAACACTTCCTGAATTTTTGGATGGATTCTTTGTTCCCTTGTTGATTTGGAGGTGGTGGCGTTTTCTATGGTCCTGGTGGGGTGGATACTGACGAGCATTATGCTAGATGAAGAAATTGGGTAGCCTGGGAAGATATAGCCAGGAAATCTAAAGAAACATTAAAAATATACTAATAATCTAATTAAATACAAAGAAAATAAACAGAAGAATACTAAGAAGAAAACTGAAATTAAAATAAAAGACTAATGGATAGAAGAGTCCTTATTGACAGATGGTTCACGAGGTAGGGGTGATTTCTAAGGCTGTGGAGGTGTTGGTGGTGGCGAAATTGGCGTGATTCCCAAGCAGCCTTTAGAACCTAAAACAAAAAAACTAAAATGAAATAAACTAAATTAAGTAGAAGAGAAGTAAAGATAAGGAAATTGAAGCAAAAGAGAAAAGAAAAATAAAAACTAAATGGTCTCAAAGACCCTTGGCTTGGTGTTCGGATGAAGCGGCTGGCATGAACTTATGTGTCGGGGTCTCTGTCAGGGAGACTATTCTTGCCTTCTTATGCTTCTTCGACATGACTTTGGTGTGGCTCAAGGGTTGGAAAAAAGTTTGTTAAGAAGAGGGGAGAATTTTGAGCGAAAGGGGAGGAAGAAAAGGAAGAAGAATTATTTGTAAGAATGGGAAGGGGGTGGGTTTAAATAGATTTTTGCTTTCTAGTGCTTGCCCATGCCCGTGGACCAAGGGTGTGTTGATTCACACGGCCGATTTTCAGCCAGCCATGCCCGTGTGTGATAAGTCAGTATGTTGATACGGTTGAGTAGCATGGGTGTGTCTTTCCCATGTCTGGTAAGTCAGTAGCTTCACACGGTCATAGAGCACGGCCGTGCCACTTTACTGGTGCCCGCGAGAGAGTGGTTGGATCCGTGACGTTGAGAATTAGGTGGGATTTGATTTGCTCTACCTCTGCTATGTCAGTATGGGGATTCTGGTGGTCCACACGGCCACTGCCACAGTTGTGTGGCTTTGAAATATGCACTTTTGTGTTAATTTAAAACTAAATTATCAGAAAGGAAAAGAAATTGAAAGAAAAACGTAAAGATATATTATGTTAGTGCTCGGATTGCCTCCCGAGAAGCGCTCGATTATAGTCTTAAGCTAGACTTTCCTTGGATTTGAAAAATTAGGGAGGTTTAAAGGTTTGAATATCTTCCCTCATGCTTAAAGTTCTATTTTCTTGATAAAGTTTAAGTCGAGAAGCGTTTACCTTAAAAGTGCCGAATGTTGGATTGCTTACCTTGACTGTTTCGTATGGGAAGATATTTCGTACCTCAAGAGGGATTCCTTCGATTGTTTGTGGATCTACTTTGTTCATCCATACCTTATCTCCTATTTTGAAGTTGTTTGATGTTCCTATGAGCTCTTCTGGGGGTTCCTTAGGTTTTACTTCGTGCGGTTCCTGTTCCTCTTTGAATTGTGTCTTCCATTCTTTTAGTTTGTCACCCCTAAGGCTTCGTTCCTCATATAATTCTTCTTTGTTGGTACTAGGTTTGTGCTTCGACTCAGATTCGTATCCTTGTGGTGTTTCCTATAATGAAGGTTGCTCAAATTAATCATCAACTGAATTAACTTGCTTACCTTCATTGATTGTAGTCCTGGTCGAGTCAAGAGCTTGAAGACTGATTGATTCATCACCTACATGAAGAATGAGTTCTCATGTGGCAACATTAATTTTAGTTCTGGCAGTTGCTAGGAAGGGTCTTCCTAAAATTAAGGGGATTGAATTATCCTTATCCATGTCTAAGACAACAAAATCTACTGGGAAAACGAATTTTTCAATTTTTACAAGAACATCTTTGATAATACCCCTAGGAATTCTAACAGTTTTTTCAACTAATTGAATACTCATCCTAGTTTGTTTGGTTTCCCTAAACCTAGTTGTTTAAACAATGTATAAGGCATGACATTAATGATTGCCCCTAAATCAGCTAACGTGTTATCAACACTTAAACTACCATCTAAACAAGGGATAGTAAAACTCCCTAGATTTTTTTGCTTATGTGGTAGTCTATTCTGTAACATTGTTGAGCATACTGCGTTTAATTCCACATGTGGCTCTTCCTCTAATTTGTGTTTGTTCATCAAGAGTTGTTTTAAAAATTTTCTCGAATCTAGTATCTGAAAATTAGCTTCAAGAAGCGGTAAGTTAATATGTAATTTCTTTAAGAGTTTAAAAAACTTACCGAACTGTTCCTCTGTATCGTCTCTGTTTATTACTTCGGGGTAAGGTATGCGAGGTTGGTACTCTTTGATTACCGATTTTGGCTTTTCTTCTGTTACCTCAATTTTTCCTCCTTCGTCCTTGTTTCAGCTTGTTGTGATGGGTTCATCTAACCTTACATTTTCCTAAGCTGTTATGGCTTGGATTTGCTTCTTTGGGTTGATCTCGGTGTTGCTTAGTAGACGCCCTTGCGGTCATTCGGACATTAATTTTGCAAGTTGTCCGACTGCTTTAGTGACTTCCTCTACTGACTTAGTAAGTTCCTCGATTCGGTTCTTGGTCTCTTCAGCCGATTTTTGTTGACTTCTAAGTGTTTTCTCAGTATCTTGGAGACGATTTTTTGTGCTTGCCATAAATTTTGTCAACATCTCTTCGAGGTTTGGCTTCTTCTCTTGCGGATATGGTTGATTTTGGAAATTTTGGGGAGGTTGTTGTCTTTGATTTCCTTGATTTCCTTGACCTCCCCATGAAAAGTTTGGGTGGTTCCTCCAACCTGGATTGTAAGTATTACTATAAGGATTATTATTCGATCGAAAATTATTACCTATATAGTTCATTTGTTCACTTTCTGTGCTTGGTTGGTAGGATGGGTACTCAGGATTCGCCACAGTTCCACTTGTGTCATACTGCATTACTGGATGTACCTGTGAAGAACACAAACTATCAAGCTTTTTATTCATCATCTCTACCTGATTTGATAGCATCGTTACTGCATCAATGTTGAAAAATCCAGCCGATCTTGTCAGTTTTGTCGTTGTAACTTGCCACTAATAATTATTCAACAACATCTCTTCAATAAATTCGCAGGCTGCTTCAGGAGTTTTGTTGTTCAGAGTTCCACAGGTGGCTGAATCAATTAGATGCCTTGTTGAGGGATCCACACTATTATAAAAAGTTTGGACTTGTAGCCACAAGGGTAAACCATGGTGTGGACACCTTCTTAAGAGATCCTTGTATCTCTCCCATGCGTCGTTTAATGTCTCTAAATCCATCTGCACAAAAGAAGAGATATCATTCCATAATTTGGCCATTTTGGCTGGTGGGAAATATTTTAATAAAAATTTTCGATCATTTGGTCCCATGCAGTGATTGACCATTGTGGTAACGAGTTTAACCACTATTTGGCTTTATTCCTTAATGAAAAGGGAAATAACCGAAGATGAATGGCATCATCAGAAACGCCATTTATTTTGAAAGTATCACAGAACTCCAAAAAATTAGCTATATGAGTGTTCGGGTCTTCATCCTGCAAACCATCAAATTGAACAAATTGTTGAATCATTTGTATAGTATTAGGCTTTAATTCAAAATTATTAGCAGCTATAGCAGTCCTAACAATACTAGATTTTGCTCTTGTTAAACTAGGTTTAGCATAATCATACATATTACGCGGAACATTGTTTTCTGCCACATCTCGTGGTGGATTATTCTCGTCCATCCCTTCAGTAGGATTGGATTCACCTTGTTGTTGTTCTTCTTGGCAATTTAAGGCTCGCTCGATTTCTCTGCGATTCTTACGTGCGGTCGTTTCGATATCACTATCGTATGCTAGAGGTCCTATTGGGTTCCTTCTAGTCATAAACTAGAGGTACCTGCTAGGAAAAGAAAGAAAATTTAGCAAGACTAAAATAATAAAATAAATTACAAAAATAAAAATAAAAATAATGGCTAAAGTAATAAAAATAGAGTTTTCTTAATATTTCAGTTCCCCGGCAATGGCGCCAAAAACTTGATCGTTATTTTGTCGAGTTTTAAAATTTATAAAGAGAATGATCGAACCTGGAAACTAACTCTAACAACGACTTAAGGCAAGTGTACCTATTGAACAGTAGTATAGCTTAGGCAAGATCGGATTATCGAACCCAAAGGAACTAAGAGTACTAATACTCACTTTCTTTCTATTATTTAGCCTAAATATTAAATGATGTGGTTGATTAACTAATTGATTACTAAACTAAGATGCAAAGACAAAAAGAATGAATTGGGAAATAACTTGACGAGAAACTCAGTTGATCATGATGATACCATCAGGAAGAATCTACCTAGACTTCACTTATTATCTAACACTGAACCATATGATTTATTCACTTGACTTGATCCGTAACACTCCCTAACATATATTAAACCCTCTCTCGAGGTGAATAACGTCTAACCCTAGGTTAATTAACGAAAATCTCTTTCTCACTTAATAACCCTCCAGAATAGCAGTAAATCGAACTATGGACTCCCATATTAGGTTTCACCCTAATCTGGCAAAATCTCACCACCCTATCTCTAGGCGCGCGAACGACTCCACTTAATTATGCTAGATCTATTCTTAGGCAGGGTCTATTCCTCCTCCACCTAAGAACATCTGACTTGAATTAATACCCCGGAAACATTAACACAAGAATTAAGCACACATAATTAAGAACAAATCAAGTATTTATCATATATTTCAGAAAACAAAAATAAGGTTCATCTAGGTTTCATTCCCCTTTAGGTATCTGAAGGTTTTAGTTCATAACAAATAAAGAAAACATCTCAAGAGAAAAGATAAAACAAGATATAAGAAATCCCTAAAACCCCTGAAAGAATTGAAAGAGAGATCCATCGTCTTGAGTAGAATTCTAGCTTCTTGAGATGGATCAACTGGCTATCTTTGAGTGATTCCCACAAAGGTTCCGGCTTCTGCCGAATTTCAAATGTCTCGGCCTCCGCGCCCCCCTCTTCAGGTTACACTTAGGGTGTTTATATAGACTTTTGGAATGCTTTACTTGGCCTCTAAGTGTTCCAATTCAAGTATACTTCCTACTTGGTGTTTGAATGGGCTTTGGAATGTGTTTCTTCACCTCAAAGTATCCAAATCTGACTGAAATTGCTCTCTCCCGCGGCAGGGGCACGACCATGGTACACGCCCATGTAAATCTTCTTCAGGTCGTGTCTCGATTCTGTTGATTAGGGCACGACCATGTAAATCTTGGCACAGTCATGTCTTAGTTAATTATCAAGGCACGATCGTGTGGATTGAAGTCCAGGCCGTGTCGATTTCCACTTTGGCCCAAATTGGCCTGTTTTAAGCCCGTTTCTTATTCTTTTTATCCTCGGGTGCTTTCTTGAGTATCAAACATGAAAAGAAAAGATTAAGAGCACTTTTTTTCATAAATAAAGGGCTAAATGATGCAAAAGCATGCTAAATATGGGGTTAAAACATGTTACTTTTACAGTTTATCAGCTACCCCTAACGCCTACTAAGAACGATTCGGTACGGGTTATTATTGATCACTGACTAAGTCGTCCCACTTCATATCGGTTCGCACTGATTACTCGTTGCAAAAGTTGGCCAAGTTATACGTGGCAGAAATTGTGAGGTTACATGGGGTACTAGTGTCTATCATTTCGGACAAGGATCCTAGATTCACATCATGATTCTAGAGAGTGTTACACGAAGCTCTGGGTACAAGGTTAGATTTTAGCACAGCATTTCATCCGCAGACTAATGGTCAATCGGAGAGGGTAATACAGATTTTGGAGGACATGTTGAGAAGCTGTGTGATTGATTTCAAGGGCAGCTGGGAAGACTACCTACCCTTAGCGAAATTCGCTTATAACAACAGCTACCAATCCAGTATTCAGATGTCACCATACGAGGCATTATAAGGTCGTAGGTGTCGTACCACTACGTGTTGAATAGAATTGGGCGAGCGGCGACTGTTGGGTCCCGAACTAGTCTCTAAAATCGAGGAGAAAGTGAAATTGATCTGTAATAGGTTAAAAGAAGCATCTGATAAGTAAAAGTTGTATGATGATTTAAAGCGTAAATAGATTGAGTTCGCAGTGGGAGATTATGTTTTCTTAAAGGTATCACAATGGAAGAAGATTTTGAGATTTGGGCGAAAAGGCAAGTTGAGCCCTTGATTCATCGGACCTTACCAAATACTAAAACGTGTGGGACAGGTTGCCTATCAGCTAGACCTGCCTCCTGAGTTAAATCATATACATAATTTATTCCATGTTTCTATGTTGAGGCGATGCCGTTCTGATCCTTCTCATATACTGCTGATGGAGGAGATCGAGGTAAGACCTGATCTGACTTTTAAGGAGGAACCGGTGCAGATATTGGATCGTGATGTTAAGGTGTTGAGAAGGAAATCTGTTCTGTTAGTCAAGGTGCTGTGGCGTAATCACGGTTCAGAGGAAGCCATGTTGGAGCCTGAAGAGGCGATGCGACAGCAACACCCTCACCTCTTTTAATCAGGTAAGTTTCGAGGACGACATTTCTTTAAAGATGGTAGAGTTGTAACGTCCCAAAACTTAGGGGTTGTAATTTTTCTTGATTGTATGTTGTGCTTGCTCAGCTGGTTAGTTGAGGGTATTTTGGGGTTCTAGAGAGGACTGGGTTCGAGTCTGAGCATTGAGAAAACTTTAGTTTTTGACCCTAAAGTGAAGAGGGTTGGCAGTTGTAGGGCTTAAGTAAATTTGTGTGTGTTTAGTAACACAAGTTGAGCATGTGGCCTAGTGGTGTGGTGTCAAGTGGAGAGCAAGGAAGGGAGGGGTTCGAATCCCACAGATTGCAAATTGAAGGCTTTTATTTTGTGACAGGTGAGTGGAGGAAGCAGAGTTCAGATCAAACTCTTCAAGGGGAGTTGGAGACTTGGTCAAATAATTCAAATGGATAGAGGAAGCAATAGTAGAAGAAGAAAAGGGAGAAAATCAAGGAAGTGATGTGTGTGGAGGTGTTGGCCAAATGTGGAGAAGTTGATTAGGAAAATTCGGCCAAAGGTTGGCATTTTATGAGAGTGCATTTTTCGGTTTGTGTTAGTGTGAGAGTACCGAAAGTCATCTGGTTTCTTTCAAGGGATTTTGCATTTTGGTATACTTTCTAGCATTTCGAGTCCTTTCTTCTCATTGTTCCTTTACCGAATTCTCAGTTTTCTCTTGATTCCTCTTTTTTTTTCACTAGTATTTTGTTGCCAAATCCCGTCTTCCTTCGGTTCTCCTTTGGACGACTACAACATTTTCTTTTCCACTTATTTTTTCATCCTCTCTCTTTGCTTAGCTAAAGCCGAATCCAATCTCCTCTCTTCCTCTCGTAAGTTTTCTTTTTTTGTACCCTTCTAGTTGGCCGAGCCTATCTTCTTCTTGGTCTTCAATGTTCCCATTGTCTTTTAAGTTGAACAACTGAGATCAATATCATCTTACTTTTCTTTTATAGTTATATTTTGGGGCCATATTCAAGGAAAGCTGTCTTGCCGAATCTAAGGGTAAGTAGATTGGCTTTCTTTCAATCATTTTTGGGGGGGTTACCATTTGTGTCTCTAGTGCCTAATCTTCCCCATCTTTTGTGGTCTAATGTGGTTGGTATGTAGGTTCACTCGAGGTGTAAGAGGGGACAAGCATTTTGAAGCAAGCGTTTCATACTCATAGCCTTAATCCGGTAGGTGTACTCGCTATGTTTTTATCAAGGGTGGATGTTAACCACATCTCATTCAACTTCAAAAAGAAAACTTACGAGAGGAAGAGAGGAGATTGGATTCGGCTTTAGCTAAGCAAAGAGAGAGGAAGAGAAAATAAGTGGAAAAGAAAATGTTGCAGTCGTCCAAAGGAGAACCGAAGGAAGAAGGGATTTGGCAACAAAGTACTAATGAAAACAAAAAGAGGAATCAAGAGAAAACTGAGAATTCGCAAAAGGAACAATGGGAAGAAAGGACCCTAAATGCTAGAAAGTAAACCAAAATGCAAAATCCCTTGAAAGAAGCCAGAGGACTTTTGGCACTCTCACACTAACACAAACCGAAAAATGCTCTCCCCCAAAGTGCCAACCTTTGGCCGAATTTCCCTAATCAACTTCCCTATATTCGGCCAACACCTCTACACACATCACTTCCTTGATTTTCTCCCTTTTCTTCTCCTACTATTGCTCCCCTCTATCCATTCGAATTATTTGACCAAGTCTCCAACTCCCCTTGAAGAGTTTGATCCGAACTCTGCTTCCTCCACTCACCTGTCACAAAATAAAAGCCTTCAATTTTCAATTTGTGGGATTCAAAACCCTCCCTTCCTTGCTCTCCACTTGACGCCACACCACTAGGCCACATGCTCAACTTATGTTACTAAACACACACAAATTTACTTAAGCCCTACAATTGCCAACCCTCTTCACTTTTAGGTCAAAAACCAAAATTTTGGCAAGGCTCAGACTCGAACCCAGGCCTATCTAGAACCTCCAAATACCCTCAATTAACCAGCTGAGCAAGCACAACATACAATTAAGAAAAAATTACAACCCCTAACTTTTGGGACATTACAATATCTGCCCCCAACCTGATATCTGCATTATATCGGATCGGCGCCATGGAATAATAGCCGCAGTAGAGTGACAGGAAAGCCTATGGCATCACACACACCATCGATATTGCCTAAGGCATGTTGCATCCAACTGCCACGGGCAACATCGATCTACACGTGAATGACGGCAAGTGACCAACATGGGTATACAATATCTATTAATATAATTTTGTTTGTAATATTCAATTTATTCTTAATTGAAGAGTGGTGTGTAATATTTGCTATCAACTTATATTGGCAGGGTACGAGATCAATAAGGACCGTTTTCATGAGATGTTGGCGATTTTATGCTCAATTAACAAAGAAGGCACAAACTACCTACGCAACATACCTTTCGAACAGTAGACACAAGCATACGACGGTGGCCTACGATATGGTCATATGACCTCAAACCTGGCTGAATGTATAAAATATGTTCTAAAAGGAACACGTCATTTACCGATAACATCAGTTGTGAGAGAGACATATTTTCGTTTAGTGGCACTATTTTCGAAGCGAGCAGCGAGTTATAAAGGCCAAATGCAGGGAGGCTATGTATGGTGCGCGAAGGTATTGCGAGAAATCAACAAGGCGAAGACACGGGCCAACACCATGCACACAGTGTGTCACGATCGCGATAACCTATGGTTTCATGTGACGGAGTTTGACAGACCGAACCAAGGGATTATTGGCAGGCAATATCGTGTACACTTGATAAATAGGACCTGCGACTGTGGAATATTTGACACACTTCGTTATCCATGCGCTCATGTAATTGTAGCTCGTCAGAATCTCTGTCTTGATCCCATGAGCTATGTCGACGAAGTGTACAAAATAGAATACATGTACAATGTGTGGAGACACGTATTCCCACCATGCAGGATGAGCGTAGTGGTATGTGCAGATCGCTTGCTCCGTTTAAGCTATTACCGGATAGAGAACTGCGTCGCAAACCAAAGGGTCGACCTTACTCAACTAAAATATGCAACAATATAGATATTCGAGAAACAGCCAACCAACGGAAGTTATGCGGATGGTGTAGGAACCCAGACCATACATCTCGCTCATGTCCAAATCGGAATAGTTGATAGTCTCCTTATCATTTTTGTCTCTTGATGGCTATGAAAATTCTTTTAATTTCTTGATGAAAATGGTGAACTTTTGTAGAAGGACTAAGTTACAAAACAAAAAAAAAAGTTATTCAATTAATCTAAAATATCACCATCATCAGTATTCTTCAAAATTATCTTTCTTGCTAAATGATTATTTTGCCCCTTACGATCCTTCAAAATTCCTACATTTGATCAACAATCATCTTGATAAAATTACAAATTAACCGCTCTTACTTTTTCACTTATTCAATTTAGTCCTAATTCATCCTTTTCTTCTTAGTTTCTAGATCCTTCCACCCTTAAAAACAACTTTTATTTTATTAAAAATATTAAAATAAATTACAATAAAAATAAAAACAACTTTTATTTTATAATTTACCAATAAAAATAACTTTTGTTTTATTAAAGATATAAAATAAATTACAATAAAAATTAAAAACAACTTTTATTTTATTAAAGATATAAAAATAAATTAAATTTTTCAATAAAAAACAATTTTATTTTATTAAAATATAAAAATAAATTAAATTTCAATAAAAAATAATTTTATTTTATTAAAGATATAAAAATAAATTAAATTTTTCAATAAAAAATAATTTTATTTTATTAAAGATATAAAAATAAATTAAATTACAATAAAAAAAAAAACTTTTATTTTATTAAAGATATAAAAATAAATTAAATTAAAATAAAAAACTTTTATTTTATTAAAGATATAAAAATAAATTAAATTATAATAAAAAATAAAAAACTTTTATTTTATTAAAGATATAAAAATAAATTAAATTACAATAAAAAACTTTTATTTTATTAAAGATATAAAAATAAATTAAATTACAATAAAAATAAAAAAACAACTTTTATTTTTTAAAGATATAAAATAAATTATAATAAAAAATAAAAAAGTAACTTTTATTTTATTAAATGAAACAATATAAAAAAAGTTTATACAAATATATTAAAAAAATCAATGATGGTGCCGGTCAGAATTAGTGCCACATGGGAGTGGTCGACGGTTAGGCACTAGATTCCTCCTCCTTCTAGCTTCCGGCGGGGGTTGTCGAAGCTCAGTGAGGATTTTGGTTCCTTCGGCAGGGGGTCTGGTTGTGGGTATTGGGAGGATGGCTCACCATGATAAAATAATGACTGCGGAGGTGTTTGCATAACCCATGGCGGAGGTGTCTGAATCCCATAAGGTGAAGGAGATTGGTAAAAATAATGGCTCCCCGACAGCGCCTCGTGCGATCCCTCATGCAACTGTGGCCTACAGATCGGCTGGCCAGTCGGAGTAGTCGGGAACGGACTCGAACCGAGCCATGCATTCCAACCTACCATGGGACTGGGAAAAGGAAACATATAAGGGTTAGGATACATATAAGGGCTAAGAAACGCACCTGGCATAATCTGAAAAGGCTGTGATATGGGTGTCGTCGGCTGAAGTGTTGGGCTCAGTGACTGTGTGGGCGCTGTTGATGGGCCCGGTGATTGTGTCGGTGCTGTTGATGGTCCCGTCTTATCATCCCTTCTCATTGGATTTAAAGGGCCCCGTCGTTCCCTTTGTACACAAAGTTGCCGTCACCTCTCCTCTTTTGACAATAAATGCGGCTTGCCATGGATCCTAAACCATGGCATGTATTCCGGCACGCACGCTAACTCAGGAACGATGATCAGTTCCCGAGTAGGTATATAATCATACTAATTTTCCCACAATTCGATATATGCTGACCAAAATCTTGGCCAATCCGTATGTAACTGTCGTAAGTCGACTTTGTGCTCATCATCGAGCACCTCAGGTGCCAAGGGAATCGGTTGTCAGAATCCAAATTAACGCAGAACCTGATCTGACTGGTGCATCTCCACGGTGGCATAGTTGACCAATGGGACCTTCACATGCCAAATATTCGAATTTTGAAAGAACTCATCCGGAATTACTGCCCGAATTGACGGATCCTCGTATAGTGTCCATTAAAACTATATTAACATGATAAAAATATTAGTTATATACTAAATACAAAATACTAAATACTAAATATTAAATACGAAATATGAAATACGAAACGACTACTTTATTACGAAAATATATTTTATTTAATACTTACTTGTGCTTCCGACCATTGGTCTAATAGAAGCCGTATATCTTCAAGCGAGGTAGGTATTCCAACATAACTCACCGAATAGTTCCACCTAATTAAATAAATTTTTAGCATACAATTATATTTTAAATCTACATAATAATTGTAAAATCTAATATTAAATTTACCTCGTTATGAGTGGGAATGTATATGGGTGGTCCATTCGAGGACGTAAAAATGGAAAGCAAAATCGTGCCCATGATTGCAGTAGTGATAGGCAACCTCTGATTTTCGCTTTATTCGGTCACGTCGCCCCGCACATCTCCCGACACAATTTTGCTAGCACAGCAGACCCCCAACTCAATTCACTGGCTGCTCTAAAATCAACGAGTTTCAGCAGCCATCTCAAATGTACGAGGTTTCGTGACAAGTCCGGCATCAGATAGCCTCCAATCATCTCAAGAATGTATGCTCGAACATACCGTATTCTTTCTATTTCGGTCGAATCATTATCCGACTCTGGAAATGTGTCTCGTAACGAGTCCATCTCGATCCGATCTCCATTAATGTTATCTGGAATACCACCCAAAAGCTCGTAGCATACGGCTCCCCAATCACCAGAAGTTGCAGGCTCGGTGACTACGTACCCATCCACCGGTAATCCCAATTGCAAATGCACGTCTTCCAGAGTGATAGTACACTCTCCGCATGGAAGATGGAAAGTGTGTGTAATATCCTAATTCTGTGGGTCTGTGAATTTGATACGTTGTATGGCTAAGTTAGTAGATAAAGGCTTGAGGTGTGATTGGGCTCAGGTTTGGGTCAAACACCTGGGTTAAATTGCTTATAAATAATGTTAGTTTATAATTAAACTTTAAGTAAGTATGTTAGTAGCAAGCTAGGCTTGTGGCCCAAAGGTGGGAGGTGCTTTAGATGGGTATTAAGGTGGCGCCACAAGGAGGAAGGAATTGGCCTAGTATGGTCGCTTGGGGCCCAAATTAGTGGGTCAAATATTCGGCACTTTAAGGGGGAGGGGATGGATGGCACATGAGCTACATTTTAGGAGCTTTATTTCTTTTAATTTAGTAATTAAAACTGATAATTAAGAGGGAAGAGTTGGTTCTAAGTTGGCCTCTTCTAAAGATGAGATAGGGATTGGGTTATCATGCAAGATAAGAGCTATCAGGAGGGAGAGAGTTGGCCGAAACTCCAACTCTGAGTGTGTGCCACAGTATAGCCGAAATTTGGAAGGAGAATTATCATCTTTTCCATTGGTTTTTCCCACTTTCTCATCTTTTCTCTCAAGCCAAAATTCTTTTCTCTCTTTTCTCTCTTCTAGCCGAAATTCCCTAGCCTTCTTCTCTCTTCCAATATCTTTCTGAAAGTCGAATTCTTCTTACTCATATTCCTCCTCTATAACCGAATCTACAAGGGAGGTTTCTATTTCCCGAAGGTGCACCATAAGCCGCATACTCCTTAGTAATCTGGTGAGTTTCAAGATTTTATTCTGTGCGATTTCACTCTTTTTTTTATTAAGATCTAACCCAAAACACTTGTTTAAGGTCTGTCGATTTTCCCTCTCTGCTTCTAGTAGCCGAATCTGTCTCATTAAAAGTCTCCTGTGCCGATTTGGTGGAAAAGCCGAAGGTAGGCAGTGGTAGGTTCGGCCGAATGGCCCTCTCTTGTTTCTCTTTATTTGGCCGAATGCCATGTGGGCTGGTTTTGGTATGGTTTTCAGTTGGTTTGATGTTTTGGAGGATGGCCGAATGTAGGTAGAATTGGTGGTGATGATTTCTTGAAGATTTTCGGGATTCGGCAGTATAGGTAAGGTTGCGTTTTAGTGTTATAGATGTTTAATTAATTAGATCTCACCATTTACAGTCAGTTTAGTGACAAGGAGTTATTATGGACAATATTAACAGATAAGTAGTAGGGGTTGGATCTGTAAACCCAACGCCAAAGTAGCGTAGAAGCAGTAAAAGTGGTAGTACGGAAACCAGGTGTGTAACTCTTGCACACTTTCTTACTTAATATGTTTATGTTGTGTGTTGTTAAAAAGCCGGAGTGACGGCTATGGTTGCTAAATTACCCTTGTGGGTAAAAGCGAGGATGCCGGGTAAGTTGTTATGATTTCTTGCATTGATTGTGATCTATGAGAGCATGATACTTTGTATGCCTAATCGTATATGTTAAGCATGATCATACTAGTATTGTTAGCATAATTATGTGCAGTGGGTAATAAGAGGAGGGGGAAGTATGATCTATCAGACTGTCACCAGTGATTTGGTATCACATAGTGGGTTGGCCCCACATATGATTAAATTGTGACTAAGTCTCAGTGGTTTGGCACCACCAGTGGTTTGGTACCACATATGTATTTCTTTTGTAACTTCGGTTCCCAGTGGTTTGGCACCACCAGTGGTTTGGTACCACAAGGGGTAGATTTGGGAGACTCGGATGGATACTAGGTTGGATGGGTTGCATGACTTGCATATTAATGTATGAATTTGTGTAAGGGCATAATTTCTTTGGGAGGGGATTTATACACTGAGTCTCGGTGACTCACCCCTTTCCATTACATTTTGCAGATGATGCTTAGACCGTGGATATGGAGCCGGAGTGGACTCAAGGTGGCCATGCATAGTATTCGGTTTATGATGAAGTTTCCTATTTGGACTTAGTTATTTTTATTAGATTTTGGTTTTCAGTTTTGTAATAAGGCCGCCTAAGTTTTATTTGGGTTTTCTTTTATTTAGTTGATTCTAAAAATTCTATTTAATATGTTGCTAAAACTATGAATCGGATGTTTTCAAAGGTTAAGTAAATACTTGATTTTCTTTTTATATACCATAACTAAGTAAGTAATTCGGGATATCAACATGTTTTGAACCTTTCCAAAACTCATTAACAATTTCTGTAAGATTTTAAACAACGACTTTCCCTTTTACAAAACCAACAAATCAGTTTTTAAAGCATTTTCTTTTCCGTGGCATGCCAGATCCAGTTGTAGTGTTTGGACCGGGTTTGGGGTGTTACAGTGTGCGTCTCGAGGTCTCCATCTCTCTATCAACGCACTGATTAGCTTCGGGTCCAACTTGCACTCCCGGCCTATAGTAGCCACGTGCCAAAGACTCGCTTCCCATAGGTAATTTTCGATCAACGGCGATGATGGACCAAGCATATTGCGAATATAGCATTGCAACACCCGATCTACAGACTATTTAAAAAATTATAAAATAAAAATTAATTAAAATTGCATAAACCTAAAAAAATATTAAATAGTATTGAAAAATTAAAATTATAACTTACCATTGTCATTTGATCGACGAAGATGCGTTTATTGTCGAGACAAATTAATTCTCCGGCCATTGCTAATACGATCAAATATTTTTAAATTTAACAAAAAAAATTATTTCAAAAAACTTTTAAACAGAGCTTTTTTTGTAAAAATTAAAAGATTTTTGTGAAATTTGAGAGGAATTTGAGAGAAAGTTGAGAGAAATTTGAGAGAAAATTGAGTAAGGACATTTGTGTGAAAAAAATGAAAGGGGGATTTTATATATATATTACCGTTGAAGGCCCAACGGTCAAAAAAATATGACCGTTGGAAGCAGGCAAAACGCATCCCTGAGGGAGCGTTTTTGCCACATCAGCAAAGCGTGCCCTCAAGGACACGATTTCTACTGATGTGGCAGAAAACGCTCTCTCAGGGACGTGTTTTCCTGCTACATCCCCTGAAATCGCGCTAATAGATACGCTTTCGGAAAAATTACCCATTCGGTAAATAATTAAATAATAAGTCATTTTCGATAATTTAAAAAAAAAGAATATTTTCTAAAAACTTAACCTTATTTTAATCTTTCCTTAATAATATAAAAGAACTTTATTTTACGCGGGGAAAGTGGGTTTACCATTAAACGAACCCACAAGCAGCTACGTGTAGGGGCGCATGAAGCATTTTTGCACCCTTTTTATTTATTTGTTTGTTTGTTTATCTCTAGCTTTTGATTTTGTTTTTGGCATTTTTATCATCAGTCTTTGCATTCCTCTTGGACTCCCCCCCCCCCTTTTTTTTTTTCTTTCATTTGTTAATTCTAGCCAAAATTATTTGATACAAATGTGTAAAAATTTTTAGATTTCCCAACAGAGTTGAGAGTATGATTTAGTGTATAGTAAAAATAAAAAATTAATTACATAAATAAATAAATAAATGTGAAACTTGTCATATCCTTAACCTGCTTGTGGAGTTTAAATTTCTCCATTAATGATATATCAAATAATTACATTAATTCTAAAATCATTTGTAAAAAGTCAGTATATTAAATACTAATTCATACTACATTAATAAATGTCATCTTTGGAAAATTAGATTACAGGGTGGAAAGTAAAAAAAATTAAATGTATAATTTAAATAAAAATAATTAGTTTACACTAATAAAAAAACTACAAATGGATTTAAGAAATTATCATATTTTTTTCATTTTATAATAACAAATAGTAACATTCTAAAACAATAGTTTAAAAATATGTAAAAGTATATAATTAAAAATAAATAAAGATTTTCTTAAAAGACGGGTAGTTTTATTTTACTTGAATTTAAGAGGTAGTTTTTTTCCCAAATTAAGTTAATTTTTAAATATTTTGGTATTTACCAAAAGACATAAATACTCGTTTTAGATTAACTATTAAATACAAATTAATGAAAATAAAAATATTTTACTTAATTCTACTCACAACCTATCCCTACTCTTAAATAAAATTAAAAAAACACATTTAAACGTGGCAGAACCCATTCCTTCCTTATTAGCAAGAGATGATTTTATCCTATTTAAAGTCATTTTCAAAGTCAGTAATACTAAAAACAATTTATTGATATAAAATATTTCCAAAAGATTGATCTTGCGGAACATGGTAGAGCCGACAATAGTACGTATGAAAAGGCTAATAGGCTTCATTACTTTAGTTGTGGTGAAATTCTCAGTCACTTTCCATTTATCAATAATACAAATTTTCAATCCCAAAATTACAAATGGTGTATCAAGGTTTCGCGCAAATCAAGCAATGTTACAACAAGAATTTGTAAACCTACAAAACTGAATTTCCATGAATTATGTTGGGGGAAGAAAAATCTTTGGGATTTATTAGGTTTTCCTGTTAAACATCACTACTAAATATACAGGATATCTTCCTTTGCTATTTGCATCTGTCCTTTATCTTTCCTACTATTTACTTGTGTCCGTTCTGGTTGGCCACGCTGGAAACATAATTTTCCGACAAGTTAGAAACTTCGTATCGTAAAGGAATTTGAAAGACAGCTCGAGAATGCATGATGCACATAGCAAATACGCAAATAAGAGGATATGGGACCAACCTTCTTTAAAACAAATGCGAGGTATAAATAAGCCACCTCCCATTCCTCTGGAGATAATGTGGCTGGGTGTAACACAATGGAGAAACGAAGATAATAATTTATCAGTGTGGGAAAAGGTCAAAAAGAAAATAAAAATGCTGGAAGTATTTGGGAAACGATGAACTTACTTTGATCTTGGTTGCCATCACCTAATGCCCCAAGCCTCCTCATAAGCTCTATAAATTCCGGTTTTTTCATGTACTCGTGCACAAATTCATGCGAGTTTTTGACAAAAACTAGTTCAAAACCATACTGCAGAGACCGATGCAAAGAAAGCATGAGTGTGACAAATTTACGGTCATATAATAAATCCCAAAAAACAATGCGAAGAGTTTACTTATAGAAACCTCGATGTCCTCAAAAATGAGTTTGGTGTGATCAGAATCATACCTCTTCTGCTAATGACTTGAAGAGATGGAAGGGAACAATCCATTCAGGGCAGTCAACAGCATCCTGCAACAAGACATCCGGATGGAACATATTATTCTCTCAAATTATAATACTAAATGCAATAGAGTTCCCATTATTTGATATGAAAGATCAATCTCGAGAATAGGCATCATCAAAAACCGTACCTCTAAGTGAAACTTGTACTTGATACCAAAGGGGCTTGAAGATTTAAATTTCTGAACCATGTTGTAAAAGTGTGTCAGAATTAGATAAAACTTGTGGTCAACATCAGTATCTTTCCAAAAATGTAGTTGCAAGACATATGTCATTTACTTTATCGGAAAATTCTTCATCAAATTGTATCCAGTAAACGCTGTTGCCAAAAGCCATTCCTTCAGCTGCATAGTTACAGTGAAAATAAATCAAGAACAAAAAAACGTAGTCCAACATGCCAACAATCAAACTTTCAAAAATGGCAGGGAGGAGAGAAGAAAAAGCAGAAGAAAGCTTGGAATAATTTAACCATCTCATTGCTTTGCTAATTGGTCTACAGAAACCATAAAACTACATGATGTTAGTTACTAGAAAGACTAGCTTTCATCGTTTTAGGGTGTGCTTGGTTGCGTTGAAGAATGGAGGGATGGAAGGACGGAGTAGAAAAGTGAAAGAAAATAACTGAAACTTTCTACGTATTTTTTTACGGACAAGAACTAGTAAAGCAAGTTGCAATAGTAAACCTTCTCGAAGCTTTTTGATTATCACATTGGCATCTGGCATCGTCCCAATGAATGTGCCTCCTGGACGAAGTAAAGCTGATACATTAGCCAGCGCCCGACGTGCACGTACCTCTGTAGACCAGGAATAATGCATTGCAAACTGCAAAATCCAAGAGTGCCTTGTTATAGCCACATTTATGGTTCAGTCATATAAAGAGCTTGCATGAGAAAACAGCTAGTTTATAGCATCGGTAGCTCTTCTACATATGTAGAATTCTATTAAAAGTACTGTCAGAATACTAAAGATTAAAGAACTCCAGGTCAAACTTCTGAACAATAAATAATTAAAGACAAGGCGAAAAATAGTTAAATAGCAATTTTATCATAGGATAAAAAAAATACACTTAATGGTAGATTTTCCAAATTCCAACTATTGAAGAAAACATCAACAGCACTTCAGTCACCTGGCAACTGCAGATATCAAAAGGAGCATCATTTGCCAAAACTTTATCGAGACGCACCTGAAAATCATCAACTTGCAAAAATTAGAACTATATCCTTCAATACCTGCTAAACCAAGTACATACTTAATAAGTTGGTCCTCAGGTCCAATTGCCCAAATACATTATGTATCACTGTTTAGATAATTTATAACCCTATTCAAATTGACCATGACTAATTATGCCATTGAATGTGATAAGTAATCCAGAGAAGCAGAAACTATATATATGCTGGCTAGTTAGTAATTTTCAAAGTTGCTACCAACAACGTCATTACCTCAAAACAATCCCCACATAATAGACGGGCAGGAAAAGTGAACTTTTTGCGATTTTGATGATGGTCTGCATCACCATTATAACGGTACGACAATCTTCTATCTGTGCATATATAGAGAATGCAAAATCAATATTGCAACTAGTGACATAAATAGGTACCAGAGAAATATTTAGTTTTCCCGCTGCTGTTTTCTAGTCTCTAATTTCCTTTTCACGTATAGAAAGACATCTAGACTGCAGGCTGTTAGTGCCTTAGAAGCACACAACTTATCCGTGATTTTAAGCTAGAAAACATCTACACTACCATCCACTATTGCACAAGACTCATGTTTCAGAGAGCTGTAATTTAAAAATTATTACATGATATCATAAGTACAACAAATCGTGCAACAAATAGTTCACATGTATCTATAAACAAATGCACTAATAGCATTGTGGTTACAAATGCTGCTGCTTAAGAAATTAGTGGCTCAGAACAATTATGATTAGTACTGAAGGAGGCCCAGATACCAGATAGGTTGACCACGGCTTAACTGAGCTACTAAATTGGATAAATGAGAAAACAAATAGGGGGAAACCCCGAGTGTTTTAGCACTTTACCGAGCCTTCCGCTATATCAACACCAACATAATATTCAACTTTTGCTTTATCCCACTTGATGAGATCACCACCCTAAAACACGTAAAAGCAAACCATATCACAAGGATCAAAATAAGTTGAATTTGGCAAAAAACAAGTAAGCTAAGTACAAATAAGGGTCCTAAAATACCTTGCCACAGGCAAGATCAAGAACGGCATCCCCCTTACGAGCATAGAGCTGAATCAAGACACTTTTAATCTGTCCAATCAAGAAGAAAGTGAATGACAAATGACTCAAAAATATATCCTAAGATCAGAATGCAGTTCATGTGGTTCAACAACATACCCAATTATTCAACTTCTTTAAGTGAATGATTGGACTTGCTTCTCGTTCTTCCAAAGTCTGGTTAGTTCTTGAACTATAATGATCAGCTACTTTCCTAGCAAAAATCTTTGTGCTCTCATCCTCCGGAAATTGTGCATCACCTAATACCACAATACAATTTCAGCTTCTATAATAATTTTTTTTCCACTGAATTCTGCATTATAAGCTGTAAAGCTAGCAATTAAAAACATTGGAATATTTTTCTTCCCTCTCAAATTAAACCATACGAACTTTAAAACCCAACTCGTTAACCAAAAACAGAAAGTACAGTACACAATTAAGCTGGATCCTAAGAAACTTCCAAATATCGGAAACCTGAAGCTTTTTATTCAACACAAATTTGGCAGCTTAGATGCAAACCATTTAATACCAAATTCTTAATATCTTTTATTTTCACGTAACAATCAAAATTCACCGTTCTTTTTTTCTTTTTTTTTTTTTTTTCTTTTCTGAAATCTTACATAAACTTCAAAACTCATGTCACAAAAATCTGCACTTAAATCAAATAGCCATAAAATAAACTAAAAGAAGAATATTTCATCAATTTTTCAACCATATGGAAACTACAATTGAATAAAATATGAAAAACCCAAAGTTCATAACATTCCTAATCACAAATGTAACCCATGAAAAGAAACAAATCCTAACAAGAATTTTACCTTCAGGGTTATGTTTGAATCGGGATTGAGGTGGACCTAAAGAGGAAGAGAGAGATTCAGGGTATCCACGCTTCATAGCCAAAATTATGAAATTAAAGCGGAAAAAAAGAGTTATAAATTACTTTTGAGGGTCCTCCAAGAAAAGGATCAAATGTATGATTGATTGCACCAGTTGTTGTTGTTGTTGTTTTTAAATTTGGGGCTAAGGTGTTTTTAGTATAAAAAAAATAAAAAATAAAAAAAAGTGGGAAATTGCTTTGTTGGAGGGTTCGGTTTTTGTCAGTGGGCTTGGAATTGGATCAAAGGTAGAACAGATGGCAGACCTCAAACTGGATTTTGAATTTAATCGGTTTTCTTTTTCAATAAAAATTAAAAATATAGTTAAAAAAGTAAAAATAAATATTAAAAATATGAAAAATGTGAAAAACATCATTTATATTGGGACGTGTGACTATAGTTCACTTAGAGGTGATTATGGATTAGACTATTCGGCCTGGCCTGACGGTTTATTCGAAAAATGAGAGGGTTTAAGTAAAAATATAAGCTCGAAATATGGGTTTGGGCAAAAAAAAAAAAGGGCCCATTTAGAAAACAAGTCAGGCTCGGATAAAACTTTTTTGACCCGGGTTCAGCCCGAATTATATATTAAATATATATTTTATTTTTAATTAAATATACTTTTTAAATTTACATATTTTTTTATTTGTTTTTTGTTTTAATATTTGTTTTAAAATTTTTTATTTAATGAAAAAAGCTTAAAAAAATAAATATAGGCCGGGTCGGGTCTAGCTCGGGTTTTTCAATTTTCTTTTGGGCCGGACTTGGACAAATTTTTAGGCTCATATTTCGGGCCGGGCCGAGCTCGAACCTAAAAAACGGGCTTAAAATTTTGTCTTAACCCGACCCGGTCCATGATCACCTCTAGGTTCACTCAATTAAAAATAAAATATATTGATGATCGATAAGCTGAAAATAAAAAGAAATTAAAAAAAAAGGTTATAAACACGTTTGGGTGAGAAGAATTTTTTTTTAGAAAAAATTATATATGAAGTGGGTAGTTTTTAAAATAAATAATGGTAAAATATGAAAATTAAAATTTTAGGCTTTTAGTTCCTAAACCATATTACTTTTTTCCATTTTAATTTATCATGATTAAGTTTTTGTTCGATTGACATCGATATTATTACTAGCGTTGGAGATAGGAGAATGTGGAGTTGAGTGCACTAAAATGCATTATCCTCTTATTTGAGGGTTGGGAAGAAGCTTTGAGTAGTTCGAGACATTATATAAATAAAGAGTAGATATAATAATAATAACTTATGATGAGATTAATATTTTAAAAAAAGTCATCTTACAATAAAATAAATCAATTATCACAATACATAAAATAAATAATCTAAAAAATTATAAAAAAACATTATTAACAAAGGATACCATCTCTTTTTTTTTTTTTTTAAGAAAGCAAAAGGATACCATTACCCAGTAGATAGGTAAATATTTTTTTTTCTTTTTTTTCTTTAAATTACTATGTTGTGAAAATTACTATTGTATGGCCATCTCTGTTTGTATTGTCTACATCAATTCAAAATTCTCCTTCCCCTTCTCTTGTGCAATTTAATTTCTTTCATTAAACAACTTTGAATATCACCAATATGCAACAAGATCTGCAACAAATGAAAGAATTAATCTGTAATGACATATAATACTCATGAAATATACAAACAGATAAGGTCATTCAATAGTAATTTTCACAACACAGTAATTTAAATAACTATTTTATAACTTTTTGAAGTGAAACTTATTAATAATTTAATCACTTTAAATGTTGGATTCTGATATAATTTATAATGATCTCTGTATAATCACATATCTCATACAAGTGCACATAAAACTCTATTGGCATGTCAATCGAATCTTAACGTTTTACTAAATTCACACGAGTATCAATTATATATATAAGCATTTCATACCTGCAATCATCTTACTCGGATATTCATACATTGTATTCGGTCACATATGCATTTTCATACCCTATACACTGTTCCATCACATAACAATAATTTATCACATTTCGCTTTGCAATTTAGCACATAGATCATTATTCGATCATAATCACAACTATAATCCAATCCATCATTAAATTATATGTACTACTTACCATACAACATGTTTTTTTACCCATTTATTATTTCACATAACATCCTTCAAATATTTCATGCTATTTTTCATTTTATTCATTTTAGTCCTATATTCTAATATCCCACATCAAACTCAATCAAAACAATTCACACTATCACCATATACTTACATAAATGATCAATCAAGAAATTAACATATATATACAAGCAATTAAATCTATCCCAAACCATAAAAGTACAAATTGAGGTTTTGCGCATCACTCATCGATGGTTTTAGTTTTTCCTTTCCCTCGCGACGATTCGATGTTGTCGTTAACTAAAAATAATCACAAAACATATCACATTATCAATTATATCACATTATCAATTTCTAGCCAAATTAGAATCAAATAGCAAATTTCAAATATTTTCAAATTATTCAATTTAGTGCCTAAAATTAGGACAAGCATAACTTTCAATTTAAGGCTTCAGATTAAAATATGATTTCACCAAAACTCATTAGGGACCCTTTATTTTTTATTCCTACCAATATTTCACAATAGTTTTGCATTTAATTTGATTTGGTCCCTAATGTACTAAACTAACCATTAGCTTTACAATCTAATCTTTTTCTTAAACTAACCTTAATTTCTAACAATTTGACACCAATTTCATTCAATTCTCAACAATGACAACTTCCAAAAATTTTAACAGTTTTACAAATTAGTACATGGGCTAGCTAAATCAAAGCTCCCATGATCTCAAGTCCATAAAAATTAATGAAAAATGGTTGGGGACTTACCTAAAAATGGTGATTGAATGTGTAAAGCTTTCAAAAGCTTTCTCCCATGGCTTTTAGGGTGGACAATGGTGAAAAGATGAAGAATATGATGTTTTATAATCTTTTTCCACTATCTTAAGATATAGTTAGTTTATTTTTAATTAAATTTAATTAATTAACTTAATCATAACCAATTAATCACTAATCCTTAATTATTTTAATCTAATGGTAATTAACATCACATCCCACCATCATCCATTTAAAATTGGTCTATTAGTCATTTTAATCCTTTGAATAATTTCTATTTAAGTCCCCAAGCCTTAATCTAACTAAAAATCTATAGAGATTAAACTTTTACAATTTAGCACCTAAGTCATAATTACTCACAATTTCGGCAAAATCGCTTAACCAAATTTCAATTCATCTATACTCTAACTCTGTAAATATTTTTATTTAATATTTATGATCTCGGTTTATGAAAATAGAGTCCCAAAACTGCATTTTTTGACACTACTGGAAATCGAATTGTTACACATTAATGAAAATTTATTTAAAATACAATAAATATGTGAATTGTAAATTAAATATCATCATCGAGTTACAATTTATTTAAATATTTAATAATTATTATGAAGAATTACTATAAATATTAAAAATTGTAAAGACAAATAAGTAGAGAATTAATGTAAAATTTAATGAGAGCGGAAGCTTTTGTTTTTAAGTAGTTGTTTGCTCCACATCTTGTCCACTACTAAGTGGTCCAATTTGAAAAAAAAATATGTTGTAAATTTATTTTAAAAAAACCAATATATGTTTGAGGAAAATGGTCAAAGTAAGTGAGTAAAATATAAATATTGCTCACTAAAAAAAAGTTAGGGTAAACTACACTCAGGATCACTCTAAAATAGAATTTGTCCTATTTTGGTCACTCTAATTTTTCCTCTCAATTTAGTTACTCTAATTAAGATAATTGTCCAAATTAGTCACTACGGTTAAAAATTCATTAACCCACTAACGAATTGCTGATATGGCATATTAAATCATTAAATGATTAACATGTGGCATTTTTTAAAACTTTTTTATTAAAGCTAGAAACCTCTCAATAATTAGCTCAAAACATTTGTTTTTTTGTTCTTTCTCTTCTCTTGCTTTTGTTTCTTTTTCTTGATGCCGTGGGTCCGGTGGTGTAACAGGTGGAAATAATAGTGAGTTTGATGAACGATTTTTGAGTTGGAATCGAGTGGGAGAGACGATGACTCCCAACGTAATGAGAACAAAGTAAAGCATGGGATATGAGAGCAAAAAAATGTTTTGAGCTAATTACTAAGGGATCCCTAACTTTAGTCAAAACTAAAAGAAAAAAGCCACATGCTAGTCACTCAATGGGTTAATGTGCCACATCTGCAATCTATTAGTGGATTAACGAAAATTTTAACAACAATGACTAATTTGGACAATTATCTTAATTAGAGTGACAAAATTGAAATATAAAATTAGAGTAACCAAAATAGGACAAACCTTATTTTAGAGTGATTTGGGTGTAGTTTACCCAAAAAGTTATAGATTCTATTATTTTGAATTTGTTAGTGGTCCATCTTGGACGTTGTGTTTCCAATAATTATTAAAAAAATATTTATTTTAAGATTTTTTAATTTTTTAAATATTTGTTGACATGGCTTGATCTGAAGCCATGTCATCACTTAATAGTAGAAATATATGAATTTTTTAACGGAAGGACTATTTTACTCTTTGATCTAACATGCAGGCGCATATACAATTTTTTAGTAGATGGGGCAAATTTCAATCTAACTTCTAATACAATGAACTCCATGATACTTTTAATTCAAAAATAATATTTTTCACATCATTTATGAAAGTATATAATATATTCATAAAATAAATTTTAGAGTATTTTATTATTATTCAAGAAAAAAGTTTAAAAATAAACTAATATAATGAGTTTTCTAATAATAATTACGTTTTCCGTAATTTAAAATGGTTATATTAAAATATTCATTTTAATAAAATTGAATGAAAGGGCCAATATATTTGTTTGTAACACCTCTCACCCCGATTGGATCGATATATCACGAGCAAGGAATGTTACCTTTGGGCATTAAAACTACGCAACTTGAACATCTATTTTAAATTATTCATTTTAGCATAATTAAACTCATTTAGAGTGGTGCGGGTCATTTTCAAGGTATGGTTGTAGTTTGGTTGCATTCGAGAGTTATTTAGAACCCTTTCAGAGCAAATCAGAGTAAATATGGTCAATATCACGACACTGGACTAGTGGTGTCGCGACAGTAAAAGCAGAATACTTCTAGTGTCACAACATTGACTATTGGTGTCGCAACACTGAGGCCAGATTTGCCCAATGTTGCTACCTTGGCTATTCAATATGCAACATCGGAGGTAGATTGTAACATCCCAAAAATAGGGGTTATTCGTGATTGAATTATTTTGCTTGTGTTTAAATTTATGTGATATTATTTGTGGTGTTATAAGACTTAATTAGGGGTCTTGAGTAAGCTCGGTTTAGTAGGATAATTCTTAGTATGGCTTATTTAATGAAGAGGATTAAATGAGCTTAGCACTTAAGTTAATTTAAGTGTATATTAAAGCATATGAGGAGTTAGTGGAAAGTTGGTTAAAGAGCTTGAAAGGTTGGATGAGGTTAATGGTTCAAGTAGTAGGTATAGCATTTTTTAAAGTTTATTTTTTGTATGTTAGCTTTAATGGACGGTCAACATAATTATGATAGGTGGACTAATAATTTTGGTAAGTTGAATGGTTGTTTAAGGAAGCATGGAATAAGGGATAAGATTCCTAAGGTTATGGAAAGATATCTTGGAGTTATGGTAAATTGAGGGACAAAGGCTTGGTTTGTGGGATATGTTTTGAAACAAATTCATGGCCTTTATGCCATGAACTTGACTGACAATGTGGCTAAGGGGATTTGGCGAATATGCTAGTTGTTGGGAGAGGCTTAGGCATTTTGGTCATTCTTTCATTTGGTGCAAAAGTTGCAAAGCATTTTCTCTCAAACACTTTCTCTTTGGCGAATGCACTTAGGTATTTTTGTGCAAGATTGTTTTGGATTTTAGCCTCAATTTCTTATATCAAATATCATTTCTCTTTCTCTCATTTTTCCTTTTGACACCAAAACCACCTTTTTATTTTTGTGCATTTTCTTTTGGGCAAACAAAGTGTTGGCCGAATCTCAATTCTCCCATCTCTCTCTTTTCTTCCTTTGATTTGTGCTCAAACACAAATCCCTTTTTCTTTCATTTGGTCAAACCTCTTTCTTCTCCAAATCCCCTTTTATTTTCTTTTCTTCCATTATTTTAAAATCGAATCCTCTCCTTCTCATTCTCATTTTCCTTGTTACTCACATACCCTATTTCTTTCTTTTGTCCTATAGCCGAATATACATCTTAGTTGTGCCAAAAATCTTCTTCTCCTATCTTGATCAACTTTGGCCGAATATTGAAGGTAGCATAGTTTTCCTCGGGACTTTTCTGTCAATCGATTTTGGTAAGGTGGTAAGAGTTATTTTTAAGGGTTTATTCTTTTAAGTATTCATCTAAGCCGAAGGCTAATAATCTTAATGATGATGGTTGTTTATAGGGAAGTGAGACCGATTCATTAGAAGTGTGTTGGCTAGTGATCGAAGACAGTTGGGTAAGATTTAGGTTCACAAGGAACCCTTCTTAATTATTTTGGTTTGGCCGAATAGGCCATGTTACTAATATCCACTTTTGGCCAATATAGGGGCAAGCTTGTGTGGCCGATTTGTCTATTCGGATTTAGGACTCGTTAGTGTCGTGTGTACATACACACCTTATAACTTTAATATGCTAAGTGTTATTTTATATCTAACCAATTTGTGTAGACATGGATGTAATACCTTCATGGTATTAACAAGGACTCGGGTAAGTCTTTATTGCTATGAGATTATTATTTGATGCTTTTGGGAAGCATGACACATTTGGTATGTGTATTATTTGATTTATGGCCTATGATAATCGATTGGATGTTGTTAAATAAATCTATCAACATGATTTTTGTATATGCATATGAATGATTGGTATGGGTTGATGAGAGGAGGGGGCAGTGATATTCGTGTCGACGGACACCAGTGTTTTGGTAACACAATGTGACTACGATCACGGAGGTTTGGTACCTCCAGAGGTTTGGTACCTCATAGCGACTTGTCCCTCGTGGTTTATACCACCGTGGGTTGGCCCCACTTTGAGATATGGGATTGTCGCGGTGATTTGGTATCACACGATGGGTTGGCCCCATCACTTGATTTGTGACTTCATCACCGTGTTTTGGTAACACAATCGTGTCTTGGACACCAGTGATTTGGTATCACATTTGTGGCTATATGTCACGGTGGTTTGGCACCACCAAAGTGGTTTGGTACCACATGGGGTAGAAAAAGGTGTTTGGATGGCTAGTTTGGGTACATATTTTAATGCATGTTAAATTGTTATAAATTGTGTATGTTGTTGAATTAAACCGGAAAAGGGTTACACATTGGGTCTTGATGACTCACCTTTTTCCTTTAACATTTTCAGTGATTCAGAGGCTGCAGATAAGAGTCGGATGGACTCGAGGTGGCCATCAAATGGAGACTTTTAATAAATAAATTTTGGATTTTAATTATCTTTCTTTTGGTTTTATGTTACTTGTTTGTAATAAGGCCTCCTAAAGTTATTTTTATTATTGTTGCAAGTTTGAATGTTTTGTTTAAATTATTTGATGATGTTAAAACGGATGCACATGTTTTCTAAACTTTTAAATGCAAAATGTTTTAAAGTACCATCGGGTACATTTGAAATTCATAAACAACTCAACTCAACAAATATTTTATTTGAATTAAGTATGGTTTTTAACAAAGAGAATTTAAATTGAAAGGCATTTCGACTAAATTAAAAAATCAGTTTTCAAAAATGTTTTCTCTGTAGCAAACCAAATTTGGTCATATTGTTTGGGCCGGGTTTGGGGTGTTACATAGATTGCCCAAAGCATGTTTGAAGCATCTAAAATCAATTTTAAACTATCATAAGTCATTCCATAACACTTCTAAACATTATAAAACATTAAACTCCATCAAAACATCATGTAATACAACATAAATCTTATCAAAGCTTAACTAAATTCTTAGAGCTAAAAACAATTCAAGATTCAAAAGTATTTTCACTAGAAATCTTATAGATATACTTTGATTTATCCTATGTACATGCCATAATCTAACACCAAAATATCAAAATCAAACTCTCTTCCAAGCTTGACAAGATGAGTTAAGGTTACAACTTCACTCTAGAGTTTCAATTTGAGCCTTTACCTACGTATTAAACTTGTGGAAGCTTAGTAAGTATGCCAAAAATTAAACTTACTGTTGAAATTAACCACTGTTAGCATATAAATACATTATTTAAAATAATATACAATGAAACTAAATAGAAAATAAAAAGAAATCTTAAAGTAAAGTCTTATAAGCCACTTACCAATTTTCCTAATAAGTCTACTTACCTTTTTTTTTTAATTTTAGCCCAATTGTATACTCAAAAGAACAAGTAGGATATGCAGAATAAAAACTGAACCACTAGCACAAACATGCATACTGTAACACCCCTAACCCGTATTTGTCGTTAGAATAGGGTTACGGAGTATTACCAAAGTTTTCAGAATATTTATAGATAATTCATATCAATTACTATTCATTTTCTGATATTAACCATAACGTCCCTAGGACAAACCCTCGAGGCCCAAAATACATGTTAGGATCAGGTCGAGACTAAACCGAAAACATAAGAAATTTTTTGTGAAATTTAAAATTTTACTTATGTACAGGGGTCACACGCCCGTGTGGGTAGACCGTGTGATTCACACGGCCAATTAACACAGGTCACACGGCCGTGTCTCTAACCTGTGTAACTCTCTGACTTACAAAACATTAAGGTGCAGTTTTCACACGGCCAAAACACACGCTCGTGATCTAGGTCCTGTGGCACACACGGCTGAGACATACGCCTATGTCTCTGCCCGTGTACTCAACCCTGAGTATTCTGTTTCTCAAATTTAAGTTGCAGGGGACACACGGACAAACCACATGCCCATGTGCTAGGCCGTGTGTCACACACGGTCAAGACACACGCTATTGTGCCTACCCGTGTGGATGAAAATAGGCCATTTTAAGGCCACTTTTTTCACCCTTTATACAACTAACCTGCACACAATACTATCATTTACCAATATACTCCAATTCAACAACCAATACAAGTTAAAAGTCATATTTATCCATAAATTGTACTATCATAAAACTCATTTTTTTTTTGCTAAACTTATCAAAATAGTTTCATTCGTTATTCTACCATAGCCATCAACTAAATATATACATATACATCATTCACATTCTTAAGTTAAGTTTAACCTTTTACCATTTCAACCCTAAACATGCCATATAAACCATAAGTTATAATTCAAAAATTCTATTGATGAAATCTGGATAGTGTGCTCCTATATGTTGATCCGATCCATCGAACTCACGTCAATCTGCACAGAACATTAAACACACTGGAGTAAGCTTAAGAAAGCTTAGTAAGTTCATAGGTATAAAACATAAATCTTACCAAGCACACACAATAATGAATCAATAAACAAGTGTTACACTAATATTCCCTGTCATCCACAATTTCAAATAATGAATTCACTTGATTGAGCTCAATAATTCCATCACTTTAGTTCAAATAACACTTACCATTGCCTGTCAAATTAAAGAACGTCTTACGAAATTGAGTATATCGTTTGCTTAATGCCATAGATTAATTATGGTCTTACACATATATTACCATGGTCTTGCCATAGTCTTACACATATCACAATGCCATAGCCCCGCTATGATCTTTCACTTTCTTACGATGCCATAGCCCAACTATGGTCTTACACGTACACAATGCCATAACCCAGTTATGGTCTTTTAACTAAAATTCCATAGCCCAACTATGGTCTTGCATTCCACACTTTTCCATCGTTCAACCATGGTCTTATCCGTTAATTCATCACTGATCACAGAACGATCGTACTCAATCCTGCATTCTATTCAATTTGAACTTTTGTTTCGATTTTTGTTTTATCACAATAATCATGATTCCATAACAAAGATATGAAGTAATACATTATATAATTTCTAATTTTAACAATAAATCACAAAATTCAACCATATGAACTTACCTAGACCAATTGGTAGAATTTGTAAAAATTCAAGGGCTAGTCGGTAATTTTCTTTTTTCCACGTTTATCTTCAGATTCTCAATCTATAATAAAAATTTTCATTCATCAACACCAAGTTCAATTCTAATTCACTTCACAATTTCTACCCTTTAATTTTTGAAATAACACTTTTACCCCAAAGTTTACAAATTTTACAATTTAGTCCCTAATCAATTCACCAATCAATTGAGCTTATTTTTCTCAATTAACACTTTATCTAATCATTTTAGGCTATTATACAGCCTTTTATATTTATAATGTCAGCACCAAACCCTAATTCCTAACTTTTTCACAAGTAGGTCCTAAAAATCAATTTATATTAAAATCACTTAATAAAATCATCATATAATGAAATAAAAGCTTAAAATCTATGATAATTCATCATAAACTTCCAGCACTCGTTCATGGTAACTTTCATAACCACTCATGAAATCAAAAACTAATGAATTCAATAGTTGGACCTAATTGTAAAAGTCACAAAACATGAAAATTACAAAGAAAAAGTAAGAATTGAACTCACCTGATGCAAAGCATGAAAAGTCAGCTTCTTTCAAACCTCATATGGCGTTTTTAGCTGATAATTTGAGAGAAATGTCTAGATTTTTCAATTTGGTCACTTATTTTATATTTAATTTTAACCAAATTACCATTTTACCCTTAGTTCACATTGTTTTCTTGTCTATTTCTATAACCATACCGTCCAGCCCATATAATTTGGGTCTAATTACCTTTTACATCCTTCCTTACTAGACACTTAAGCTATTTAATCACTTTAGCAAAATTTACACATTTTACAATTTAGTCCTTTTTAATTAATTAGCTATTAAAACGTTAAAATTTTCTAACGAAACTTTAATACTAACTCAATGACACTCCATAAATATTTCTAAAAATATTTATGGCTTGGTTTATGAATTCAACGTCTCGATACCTCATTTTTGACTCAATTTACCTAATAAATTCTTTTTAAATCTCAAAATTCACTAATTAAGAAATTCTTCTAAAATCACACTTGACTCATAAATATCAATTTATTAAATTTTCAAATCACTCATCGGATTTAGTGATCTCAAATCACTGTTTTTGACACCACTAAAAATTAGGTTGTTACACATACACTATCTCACATCGAAGTGTAGAGTCAACAAAATGCACCAAAATGCCATTGTCACTAACAAAGAAGTGTGATATCATTGGATTGGACTGAAGTGCCACTATCACTAGTGCGCATAAAAATTTCCTAATGACATGCCATTTAAATCCTATTAGTTCACATCTTGTCTACATGGGCATTTAATACATTAAATTCATTACAGTCACTCAACCAGTAAAGACAATTCAAACTTTACACATTTTGCAATTTAATCCTTATTCACTATTCTTTATAACTTCACTATAATATCACTTTACATTTACTCACTATTACATCACACTTCGATCAAGCCCTTTTATCAATATTTTAGTTCACATAACTAATTTTGTACACTTTACAATTTAGTCCATTCTTAGTTTTATTTCTATACACTTAATCTATTCACTTTGTAATTAGAATTCAATTCATATTTTCAATGCTCATTAATAAATTTCATATAAAACATTGACATTCACATATAAATTAATCATATAACCATTTTAATATAACTTACACTTAGGTTAAATTAGGTAAAATAAAATTCTTGTAGTACTTACAACGAAGTGCTTGGATGAGTTTCCTTCTTCTTCCTTCACTCTTTAGCTACTTCTTTTCCCTTATCACCAACTTGAGATTCACATCTCTTCTCTTTTTCTTCATTTCATAAGAAAAATATACAAGATTTAATATAAAAATAATAATCAAATAATGTTTCCATGCACTTTTACTTGAAATAAACATAATTATTTTACTAACTCATGAAGTTAATAATGAAACCTTATCATTCTTACCTTGAACTCTTACCCAAAACCCTAACTTCCCTTTTCTTTCTCTTCCAATATGAGCACTAGTTGACTTTACAAGAAACTAAGCTTTCTATGAGATTTCTCAATTGATTTCACTAAAAATCCATGTAAGAATTTTGAAATGTTTAAGAGAACTTATTTGGAAAGAAAGCAAAAGTTTTCTTCGTACATAAATGAAAGTGGCGTGAAAATGGAGAAAGAAATGACGAAACTCTAAATTCTTTTACCAAAAATATCAAATTAATTTAATAAATAAAATATTAAAATATTAAAAAAATCTATCCATCATCATTTCAAATTTAATGACCAATTTTCAACATCATTAAAAGGTTCATAACATTCCAACTATTGATGCAATTTTTCTCACAATTAGCTATTTAAGAAAAGACCATTTTACCCCTCATCAATCTCTACAATTCCATCCTTGTTTTGTGATACTCTCTTGGTATAATTACATTTTCGGTCCTTTCTCTTTCTCTCTTAATTCAATTTAGTCATTTCCACTTTTAAAAATTCTCACATTTTTGCTCCAACATTTCACATTATTACGATTTAGTCAATTCCTTGAATTAATTTATCTCAATTCTTGATTCTTTTTAATTCTCTATAGTATCCAATTGCCTTCTCTCCTAATACTACTAATTCCTATTTTATATATTCGAAAATTTTAACATGTGCAAATCTCAAAATAACACTATTCTCATCTCATAAGTGTTGGGAATGTTACATTGTTTATATATTTTTTAAAATTTTAAATTTCTTATAAATTTCTATAAATTTTTATTTAGTTTTTCGTATTTTAAAAATTTTAATCTATAATAAATTTTTATAATTTTATAAATTTTTACTTTTTTTAATTTTTCAAATGATTACTTCATTGTGATGTCTTCAATTAATAACAAGTGATAGGAAATAAGTGACTCAAGATCTCATTGATTTTTTAACGGAAAACGATAAAAACTATGAAAAGTTTCAAAATTGTTATCAAATTATTAGTAAATTTCTTTTTGATGACATAATGACTTATTTAACCTTCCAACTTTACAAAAAAATTATTTTAGTCTTTCATTTAATTTTTTTACTTCTTTTAGCCCTTAAACTTACACTGTTTATCAAATCACCCCAAGATGGATGGAAAAGTTAACATCTGTTAACTTTGTTGACATGGTATATACATGAATTTCCACATAGATGTCAAGTTAGCAATTAATTAATTTTTTTAAATATAAAAAATTCAAAAAAATAAACAAAATATAAAAAATTTCAAAACTTATTAAAAATATTTTTAAAATTTGAAATTTTAAATAATTGCTAATGTGGCAAACACGTGGACTTCTGCATGGATGGCACATCAACAGACGTTAACTTTTCCATTTGTTTTTGGGAGATTTGACAAACAATGCAAGTTTAAAGGCTAAAAGAGGTGAAATTTAAATGGAAGGCTAGAATAGATTTTTTGTAAAGTTGGACGGTTAAATAAATCATTATGCCTTTCTTTTTTGGTCATCCAACTATGTTACAAAATCATCACTCAACTATTCAATTTTTCTTTTTTTGGACACCCAACTATATTGGATTTTTGGGTGTTTCTATTTTTACGATAGCTAGCTAGTGACCATAAAAGACAATTGAATAGTTAGGTGACTATTTTGTAACTTTTCATAGTTAGGTTTACTAATAGTTGAATGATCATTTTGTAACTTTTCATAGTTGGATGATTAAAAAAACCATAATTGAGTGACCTCTACTATAATTTATCCTAATAAGAATTTATAGAGTTGAGACAAATATCATAAATCCCAATACAAAATTGGATTTTATTTTCTTAATTTTTAGAGTTTTTCCAAGAAACAACATCATTTATATCGTGATTTTGGTGGATATATTACAATGGCACATTTTCCTAGCTAGATAAAGTCATGAGTAGACTCGTTCATAGGTTGAGCTACTGTCTAAAATTTGGGAGAGTTTGAACAAAAACATTTGGCCCGAAAAATGGGTTTGGGCAAAAAAATTAGGTTTGTTTAAAATATGGGTCTGGCTTAGGCTTGAATATTTAAGGACAGAGTCCATCCCAATCCGTTTTTAAGTTGGTAAAGTTTTATATTATGTTATTTTTATATATTATATAATTTATAACACATAAAAAAGTAAATATATTATGTAAACATTTAAAATTGTTAAGGTGACTATATATAAAATTTTAATAAATCAAAATTATATTGTAATAGGCCCATTTCTCCCGGGCCCATTAACCTAATTTAAACCCAAAAATAAAATCGAAAAATTAAAGTCAAATAAAAACCAATAAAAAAACCAATAATTAAATGTCCAAAAAATAACAGTCCGTCCATTACAAAGAAATAATAAACAGGCCCAATGCTAAACCAGCTCACTAGGCCCAATTGCATTAAAAAATTCTGGAAACTCTAGGGGTTTCCAGAATACACCAGCGCTGCATGCCTCAACAACCAAAGCCCCTACGAGCTCCGCAACCCCACGCCAACCAGGCACTCGCTCGCCAGCCTCAACAACGGCCTTCTCCACCTGCACACAAAGAAGCAACAAAAAGCATCAATAATAGCAGAATGTAGAATACAGTAGAAGATTTAAAAAAAAAATGTTTATTTCATTTTTATGGCTATAAAAAGCGAAGTTTTGTATATTGATTTTTTTTGGGGGGGGACGCACCTATACACAAAAAATATGCAATCAAAAGCAAGAGAAATTGTTTAAAGGTGATCTCAGATTTCAAATCTTTTCTTTCGATTTCGGATTCTATTTCTTTTTCGTTTGCTTTTTAGTTTTTTTATTACTACTGCATGTGGAAATAAAAAGGAGAAAGCGAAGCCTTACCTTACGAATATGCCATGGGTTTCCTTTTGCTTCGTTGAAATTGAGGCTGAGAGGGGATCTTAAGGCTAAAAAACATTCACCAAGGCTCGAGTAAGCTAATCGCCGTCTATGGTGGCAGATCAGTGTTTAAGGGGATGGATCTAGTTCGGCCGATTAGAGAGGAATAGGAGATTAGGGTTCTCTTTTTTATTTTGTTTTGTTTTAGAAATGACTGAATGCTCTAATTTTTAGGCTTTGTTTTAGTTTTTATATAGCATGAAACAGCACCGTTTAGGGCCAGTTTCCATGGTTCTAAAATGGCACCGTGTGGAGCGACCCAATGACCCGACCCATATGCGGCTGAGATTCGCGCGTTTTGGTCTCCGAGGGTATATTTGTGCACTTAGTCCCTATATTTTGCACCATTAATTGATTGAGCTCTGCTTTTATTTCTTTCATTCTTTAATTTTTCTCTTGAATGTTGTGCGCTGTTTTAAATTAGTCCAATTTTGAACTCTGCGCTTTGAGAATGAAGATATTTGCATTTTTAGTCCTCGTGCGTTTGCGCTCATTATGTTTTGGTTCTTAATTATGCTTTAATAACTTTGTTTGTTTATAAATCCCTCTTTTGACTTTGTTTTTATGTTAATTAAGTCTGTTTTTTTTTATTTCAGTTTATGTTTTTTATTTCTTTATAATTTATTCATTATTTATTTAATTTTCAAATAAAAGTTGATTTAATATATCATTTTAAACTATTTATAAGGTCTCATATTTATTTGGTTGTTTTTTTATAAATATGTATAATTCTTTTATTTTATTTTATATTTATATATTACTCATTTTTAAAAAGGGTATATATCTTAATATATTATGGTGAATTATTTCATTAATTTTTACAATGTTTTGATTTATTTTATTATTTTTGTATAAATTTGTAAAAGAATTATATAGTTGTTCTATTTTAAAACTCATTGTATACTATTTTATCTAAAGATTCATATAATATTTAATATTAATTCTTATATAATATTATTTTATGCATGCGATTGTATTATATAAAAGTTTTTTTTCATTTTATATAAACCTTATTGGCCCTATATAAATTTATTTATATATTTTCATAAAATTATTCACATATATAAAGTTTCTTTTAAATAAATTTATTTATATATTTCTATTTTAAATTTAGTATACATAATTTATCGGTAAATATCCCATATATACCAAAAATAAAGAAAAATTACGAAATGTGCCGGTTTGAAAAATAATTACGGAAAGTATTGTTTCCCCAAAAACGCCCACGTCGGCGTTTTTGGGGAGAAAGCAGCTAAGCGCTTTAGACGCGCTTTTGTCCACCTCAAAAAAGCGTGTCCACGTAAGCGTGCTTTTGCCGATGTTGACAAAAGTGCGTCCTAGAAGCGCTTTTAGTCATCAACCACAAATCCCAGACCAATTTTTTTTGACCGTTAGGGGCCCTAACAGTAAAAAAAAAGTATAAAACCCCAACCCTTTATTTTTTCACACTTCAATCCTTTCTCAATATTCTCTCAATTTTCTCTCAATTTTCTCTTAAAGTCCTTGAAATTTACGCCAAATTTCTAAATAGTCCTTTACTATTTATGAAAAAGCCCTTTATAATTTTTTAATATATTTTTGGAAAATTTTAAAATTTTTATCGGATTACAATGGTCGGGAATTACGTCGCCTAGACAACAAGCACATCTCCATCGAGCAAATGCAAATGGTAAGTTTTAATTTTAATTGTTCAATATTATTTAATTTTTTCAATTATGCAATTTTAATTAATTTTAATTATATAATTTTTAAACATCAGTAGATCGGGTGTTGGAATGTTACATTTGCAACATGCATGGTCCCCCATCGCCGTTGATCGAGACTTACCTGCGGGAAGCAGGTTTTTGGCGCATGGCCACGATAAGCCGGGGGTTCAAGTTGGAGCCGCCTTTGATCAACGCGTTGATAGAGAGGTGGAGACACGAGACGCACACTTTCCATCGCCATGCGAGAGTGTACCATCACTCTAGAAGATGTGCGATTGCAGTTGGGATTACCGGTGGGCGAGTGGTGTCACCGGTCCGCAACATCTACCGATTGGATGGCCGTATGCTACGAGCTTCGGGTGCCATTCGGATAGAATTCAAGGAGCTCGGATCGATATGGCACAGTTACTGAGACGCATTCCGAAGTCGAACGAGGTTCGACTGAAGTAGAAAGAATACGGTATGCTCAGGCATACATTCTTCAGATAATTGGAGGCTATCTGATGCCGGACCTCTCTAGAAACCTCGTCCACTTGAGATGGCTCTTGAAACTTGTTGATTTCAGAGCAGCTGGTGAATTGAGTTGGGGGTCTGCTGTGCTATCGAGGTTGTACCGGGAGATGTGCGGGGCGATGCGGCCGAGTAAAGCCAAAATCGGAGGTTGCATATCACTACTGCAGTCATGGGCATGGTTTCGATTTCCATTTTTACGTTCTCGACTCGACCAGCCATATTCATTCCCACTGATAACGAGGTAAATTTAATATTATGTTTTACAATTATTTCATAGATTTATAGTATAAGTGCATGCTAAAAGTTTATTTAATTAGGTGGAACCTTTCGGCGAGTCATGTTGGAATACCTAACTCGCTTGAGGATATACGGCTCCTATTGGACCAATGGTCGGAATCACAAGTATGTTTCAAATTTCATTATTATAATTTAGTATTTCGTATGTAGTTTCTAATATTATGTATATAACTAATATTTTGGTAATGTTAATATAGTTTCAATGGACACCGTATGAAGATCCGAAAATTCGGGCGGTAATTCTGGAGGAGTTCTTCCAAAATCTGAACAGTTGGCACGTGAAGGTCCCATTGATCACCTATACGACAGTGGAGATGCACCAGTCAAATCGGGTTCTGTGGCAATTTGGATTTCGGCAACTGATCCCCGTGCCACCGGAGGTGCTCGATGATGAGCATAAAGTGGACTTACGGCAGCTGCATACGGATTGGCCAAGATTTTGTCAGGTCATATCGAGACGTGGGAGAAACGGTATGACTTTTTACCTATCTGGGAACCGATCATCGTTCCTGAGTTAGCGTGCGTGCCGGAGTACATGCCATGGTTTAGGATCCATGGCAAGCCGTATCTGTTGTCGGAAGAAGAGAGGCGATGGCAAATTCGCGAGAGAAGGGAACGTCGGGCCTCTTTAAATCGAAGGAGAAGGGTGAAGAGACGGGCCATCAACAAGCGCCTACACACCACACCGAGCCCATCGATTCGGTAAACAACACTAACATCACGACCTCCACCGTTTATGCGGTCGTACCACCACCCCTTATATGTATCCTCCTAACCCGTATATGTTTCCTTTTCCCACCCCACCCAAGTTGGAATGCATGGCGGGTTCGAGTCCGTTCCCGACTACTCTTGCTAGCCAGCCGATCGTGAGGCCGACGTCGCATGTGGGATTAGAGGAGGGGCTGTCGAGGAGCGCTTCTTTCTACCGTGCTCCTTTGTCAGACGGATCGATCACCCCGCCGTGGTTAATGCAATCACCTCCGGGTCATTATTTTATCAAGGTGGGTCATCATCGCAACACCTGAACTGCACCCACCGCCGAGGAACTCGATTCCCTGGAGGTTCCACGACCCCCGTCGGAAGCTAGAAGAAGGAGGAATTCAACACAGAATCGCCAATCGCCCCCATGTGGCACTGGTTCCCACCCCATCGACACCCTAAACCCTAATTTAGTTTTGTAATTTTATTTTTTGTAATTTAGTTTTAATATATTTAATAAAATTTGAGTTTAATTTTTTATTTTCTGTAATTCAAATTTTTAATTTAATTTTGATATCTTTGATAAGATAGAAATGGTTTAATTTTTTATATTTAATAAAATTTGAGTTTAATTTTATTTCTTTTGTAATTTAATTTTTTAATTTAATTTTAATATCTTTGATAAGATAGAAATGGTTTAATCTTTTTGTAATTTAATTTTTTATATTTAATAAAATTTGAGTTTAATTTTATTTCTTTTGTAATTTAATTTTTATTTTAATTTTAATATCTTTGATAAGATAGAAATGGTTTAATTTTTTTGTAATTTAATTTTTTTATATTTAATAAAATTTGAGTTTAATTTTATTTCTTTTGTAATTTAATTTTTATTTTAATTTTAATATCTTTGATAAGATAGAAATGGTTTAATTTCTTTTTTTATTTAATAAAATTTGAGTTTAATTTTATTTCTTTTGTAATTTAATTTTTTATTTTAATTTTAATATATTTGATAAGATAGAAATGATTTAAATTTTTTTGTAATTTAATTTTTTATATTTAATAAAATTTGAGTTTAATTTTATTTCTTTTGTAATTTAATTTTTTATTTTAATTTTAATATCTTTGATAAGATAGAAATGGTTTAATTTCTTTTTTGTAATTTAATTTTTTATTTAATAAAATTTGAGTTTAATTTTATTTCTTTTGTAATTTAATTTTTTATTTTAATTTTAATATCTTTGATAAGATAGAAATGGTTTAATTTCTTTTTTTTGTAATTTAATTTTTTATATTTAATAAAATTTGAGTTTAATTTTATTTCTTTTGTAATTTAATTTTTTATTTTAATTTTAATATCTTTGATAAGATAGAAATGGTTTAATTTATTTTTTATAATTTAATTTTTTATATTTAATAAAATTTGAGTTTAATTTTATTTCTTTTGTATTTTAATTTTTTATTTTAATTTTAATATCTTTGATAAGATAGAAATGGTTTAATTTTTTTTGTAATTTTGTAATTTAATTTTAATAACTTGAATAAAATAAAAGCTCTTGTACAAAAGTTCACCGCTTTTCCTCCAAAAAATAGAAATTACATAGCCACCAAGAGACAAAAAGCTAAGAACACGGTCAACTATTCCGATTTAGAGGCAGGCGAGATGTATGGCCGGGTTCCTACACCATCCAAGACAATGACTTTGGTTGCTCGTTTCTGGATATCCATATTGTTGCGTATTCTAGTCGAGCAAGGTCGACCTTTTGGTTTGCGCCTCAATTGTCTATCCGGCAACAGCTTATACGGTGCAAGCGATACCGACGGCCACTTACGTTCTTCTGGGACTGGTGGGAATACGTGTCACGTTGTACATGTTTTCTAATTTGTACACTTCGTCGACATAGCTCATGGGATCAAAACGGAGATTCCGACAAGCCGTAAGTACATGAGCACATGAGTAACGAAGTGCATCAAATATCCCACAGTCGCAGGTCCTATTTGTCAAGTGTACACGATAATGCCCGCCAACAATACCTTGGTTCGGTTTGTCAAACTCCGTGACACGAAACCATAGGCTGTCACGGTCATGACACACTGTGTGCATGGTGTTCGCCCGTACCTTCCCACGGTTTATTTCTTGTAAGACCTTCGGGCTCCATACATGGCCTCCTTTCATCTGCCCTCTATAACTCGCTACTCTCTTCGAAAATAGTTCCGCTAAACGAAAATATGTCTCCCACACAACTGATGTAATCGACAGATGACGAGTTCCTTTTAGAACAAAATTTATGCATTTGGCCAGGTTTGTGGTCATATGACCATATCGTAGGCCACCGTCATATGCTTGTGTCCACTGTTCTAAAGGAATATTGCACAGGTAGTTTGCGCCTTCGGCGTTATCTGAGCGCAAATTGGCCAGCATCTCCTGAAAACGGTCTTTATTGATCTCGTACCCTGCCAACATACATTGATAGCGAATATTACATACCACTCTTCAATTGAGAATAAATTGAATATTACAAACGAAATTATATTAATAGATATTTCATACCCATATCGATCACTTGTTGTTTCTGTCTTTTAGATCGATGTTGCCCATAGTAGTTGGATGAAACATGCCTCAGGCAATATCGATGGTGTGTGCGATGCCACATGTTTCCCTGACATTCTATTGCCGCAAGTATTCTAGGGCTTCGATTCGATATAACGCACATGTCAGGTTGGGGACAGACATGCCTCCTTAACCTAGATAGGAAGAAGTCCCAGTCATCAGCTGACTCCCCCGGTGTTATTGCGAATGCAATCGGAAGGATTCTCTCACAGCCGTCTTGTGCCACAGCTAGCAATAGCCGATGCGTATATCTACTATACATAAAGGTACCGTCAATTTATACCAATGACTTGCAGTATGTAAAAGCATTTCGGCATTGTTTAAATGTCCAGAATAGACGCTTGAACACTGCGCATCCACGGAGTAGATCGTTGTAGTACGCCAGTTCCGTTTCAAGGTCTGTCGTGCTGCCTGGGACATATCTCTCTAGCACCGACACTACTGCCACACTTCATTATATGAAGTGTCCCACCGACCGTGCAACTTTTCTAACGCCTTCGCTTGGCTATCCAAGCCTTTACAGAAGAGGCGTACCCCAATTGGCTACGAATTTTGCCAATTAAGGCCGGCACCGTAGTCTTGGGATTGGCCTTCACCGTCGAGATTATTAAGTCAGCCAACATGTCTGAATCCATCCTCGAATGATCTTGTGTTACACCTGTCATCTAAGTACGTTAAATAATGCAACATTCATAATATTAGTGTTATTCGAAATCATTGAACACATAGTGGTACTGTACCGGCAAGACATGTATGTGGACCTTTGTACTTTTTGACCTCCCACAACCCTGTCCTTTTCTTCAACGACGCCATGATTTTCCATGAACATGTGCCGTCTTGCACTGCACACTTCGCCTCGTACTTATCGAGCCTGGATTTAACCATATTGTAGTTAACCCCATTCTTGATGCTGTATTATTTCAATGCAGCAAGAAAAGTATTCTTGTTGGAAAATTGGTTACCAACTTCTAATTGGTCCGAATTCAACGAAGAATTTGTACAGTCACGCATCCGGTGTGGTAGTTCAAGAAACTCCAATGCATCATCTTGAGATAGTCGACATTATGCATGTGGGCTGGAGGTGAGTACGCCCTGAATAGTGGATCTTCTTCTTCTTCATCTGAACCGCCCTCAACGTCTTCAGGTACAATTGGAACGGGCTCCAGTTCAAAAAATAATCCAACTTCTGCACTGTCGGGCCTTGGCTCTAGAGGTGGATCCACATCGGATTCATCATCTGACCCTCCATAACCTGCAACAAACGAGGGCCCCTCGCCGGTGGATATCGTCAGGAGTACATCATCCCTCTTTAAACATCTTTCGTAAAGATCCCAATCATATGTGGATTGCCAACCACTAGAAGTTACTGACGTCCCCCAAAACGTATTTCTATCATCGAACGTCGAAGGACAGATATGCATGTCCCATCCACCAACCGAGTGTCGTGCAGGGGTTATGTTTTCCATACTACCACCGCACACGGGCACTTCTGTGTTTTGCCTCCTACTTACAGAGTGTCGGCTTGGGGTCGTGTATTCCTCTCGAACGGCAGTAGATGTTGAGGTCGTAGAAAGATCAGTTGGAGATGAAAATTCTACATATAACTCGAGATAGGGTGATCCACTGGCAAGATGAGTCTCCACCATTGCCTCAAGGCTCCGAGGACTTTTGATGTCGAATGAGTCATATCTCATCGGATCAACCGAAGCGTAAAATCTATACTTAATAGACTGAACTTTCATTGGCGTTGTTCTGAATATTTTATGCCTAATTCTTTTGCGAAGTTCTACCAAATCGACGTTCCGATTAAAACTCAGTCTCGCTGTGTTCTCCGATAAGAAAATAACACCATTTTTGGTGTCACGAACTTCACCATCGTAGTAAATAACAGCATTAATACGTTCACTCATTTTTAGTTTTTTTTTCTTTTGCCTGAATTTGCCTTCTGCCAACTGAGAATGAATTTTGGCTGATTTATAGCCTAAGTTTGTTTGTGACCATCGCAGAAAAAGAGCGTCCACGTGGGAGCTCTTTTTCGGTACTCTTGCCGACAAAGCACCTCACCGAAAGCATTTTTGGCCATCGTTTGTTCGAAACGTCTCTCAAAATTATTTTACCGGAGACCATCAGAGCAAAAGAGCGTCCACGTGGGAGCTCTTTTCGGTACTCCTGCTGACAGTGCACCCTAATGGAAGCATTTTTACCACTGTTTGTTCAGAAACGTCTCCTCAAAATTATTTTTCCAGAGACCACTGTAGCAAAAGAGCATCCACGTGGGAGCTCTTTTCGGTACTCCTGCTGACAGTGCACCCTTCTGGAAGCATTTTTGGCCACTGTTTGTTTAGAACCGTCTCCTCAAAATTATTTTTTTGGAGACTACTGGCCCAAAAATTCAATTAATTTTTTATAGGGGAGTGGAGGGCAAAAACGCGTCCACGTCAGCGAGTTTTACTGGTTATTCAGAGCTAAAGCGCGCCCCATAGGACGCGCTTTAGCTCTGTATCCCCCAAAAACGCGCTGATGTGGACGCGTTTTTGGGGGAAACGATACTTTCCCGTAAATATTCTTCAAACCGGCACATTTCCGTAATTTTTCTTTATTTTTGGTATATATGGGATATTTACCCTAATTTATCTCTTTAAAAAAAATCATATTTTATTATATATGTTAGTTTATTTCAGATATTTTATATATATATTATTACTTGTATATGTTTTTATATATATTTATCTTTAAATTCATATATTAATTTTTGTATATTATTCATTTCAAATTTTTTTCATAAACTCATTTACAAATTATTCTATTAATTATAATTCATTTTTAAATAGTTTCATAAATTGTAGATTTCAAACTCCAATGTATTCAAATCTTTGCTAATGTTTCGTTTTTTTATTACAAATAAACCAAATAAAATGCATTTTGAGCCAATTTTAAGATTGCGTATTTGAAAATTTTTCAAGATAAGGCAATATTTTTGTGTTTGGAAATTCGAAAAATTGCGCCCTAACGTGTTGGGTGTTAATTTTCTGTTTGAACAACCAAATATCCTTTTAATTGCATGTTTTGAAGATCAAAGAGGATCTTGGTATCGAGGTATAAAGGTGTCATATCCTAACGTGTTGGATGTGATATTTTTATTCCTTTGAAACGAGTGAATCTTGAAATTCAATTCAAAATTAATTAACGTTCCTTAAAAAAAATCATTAAACATTATCAAGTTTTCAATGCAAGGACACTAGTTAATCGATTTGGTACCCGTTCTGGGGCGTACGGGGTGCTAACCTTTTCTCATGTGTAACCGACTTCTGAACCCTTTTTATTATTTAATTTTGTAGACTAATAAATTTTTTTACAAGGTGATCCAATCATGGTGGCGACTCCACATCCATTTTTAGGTCGACCCCATTTTTCCAAACTTAAAATAAAAAATGGTTTTGACAGCTTGGCGACTCTGCTAGGGACTGGTTGAGAGTCAAGCCATAGATTGATTAATTTTTGTCCTTTTGATTGCAAATTTGGAAAATTGTTTTGATAAAAGTTATGTTTCTTTTGATGAATCTGTGGTGCTATGATTGCAATAATGTCGAGTCTCGTAGAACTCTCTTGCATTGCATTGCATAATCATTGTGGTTACACCTTTTAAGTGGGAGTGAGAAACTATGCCTTCGTGAGGTTTTCACCTCCGCATGGGCTAGTGGACTGCTTCCGGGATACATCCATACCTATGTGCTTCGTGAGATTTTCATCTCCGCATGGCTATAGGGAAATGTATTCCCCTGAACTGAACTCGATCTATATGAGCCTATAATGGGTGAGGATTGAGGAATCTGCTAGTTCAGGTACCCTCCCTTTAGAACCAAAACACATATAGTGAACCCTAGAAGCCCACTTTAGGTAGAACTGTGTTGAACCCTAGCAGTCACCTGGATAGGTGTTTAACTATTTTCTGTTTGATTTGATTTTTACCATTTGTACATGATACTAACGTGTTTTCTTTTATTATGACTACATTGCATTTCATCATCATAGAAAGGACGTGTTGATTCATATTCGATTACTAAACAGAAGAGTTTGTCATAAGAAGATGAATTGCTTGATAAAGTGGATTATAATACGTCCAAATATAGTCCAAGTAAACACAACAAGAAAAGATTAATAGTATATGACTTTACCTCGTTGCCCGGGGATTCAAGCTAGCAAGGATTACTCGAGAGTCAATACGTTTCAATTTTCTTAAAGAAGCTTATGAGCATCGCAGAGGATAAGTGAGTGAAGAGTCACGACCTGGATCAAGCAACAAGGAGCTAGAAGAGGCATCTATTGAGAAAGTTCACAGGACATGATCATAACATCCAGATACGAAGAAAAGAATTGATGTCTTCACTTGGACTATGAGGACCAAATCGCATATGTAATCCATTTTATGTAAAGAAATTTTTTTTATAGAAAAGTTCTTCTAATGGAACTGAATTCAGAATCAACGCCTCTCTTTTTTTTTGCATTCATTCCATGCATTTGCATTGCATTTCATGCATTTGCAGTACATCACATGCATTAAAATTTATAGAAAGACTTTAATTAATTAAAATTATTTCAGTAATCTAGAAATCGACAGAACCTTACCAAATACGCATCCCTACGGCACAAGAAAAAAGACCAAGTCAATGGACAAAAGACTAGAAAAATTAGAGCAAATGCAAAAGGATATGTAAGAACAAATGCAGGCACAGATGCAAGAGCAGCTAGCTAAGATCCAGCAAGAGATGAGGGATCAAATGATGGAGTCCCAAAGAAACATGATGGCTCAATTGTCTCAACTACTGGTGGAAAGAATAGATAAAGGAAAGACCCCCATAGTTAACACTGAAGAGGAGAATAAGGAACTACTTTATCCTCCAAGCTTTACCCCAACCCTTCCTAAGATGTATCCTCGAAAAGCGTCTGTCACAACTAAACCTCGACAATTTCAGGAGGGTGCTTCGATACTGGTGAATTCCCAAATTGGATCAGGTTCTACTCTAGAGGGTAATCTTGCCAATCTCGCTGTTTCCGAATTAGATAATGTAGCAGTAAAAGAAAGAGCAAGAATGGAACTCTCAAAGCAGTTAGTCGACTAATATAAATGGCTGGAAGAAAAATTCAGAGCAATAGAAAGTGCTGATAATTATAGAGGAATCGATGCTAAGGATCTAAGCTTGGTTCTGGATCTAGTATTTCCCCACAAGTTCAAAATGCTGGAGTTTGAGAAGTACAGCAGAAATAGTTATTCGAAGCTCATATCACTATGTTCTGCAGACGTATGATTGGGTATATTAGCAATGATCAATTACTGATTCACTGCTTCCAAGATAGCCTAACTGGGGCAGTGTCCAAATGGTATAACCAATTGAGTCGTACCAGGATCAGTTCATGGAGAGTTTTAGCTCAAGTTTTCATTGAGCAGTATAGTCATGTAACAGATATGACCCCCGATAAAATTAATTTGCAGAATATGGAGAAGAGAACAAATGAGAGTTTCCGACAGTATGCCCAAAGATGGAGGGAAGTCGCTATACAAGTTTAGCCACCTCTACTGGAAAAAGAAACCGTGATGCTCTTCATCAATACTCCGAAGGCTCAGTTCATTAAATATATGTTGGGAAGTGCCACCATGAGCTTTTCAGATATAGTCATGTCTGGCGAGATAAATGAGAATGCTATAAGAAGCGGAAAGGTAGACGCGGGAGAAAGTACCAAAAAATCAACTTTGAGAAACAAGGAAAATGAAATAAATATCCTGAGCACGCATAAGATTGAAATCAATAGATATCCAGGCTCTTCAAGGCAAGAATCCAACTCGAGGCCAAATACAGAAGGGCTCAAGTTCACACTCATCCCGATAACATATAAAGAGCTGTATCAGAATCTCTTTGATGTACATGTAGTGTCTCCATTCTACTCGGAACCTGTGCAACCTCCGTACCCAAAATGGTATAATGAGAATGCCCAATGCGAGTACCACGCGAGAATAACGGGGCATTCAATTGAAAACTGCACTACATTTAAAAAGTTGTCGAAAGGCTCATTGAAAGGGGAATTGTAAAAGTTGACTATTCTTCAGAACCTAATCACTCGGATGAAGCAGTGAATATGATAGTTGAAAGTAGAGGCAGAAGAGTTGCAATTCCTTGAAGAAATCAGAGGCTTGAAAGGAATACTAGGGAGTCTGAACATTAATGACATATCTGAAGAAGGGATTGGGGAATAAAAGTTTCCAAGCCCTTACATATTTGGGAGGATTTTAAACAATGAGACTGTGGAAGGGTTCCTTGTATTTTTAGAACTAATCTAGAGTAATATTCAAAACATACTTGTTGCTTTAAGCCTAAAAGTAATAAGAATCCTTTTGTGAAATAGGCTTGTTCCAGAATTTTTATTTCAATAAAATGAATCTTTTTAAGTAAATATTTTTTCATTCTTTACATTTCATAATGTACATTCTTTTGTTTTTTAGAATATTCTTTCATTCTTTATTCATGACCATACCATACAAATATTCACCCTTAGAATAATTTATTCTTTGGATTTTTTACCTTCATACCTAGGTACCCAAATATCAACGACATGAGCGACGTTGTTACTGACTCCCTTTTTGAATGAGATATTGGTCTAGGGGATCTAAGGACTTTAAAGATGATAGAGATTGTAGCCTATCTTTTGATTTGTTAAGGATGGTAGAACTAGTGAAAATAAACTCTACTCTGTAAAGGGTCAGTGGATGTTGCGAGCTTAGGAAAGGGGTAAAGATCAAAGCCTAACTCACCACAGGAATAAGATGAGACATCAGTGAGCTATTTTCAAGAATTCCAAGATGTTTTCACACAATCATATCGAGGAACGCCAGGCTTGAAATGTGGGTATGCTGTTTAAAGAATCCATGGTAATGGTTCTACGATGGTCAGGCTAATTAGGAGGATCGGGCTACTAGTTTACCAAGAAAAGGAAATTGCATCAGTTATGCCGTAAATGAAAAATCAGGGAAGACAAGACTTATATGCCTCTTCCATTCTTTCTATAGGTGGGGCATAGATGTTATAGGGCGGATCTCGACAAAAGTATCTAGTCGATACCAATTCATCTTCGTGGTTATTAATTACTTCACTAAGAGGGTGAAGGTTGCTTCATATGCCAAAGTTACAAAGTCAGCAGTCATCAAATTCAAATCCAAATCCAAATCCAAATTCAAACTCAAGTTCAGATTTAAATTTAAATTGAAGTTCAAATGCAAATTCAAATTCAAATTCAAAAAAAAAAAAACAAAAAAGTGACAATAAAGAATGCTAGAAAGGAACATGTCTAACATAATTGCACAATGTCAAAGATTTATAGTCTGTTCAAAGATCAGACACCATATCAGTGCAGCAAAGGCAGCCAAAAAACCCATTCAAAATTTTTTGAAAAATGACTGAGACTTGTAAAGGTTGGCATAGAAAATTTACCATTTACCCTCTATGTTTCTTGAACGTTGGCCAGGACCTTCACCAGGGCAACATCTTTCTCATTGGTGTATGAAAGGGAAGCAATTATGGGAGGTTAAGATTCCTTTTCTCCAAGCTTTGATTGAATTGGATGAAGCAGAATGTCTCCAGTAAGTTTGATTGAAAGTATTCATGGATGATACAGGCTTATGAAAAAATGTTTGCACAAGAGAATTTCATGATGGGGACCTGACATTAAGAAGGATTCTTCTCATAAAAAAGGACTTCAGAGGAAAATAAATGCCAAAATTTGGAAAAACCTTATGTGGTGAATATCATTAACCTTGACCAAGATGGATGGCAAGGACATGCTCAGGCTGGTGAATTCAGATTTCATCTAAAAGGAGAGGCCAAGGTGAAAACCTGCAAAGGGCACCTTGAGACCTTTTTTTAAATAAAAAATAAAAAAATAAAAAAAGAAATAAAAAATTTTCAATCAAAAAAAAAAAAGAAAGAAAAAGGAGAGGCCAAGGCGAAAACCCGCAAAGGGCACTTTGAGACCAAAAGGGATTTGAGTTGAATACCCAAAAAGGACGGCTCAAATTTTGATCGAAAGTGGGGCATACAGTAGTCTCGCTATGCTTGAATTAACAATGAGGAAGTATGTGACATCTTGGGGCATCGACAAAGTACTCCGGATCCCCTAAGCACATATCGAGTTTAAAATGGTCCTCAAGAAGTTTGAACAAGAGAAGCTCAGGCTGCGATATCTGGGGCACCTAGTTTCCATCTTACCCATTCTGAATTTGTTATCTTTAATTATTTTATTCATTTCAAAATACACTACCAATAAATTTCCTTTGATTGCATTATCTAGCTTCGCTTAAATTATTTGTTTCGAGCTATGCTCCTAATTAATTTCCTTCTTGTCCATTATTATGATTTTTTTTTCTTCAAGCATTTTTCTTTGAAATAACGATTAGTGGACTAATAATACTTTCACAAAAGGAGTTGCGCATATTACTCTAGAAGCTTCTGAATAATAAAAGAACTTGAAACAGGACTATTGTTTAAAACTCACCAAGTTTAATGGATGGAAATATTGGTGGAGGAAGAGTCTAAACTGAGACTATCTCTTCGGATTTTCATTAAAAATGATGATTGAACAAAATGAAAAGATATTTTTGACGAAAAATGTGCAATGTTAAACTTGAGTAAAAAAAGGGGGAATCATTCTCGAGAAAAAATGATATTCTTCATCCATGCAAATATCATGCGTACACATTTGGTTAGGTCACCCGGGGAGTGATCAATTGATGGGGCAAGTTACAGATCCTATACCTCTAAGCCACAATGAAATGAACCCTAAAGTTACAATGGGGCAAATCTGTTGAGAATACTAATTGAACAAGATGACAGCATAATACATTAGTGATAAAGCCCTGATAAACAATGAGCAATGACACCTTAAACTTTAAAAAGGGATCATTCTCATAAAATTCTACATCCATGCAAGACACATTTAGTTAGGAGCATTTGATTCATTCCGATCATTGTATCCAAATCCTTTAAAAGGGATTATTTTTATTCTGCATTCATGCAGGACACATTTAGTTAGGAGCATTTGATTCATTCCGATCATTGCATCGTAATCATTGTACATTTAAAAAAGGATCATTCTCATGACAATCTGTATCCATGCAAATGTCATCCAAAATATCATTCAGTTAGGAGCATTGGATTCATTCCGATCATTGCATCCTAATCATTGTACATTAAAATAATAATAATAAAAAAGGGGATCATTCTCATGACATTCTGCATTCATGCAAATGTCACCCATAATATCATCTAGTTAGAAGCATTTGATTCATTCTGATCATTGCATCTTAATCATTATACATTTAAAAAAGATCATTCTCATGACATTCTGCATTCATGCAAATATCATCCAGTTAGGAGCATTTGATTCATTCCGATCATTGCATCCTAATCATTGTACATTTAACAAAAGATCATTCTCATAACATTCCGCATTCATGCAAATGTCATCCATAATATCATTTAGTCAGGAGAATTAGATTCATTCCGGTCATTGCATCTTAATCATTGTACATTAAAAAAATCATGACATTTTTGGCATTCATTCTGATCATAGCATCCTGATCATTCGGCATAAACATATGCATGTGGAACCGAGTCTATAGGACATGTCTCTCAGAGGACGGTGTAGCAACATCGGTGAATTCACAGATCTTATCTTCCTAAGCAGTAGTGGAGCATATCAAATTTGGCGAATCCTATCTCCATGTCTCGACAATGGAGCAGATTTTAGCCATTGGTCTTATCTTTCTAATGTAGCAAGGGAGCAGACTAAAAATTTCAGATTTTGTTCCCTCAAGATGGTGGTGGAGCAGACTGAAGATTGAAGTCTTCCTAAGATAGTAAGGAAGCAGATTGGAAAGTTCAGATTTTGTTCCCTCGAGATGGTAGTAGAGCAGACTGAAGATTGAAGTCTTCCTGAGATAGTAAGGAAGCAAACTGGAAAATTTAGATTTTGTTCCCTCGAGATGGTAATGGAGCAGACTGAAGATTGAAGTCTTTTTGAGATAGTAAGGAAGCAGATTGGAAAGTTCAAATTTTGTTCCCTCGAGATGGTAGTGGAGTAGACTGAAGATTGAAGTCTTCTTGAGATATTAAGGAAGCAGAATGAAAGTTTAGATTTTGTTCCCTCGAGATGGTAGTGGAGCAGACTGAAGATTGAAGTTTTCTTGAGATAGTAAGGAAGCAGATTGAAAAGTTTAGATTTTGTTCCCTCGAGATGGTAGTGGAGCAGGCTGAAGATTGTAGTCTTCCTGAGATAGTAAAGAAGCAGATTGGAAAGTTCAGATTTTGTTCCCTCGAGATGGTAGTGGAGCAGACTGAAGATTATAGTCTTATCTTCCTGATGTAGCAAGGAGCAGACCAAATAAAGTTTATAGATTTTGTCTCCTCGAGATAGTAGTGGGGCAGATCGAAGTTGGCGAATCTTATCTCCATGTATTGGTAATGGAGCAGATTCAAGTTACCTAGCCTTATCTTCCTGAGGTAGCAAGGGAGCAGATTGAAGATTATAGTCTTATCTTCCTGATGTAGCAAGGGAGCAGACTAAATAAAATTGTAGATCTTGTCTCCTTGAGATAGCAGTAGGGCAGATCGAATTTGACGAATCTTATCTCCATGTAGTGGTAATGGAGCAGATTCAAGTCACCTAACCTTATCTTCCTGAGGTAGCAAGGGAGTAGGCTGAAGATTATAGTCTTATCTTCCTGATGTAGCAAGGGAGCAGACTAAATAAAATTATAGATCTTGTCTCCTCGAGATAGTAGTAGGGCAGATCGAAGATGGCGAATCTTATCTTTCCGAGGTAGCGGCAGAGCAGATTGAAGCCACAAGTCTAAATGGGATCGAAGCACTAGTTCTTATGCTCTTGAAAATACAGTGGGATGGAATAAAGCTACTCGAAGAAGAAAAGCACTGAAAGAGACCAGGCAAAATTGGCCCTTTTTGAAGTCTTTTCTCTATTCTCGTTACACGACAATGAGCAAAGAGAGGCAGCTGTAATAGACTCATTTTGCCGGGCCCATTAACCTAATTTAAACCCAAAAACAAAACCAAAAAATTAAAGTCAAATAAAACCAATAAAAAAACCAATAATTAAATGTCCAAAAAATAACAGTCCGTCCATTACAAAGAAATAATAAACAGGCCCAATGCTAAACTAGCCCGCTAGGCCCAATTGCATGAAAAAATTCTGGAAACTCTAAGGGTTTCCAGAATACACCAGCGCCGCATGCCTCAACAACCAAAGCCCCCATGCGCGCGCAGCAATTTCACGCCAACCGTGCACTTTCGACGCCAAACCTCAAAGAACCTTCTCCACCTGCACACAAAGAAGCAACAGAAAGCAGCAATAATAGCATAATGTAGAATATAGTCGAAGATTTTAAAAAAACGTGTATTTCATTTTTATGGCTATAAAAAGCCAAGTTTTGTATACTGATTTTTTTTGTTGGGGGGACGCACCTATACACAAAAAATACGCAATCAAAAGCAAGAGAAATTGTTTAAAGGTGATCTCAGATTTCAAATCTTTTCTTTCGAATTTGGATTCTATTTCTTTTCCGTTTGCATTTTAGTTTTTTTTACTACTGCATGTAGAAATAAAAAGGAGAAAGCAAAGCCTTACCTTACGAATATGCCATGGGTTTCCTTTTGCTTCGTTGAAATCGAGGCTGAGAGGGGATCTTAAGGCTCAAAAACATTCACCAAGGCTCGAGTACGCTAATCGCCATCTATGGTGGTAGATCAGTGTTTAAGGGGATGGATCTAGTTCGGCCGATTAGAGAGGAATAGGAAATTATGGTTCTCTTTTTTATTTTTTTGTTTTGTTTTAGAAATGACTGAATGCACTAATCTTTAGTTTTTGTTTTAGTTTTTATATAGCATGAAACAGCACCGTTTAGGGCCAGTTTCCATGGTTCTAAAACGGCGCCGTGTGGAGCGACCCGATGACCCGACCCATATGCGACTGAGATCCGCGCGTTTTGGTCTCCGAGGGTATATTTGTGCACTTAGTCCCTATATTTTGCGCCATTAATTGATTGATCTCTTCTTTTATTTCTTTCATTCTTTAATTTTTCCCTTGAATGTTGTGCGTTGTTTTAAATTAGTCCAATTTTGAACTTCGTGCTTTGAAAATGAAGATATTTGCATTTTTAGTCCTCGTGCGTTTGCGCTCATTATGTTTTGGTTCTTAATTATGCTTTAATAACTTTGTTTGTTTATAAATCCCTCTTTTGACTTTGTTTTTATGTCAATTAAGTCTGTTTTTTTTTAATTTTAGTTTATATTTTCTATTTCTTTATAATTTATTCATTATTTATATAATTTTCAAATAAACGTTGATTTAATATATCATTTTAAACTATTTATAGGGTCTCATATTGATTTCGTTGTTTTTTTTATATATGTATAATTCTTTTATTTTATTTTATATTTATATATATTACTCATTTTTAAAAAGGGTATATATCTTAATATATTATGGTGAATTATTTAATTAATTTTACAATGTTTTGATTTATTATATTATTTTTTGTATAAATTTATAAAAGAATTATATAGTTGTTCTATTTTAAAACTCATTGTCTACTATTTTATCTAAAGATTCATATAATATTTAATTTTAATTCTTATATAATATTATTTTATGCATGCGTTTGTATTATACAAAAGTTTTGTTTTCATTTTATATAAACCTTATTGTTTATATAAATTTATTTATATATTTTCTTAAAATTATTCACATATATAAAGTTTTTTTAAATAAATTTATTTATATATTTCTATTTTAAATTTAGTATACATAATTTATCTCTTTAAAAATCATATTTTATTATATATGTTAGTTTATTTCAGATATTTTTATATATTATTACTTGTATATGTTTTTATTTATATTTATCTTTAAATTCATATATTATGATTTTTTGTATATTATTCATTTCAATTTTTTTCATAAATTCATTTATAAATTATTCTATTAATTATAATTCATTTTTAAATAGTTTCATAAATTGTAGATTTCAAACTCCAATGTATTCGAATCTTTGCTAAATGTTTCGCTTTTTTATTACAAATAAACTAAATAAAATGCATTTTGAGCCAATTTTAAGATTGCGTATTTGAAAATTTTTCAAGATAAGGCAATATTTGTGTGTTTGAAAATTTGAAAAATTGTGTCCTAACGTGTTGGGTGTTAATTTTCCATTTGACCAAACAACCAAATATCCTTTTAATTGCACGTTTTGAAGATCAAAGATGATATCGATATCGAGGTATAAAGGTGTCATATCCTAACATGTTGGATGTGATATTTTTATTCCTTTGGAACGAGTGAATCTTGAAATTCAATTTAAAATTAATTAACGTTTCTTAAAAAAATAATACTTTAAACATTTTCAAGTTTTCAACGCAAGGACACTAGTTAATCGATTTGGTACCCATTCTGGGGCGTACGGGGTGCTAATCTTTTCTTGTGCGTAACCGACTTCCAAACCCTTTTTATTATTTAATTTCTTAGACCAATAAATTTTTTTTACAAGGTGATCCAATCACACCTAAACAAAAAAAAGGTTGGTGGCGACTCCACATCACATTTTTAGGTCAACCCCATTTTTTCAAACTTAAAATAAAAAATGGTTTCGACATATATAAAATTATTAAATGTTAATTTTAAAATATTTAAAAAATAATATGGGCAGACCTAAAATGAGATTAGGTTAGTTATTTATAACTATGAACAGATTTGAACAAAATTTAAAACCCATATTTTAGGTCAGGACAAGCATGAACAACATAAAATATGTTAATATCATGCATAGACCCGCTCGACCTAATCCAAAAACACCTTTAACCATGATTCAGAGTGTAATCCTAAGATTTCATAACAAAAATTATTGAAAGATAATAACATACATTAGAATAAATATAAATAAAATTAACTTGTTGTAGTGTATAAATGAATTAATAATCAAAGTATATTTAGATTAAAATTAAAAGACATCAATTTTATCATTAAGCATAGAATTATTTGAATCGAAAAGGTTTGTTTGTCAATAGACAAAATTTTACCATGGTATATAAAAGGTAACCGATTCCATATAACTGTCATTTTCAAGATAGCTAAGTAATGAGAGAAGACATTAATGAACCATAATTGCACATCTGAGATTACATTACGTGTTCAAGCTAACCCAAATTGACTTTTCCCATAACATACAACATAAATCCTGTATGGTCTTTAATAACTGACAATATCACAACAACTACAACTACAACTTCAACTTTTGTAAAGGATTGGATTATACCAGTCTGATTCAGTGAATTCCATTTGGTTGGATTTTAATTCTCGACATGATAATCTTGTGTCATTTTATCAATCATTTGATAAGACATTTTCATTTTGTAATACAAGTGACAAAATCACTACTAAGATCAATTCATGACGTGTTGAGAGTCTAACACGGCCGGTCCTCAACAAATATTTATATATATATATATATCACGATCATCAACATTTTCATAGATTCCACGTACGCAATCTGCAATATTTGTTCAAGGGTCTTTTTCTGCTTTCAAAACCAGACTTTTAGTCATTGTAGTGTTGCACACGACATTAATCGTCTACATGAAGCTGAATACAGTGACTGCATGCAGAGTCCTATAAAGAGAGCTTATCTGCAACATTAACTACAAAGAAAAAACAAATGTACATCTGGCTCTAAGTTGCATGCTAAATACGACATATCTACTAATTTCTATACAAATATTCCAAAAAAATAAAAGAAAAATAACAGTAGTAACAATTGGCAATTTCTCATAACCTTGAAAATAACTTTTAACATTTTGATATTTTTGAAAGGCGACTTCGTTTCTCGACAGCTTTGTTTTAGTAATTTCCGGTACATCAAAAACTCTTTCGTCTTGTCAAATTTTAAAGTGTTAAAGGAAGGTACGGTTGAGTTTTGATAGAATAAGAGAACAGCTCAATTAGAAAGATTCAATTGCAAAAGATTAACTTCTATTCTGAATCTTGATTACTTACCTTCTTTGTACATTTTGATAATGTATATATAGAGCTTTGAATTATCAACTGCTCTTTAACAGACTTCTAGCTGTATAACAACTTGGCTTACTGCCTTGTTAACTGTCTAACTACTTACTAACTCTAACATTCACTCAGCTTCTCGACTGGTAAGACTCGAAGAATATTTCTAAATCGAGAAAAACCGTCACTGATAGTGGCTTAGTGAGAACATCCGCTACTTGATCACATGCGAGAACTTCACCAACCAAAATAGACCCATCCGCAACTTGCTCACGAACAAAAAGCAGGTCGAGCTCTATATGTTTAAACTTAGAATGTAAGACAAGGTTGGCTGCAACTGCAACAGCACTAGAACTATTGCACCAAATATTTGGAGTATCATCAGACTTAATCTGTAGTTCCTAAAGCAAGGAAAGTAACCAGGTAACCTCATTAGTGGCTGCAACAAGGCTTCTATATTCTTCCTCTGCCGTGAAGCGAGAAACCACTTGCTGCTTTTTAAAGCACCACGACACAGGAATGGATCTAAAATAAACACAATACCCTAAAGTTGACCGACGGTCGTCAAAATCTAACCCCGAGTTAGAGTCAGCATATGCAACTAAGAAAAGCCAAGCGGACTGCTGAAGCACAATCCGAAGGTCAAGAGTCCCACACAAATACCGCAAGATGCATTTTAGAGCAGTCATGTGCACTGTGGTAGGGTTATGCATAAACTAGCATATTCGATTTACTGCATATGCAAAGTCGGGCCTAGTAATTACAATGTATTGAAGCGCACCAGCAAGGCTCCTATACTCTATCGAATCCTCTAATCAGTCGCCATCCTCCTTGGAGAGAGTGGACGAGCTAACCATTGGAGTGTGGACACTTTTTGCGTTGGCCATTGACGTTCGAGCAAGAATATCACGTATGTATTTTGTCTGAAGAAGGTGAAGACATCCTGAAGAAGAGCATGTTACCTCTATGCGTAGAAAATAGTAGAGACCACCCCTGTCCTTGAGCGAAAACTCATCATTTAACAACCGAACAAACCACTCAATAGTAGTAGTCACGCTTCCAGTAATAATGATGTCATCAACATATACCACAACATAGAGTGTGGAGTCAGTCTTGATCCAAACAAACAATGATGCATCAGACTTCGAGACGACGAAACCAATAGACACAAGGAAACACTTCAGCTTCTCAAACCAAGTGCGAGAGGCTTGACGAAGGCCATATAGAGCTTTCATCAGTCGGCAACAAGTGGGTTTCCAGTCGAATCATACTGAACATAACCTGGAGGTTGTTGCATAAACACTTCAGTATCCAAGTCACCATTTAAAAAGGCATTATTGGCATCTACCTATCAAAGTAACCACCCATTGGAAATAGCAATGGACAGGATAACTCTAACAGTGGCAGGTTTCATGACTAGACTAAACGTTTCCTTGAAGTCACAGCCAGGAACTTGAGAACAACCTTTTTCTACTAATAGAGCCTTCCTCCGGGCAATAGTGCCATCAGGGTTCCTTTTGATTTTGAGTAGCTACTTGCATCCGATGATCTTGCGATTTGGTGGTAGGGCTACCAGCTCCCATGTAGAGTTACTAACAAGAGCATCATACTTAGCTTGAGCAGAAGCACGCCACTTAGTAGTAGATAGGGCTTCTTCAAATGTATATGGTTCTACAACTTTAACAGACAGAGCTTTTGGTTTGAAAATACCTACTTTAGCCCGAGTTATCATGGGATGGGTGTTGGTCACAGGCAGGGGAAAACTCGTTCCACCAGTCGATGAGGATGAATTAAGGCTATAGAATCCTCATTATTTGACACACATGGGTGATGAGGCTCAGGAGCAGCACCAGACGAAGATGGGGTAGAACTATCGACTGGCGATGAATTGATCATAGGTGGTGATGCTATGACGGTCTCCACAAATCGAGACGAAATAGTCCGAACAAGAGGTACCATTGTTAAAATGGACATACCAGAGGCCGTTACTGTATCCCGTAAACCATGCTCAGAGGACAAAAACCTATTCTCATCAAATACAACATGTCGGGAAATAACTATTTTACCATTCAGTAAGAGGCACTGATAACCCTTATTTGAGCACTAAAGCCCAAAAAAATAGAAGGTTGAGAATGAAACTCCAATTTATGTGCCGCAAATGGACGTAAGTATGGAAAACAACAACATCCAAAGACCCGAAGGTGATCGTAGGTGGGATCGCGTCCAAATATTTGGTGCGATAGTTTTAGTGCTGGTTGCAGTTACAGCCAACCCTGTCTTACATTCTAAGTTTAAACATGTAGAGCTCCGATACCATGTTAAAGACTAGGTACGATTTAGTTTTGATAGAATAAGAGAATAGCTCAATTAGAAAGATTGAATTGCAAAGATTAACTTCTATTCTGAATCTTGTTTACTTACCTTCTTTGTACATTTTGGTAATGTATATATAGAGCTTTGAATCATCAACTACTCTTTAACAGACTTCTAACTGTATAACAACTTGGCTTACATACTTGTTAACTGTCTAACTACTAACTAACTTTAACATAATGGGTTAATTACGGTTCTTAATCGGTTGTCTTTTTTTGAGTTTTTTAAAAAATAAATAATTCGTCCAAGTGAAAAATAAATAAATAGAAATGTGGTTTTCTACGGATATACGAATAAAATTAATATAAAAAGAAAATTTGTGGGGGAGATTGGTGTTTTTTTTCTTAGATATTGGGATTCCACGTAAAAAATTAAAATTTCTCTACCCTCCAATAAATTATACACTAACTGAACTCTGGATTGAGGAAGGAATTGACTTTCTTTTACTAAACCTAGCAATTAATCTCCATCTCCTTCACCTACTATTCAAAGTTACTTTAACTAAAGTTGATGGCTTCAATATTTGGTAATTTATAAGCAATTTTATTGACCAAACATCGCCTTTCAATTAAGAAAATATTGCCATCCAAAATTTCAACTGAAACACAACCTTTTAGGAGTTATGAGAAGTAAGCCAATTAAACTTTTGTAGTTCTTGCCTTTGATCTAATCTTCTTGTTACATTTGCTGGGAAAATTATAAAGCAATAATATAGTTGGATCTCAAGTACTTCTACTTTCTTTTTGCCTTTTGATTTTGTGCTGTGTTATCTATAAAGAAGTACATATATTTGAAATAATAGAGGCTAAAAGCCAGCCATGGTGCTATTAAAAAACGAAGAAAGAAGATCTTGTTAATTGATTCGAAGAAGACTTGGTTTGTTAAAAAAAATGAAAAAATTAATTGAAAATTGGATTATCCAAGCCAAAGAAAATCTCCAAGATAAGCTATCACTGAAGTTACACAACTTTGTTTGATTCATTACCCTGCAATCTCAATAGCAGGTTAGTGGATTTTGAAAGCATTTGTTCAAGTTAATCTAGGGAGAAAACTCGAGAGTAACTAAAGTTGACGACAAAACTCAATTAGTGTAAAATTATGTAGTCCACATCTCAATAATTTATTGGAGGGGCTCAAACATGAAGCAAGGGAATTTTGTTCGAGTAGACGTGTGCAAATTTTTAATTGACATGAATGAAGCAAAAACCATTTTGGAGACTAAAAATTTTAGGGTAAACTATACCCAAGGTCACTAAACTATTATTAAATTTACATTTAGGTCATTTAACTTCAAAAAGTTAAAAAATGGTTACTAAACTATTCGAAAGTTTTCATTTAAGTCACTAAGCTGTTAAACTCTTTGTTGTATGGTTACCTTTTCGTACCGCCTCCATCCGTCCCTTTTTCTCTACACTTTAGTTTTTTTTATGAAACAACTTTGAACATTATGAATTTGTGAACCAAAATCCAAACAGCTTTTTTTCTGATCTCCAACATTAGTTGTTAGGTCGACTTGGATCTAGGGTATGTTTTTCTACTCATCAATGGGTATTGATCCAACGTACCGATCATCGAATTTTTGCTTGGAGCTAGACCCGATCATGGGTCAGGCCACCCGCCTAGCCTTGAAGGCCGGCTTGAAAGTGCGAGGGTGAAAATTAGGTATGTTTTCTAAACGGGCCAAGCCTTGGGTAAGATTTTTTGGCTCGGGCTTGGCCCGAATCTGGCTAAAAAATTTTTTGTTGCTATTTTGCTACTGTTTTACTATTGTTTGTTATCATTTTGCTATTATATTGCTACTAATTTATTGTTATCGTTTGGATATTGTTTAACTTTTATTTTATTGTTAATTTTGCTACTATTTTAGAGGCATTTGCTTGCTAAGTTGCAACTATCTTAGTGTTATTTAAGTATAAAAGGTTTTTTTAATGTATTTTCAATTTGTTGGAAAACATTTATTTTAATGTTCTCAGTTATCAACAAATGACAGAAACTCACTTAAAGAAACAAATCATTTTTCTTATTTTGATTAGCACAAGTCATTAGCACGCTTTTATACTGAATTGAGTAGTAACTATCATAACAGAGTAATAACTACCTAGCTAACAATCAATTGAGTTCAACTAACTACTAACATACTAACTGACTTGACAAACCAGCTAACTGGTAGTTGTTATCTAACATCCTCCCTATTTTTTTTTTCAAAATCAGTAAGAGTTATAACACTTAATTGATCTTTAAAGCGTTGAAAGCTTCCGGCAGACAAAGGCTCAGTAAGAATGTCTGCAACCTGATCATTTACAGGTACAAAGTTAACTTGTAGTTGACTACGCAACACTCTATCACGAACAAAGTGCAAGTTAATCTCAATATACTTGGCTTGAGCATGAAGAACTGGATTTGCTGTAAGTGAGACAACACTCACATTGTCACACCAAATTGTTGGCACTCCAGTAGACATAACTCCAATTTCTATAAGTAAAGATTGAAACCAAGTAAGCTCAGAAGTGGCATTAGATAGACTTCGATATTCTGCCTTTGTTGTAGAATGAGACACATCAGTCTGCTTTTTGGAGGGCCAACCAACAAGACTAGCTCTAAAATACACACAGTAGCCAAATGTTGATTTCTTATCCTCTAATGAACTTTCCCAATTTGCATCAGAGAAGCCTATCAAGGTAACTGCAGATGGTTGAAACTTTAGCCCAAAATCAGTAGTGCCTTTAACATATCTTAGTATCCTTTTTACTGCACACCAATGCTCATCATGAGAAGAGTGCATATACTGATTGACCTTGTTGACAGCAAAGGAAATGTCTGGTCTAGTTAAGTACAGATACTGCAATCCGACCATAGTCTGTCGATACAAAGTTCCATCTGACAACTTTGTTCCAGTGAGTGAAGACAATGTAGGCATACAAACCATTAGAGTAGCCACTAACTTAGCATTGTTCATGTTTTCCAATTTCGACAACTCAGGAACGTATTTCTGTTGTGATACGTGTATGCTACTCACTCCTCTGTTGACCTCAAGACCAAGGAAATAATGAAGATCACCACGATTCTTAAAAGAAAACTGCTGATGCAAGGCTTGAATCATAGCAGTTATATTTGTTTCTTAGGCTCCTGTGACAAGTATATCATCAACATACACAAGCAAAAACACACATCCAGCTGAGGTTTTCTTAAAAAATAAAGAGGAATCATCTTTACAACTTTGAAATCCCAATGTATCAGTCAAAAAGTTCTTAAGTGTATCCAACTAAACACGAAGGGCTTGCTTAAGTCTATATAATGATTTTTTTAGGTTACACACTAGAAGATACCTTTAGAATCACAAACCTCAAACCTAAGAGGTTGCTTTATATACACTTCTTCAAGTAGCTTGCCATTTAAGAAGGCATTGTTCATATCTATTTGGCAAATTTTATAGTGCTGAGACATTACTACAGCAAGCACCATGCGAATAGTGTTGACTTGAATAACAAAACTGAAGGTTTAATGGTAATTTGAACCAGTAGTTTGAAAAAAAACCTTGTGCCACAAATCGAGCTTTATTCCTAGCAACACTCCCATTCGAATTCCTCTTTATTTTAAACAACCATTTACATCCTACTAGATTTTAATACTCTAGAGTAGGTACCAACTCCCATGTACCATTCTTGATTAAAGCCTAGTACTCCTCATCAACAGCTTTTGGCCACGAAGGGATCATCATGGCTTCATAAATACTCTTAGGTTTAATAATACTTAATTCAGCAACATAGATCTTAGGCTTGAACACTCCCACCTTACTTCTTGTGACCATGGGATGTACGTTACTAGGTAAAAATTTTGTAACATGAATATGACCTACAACATGCTCAGATTCAACATTTGTGACTTGCTCAGGCAAGGACTGGACTCCAGTGTCGAGGGTCTAATCTATACCATCAAGTTCCACAGATTGAAACCTCTCACTAGAGGGAGAGGAACTACCAACTTCAACAGCAGATGAGTTGTCAATTATAACACTTGGTGGCTGAACAAGCACAGGCAGATGGGCTAGTGTCCAAGGTGACTCAACACCTTGAACATATTTAGATACTAACTTTTAAAAGGGAAACTCATCCTTAGCAAACTTTACATGTCATGGGATGTAGACTCTTCCACGATGATCCACACATTTATACCCTTTATAGTTGTCAGCATACCCAAAGAATACATAAGGAGCTGACTTAAATTGCAGTTTATGATTATTATAAGGCCTTAGGAAATGATAACATCTGCATCCAAACACTTTAAGAGATTGTAGATTTGGTTGTTTACCAAATAACCTCATGATAGGAGTAAGTCATCCTAGTGCTTTTGTAGGCAAACAATTCATGAGATACACTGCTATGGCAAAGGCATCACTCCAGTATGACGAAGGAAGTGAGGCCTAAGCTAAAAACACCAATCCAATCTCAACAATTTGGCGATATCTACGTTCTACCAGTCCATTCTGTTCAGAAGTGTGTAGACAAGAAATTTTATGTTAAATGCCAAAGCTTTGAAGGTGTGGAATAAAGCTCCTAAACTCACCTCCACCATCTGTCTAAACTTGCTTAATTTTGCATCCCAACTACAACTCAACTTGTTTTTTAAACACAAGGAATGCAAACAAAGTATCAGACTTCTTAGTCAAGGAATAAATCCATGTATGACGAGCAAAAGCATCAACAAAGGAAATGTAATATTGTTTTCCATTTGAAAAGTAGGGTGCAGACCCCAAAGATCAGCAATAATTAACTCAAGAGGTTCAGTATACGTTGTTTGAGACAAAGAGAATGGCTGCTTGTGAGATTTGCCCAACTCACAAGTACTACATAGTGACCTAGTTGAGTCTTTAGGAATAGACAAATTACAAAACCTCAAACATTGAACTACAACATCAATTGAGGGATGTCCAAGCCTTCTATGCCACAATCCAAACTTAGACATGTCAGGAGCACATGATTTAGTTCTAGTTACATGAAAAGCCACCAAGCCTAGATAGGAAGAAACTGGTTGTAACTGATATAAACCACCATATTCAGTACCTTGCAGTAAGATTTGATGAGTGTGCAGGTCCTTCACATAACAACAATTAGGATAAAACTCAAAGTAAACATTATTATCTTTAGTAAACTTTGAGACAGAAAGTAAATTTTTGTGTATTTGAAGCACATGAAGAATATCATTAACTGCCAAAGAATTCAAGATAGATTAACCAATTTGAGAGATAAAAATGGACCTACCATCACCAATTACAACTCTACATAATTCATCTTATGACTGAGCCTATATCAGTTTGGATGCATTATTAGTCATATGTGTAGTAGCACCATTGTCAGGGTACCATGCTTGATCAACCACTGTTCGAGGAGTAGCAGCCATGGTGGCTACATTTGCATGAGAATTAAGACCACTATACTCTGCATATGACACCCCAAGACCAAAAGGACCACATAATGTAGATGACATAGGCTGAGGAGAATAAGCCTGCACCACACGACCTGAACTAGGCTCAATATAACAATATTGAGCCACTGCATGCTGAGAAGGAGCCTGAGAAGGACTTGAGGATAAGTCTGCATCATCATCATATCGATAGAAGCATCAACGAGCAACATGTCCTACTCAATCACAGATTTGACATTGAGGACGAGAGCCATGCCCAAATCTTTCTCAAGCATGACTCCTGCTAAAACTAGCTCTTCCAAATCAAAAAGACTAAGGTGCTGATGGTTTAGAGAATGATTGCACAGGTATCTGAGTTGTAGCTACTGGAGTTTGTGTAGCAATATTAACAGTAAACAGGAACTTCTATAAGGATTATACTTGTAATTTCGCTTTGAGAAATCTAGAAGTACATTAAATTTAAAAAATTATGGGATTAACTTCTTAAAGGTATCTGAGTTGTAGCTATTGGTGCTAATGGTTATATACAAAAGGAAGGCATTGACTACTTTGATACTTTTTCGCCAGTATCCAGGATAACTTCTATAAAGATGATACTTACAATTGCAACTTTGCGAAATTTAGAAGTACATCAAATAGATGTTAAAACAGCTTTCCTAAATGGAGATCTTGATGAAGGGATTTACATGGAACAACCTAAGGGTCATGTAATTCTAGGATAAGAAAAGAAAGTTTATAAATTGGTGAAGTCTTTGTATGGACTTAAGAAAGAACAAAAGCAATGGCATGAAAAGTTTGATAATGTCATGATGACAACAACTTTAAGATTAATTAGTGTGACAAATGTGTGTATGTCAAAACTACCAACATTGGATATATAATCACATGCTTATATGTTGATGACATACTCATTGTTGGAAGTAACAATGAAATGGTAAAACGTACCAAGACATGTTAAATTCAAGATTTGACATGAAAGATATGGGACTAGCTGATGTGATTTTGGGGATCCAAATCAAAAGGTCATTTGAAGGTCTCATTTTGACTCAATCACACAATGTGGACAAGATTCTTGGGAAATTTAGCAATGATGATTCTGGTACAACTAGAACTCTAATATATACGAACCAACATCTATCCAAAAACAAAGGTGAAAGTGTTGACCAAGTGGAATATGTAAGATTCATTGATAAACCGTAAAATGAACATATTTTTAACCCACATTTAGCATACTTTTGGATGATTTATACCTTTAATTATGGAAATAGGTGCTTCTAATTCTTTGTTTTCATGTTTTATACTCAAGAGAGCACCGGAGGATGAAAAGAACGAGAAATAGGCTGAAAACGAAGAAAATAGGCCAAAGCATGAAATCCCTTCGGCCTGGGCCCAAGACCACATGGCCGTGCCCCGCAAGAAGAGCCGACCACGGCCTGGAACTCAAAATACACAGTCGTGCCTCATCAACAGGTTTAACCACGGCCTGGCCACGATTTACACGGGTGTGTGCCATGGGCATGTCTCTGTCGCAGATAAGAAGAATTCTATTCGAATTAGGGTACTTAGAGGCAAAGAAACATATTCCAAAAGCCTAGATAAAGACCCTAGAGGCCAACCTTTAAAGGGGGCGTTCAGCAAAGAGCCGAGCTAGAGCAGTTAAATCCAGGGATTTACTCGAAAAAAGCCAGTTGATTCATATCAAGAAGCCGGAATCATACTCAAGACGGAGGAACTCTCCTTCAATTCCTTCAGTGGGTTTTAGGGTTTTCTTTATGTTTTTTTTTTATATTTTATTCTGAGATGTTTTCTTTTACAATTATGACCTAAACCCTCAAATACTTGAGGGGGATGAAATCTAAGACGAATCTTGTTATTGTTATCTGAGCTGTATGATAAATACTTGATTTGTTCTTAACTATGTGTTCTTAATTCTTGTTTTGGTATTTTTGGGATATTGATTCAAGCATTTATCCTTTTAAGTAGAGGAGGAATAGACCCTGTTTAAGAGTAGATTTAGCATAGTTAAGCGGAGTTGAATGCAACCATAGAGATAGGATAACGTAAATTTACTGGGTTAGGGTCAAACCTAATATGGGAGTCCATAGATCGAGTTAATGTAATTCTAGGAGTTTTAATTAGAAAGAGATTTCAATTAATCAACCTAGGGTTAGACGTTAGTAGCTTCGAGAGAGGTATTAATATAAATTAGGGAATCCTACGGATCAAGTCAAGTGAATAAATCATCTGGTTCAGAGTTAGATAACAAGTGAAGTCTAGGTGGATTCTTCCTCGGGTATTTCTAATTCAATCGATTTTCCCTCAAGTCCTTCCCCAATTTCTTCTTTGTCTTAGCATCTTTAGCTTAGTTAATTAGTTAATTTTAGATTAAATAAAAATTCCCTTAATTCGTAGGCTAAATAATAGAAAGAGAGTTAATATTAGTACTTTTGGTTCCATTGGGTTCGACAATCCGGTCTTGCCGCTAGCTATACTACTGTTCGATAGGTGCGCTTGCCTCCATCGTTGTCTTAGTTAGTTTCCAGGTTCGATCATTCTTTTTTTAAATTTTTAAGACTCGACAGGCATGATCAAGTTTTTGGCACCGTTGCCGGGGAACTGAAATATTAAGAACGCTCAATTTTTATTACTTTAGCCATATTTTTATTTTTGCAATTAAATTTTATTTTTATTTTCTAATTTTCTTTTTCTTTTTATCTTTTCCTAGCCGGTACCTCTAGTTTATGACTAGAAGGAACCCGACAGGACCACTACTTTATGACAGTGATATTGAAGGAACCGTACGCAGAAATCTTAGAGAAGTAAGGCGAGGCTTAGATTACATACAAGAAGAGAAAGAGTACGAAACTAATACCACCGAAAGGATGGCTGAGAATAATCCACTACCTCAGGAGGTGGCCGATCATCATGCTCCTCGAACTATGTATGATTATGCTAAACCTAATTTAACAGGAGCTGAATCGAGTATTGTTAGGCCTGCTATAGCCACTAATAATTTTGAATTAAAACATAACACTATAAAAATGATTCAACAGTTTATTCAATTTGATGGTTTGCAGGACGAAGACCCAAATACTCATTTAGCCAATTTTCTAAAATTTTGTGATACCTTCAAAATAAATGGTGTTTCTGATGATGCCATTCGTCTTTGGTTATTTCCCTTTTCTTTGAGAAATAAAACCAAACAGTGGTTACATTCTTTTCCATGAGGATCAATCACTACATGGGACCAAATGACTGAAAAATTTTTACTGAAATATTTTCCACCAGCCAAAATGGCCAAATTAAGGAATGATATCTCTTATTTTGTCCAGATGGATTTAGAAACATTATATGACGCATGGGAGAGATACAAAGATCTGTTGAAAAGGTGCCCACACCATGGTTTACCCTTGTGGTTACAGGTCCAAACGTTTTACAACGGTGTGAACCCCTCAACCCGTAGTTAATTGAATCAGCAGCTGGCAGAACCCTAAATAACAAAACTCCTGAAGCGACTTATGAATTCATAGAGGAGATGTCACTGAACAACTATCAGTGGCAAGTTACAAGGACAAAGCCAACCAAAACAACCGGAGTTTTCAACCTCGACGCAGTCACCATGCTATCAAATCAGGTAGAGAAGATAAATAAAAAGATTGATGGTTTGTGTGGTTCTTTGCAGGTACATCCAGTTATGCAATGTGACTCAAATCTAGGAGGTGCGGCGAATCCTGAGTACCCACCCTACAATCCGGGCATGGAAAACGAACATTAAACTATACGGGTAACAATTTTAGACCTCAAAATAACCCTTATAGTAATACTTATAATCCAGGTTGGAGGAACCACCCCAATTTCTCGTGGGGTGGCCAAGGAAATCAGAGACAATAACCACCCCCTCCAAACTTCCAACAACAGCCCTACCCACAGGAAAAGAAACAAAATATTGAAGAGATGCTGACAAAATTTATAGCGGTGTCTGAAACTCGATTTCAAAACACCGAGACAACACTTAAAAATCAACAAGCATCGATTAAAGGAATCGAGAACCAATTAGGGCAACTCGCAAAGCTGATCTCTGAACGACCACTACATAGCTTGCCAAGTAACACTGAGACTAATCCAAAGGAGCAAATTCAAGCCATAATAGCTCATGACAGTGAAAGGTTAGTAGAATCTGAATCTGAGCCAAGGCAAGAACTTGTGGTAAGTGAAGGTAAGATTAACGTAAGCCAAGAAAAGCTAGACCCAGTAATTAAAGAATACAAACCTCGTATACCTTACCCCAATGCGATGAAGGAAGACGACACTGAAGAACAGCTCGGTAAGTTCCTTAAACTCTTAAAAAAATTACATATTAACTTACCGTTTCTTAAAGCTCTTTCGCAGATGCCAGATTCAAGGAAATTTTTAAAAGAGCTCTTAACGAACAAGCGACAATTAGACAAGGAGTCGTATATGGAACTAAACGCAGTGTGCTTGGCAATGTTACAGAACAAATTACCACGAAAATTAAAATACCAAAGAGTTTTACAATTCCATATTTAATTGGTAGTTTATCTGTTGAGAATGCTTTAGCCGATTTAGGGGCAAACATCAATGTTATGCCATCTAAAATGTTTAAACAACTAGGTCTAGGGAAACCCAAGCAAACTAGGATGAGTATTCAACTAGCTGATAAGACTATCCGCATCCCTAAGGGTATAATTGAAGATGTACTAGTTAAAGTTGACAAATTCATATTCCCGGTAGACTTCGTTGTTTTAGATATGGATGAAGACAATAGTATCCCATTAATTTTAGAAAGACCTTTTCTAGCAACTGCCAGATCTAAAATTGATGTTAGCACAGGTGAACTCATACTTCGTGTAGGTGACGAATCAATCAGTCTTCAAGCTCTCGACTCAGCTAGGACATCGAGTGAGAAAGGTGAGGACGTAAATTCCCTTGATAAGCAATTGATTAAACTTTCTTTTTAGGAAACACCGAAGAACTACACTATAGAGCCAGATCTTACAGCTCGTACCAACAAGGAAATATCTCATGAGGAACGATGCCCTCAGACCGATGAGCTAGATGAGTGAGAGATACATTTCAAGGGGGAATCAAACCCACATGAAGTGAAATCGAAGGAACCCCCAGAAGAACTTAAAGGAACATCAAATCACTTCAAAATAGGAGATCAGGTACTATTAGATAGGATAGACCCACGAATCGCCACATCAAACCTGAAGACAAACGAAGAGATCCCCTTTACAGTACTTAATGTTTTCCCTTACAGAACAGTCAAGGTAAGTAATTCTACATTCGGTACTTTTAAAGTAAACTCTACTCGACTCAAACTATATAATGATAGCATGAAAAAGGACTTTTCACTTCTTAAACCACCGTGAAGGTACGAATGAGAGGTAAGTCTAGCTCAAGACTTTAAACGAGCGCTTCTAGGGAGGCAACCCGAGCACTAACCCTATTTATTTTCATTTTTTTTCTTTTAGCACCTAACTACAGAGTAACCAAGTTAATGAAGTGTAGACATTCACATCACACGGCCGTACACATGGCCGTGGCTGTGGCCATGTAGATGCTACGAATTTTTGTACTAGCATGGCAGAGAAAGTACGAGACAGGACGAGAAAAATATCTTTGAATCACTGTAACAGCCCGATTTAGACCCTAGTCAAAACAGTGGTTTGAGACCACGAATCTGAGGTCGTAAAAATATTTTAATGATATTTTCTGTGTGAATGATATGTGACATAGTCTGTGTGAAAAATTTTGTGTAATGATTTGATCGTTTTAGTGTCGAATTAAGAGAAAGGACTTAATTGCATAAATAGTAAAAGCTATGTACTGATTTATAAGTACCTAAGTGTTGTTTTCTTTTAAATAAAGAGGTCTTATGGTGCAATTAGACCATATTTAATGATAGTGGAAGGTTGATGGACATTTATAACCATCCATAATAAGCTTTAATGTTTATTTCATTAAGGGTATAGTTGGAAATCAATTATAAATGTTATAATAAACAAATGAAACTAAAATGCTCATCTTTAACATGTATTTTCCACCGAAATTTGAGAAAGAAAAGAGGGTTTGAAGCTTTCATGGTTTTGACAACTTCAAGCTTCAATTAACCAAGAGAAGAGAGGTTCGGATAGAGATCAAGGCAAAGATAAAGTGCTCAATTAGTCGACTGTTTTGGTATTTTGACATCCGAGGTAAGTTTAGATATAATATGTGTACTTAGCTGTGTTTAAATGTTGTGAAACAGATGGTTATGATAGTATTGATTTATAAATATTATTTGAGAAATGAATCTATGTGGCACTAAGTGTGCATATTTGGGAGGGTAACCGAGAAGATTAGCACTTAGTGTGCTAAATAATAGAAGTTTTGGCTTTGTGATTGGCACTGTGTGTATGATATCGAATCGAGTTCGGTTTTGTATTAAGGTACTAAGTGTGCGATTATAAGAAATGCATAGCACTGTGTGTGCATGATGCGAAAGCTTCGGCTTATTGAATTGGCATTGTGTGAGAGACAACGAGACAAGTCGATTAAAAGAATATGCACTAAGTGTGCGATTATAATTAATGACTAGCACTGTGTGTGTGAAATAATAGAAGCTATGGCTTTAATGAATAGCACTGTGTGTGTGAAACGATAGAAGTTTTGGCTCATCGAAATGGCACTATGTGTTCGCTACCGATATAAGTTCTGTTTAACATATCAGCACAAAGTGTGCGATGATAAATAGGCTTCGGTTGTCAAATTAGCAATAAGTGTGCAAATTTATTGGAGTAATAGTAGAGGTTGAAATAGAGGTAAAATCGAGGAATTTAGTTGTATGAATGGTGAGTAACTACGTGTTGATCAAGGTATTTTTGAATCTATGTGGTTGATGATAGATTTAAGAGTTGAATGAATAGTTGGTTAAGAGTGATATTGTGCTTGGTTGTGTCATTATCTATGTGATGGTTGGATAGTATGATTTGTGATTAACTAAGTGTTGGCAAGGTAAGTATGATACACAAGTGATTCGTGAAATTTGAAGTGAAAGAATGAAATGCTATGTGAGTATTGAATAAAGTTGAACTTGTGTACCATTGATAAAATATCTATGTGATGGTTAAATGTGTATATTGACTTGGATCATTGAGTTAATTATTTTATTATTCGAACTTACTAAGCTTTGGAAAGCTTATTGTGTGATTTGTTTCTCTGCCTTACAGTGTCAGTAAAGTTAGCTCGGATCCGAGATCGTCAGCTTCTCAATTACACTATCGACATTCTATTTTGGGTACTTTTGGAAAGATGTATATAGCTAGAATATGGCATGTATAGGCTAGTAAAATGAATCAAGTTTGAGATTTGTAAGTAGCCATGAGATGTGGCTAGATATGTGATAGGTTTGGCATGAATGAATGTGGTATATAAATGATGCATCTTTTGGCATGATTTGTAGATTGATAAATTTGCTATTGAGTGGTAACTTGTGTTGATAAATGCTAGTAGGAGTAATGAGATTTGGGAATGAATTATGCTTGTGATAGAATAAGTATTGGTATTAAATTGGGTATGATTAGAGTTGGTATTGATTGTATGTTTTAAATTGCTAAATTGGTATGCTTTTAGATGGCAATATGTGCATGAGATGTTTGGTTGATTGGCTTGTAGGTTTGACCCTAAGTGGGTGGCATGTTGGCCTTGCAAAAATGGCCTATAATGTCGCACGGTTGGGGTACACGGTCGTGTCTCAGACCGTGGGTAAATTGGCAGAATGTAGCTTAAACTACACACGGCCATGGCACGGACGTGCCTACAAGTCGTGCGGGTAATGGCAGTATATGACCTTATAGGACACGGCCTTAGCACACGGGCGTGCTTGTTAACTGTGTTGATTTTGACAGTATGTAACCAGGGGGAGGTCACACGGGTGTGCATGTAGCCGTGGGAGAGGCACGGCCTACCCCTACGGACTTGTCTCCCCTATATTCTAGAAAAGTTTTAATTTTTCAGGAAATTTTATATGTGTTTCGGTTTAGTCCCGACTTGGTTTATAAGCATATTTAGGGTCTTGATGACTCGTTTAAGGGACACTATGATTGTATATGAATGTGTTTGATGATGATTGACTTTGTGTCGTGAATGCGAAGGTAAAATGATCCTATTGTTCGGTAATGGCTCTAAATCCTATTCAGGTGGCGGTATCGGGTTAGGGGTGTTACATTTTATTGGTATCAGAGCTACGATTTAGTCGATTCTCGGACTAACGTAGCGTGTGTGAGTCTAGCTATACATGCCGTATTGTAAAATTGCAATAGTGTGATAACATCTGACAGTTGAGATGTGTTTTAATATAGTAATAGATCCCAATCGAGCAGTTGCTGACGACGTAGAGAGTAATGCACCTGCTCCCGCTCAAGGGATAGCACCGACTACATCAAGGGCAAATGATAGTGGTGAGGAAGGTGAGGCTAAACAAGCCTTCTTCCGTATGATGAGTGAATGGTTTTCGAAATTTGTTAGAACAAATCCAACTGCCCCACACCCTCCACCCCCACAAGTACCTGTTGTGCCACAAGTTGTAGATCCGATAAGATTGAATAAACCTCTTGTGGATAAGATTCGCAAGTATAGGGTTGAAGAGTTTAGGGCCACAGCTGATGACGATGCTGAGCGAGCCGAGTTTTGGCTTGAAAATACAATCAGAGTATTTGATGAGATGTCGCTGAACCCTGAAGAGTGCATTAAGTGTGCAGTTTCCTTGTTGAGAGACACGACTTACAATTGGTGGAAAATGTTGATATCTGTAGTCTCGAGAGAGAGAATAACCTGGGATGTCTTTCAAGTCGAGTTTAGAAAGAAGTATATCAGTCAGCACTTCATTGATCAGAAACGTAAAGAGTTTTTAGAGCTGAAACATGGCCGTTTGTCTGTTTCTGAGTACAAGCGAGAATTTGTACGATTGAGTCAATATGCTAAAGAGTGTGTTTCTGCCGAAGCTACTATGTGCAATCGTTTTATAGAGGGATTGGATGAAAACATTAAGTTGTTGGTAGGAATACTGGATATAAATAAATTTGTTGTATTAGTTAAAAGAGCATGCAAAGCTGAGAAGCTAGGTAAAGAAAAGAAGAAAACTGATTCTAAGGCTCGAGATGAAAGAAAGAGATCGATGAATAAATTTTCTCAGCCTTCTTCAAAGAGATACAGAGATGTAAGCAACCGTACAAATGCTTCATTTGGACACCTAAGTAGAGATCATTCGAGACAAAGTACTGGTTTACGAATTCAAGCCCTAAATGAATCTAATGTTGATAGTGCCATAAGTAACAAACCTGAGTGAAGACAGTGTGGAAGGCGACATGTGGGAGAATGTTGGGGCAAATATAACAATAGAGTTTGCTATAAATATGGATCACGAGATCATTTTATTAGAGACTGCCCAAAGATGACTGAGGAAGAAAATGTTCAGAATGTGAGATCGAGTAATGTGACGGCTAGGGGTAGACTAACCGAAAATGTCGGGAACATTAGTGGAAGTCAAAGAGGGACCATTGATACAGCTGTGAGATTAGAGGCGAGAGCACCTGCCCGAGCTTATGCTATACGAGCAAGAGAGAAAGAATCATCTCCAGACGTCATGGCCAGTACTGTAACTCTATTCAATACTAATGTGATTGCATAAATATATCAGAGATCAACCCATTCCTATGTGTGTATGAATTTAGTATCGAATAAGACTCTACCTGTTGAGTCTACTGAATTTGTGGTTAGAGTATCAAACCCCTTAGGCAAGTGTGTCTTAGTGGATAAAATATGCAAGAACTGTCCGTTGATTTTTGGGATGTTTGCTTTCCGGCTAATTTGATATTGCTATCATTCGATGAAAGTTGAGTTATGTGATAAAGGATTGCGAAGACTATTTGGCATGTGTGATTGATTCAAAGGTATCAGAAAAGAAAGTTAAAGAATCTGATGTGTCAAAAATTATTTTCAGAACGAGGTATAGATATTATGAATTCTTAGTGATGTCTTTCGAACTAACGAATGATCCTGCAGTGCTTATGGATTTGATGAATCAGATATTCAGACTGTATTTGAATCGCTTTATTGTAGCATTATGATAAGACACAATATTTCGAGCATTTGAGAATTTTGTTACAGACATTGCGTGAGAAGCATCTATATGCTAAGTGTAGTAAATGTGAGTTTTGGTTGCGTGAGGTTGGTTTTGTAGCATGTTGTATCAGCTGCGGGAATAAGAGTTGATCCAAGTAAAATCTCTGCTATTATAGGAATGGGAGCCTCCGAGAAACGTATTTGAAGTCCGTAGTTTTCTGGGACTAGCAGGATATTATAGACGATTTGAATAGTTGAAGGTGTTATTAACAGAAGCACCAGTGTTGATTTAACCTGAATCAGGCAAAGAGTTTATACTTTATAGTGATGCATCATTGAATGGTTTGGGCTGTGTGCTGATGCAAGAAGGAAAAGTCATCGCTTATGTTTCGAGACAGTTAAACCCGCATGAAAAAAATTATCCAACGCATGATCTTGAATTGGCTGCGATTGTATTCGCATTGAAGATTTGGCGTCACTACTTATTCGGTCAAAAAAATGTCATATTTATACTGATCATAAGAGTTTAAAGTATTTGATGACTTAGAAAGATTTGAACTGCGACAGAGAAGATGGTTAGAATTATTGAGAGATTATGAACTTATGATAGATTATCACCCGGGTAAAGCTAATATTGTAGCTGATGCTTTGAGTTGGAAATCGTTATATACCTTATGAGCTTTGAGTAAGTAGATGGATCTATGTGATGATGATACGGTTGTAGTTCAATTGAAAGTAAAACCGTTGTTTATACAGCAGATATGTGAGACTCAGAAGATTGATAATGAGTTGTTAGCAAAAAGAGTTCGATGTAATTCGAATGCGGAATCAGAATTTGAGTTGATAGTGCTGATTGTTCGAGATCTAAAGACCGGATTTATGTTCCAATGAATTCAGAGATGATTCAGTTAATATTGAATAAAGCTTATAATAATCGTTTGACTGTGCATTCGAAGAGTATGAAAGTGTATAATGATCTGAAACAGTTTTATTGATAGCATGATATGAAAAGAGATATCTCTGACTATGTGTGGAAATGATTAGTTTGTCAGCAAATTAAAGTTGAACATCAAGTTTATCTGTTATTATAGACTTTGTGTAGGGATTCCTTTTGTCTCTGGGAAAGAAAGAATGCAATTCATGTGATAGTTGATAGATTGGTGAAGATTGCTCATTTCATTCCGATGAAAACAAATTATTCACTTGATTGATTGGGGTATATTATTGAAATGGTGAGAAACACGGAATTGAAGAGGCTACGTTGGAGCCTGAGAACGTTATGAGAGAGCAACATCTACAACTATTCACTGCTAAGATTTTCGGGGACGAAAATCCCTAAGGGGGGAGAGTTGTAACAGCCCAGTTTAGACCCTAGTCGAAATAGTGGTTTGAGACCACGAATCCGAGGTCGTAAAAATATTTTAATGATATTTTCTGTGTGAATGATATGTGACATAGTCTGTGTGAAAAATTCTGTGTGATGATTTGATCGTTTTAGTGTCGGATTAAGAGAAAGGACTTAATTGCGTAAATAGTAAAAGCTATGTGCTGATTTATAAGTATCTAAGTGTTGTTGTCTTTTAAATAAGGAGGTCTTATGGTGCAATTAGACCATATTTAATGATAGTGGAAGGTTGATGGACATTTATAACCATCCATAATAAGCTTTAATGTTTATTTCATTAAGGGTATAGTTGGAAATCAATTATAAATGTTATAATAAACAAATGAAACTAAAATGCTCATCTTTAACATGTATTTTCCACCGAAATTTGAGAAAGAAAAGAGGGTTTGAAGCTTTCATGGTTTCGGCAACTTCAAGCTTCAATTAACCAAGAGAAGAGAGGTTCGAATCGAGATCAAGGCAAAGATAAAGTGCTCGATTAGTCGACCGTTTCAGTATTTTGACATCCGAGGTAAGTTCAGATATAATATGTGTACTTAGCTGTGTTTAAATGTTGTGAAACGGATGGTTATGATAGTATTGATTTATAAATGTTATTTGAGAAATAAATCTATGTGGCACAAAGTGTGCGTATTTGGGAGGGTAATCGAGAAGATTAGCACTTAGTGTGCGAAATAATAGAAGTTTCGACTTTGTGATTGGCACTGTGTGTGCGATATCGAATCGAGTTCGGTTTTGTATTAAGGCACTAAGTGTGCGATTATAAGAAATGAATAGCACTGTGTGTGCAATGATGCAAAAGCTTCAGCTTATTGAATTAGCACTGTGTATGCGACATCGAGACAAGTCGATTAAAAGAATAGGCACTAAGTGTACGATTATAATTAACGACAAGCACTGTGTGTGCGAAATAATAGAAGCTACAGCTTTAATGAATAGCACTGTGTGTGTGAAACGATAGAAGTTTTGGCTCATCGAAATGGCACTGTGTGTGCGTTACCGATATAAGTTCTATTTAACATATCGACACTAAGTGTGCGATGACAAATAGGCTTCGGTTGTCAAATTGGCACTAAGTGTGCAAATTCATTGGAGTAATAGCAGAGGTTGAAATAGAGGTAAAATAGAGGAATTGAGTTGTATGAATGGTGAGTAACTACGTGTTGATCAAGGTATTTTTGAATCTATGTGGTTGATGATAGATTTAAGAGTTGAATGAATAGTTAATTAAGCATGTGGTTGAGAGTGATATTGTGCTTGGTTGTGTCATTATCTATGTGATGGTTGGATAGTATGATTAGTGATTAACTAAGTGTTGGCAAGGTAAGTATGATACATATGTGATTGGTGAAATTTGAAGTGAAAGAATGGAATGCTATGTGAGTATTGAATAAAGTTGAACTTGTGTACCATTGATAAAATATCTATGTGATGGTTAAATGTGTTTATTGACTTGGATCATTGAGTTAATTATTTTATAATTCGAACTTACTAAGCTTTGGAAAGCTTGCTGTGTGATTTGTTTTTCTGCCTTGCAGTGTCAGTAAAGCTAGCTCGGATCCAAGATCATCAGCTTCTCAATCACACTATCGGCATTCTATTTTGGGTACTTTTGGAAAGATGTATATAGCTAGAATATGGCATGTATTGGCTAGTAAATTGAATCAAGTTTGAGATTTGTAAGCAGCCATGAGATGTGGCTAGATATGTGATAGGTTTGGCATGAATGAATGTGGTATATAAATGATGCATCTTTTGGCATAATTTGTAGATTGATAAATTTGCTATCGAGTGGTAACTTGTGTTGATAAATGCTAGTAGGAGTAGTGAGATTTGGGAATGAATTGTGCTTGCAATAGAATAAGTATTGGTATTAAATTGGGTATGATTAGAGTTGGTATTGATTGTATGTTTTAAATTGCTAAATTGGTATGCTTTTAGATGGCAATATGTGCATGAGATGTTTGGTTGATTGGCTTGTAGGTTTGACCCTAAGTGGGTGGCATGTTGGCCTTGCAAAAATGGCCTATAATGTCGCACGGTTGGGGTAGACGGGCGTGTCTCGGACCGTGGGTAAATTGGCAGAATGTGGCTTAAATTGCACACGGCCATGGCACGGGCGTGCCTATAGGTTGTGCGGGTAATGGCAGTATATGACCTTATAGGACACGGCCTTAGCACACGGGCGTGCTTGTTAGTCGTGTTGATTTTGACAGTATGTAACCACGGAGAGGTCACATGGGTGTGTCATGTAGCCGTGGGAGAGGCACGGCCTACCCCCACGGGTGTGTCTCCCCTGTATTCTAGAAAAGTTTCAATTTTTCAGGAAATTTTATGTGTTTCAATTTAGTCCCGACTCAGTTTATAAGCATGTTTAGGGTCTTGATGACTCATTTAAGGGACACAATGATTGTATATGAACGTGTTTGATGATGATTGACTTTGTGTCGTGAATGCAAATGTAAAATGATCCTATTGTTCGGTAATGGCTCTAAATCCTATTCTGGCGATGGTCTCGAGTTAGGGGTGTTACAATCACGGACTCACCTAACACCACGGCCGTGCGACATAGCCGTGGCCGACACTATTGAACCAACACGGGCATGGCAACTTAAATACCAGGCATGGGAGAAGCAATTGAACCACCACACGGCCGTGCGACATGGCAGTGTGACACAACACGCCCATGATACACGGGCTTGGGGATGTACCAGAGCTGAAAATTTCTATTTAAAACACCCCTCTCCCCTTCTCACCCATTCCATATCCACTCCCCACTTCCTTCCATCTTCACTCTCTTCCTTCTTCATTCTATAAAAGTCTCAATCTACACTCCAACAATGTTGAAGAAACGGAAAGATCCGAGTCCCCTCTCCCTGTGCGAGACCAATCAACATAAGTTCATGCTGGCCGCTTCATTAACTCGACAAGCCAAGGGTCTTTGAGACCATTTAACTTTTATTTTACTTCTCTCTTCTCCTTTATTTTCCTTTTCTTTATTTTTCATATATTAAATTTAGTTTATTTTGTTTTAGTTTCTTGGTTTTAGGTTCTAAAGGCTGCTAGGGAATCACAACACCACTGCCTCAGAAACCACACCCACCTCGCAAACCATCTACCAATAAGGACTTTTCAGTCCATTCATCTTTTCTTTTAGTCTTATTTTAATTCTTATTTTCTTTCTTGTTATCTTTATTTACTTTAATTATATATTTAATATAATTTAAATTAGTATTATTATTTCTTGGCTAACTCTTCACGAGGTTCCCAGTTTTTTTCATCTAACACAGGAAGTGGAGGCGCCGCCTCCAACTTATCTTTCATCTACGAATCAAGTTTCCACACCTCCAACTCAAGGAATCCATCCAAAAAAAAATTCAGGAAGTTTCACCTCTCTCCCTCTCTTTTGATTTTCTTATTTTATGATTATTATCTATCTTTGTACATTGAGGGCAATGTACATCTTAAGTGTGGGGGGTGAAAATTATTTTGAAAAAGTGCCTAGCTTTTTGCATTATTCTCAAATCCCCGAATGATATTCTGTCTTAAAATAATTTTCTCATATCACTAATTAGAATGGAATTCCTATTAATTCATGGTTTTTATTGATATGTTTTAGATTAAGTCATTGATAATTGTGCAATGATGATTTAAACTTCAAGATACTAGAGAATCAAGCATGATGAGTCTATTTTCAAAATAAAAAAATTCTGTTAGGCTGTCTACCTGAATCTAAATTGTTAACTTGAAGTTTGAAATTTACGAGGTTGATATCAAAAACCCATAATTTTTGTGAGTTTTTGAGCCTTTTAGAGCATACATTCTTTTCGTGCTCACTTTATTGATTACGAGTGTGTCAACATTGATTTGTTATTCTATAACTTGCTTCGATTATACATGTTGAGACCACACTATTGATTTGATATACAGAGATGATTAAGGCACCTAGGATTTAACCCACTTACTCCACTAAAAGCCTACCCTCATAATTGACCCCTAGTGAACCCCTTTGATCCTAACAACCCTTTTTATTGACTCAACCCACTAATATTAACCCGAAAACCCATCTTGTATTTGTTATCACCATTCCTTTTGACCACCCTTCTATCGAGACTTATTTTGATCAGTTGCCAAATTATAGTATTTCAGTTGTTAAAGTTTTATCTTACATTGTTTGGTATTTCAAAAAAAAAAAAAATCAAAGTATATTCATTATTAGTTTTGAGATTAAGCGAGCCTATACGTTTAATTTCAACATCTTGAAAAAGAAGCTCGTATTTTTAGTATTACAAATTTTTCAATTGATGTAATTATTCAGGTTATTAGCTAGTTAGGTAATTTGTCAATTCAATCTCGATTCTAACCCTTTTAATTCAGCCTTTATCCACACCATTAACCTAAGCCCCGTTACAACCCTTTTTAAAGACCTTTTGATTTGTGTATCATCTCATTTTACAGTGGTGGAGATTTGATTTTCATGCAAGCCTATGGGATTAACCTTTCATGTTTGACTAATGAGTGCTTAATTTTTGAAACTTAAAATCCTTGAGTGTTTTGAGTGAATCTTTAGTGAAGATGTCAACTTTTGTCGATTTTGAATTAAAGGTAATTATTCGGATAAGGGGAGAACACCTATGCTTTCATACTAAAAACTCATGATTTTGATTGTTTGAATATTTATGACTCTTTTAGTTAAATTATCCATGTATAAATTATCTATGAATTATGATGAAACATTATTGATAAACATTATGAATTGAGGAAGTTCGTTTTAATTAAGAGTTGAGAATTTTGCTTGAGGACAAGCAAAAGCTTAAGTGTGGGGGTATTTGATAAATCGTAAAATGAACATATTTTAAACCCACATTTAGCATACTTTTGGATGATTTATCCCTTTAATTATGGAAATAGGTGCTCCTAATCCTTTGTTTTCATGTTTTATACTCAGAAGAGCACCGGAGGATGAAAAGAACGAGAAACGAGCTGAAAATGGAGAAAATGGGCCAAAGCATGAAATCCCCACAACTTGGGCCCAAGACCACACGGCCGTGCCCCATAAAAAGAGCCGACCATGGCCTGGACCCCGAAAAACACGGTCGTGCCTCATCAACAGGTTCGACCATGGCCTGGCCACGATTTACACGGGCGTGTGCCATGAGCGTGTCTCTGCCACAGATAAGTAGAATACTATTTAGATTAGGGTACTTAGAGGTAAAGAAACATATTCCAAAATCCTATATAAAGACCTTAGAGGCCAACCTTTAAAGGGGTGTTCAGCTAGGCCAAAGAGTCGAGCCAAAGCAGTTAAATTCAGGGATTTACTCGAAAAAAGCCAGTTGATTCATCTAAAGAAGCCAGAATCATACTCAAGACGGAGGAATTCTCCTTCAATTCCTTCAGGGGGTTTTAGGGTTTTCTTTATGTTTTGTTTTATATTTTCTTCTGAGATATTTTCTTTTACAATTATGAACTAAACCCTCAGATACTTGAGGGGGATGAAACCGAAGACGAATCTTGTTATTGTTATCTGAGCTGTATGATAAATACTTGATTTGTTCTTAACTATGTGTTCTTAATTCTTGTTTTGGTATTTTCAGGATATTGATTCAAGCATTTATGCTTTTAAGCAGAGGAGGAATAGACCCTGTTTAAGAGTAGATTTAGCATAGTTAAGCGGAGTTGAACGCAACTATAGAGATAGGATGACGTAAATTTGCCGGATTAGGGTCAAACCTAATATGGGAGTCCATAGATCGAGTTAATACAATTCTAGGGATTTTAATTAGAAAGAGATTTCAATTAATCAACCTAGGGTTAGACGTTAGTAGCCTCGAGAGAGGTATTAATATAGATTAGGGAATCCGACGGATCAAGTCAAGTAAATAAATCGTCTGGTTTAGAGTTAGATAACAAGTGAAGTCTAAGTGGATTCTTCCTCGGGTATTGTCTAATTCAATCGGTTTTCCCTCAAGTCCTTCCCTAATTTCTTCTTTGTCTTAGCATCTTTAACTTAGTTAATTAGTTAATTTTAGATTAAATAAAAATTCCCTTAATTCGTAGGCTAAATAATAGAAAGAGAGTTAATATTAGTACTTTTGGTTCCTTTGGGTTCGACAATCCGGTCTTGCCACTAGCTATACAACTGTTCGATAGGTGCGCTTGCCTCCATCGTTGTCTTAGTTAGTTTCCAGGTTCGATCATTCTTTTTATAAATTTTTAAGACTTGACAGACACGATCAGTCATAGGCAGTCTAATATACCTTATGAGCTCTTTCACTGTGAGTAGTTTAAGTAGATTCATATGCAATCCAGGGGAAAACCACTGGAAAGCGATTGTAAGGGTACCGAGATATCTCAGATATGCTCGGGACTACGGACTACATTATCCAGCGATCCTATTATTTTAGAAGGATTCTCCGGTGCCGGTTGGATATCTAATATTCAAGATACCAAAGACACAAGTGGATATATTTTTTCATTGAGATGAGGAGTTGTGTCATAGAAATCGTCAAGACAAACGATTATAGCTAGATCCACAATGGAATCTGAGTTTGTAACTCTAGAAAAATCTAGAGAAGAGGTCGAATGACTTCGAAACTTCTTGGAGGATATTTCTAATTGGCCACAGCTTGTGCCCACAATATGCATATATTGTGATAACCGAACAACAATTGGTAGAGCACAGAATGTAATGTATAATGGTAAGTCGAGACATATGCATCATCGACATAATACCGTTAGACAACTGATCTCAAATGGAGTTATCTCTATTGATTTTGTAAAATCAAAAGATAATATTGTGAATCTACTAAATAGAGGCTTAAATTGAGATCAGGTTGATAAAACATCGAAAGGAATGAGACTAAAGCCCATGAAAATTAAATGCGCTATGTAAAGGAAAACCCAACCTAGTTGATTGGAGATCCCAAGATCTAGGTTCAAAGGGACAACCTACTTGCATAAACCTTGTGAGGTCACTGTGGGGGTTCTTATCCTAAGTCCGTTCTTATGATATAAATAGTGATTAAAAGTGTGATAGGTTAAGCAATGCTTTTAATGACCGTTGTGTGTTTCGGTGAGCTGAGCAATATAAGTCATCTTTGAGAGAGTGAAGTGGGACCGCTTAGAGGAGACTATTAGGGCATAATTCTCTCAAACTCTTGCAGAATCAGGAGATGTTCACGGGCATATGAACATACCCATGAGAACTAAAACCTTGCGAGGGAGGTAGTTGTGTAAGGTATATCATGTTTACACAAACGACATAACAGTTCAAGGACATCACATCTATTGATCAGCTAGTAAAGTAAATATACTTTCACAAGGGAATGTTCAAGGGTTGATTCCTATCTATCCTAGGAAACTATCGATCATAGATTCTATCACCACATCAAGTCAATGTTTTTCGTTAAAACTATCAATTTCATTTATGTGGGGGATTGTTGGAAAAAATAGATTTTCGGAAGCTTTGAGGCGTATTCTCAATTAGTAAAGGTGGAGATTTGAATCATAAAATTATGGTTTTATATTCTACCCCATGGGACCTTTACAATGATATATCATATGCTCAAAAATGGTTGAGTGATGAATGAAAAATTGATGCTCAAAGTAAGCCACTTGTGAATTATGTTGAGGAAAATGGAAAGCTTAGTCTCACATTGGTTAGATATCAAGTGTGAAATATGTTTATATATATGAACCAACTTGATGGTTATTAAATTACTAAGCTAATGCTCTCCCTCACGGTGGGGTGCAAATCAAAACCACGGGTTGAGGGCACACCAAGACGTGAAGCGATGCTGAAATATTGAGGTTAATGGCTCCTTTAATTCAAACGTTAATTTGAATTTTTAATGGCTCCTTAATTCACGGACGTTAATGGCTCCATTAGTCAAAATTTCCAAAAGTTCTTTCATTTTGATTTTCATTTATAAAACTGAAATAATCTATAGGAAAAAAGACGCTGAATTTTTCTTTATTTTCCTGCAAAAGTTTTGAGATCTTTTGCTTGTATATTTCGAACTGGTTTTCGGTAATAGAAGAAAGCTAGGCTACAGTTCGTTGATCACTATAACCGTGCTATTACTGTGCTCATCTCATTGTTGTATCCTGGGAGACAGTTGACCAACATTTCTCCAGCACCAAAGGAGCGGCCGAATCTGTCTTAAGGATGTTGTGAAAACATGCTTCAACTACCAGTTAGATTTCTGCCTACCTACGAGTACACAATTTCGATCTAGTTTTTATTTCAATTTCTATTTTCTAGATTATATATATTGTTCTGGTTTGATCTTGTGATTTAAATCAATATTTTACATTACTATTAATTTCACTAATTTATATGCAACACCTATCCCAGCTAAGTTGAATGGGACTTTTGAAACCACAACAATTCCTCATGTTAAATTACCTCCTCAATCTTTTGCCTCAACTCCACCTCTCGAATACGAATGGTTAGTTTGGCAATACTTTTGAAAAGTGCTTTTGAAAAGTTTAGTTTAAAATTTGAGTGTTTAGCATTGCTATCAAAAAGTGCTTTTGAGAAATAAAATGTTCATTTTGGACATGTTATTATCAAGTAACAAATATGCATTTAAATAATATTTAAATTAGTTAATATTATTATATTTTATTAAAATATAAAAAATTATTATAACTTGTTGTTAATATTTTAGTATTTGAAATATAAATTTTAAATATTTTTAAGCAATAAATATTAATTATTTATAAAATTTAATTAGAATATATAAATTATATTTTAAATATTTAAATATAATTATTAAATATTTGTAATTAGTATTTTAAAAATATTTTTTATTTTTAATTAATGATTTTAATAAAATTGTAATTAAGCCCTAGAAAAGAAGGAAAGTACTATGATATTAGAGGGTGAAAAAGTAATTAAGCACTAAAAGTACTTTTGAGATAGGAAAAATTAAAAATTTTAAACCTCCTCTTCCTAAATACTTTTGAAAAGAACTTCGAAAAGTTAAAATTTCAATAAAAATAACTTGTTTAGCATGCCTTTTCTTTCAAAAGTGTTTTTAGAGCTCGAAGTGGTTTTTTAAGCATCTGCAGAATAGGCGAAATCTATTAGAATCCTCGCTTCTAATATCTTTTGCACTGGTTTAAGCTCAGTAATCAAACAATGCTTACTAGAGATGACTTTAAATATATAGCAAAATTTTAATAAACATCCAAATAAATAATATTTAAATGATTTGAACGGAAATACTTTATTCAATTATGCTAACTACTCCTGCCCATGACAACCTTAATTTTATTTTTCAGATGATTTCACATTAACTCCCACTTTTGACTTTTATTAAAACTATTTATAAGTATAGCATATAATAGCAATTCATCATTTTAAATAGATTTCAATGGTGTCTTCTAAGCTTAGAGTTGAAGAAAGTTCATCGTGGTGATGATGATCCCATTACTTTTGGATTGAATGGTCACAGAAAGCATAAACGAAAAACTCTCGATTCGGTTCTTTGATAGGATTCATGAGCAAATGGAGAAGAGCAAAGAGGCTGTGGAACTGATGAATAATGGATGCTATTCTCTGTTTTGGTCAAAGAAATACAGGAATTTTGTAGGCGCCAATGGAAGGTTAAAGTGCTTGGGTAGCAAATACTGTGGCAAAATTGATTTTAGGTACTCCTCCGGGGCTGCACTTTTTCCCTTCTCCTATGTCGCAAGTCCTGCACCACCTCAATTGTGATGCGACTACAAATTGTTGGTCCAATGTAGTTTTAGATGGGCATTGTTTTTAGTGCATCCTTTTTTATTACCAAAAAAAAATCTTCATGAACCTCGTGTATATATTATATATTATTTTTATAATTAAGTAAAGAAATAAATATATTATAAATATTGTAAATATCATATATACATAGAAAATAAGATTTATTAAAATTGCGACAAGTGGTGTAACTATAATTTTCTGTTTATTTTTCTAGTTTTTAATTATTCATTAATTTTTAAAACTAAAAGGTTGAAAAATACATTTCTAAAATAAACAGAAAATTATAGTTACACCACTTGTCTAATTTTACTTATTCTTTAAAGCTAAAAGGTTGAAAAATACATTTCTAAAATTGAAATAACACTTTATTGATAATAAAATTCTTTTAAAATAAAATTTTTGTATATATTTTTAAAACTTTTTAAAATATAAAAAAATTATCAAAAGTTTTATTCATTTTAAAAGTTTTGGAAATTTGAAATATTATTTTAAAATAATTTTACAAGTTTTAAATTTTGAAATATTGTTTAGAATTGTCTTTAATAAAAGGTTTTCAACAATTAAATAAAAATATTTTATCAAAATTTTAATTAATAATAAGTTTAAAGCAATTTTTTTTGTAATTGTGACTATTAAATATTTTTAAATAAAATCTTTTTAAAACACATGAATAACCCGAAATAAAAATAATAATTAAAGAATAAAACAAAACTGTTCTTTACTCGTAATAAATTTGGAGTGCAAACTCGGCATCCAAGCCCTCACTCCGTCAACGAAGGCAGACCCACAGTTCTTGGCATTTCGCACAATACATCGTAAAACCATGTGTAATCTTATGCATTT